>CM054182.1:17845000-18482500 GCA_028829895.1 Sinotaia quadrata
TGCATGGTCTATTTTACTGGTGGCAGTACAGTGGGCCATTGAATTGAAAGCGGAGTTCAATTCTTCCTTGTTAAATTGAAGTGTCATTCTCAATACTTATCCTTGTTACTTGGATGATTCCTGGTGACGTTTCGATTTCATGTAGTTGTCTACCCTTGCCAAGGGCAAGAGGGTGGCACTGGCTCTTTCTGACTTTATTGTCGACCTCACTTGCTGATGAATGGCCCCATTTTTCCGCCCTGACAAGGGCTTGGAGGTAGAGCTGGCTGCAGTGGCTGAAGCTCGGTTGTTTTGTCTACTTATCTTTTGTCCGGTGATCTGTAAGAAATGAGTGGGAGAAGCAAAGTCTGATCTGCTCGGTTGCTGAAAGTCGAATGACACCAACGTTGTTACGTTAGGATGATAGGGGCTTCCGGCTTCCACCGATTTTGCCCCCCCCCCTCCAAGACATGTGGTGTGCCCCTGTGGTAGTGTTGAATATAATGAAGGACAGGGTGGGCGTTAGTAAAAAGGAAAGTGATGATGAAGTGTGGCCTATTTCCGTTCCAAACGTGTCTGGCCGGCAATGGCGGACTTTAGCTCTGTATTCCGTGAGCTAAAGTTGTGGTGGATGTTGTTGCTGTCGTTCCCGATGCTGAAGTGGGTAGATGGGTGGGTGGTCGGGGGTCTTACAGAACCCAGGCTGGTAGCACACAAAGTTTGTACATAGTAAGTGCGCCCGGGATATTCACCCCACCCACCCACCCCGCCCGGCCTTCTCACTGGTGATGTTGTCGTCGTTATCGCTGTTGTTGTGACTGTCCCCAGTGTCCGTTAGGATGCACGAAGATTGGCGATGGCGGCCAGTATAGATGGTTGAGCATCAACTGAATTATGTCCAGAACAGGGTGGTTGAAATATCTCCATTACAGATATTGCTTCTCATAGTACCGCCATTGTTGTTGCTGTCGCCGCCGTTGTTGGTGGTCATTTCTTCGGCGTTGTTGTTGTTGTTAACACTTTTGTTGCTGTTTCGTGTCACGCCTGATGTCTTGAGACGGTCTATTTCTATTTAGCGTTTCTTTGTGATGGGCTCTCGTTTCTGTTGAAGGCTCTGTTGTTGTTGATGTTGTTGCAGCCGTCGATGATGCTCTTGGTGGCGTCACTGGCAAGGGTGAGAAAGGTGGGACCTCAAGCACCCTTGCATACTCATCAAGGGCGGTCCCAATTTCAGCTGGTGTATATGTACATAAATCAGTTTGTACAATTCTTTCTTTCTTTTCTGTTGTTTTCATCTGTGTGTTGGCGATATTGTAATATTTGTTCTTCTTGTCATCTGTTTTATTTGTACTTGTCCGTACTTTTTTCTCCTCTGTTGGAGTAGTTGGAGTTTTGCTTTTCTTTTCCTCTTGTGACTCCAACGTCACCTAGTTAATGGTTGTTAATAATAATAATAATAATTAATTAATCGTCCATAACTTATTACAAGTGATGAGTATTTAGGTTATTAATAATTCTCCAGAAGACAACTCTCATCTCTCTCACTTGGCGGATATGCGGGCGCTGTACACATTTTCTCTCTTTTACAAAATTAAAGACAAACATTTACTGTCACACAATATTTCCGTAGGAGGGAAACGTCTTACTAAAGAAGAAGATAAATCCGTCTTTTAATCTATATTTAGCGAGCCCCCATCCACTCACTTTCTTCTCCAAAATAAGGTTATCAATCTGCGTAAGAAGGTCAATAAATTTATTAAATCAACAATCAAATATACATATAACAAATACAATGAAACGATGACTTGACACTTATATTTCCACAAAACCACATTCAAATAATTTTAATATATATTCAGTCTAATATCCTAACACACAATTCAATAGATTAATGTCAATACAAATCACAGGATAGTTCTTATCAAAGAACATAAGTAGAATTATTAGAGATAATCGGTAATAGTTTCTACATAACCTTGTATAGGCAAAGTCACAGAAGTCGTTTCATGTACTTTTCATAACAAAGCCACAGGTTTATTGTTTACATTATTACTGCTAATTCAACATGTTGTAGAGCACTGATTAGCTGCTGTTCTCTGGAAACTAACCTGAGTGCTCCTTTGTAGAATTATCTCCCTCAAGCAGAACAACAATTGTATCAATTATCAGTAACTTCCTTGTACCAGAAATTGCTCGATGCAGTCAGCATACCTTGCCACCATAATCAAAAGAGTGCAGTGTATTCCTTACACTTAGACACTGAGGTAGATACTTCTTGCTTTGATGCCAGTCATATCGGTTTATAATCAGTAAACCCAGAGATTCAAGTAAAACAAGGAAAGGCTGCTTTTCCCCAGTAAAATACAATCAGGGAGCAAATGTTAAGTTTCCAGTTTATTCCTTTATAACCCCATTCTTTCTTACATTCAAGTCTCGACTTAGCTTCCTGCTACATTATTTATTAGCCCTATACACACATAATAAATACAGTGTAATAGTTTTATGAGCAGGTTCATTAGAAGCAATGTGAAGTGTTATACATACTAAGCATCATAGTTCACAATTTGTAGAAATAACAATCGTCTCACATAATACATCTCTACGTAAAATGCAAGTATAACATATCAATAGCAAAAATGAACAAAATATTTCTTTCTTTCTCAATCAGTCACTTAACTCACAATTAAACTAATGACTGAACTTTTTGCCACACCAAATTCAAGTGATTAGGCAATAGAATTCTCTACAGCATGTAAACTTTTGATCTCAACCCATTGGCTTGTTTCGTTTTCGTCAGTCGTATCCATTGGATAATAAAACTACTCATCCATTTGAACTGATTCTCATTGCATCAGCAATTTCAAGCATATTCTCAACTAGAGTTGTTTACTTCATCTCTGAAACTTACACAAATACCATCATGCACAAATACCTTCAAACTTACACAAATACCAAGGTCAAGTCACTTCAACAATTAAAAAAATTATATAACAATTAGGTCTAGAAAGAGGGATAGGCAAATTTATTCTGTTACATTTCTGTTATTGTGGTTGTTGTCTGGGAAAATGTCAGACAACAATATACCTCTTTCAGCCAATAATTAACATATAGAGATTTATGTATACTTCACACAGCCTTTAGACTACAAATAGACATTTAAATGTACCTCTACATAGTCTACAGCCTTTAGACTACAAAAAGACATTTTAATGTACCTCTAAAGCCATTAGACTACATATAGACATTTTAAAATATAACTCACTCAACTAAATGTACAGGTTGATTTTGCAATGTTCTTCACCTACTCAGTTCATGCGGAGTAATTAGTTCACTGTTTCTCAGCCAACCAAAACATAACTTATACATAGTTCACTGCTTTTCACACTTACATACACAACATATAGATATCTGAATGTTTTTCACACTGATACACATAACATACAGATATTTCAATGTTGATCATATTGCCATACATCATATAGATATTTCAATGTTTATCATATTGCCATACAACATATAGATATTTCAACTGGTACACATTTCAATTTATTTTTACAGATCACAGCTGGTACACATTTCAATTTTCTTTTACAGATCACAGCTGGTAAACATTTCAATTTATTTTTACAGATCACAGCTGGTACACATTTCAATTTTCTTTTACAGATCTCAGCTGGTACACATTTCAATTTTCTTTTACAGATCACAGCTGGTACACATTTCAATTTTCTTTTACAGATCACAGCTGGTAAACATTTCAATTTTTTTTACAGAACACAGCTGGTAAACATTTCAATTTTCTTTTACAGATCACAGCTGGTAAACATTTCAATTTTTTTTACAGAACACAGCTCGTAGACATTCCAATTTTATTTCAGATCACAACTGGAAAAATTTCAATTTTCTTTTACAGAACACAGCTGGTAAATATTTCAATGTTCTTTTACAGAGCACAATTCGGTAGACATTTTAATTTTTTGTACAGAGCACAACTGGTAGACATTTCAACGTTTCTTACCCAACCAATACACAACATGTAGCCTGTTCAATGTTCTTACCCAAACAATACACAATACGTAGCCTGTTCAATCTATCTATCTATCTATCTATCTATCTATCTATCTATCTATCTATCTATCTATCTATCTATCTATCTATCTATCTATCTATCTATCTATCTATCCGTCTGTCTGTCTGTCTATCTATCTATCTATCTATGCTTTTAACAGCTACATCGAGTAGATCATGAAATTTTGAAAACGAATCAGAACATAATAGATTTTCAAACTTATGCTCAATAATCAAATGACTAAACAAATACATTTATAATTTTCACATCGTGGTACTGGTCGAATGTACACACAAAATGACAGTCAAAATTGTACACAACTCCTACTTCCGGTTTTTTCTAAAAAGAACTTTTAAATCTCTTTTCTCGGAGAGTAGTTACTAGTTTTATACCAACAATATTATCTATCTTAGACCTCAGTTGAGTAATGAGAATAATTATATCCTTCATTTTCTGTTGAGTTCACCCCCACCCCCCGATGAACGTTCTTAAACTAGACGCATGATGAAAATACTAGATTCAGTACGCAACATCTGTATTAAGGAAGACATGAAAGATTGGAATGTGACTAGATTCAGTACGCAACATTTGTATTAAGGAAGACATGAAAGATTGGAATGTGACTGGATTTAATACGTGACATATTTTTAAAGGAGAAAATGAAAGATTTGTTTCCTTTATTAATGTGCTTGGACCATAGGTATGGCTAAAGCACTGCAGTGCAAATTTACTTTTTGTTTTGTTCTGCTTTAAGGGCGAAATAGAAGACTGTGACGTGTTTAGAGGGTGAAATAGGAGACTGTGACGTGTTTAGAGGGTGAAATAGGAGACCGGGAAATAACTGGACTGAATACGTGGCATGTTTAAAAGATGAAGTACAAGATCAGGAAATGACTGGATTCAAAACTGGTCAGTTACTTGATGAAATAAAACAATCGACTGTACTTCCTCCATTATGAGAAAGATATTGCAGCTGTGTATTGTTAACCTTTGAGTATCCGGAAACAATAATTTATCTATAAAGCAATCGAGTGCACTTCCTTCAGCTGAGAAAGATTTTAAAACTGCCATCAAACATTAACTTTTGAGTCACCAGCAATAAAACAACAGCACCCCCCAAAATGATAAACTTCATCAAGTTGTCTAAGCAATCGATTGTATTTGCTCCCGCATGAGAAAAATGTCATTCTGTCATCAAAATTGTGATTTCTGAGCCACTGAAAATAAGACAGTAACTAAAGTACTGTGACAAAGTTGTCTGTACAGCAATCGACTGTACTTTCTACAACATGAGAAAGACTTATAAAACTGTCATCAAAAGTATGAATGTTTGCCCTACACGGCCTACAGTCAGGAGAACAATGACATGAGTGAAAAATTTATGTAAAATATTTTCATAGCGTTAGTGACCTTCGTCTAAATATGTGTATAATCAGTATAAACAAAATTGAGTCAAACTGAAAATGTCTAATCAGTGTAAACTTAATGTAGCCAAGCTGACATTGTCTAATCAGTGTAAACTTAATGGATTCAAGAATTTATAGCAAATTAAGGAGTTATTTGTAAATATACCAACTAGTTACCAGTGTAAATTTAAAGGAGTGAAGAATCTGTAACAAATTAAGGAGTTATCTGTGGCTTTATCAAATACTTTTTAGTGTAAAACTAAACGACACTTAATCAATGAAAGGTTATTTGTAATTGTATCAAAGAGTTACCAGTGTAAACTTAATGGAGTGAAGAATCATTAACACATACAGGAGTTATTTGTAAGTTTGTCAACTAGTTATCATTGTAAACTTAACAGAGTGAAGAATGTGTAACAACTAAAGGAGTTATCTGTAAGTTGGTCAAAGAGTTATCAGTGTAAATTTAACAGAGTGAAGAATGTGTAACATCTGTAAGTTTGTCAAAGAGTTATCAGTGTAAACTTAACAGAATGAAGAATCTTTAACAAAAAAAAAAAAGAAGTTATTTGTAAGTGTGGCACCAACGCCACCTAGTTAATGGTCATCACTATTATTATTTAATCAACCATAACTAATTACAAGTCATGAGAATCTTAATTTATGTTATTAATAATTCTTCAGAATACACCGCTCGTCTCTCTAAATTGGCGGATATGCGAGAGTTGTAAACGTTTTCTCCTTTCTACAACATTACTGTCACACAATATTTCCGTAGGTGGAAAACGTATTACTAAGGAAGAAGATAAATCCGTCTTTAATCTTTATTCAGCGACACCCCCCCCCCCATCCACTCATTTTCTTCTCCAACATAAGGTTATCAATACGTGTAAGAAGGTAAAAAAATGTAACAATAAATTTATTAAATCAACAAATCAAATATGCATATACAAATACAATGAAAGCAACTTTGTGATATCAGTATTTCCTTGAAACGTCCAAATAAATTTAATACCTATACAGTCCTATATCATAAAACAAAATTCAACAATTTAGTGTCAATTACAAATCATATGACAGTTCTAAATAAGAACAGAAATGGAGTTATTAGAGATAAGTGATAATAGTTTGTACATAACCTGTTTCGGTGCTGTCTCAAATAGGCACTCATCACTTTTTGTAACAAAACCACAAGTTTATTGTTCACATTACTACTGTCAATTCCACGTGATTTCCTCCTCACTTTGTAGAACACCGATTTGCTGCTATTCTCTGGAGGCTGACCTTGATGGATCTTCACTGTATTAGCTCCCTCAAGCAGAACAATAATTATAGCAATTTCCCGTAACTTCGTTGTACCAGAAATTGTTTGATGTAGTCAACATACCTTGCCACCATACATCAATGGAGTGTAGTGTATTCCTTACACTTACACACTGTGGTAGATACTTCTGTCTACTCCCAATTGTAGTGGTTTATAATTGGTAAACCAGGAGATTCAGATAAAACAAGGAAAGGCTTCTTTTTCCCTGTAAAATATAATCAGAGAACAAATGTTAAGTTTCCAGTGTATTCCTGTTTAACTTCATTTTTTTCTTACATTTAAATCTCAACTTAGTTTCCTGCAACAATATTTATTAGACCTGATACATGAATACAGCAAAATAAATACAGCTTAATAGTTTTATGAGCGGGTTCACTAGAAATAATGTCCAGTGTTTAGCATACAACATATAAGCATCATAGTTCACAATTTGTAGAAATATTATAATAGTCTATACACATAATACATCTCTGTATAAAACATAAGTATAACATATCAATAAAAAATTGCACGAAATATTTCTTTCTCTCTCAATCAGTCAATTACCTCACCATAAGCTAACGACCATCTTTCATGACCGGATTTCTTGCAGCACCAAATTCAGGTGCTTAGACAATAGAAATCTTTACAGTATGTAAACTTTTGATATCAGTCCATTGACTGGTCTTGTTCTAGTAAAACGTAATCATTGGATAAAAGAAAATTACTCATCCAGTAGGAATTACTTTGCATTGCATCAGCAATTTCTAGCGTATTCTCAACTCAAGTGTTCACTTTAACTCTGACACAAGAATACTATCATAAGGAGTGCCCAAGGTCGGGTCACTTTGACAATTTAACAATTTATAAAAATAATTAAGTTTAGAAATAGGGATAGGCAAATGTACTCCACTGCAATAAGTGTGTCAAATAATTATCAGTATGTAAAAATTGAAAGAGTTATCTGTAACTTTGTCAAATAGTTATCAGTGTAAAACTTAATGGAGTGAAGAATCTGTAACATATAAAGGAGTTATTTGTAACTTTGTCAAATACTTATCAGCCTAAAACTAAACGGCATAAAAGGAATGAAAAGTTATTTTTAACCAAACAGTTATCAATGTAAACGTAACAGCACGGAACCTATAACAAATCAAGGAGTTATTTGTTAATATTTAAACAACATGAAAAAACAAGAAGAATAATTATAAACTCTCATTTGTCATTAATAGGATACTGCTATCTGTTTCTAGTCAACTGCGTAATCTATAACTGGGAAAAAATATGAATTAAAACAACACAACACTGTTTAAATCTCTTTCTTGTGGCGAGAATAGGAAATTTATTTTAAAATGTTTAAGATATTTTTACAAAATTTTTAATATATTGCTTTTAATGTGTAGGATTCTTTTTTTACAAAATATTAAAAAAAATATTTTAAAATAATTTTAAAATGATTAATATATTTTTCAGATTAGAAATGTTTAAGATATTTGAAAACTATAACTTAGCTTAGAGTGAAATACTTATAACTGAATTGAGAAAGAACATAAACGGGTTAAATTAAATCAATAAAATCAATGGAAATCTTTGTTTACTGTTTAAAACAGAAAGAAAGAACCCTTTCATTTTTATGATGCCAGTTGCCAATATTGTAAGATGTGCCATATCAAACGTGGATTTTATAAACTTGTTTGCCGATCCAGTTAGTCCTCAATGGCCTGTACTAGTCGCAGCCAGAAGTTTGGAACCATTGTCGGCTCTTCATGCGGGAACTGGATGTAGGTGGAGGCCTGCAGGTTGTACAACACCTGTCGCGGTAATTCGTGACTTGGAATGTCTTCGTACAACAGGAACACCAGCACGTCACGACCCGTGTGTGCCGACTCCATGGTGGCCATCTGCGCGCGCAACAAAGTTTAAACACAACGCATGAAAAACAGCGACCACAACCACCTTAAGTAAATAAATAAAATGTCAAAATGAATGAAAAGATTGATAAATAGGGGTAAATATTCATTTAATTGGTGCTCATTAAATTTACTATTTCATTTATAAAATTTTGGAAATATATCAACATCACCGATATATTGGACAGTATTATCAACATCACCGATATCTTTTAGAATATTATCAACATCAGCGATATCTTAGTATTATCAACATCAGCGATATCTTGGACAATATTATCAACATCACCGGCATCTTAGTATATCAGTATCATTGATATCTTAGTATTATCAACCTCACTGATATCTTAGATAGTATTATCAACATCACTGATATCTTAGATAGTATTATCAACATCACTGATATCTTAGTATTATCAACATCACTGATAGATAGTATTATCAACATCACTGATAGATAGTATTATCAACATCGGGTTCACTGTCTCGAGTGTTCGCAGTGTCCGTTGTTTTTCTTTTTATCTGTCGAGCTAATATACAATTCCTGTTGTTTTAAATTACACAAGTTGTGCTACTTTATAATCCCTGTTTTATTTATACCAGTACTTTAAAAAAATTCTGATAGTTCTAATCTACAATTATTTACAAAAAAAATAACTTAACCTCTCAAATATAAATTCTTTTTAAATTCTACTTGTAGTTTTAATAAAGTGCTATTAAAATATATTAATCGTTTTAATCTGCAAGTTCTTTTTAAATTATACTTGCTTTATGTGTATTTTTTAAAAATTTATTGTTGTAACATAAGTTCTTTTAAAAACTATCTTCTTCTTCTTTTTTCTTTACGATCACTTCTTTTCCCCACCGGAATTGCGTGGAAACTTTTCATCTTCTTGATGTTCTCAGTTTCTGTAGAGTTCATGTGGGGCCTTCCTCCTTACTCTGTTACTAGGAGGGTAGTAATGTTAAAAAAAAATGTGGAAGATATATGGAAGTTATGGAATTAGTTTTCCACTTGCCTGTCGTGCTGATTTACAAACTATCGTTCTATTACACATGCATTAAAAATACTTAGTGTTCTAAATATACACTTACTATTTATAATATACTTATAATTCTACTTGTATTAAATATAATACTTATTGTTGTAATATACACTTAATTTTTATAATATACTTATAATTCTACTATGCATGTTACTTTTTATTTAAATTTTTAAACAGCATCGAGATAAAAGAAAATATTTTAAAATAATGTCTCTGTCATGTTGGCCCACATTATCACGATTTGATTAAAATTAAAAGTGATAAAAATATCTTAATTAATAATAATACTTTAAACTTTAATAATAATAATCATTTATACAACTTTCCAGTTCTGTTTGTCTGTGTGAAACGCTAACGAATTTGAGGCAACGCTAAAGTGTTCTTGACCTTTTAGCACGTGCAATATGTTTTCACATGGTCAGCTTTATGTGCAATGTTGCGTTCACGAAAAAAAAACCTCGACAGTCAAGGTCATTTGCTAAATGACGCTCAAGTTTTCACTAGTAATGTGATTTATAATCTGAAAATAATAACCGAGCAGGAACAAAATTTATATAAAACTGTCGGCGGATATTCGGAAATGAATAATGGATAGAATGATACAGTTTTAACTCCTGAAATATTTTGGCAAACCCATTGCACACCACGCGATCAAATACACTATGAGGTCATCAGTACAGCCAAAGGCACTGAGTTTAATTTCATTCCACAGATTGACCCGGCGACATATTTTTTTGTTGTGTGCCTGCTGGGAATACATAATGCTGAGTGGTAAGATGGGCACTCTTCTCGAAAGGCAGCTTAGGTACGGTCAAGGTCCTTTGCTAAATGATGCTCGAATTTTTACTCACAATGTGACTTATAATCAAGCCTTCCATAAAGAAATTCATCTCTGTCCTAGCAATGCATTCATTTTAATTTTCCATCCGCCTTTAAGGGTGGCAAATACTCTAGTTTAAACAAAAATAATATTAATAGTTCAAACTTTATCACTTTAAATGATTGTAAGAGAAGTGAATTTAAACTTGTAGCATTCTAACCTATGACATTCTAATTAATATTTTCCAATTTCCTTAGAGAGTGAGAGGAAAGTTCTAGTTAGATTTATTTCCCTTTTTGGGCGCATTGATCTAATTAAATAGCAAAACTACTAAACCAACAAGTATCAACACATTAAGATATTTTTCTTGTTAGGCACACTAATCATAGTAATCTGACAAGCTTATCGATGAAAATTAAATATAACAATTAATTTTTTTGTCTCTAGGTATATCCGATTTAATTAATTTGACCAGCTTCCCGGCCAAAGCCAGACCTAATGCATGTGTTGACTACATTGGGTTCACCAAACTAACTTAAATGACTGGCTACTCAGACACAGAAATATCTAACTAATTTATTTAGATACATTTATGTAGTTTGTCTGGCTACTAGACACCAGCAAGATCTGACGAATTTATAGGTCCTGTTAGACACAGCAATCTAATTAGTCGGTCACAACAAACAGGTTCAGGCGCCATTATTGCTTGTAAACGTATCGTTTCGTACACGTGACTGTAAAGAACGTGGGTGTCAGTACAAAAGGAAACTGTAAAGAACGTGGGTGTCAGTACAAAAGGAAACTGTAAAGAACGTCGGTGTCAAAATGAAAATGAAAATATGTGTATGTGTGAAACAGTTTGAGTGTCTACAAATAATGTGAGTGTCTGTACTCATTAATGTAAATATCTTTTTATTAAGATATTACTTCTTTGCAGAAATAGTAAGTGTCTTTTAAAATAGTGTATGTTCAAAATAATACGAGTACTCGTACAGAACAATACGAGTGTGTAGAAAATAATATGTGCTAAATTAATATAAACATTCGTAACTATTTATCTGACAATAATTTTTCTCGGTGTTGTATAATGTTTATGTTGAAAGTTCAGAATAAAGTCATTTATTTTCGGCTGATCTGAACTCAACACTTATTCTGGACGCGTCCGTGAAAAATAAACAAATCTTGCTAATGGAAACCCTACGCAAGATTCAAAATGCATTGTATGATAAATTTCGTTAAATTTTTTTTTTTCATCTTTAAAAAGACACTCACTTGCATCTCATACTGGCACCAACTGCTATTGAGGAGATGACGCGTTAATACCACCAGAGTGCGGCGACTATTCTGAACAGCTGCCACAATGTTACACTGAACGGGGCGCCCAGGCACGAAATCGCGATCGTGCACGATCAGTCGCAAGTGTGCCCGGCTTTCCAGCTGCTTCATCAGTTCTCCGTGAACAAAGTCATCGTCCTCTTTAGCGTAAGACACGAAAGCGTCAAACTGAAACTGCTCGGTGTGAACGTGTTTGTAGGCCAGCCGGGAGGCGTAGTACAGATACCGAAGCTTCCAGCGGAAGCGGTAAACGAGAGCGGAAGCGAGGGCGATAACCAGACAGAGGCTGATTGTCACAGCCCCCACAAATATTCCACTAATGTCTTTGCATTTCATCTGCAGGTCTGCAATCACGTCGATAAAGTTGACGAGGTTCTGGATGGTGCCGTCGGCCATGAGGCAGGAATAGTTTTCGGCTTTTTCAAAGTGTACGTGGGTAGAGGTGTCCACTATGAAGGTTAAGAAGTGAAAGTTTTCACAGGTGCAAGCGATGCCATTGTTGAACATGTTCACGGTGAGGGCAGACAGGTTCCCTAGAAAGCGCAGCCTAGCCACAACTTTCAGGTGATCTGTTATCGACTGAGGAAGACACTTGATACTGTTGTACGAGAGATCAATCAAGGAGAGATTCATCATGTGCGAGATGTTGAGATCGAATTCAAAGATCTCGTTGTGCGACATGTTGAGCACGCTGAGGCTGACCAGTCCTGCTAGAAGCTCGGGGTGGAGCTGGTTAATGTAGTTCTCGGACAGATGCAGAATTTCCAGCAAACGCAAGTCCTGAAAAATCCACCCGCTTTGGTCTGAGGCGATGACGTCACGTAAGTAATTTCGCTGAATGTGCAAAGAGACAAGGGAGGGAAATGAGCTAAAAAATTCCTTGCTAACGACACTCGCAAAATTGTTAGACAGGTACAAATTAGTCAGGTTGGAGAGTCCACGTATAGGACCGATCCAAGTGGAAAGAAGGTTGTTGTCCAAGTTAAGATCGGTTAAACTGTTGTTGGGGTCAAAGTTTATTTCCGATAGTTTATAATGCAGCTGGTTCCACCGTGCGGTGTACGTCGTTAGTTTTGGAGGCAACGTGAAGACAAAGTGGTCTGCATTTATTGTCCTTGGCCCACCCGGCGAACGAAAATCGATGTATTCCTCCTCCGAGGCACGCTTCTGAGAGGAGGGGCACTGGCCCAAATTGTATTCCATTGATGGATAGACGTTAGGGGGGTCTGCTGCAAACAAAGTCCCATCATTCATAATAAACGTTATATTTCTCAGTTTTCCAAAATCTCTGAAGTAATTTCCAAACCCGAACCGGTTTCCGGTTACTGAAACGAAGTTCAAAGAGTCTGGCATATTTTCCAAGGCGCCAACTTCAAAGAGTTCCATCCGATTGTTTTCAGCAAATATCCTCTGTAGACTGGTGTTCCGAAAGTGGCGCATGGCGTCTTTGCAAATGATGACGCACAAAGAGTAGGGGGGGATGATGTTGTTCACTCGAAGTTCTCTCAGTGCCGAGCCTTGCAAGCCAAACATCGCTGTTCCCAGAGTGGAAAACCCTAGCTGAACGTTGTACGACAAGTCTAGCGTGTCCAGATTGTTTAGCGGCCTAAATGTGTTGGCTTCAATACTGGCTATGCTACAGTTGGACATATTAAGGTTGGTCAGCGACGGCGGAATGTTAATGAAAGTCTCATTGGTCAGATTCGATATGCCACAAAACCCCACCCCATTAACGCCAGAAAGGCTGAGGTTTTTTATGGCGGTCAAATTGGCAAAACCGGGTCCAAAAACAACTCTAGCAAGCCCATCAATGTAGAGAATCTCCAGTGTACTGAGAAGCGAAATTGCCAGATCTGGGTAGCTCATATCTTCACCGGCAAAACTCTGCACGTTTCCACTCAAGCGAAGGTCAAGCAGAGAAGTCCTGAAGGGCATGAAGACGCCGGGAGGGTAGGTGACATGATTCAGGGACAAGTTGTTCCAGGAAAGGTTGAGAGACTGGAGACCGCCCAGTCCGGCAAAAACATCATCGCTTAGAGCACGCAGCTTGTTGGTCGACAGGTCAAGAGTTCGGAGTTTAGTAAAGTTAGCAAACACGTAATTCTGAAGTTCTCTGAATGAGTTGTTGCTAAGATTAAGACCTGTGACATCGTTAGGTACTTCTTTTGGAATATTGTCCAGTCCTCTGCTCGAGCAATCTGCCACTTGACCAATACAATTGCAGATACCACACGGGCCCGCATAGGAAGGACTGGGGGCGAGCGTCATAACGATCCAGACAATAGAAATGCCCCAAACGGCCATGATAAAGCTGAAACATTTTTAAAAAAAAGGAATTTCAAAGTTTAAAGGTTAATAAAATCAATTGATTTGGGGGCGGTGGTAGATTTGGAGGGGGTATTTGTGTGTAGCGGGGAAAGCGCGCCTTAAAACCAGCATCAGACAACGGGTGTCATAGGAGGATAATGAAATTTAACACCCATATTTTTTATATACTACGGCACTAATTTCTATTTACTAAATACCCATTCCACATACTGGTGCACCAATTTCTATGTATAGCTTAATGATGCTACCATTTCTATGTACAGTCTACTAACGAGCCATTTCTCTGCACAGTCTACTAAGGAGCCATTCTCTGTATAATCTACTAACGAGCCATTCTCTGTATAATCTACTAACGAGCCATTCTCTGTATAATCTACTAACGAGCCATTCTCTGTATAATCTACTAAAGAGCCATTCTCTGTATAATCTACTAACGAGCCATTCTCTGTATAATCTACTAACGAGCCATTCTCTGAACATTCTACTAATGAGCCATTTCTATATACAGTCTTCTAACGAGCCATTTCTATGTACAGTCTACTAACGAGCCACTTCTCTGTACAGTCTACCATTGAGCCGTTCTCTGTACATTCTACTAACGAGCCATTTCTGTGTACAATCTACTAATGAGCCATTTCTGTGTACATTCTACTAACGAGCCATTTCTGTGTACAATCTACTAATGAGCCATTTCTGTGTACAGTCTACTAATGAGCCATTTCTGTGTACAATCTACTAATGAGCCATTTCTGTGTACATTCTACTAACGAGCCATTTCTGTGTACAGTCTACTAATAAGCCATTCTCTGTGTACAGTCTACTAATGAGCCATTTCTCTGTACAGTCTACGAACGAGCCATTCTCTGTACAGTCTACTAATGAGCCATTCTCTGTACAGTCTACTAATGAGCCATTTCTGTGTACACATTTCTATGTGGTAAAACGGAACCTCGCACGCAGAAATATTTCAAACTTAGTATAAACTCTATCCGGCTTCTAATCACGCGCACCCACCATCAGTAAATTCATGAGACACACAAAGAAATAACTCTCACAAGCGTCTAGCCTTTCAATCTAGTTCAGGCCGTCAAATTCCCTTTTTTTAAAAAATAGTCTCAATAACAGTTAAACAGTGACAAGAAAACAAGTCAATGATCTGTTTTCAAGGGAATGCAATAAATACATCGATGCATGCATATATTTTTATAAATTAATGTATTTACATTTTTCACTTGTTTTGATATTGGTTTCGATAAGGAATTTTTATTGTCCCACAGATCCAATCATTCGTAGATCTGTTTAGAGTACAGCTACAAATGCCCCCTGAAATCACTCGTAGATCTGTTTAGAGTTCGGTCACTTGTGTCTATTAAATCACTTGTAGAGCTGTTTTAGAGTTCGGTCACTTGTGTCTATTAAATCACTTGTAGAGCTGTTTTAGAGTTCGGTCACTTGTGTCTATTAAATCACTTGTAGAGCTGTTTTAGAGTTCGGTCACTTGTGTATATTAAATCATTTGTAGAGCTTGCTCAAAGCACGGCTATAGCCTGTCACTTAAGTTTTGCCATTAATATCTACTGACCTCTCAGCTCTTGCCATTAATATCTACTGATATCTCAGCTCTTGCCATTGGCTTCAACGCCTACTGACTTCACTCCTCACGGTAAGTGGAGCTTTAATGCCCTCACCTCACAACACGCAGAGCTTTAATACCTAATGCCTTCACACCTCACAATATGTAGAACTTTTAATGCAGAATGTACTCACACCTCACAACACGCAGAGCTTTAATACCTAATGCCTTCACACCTCACAATATGTAGAACTTTTAATGCAGAATGTACTCACACCTCACAACACGCAGAGCTTTAATGCCTAATGCCCTCACAACGAGCTGAGCCTTAATGCATAATGCCCTGACAATACGCCGACCTTGATGCCTTATGCCCTCACACCTCACAACACGCAGAGCTTTAATGCATATTGCCCTCACATCTCACAACATGCAGAGCTATAATGCCTAATGCCCTTACACCTCACAACATGCAGAGCTATAATGCCTAATGCCCTTACACCTCACAACATATAGGATTTCAATGCCTAATAATCTCACACCTCCTCGGAAGTGCTCTCATCCTTCGTAAAATCTTGGATCTCGCACAATCTTGGTAAGATTCCGGGACCTTGGTTTATAACCGACAGTCAACAGAAGTCGTGGGAATAATAATAATAATAGAAACGTAATTAAAATTAATAATGTTAATAAGAGAACAAAGTAAAATAAACTAATACAGCAATTTCCTTTCTCCCAAAATAAAAATATATAAATCTATTAGTAAAGAAACCAAATAAATCCATTAACAGGGGTAAAGTACGGCTAGCCCTTCATTCTGCCCCCCCTCCCACCCATCCCTACAACATCCCATTCCACATCTACTTATTCTGACTCGAAATCGGCGGAAGCCGGGAGCCGGAAGCCGGAAGCGTGTCCAGTTTATCTTGATGATGATGAAATCAAAAGATGACTAGAGTTCTTGTTAAGTTTTGTTAAGTAGCAAACAAAGAAAATTTTCTTTCATAACGGAAACATGTTAAAAATGAGCACGTATTTTGTAAAATGTACTAAAGTGACTATTCTATAATAAGTCTCACATACATGAGTGTCTTGTAAAATGTACTAAAGTGACGTGTCTATAATAAGTCTCACATACATGAGTGTCTTGTAAATGTACTAAAGTGACGTGTCTATAATAAGTCTTACATACATGAATGTCTTGTAAAATGTACTAAAGTGACGTGTCTATAATAAGTCTTACATACATGAGTGTCTTGTAAATGTACTAAAGTGACGTGTCTATAATAAGTCTCACATACATGAGTGTCTTGTAAAATGTACTAAAGTGACGTGTCTATAATAAGTCTCACATACATGAGTATCTTATAAATGTACTAAAGTGACGTGTCTATAATAAGTCTCACATACATGAGTGTCTTGTAAATGTATTAAAGTGACGTTTCTATAATAAGTCTCACATACATGAGTTAAGTAATACACTTTATTTTGTAAACATGCATTAATAATCGTTAGTAAGAAGACATACAGTAATAGCTTTAATAAGCAGATATGCCTTGATAAACCATTAATAAGGAGACATGCTTTGAAAAAGCCTTTAGTAAGCAGACATACCTTTATAACAAGTGTTGTATAAGTGGACATTGAATTTGTATCAACTATGGACAAGCCTTGAACGAACGTTATATAAGTGGACATGAAATATGTTACAGCCACTGGACAGGCCTAATAATAATAATCATAACCAGAGAGGTGTCACACCTTGTTACGAACGTTATATCAGTGGACATGAAATATGTAACAATTTCTAGACATATCTTTAAACTAGCTTTCATAAGTAGACTTCATTTTTTTTTTGTAACAACATACAGTAAGTACTTCCGTAACACCCTCTAGTAAGTAGATATCTTATAACAACAACTATAAGTAAGTAGAGGTCCTTTTGTAGCAACTTTAAGTAAACATCAGTCCTATAACAACTTTAAATAAATAGACATCCTTACCTTCAGTACATAGACAATCCTTTATAAAAAGAGAGATTTGGTAATGAAAATGACGGCTTTGTAACACATTTTTGTAAGTAGATCTGCCTCTGTAACACCTCTAGTAAGCAATCGTGCCTTGTTAACTGTCTGTAGTTGAGTCAACCATGCCTCGAAGCAACCTGTTTTGCAAACAGTCTTTATTTTAGTAAGCAGATGTTTCTTGAAATAATCTTTAAGTAGACATGCCTTAACAGTATTTAGTAAGTAGACATTACATTTACTTCTGACCGACTTCCGTATTGATACTCACTTTCGTTTCACACTAAGATTTTAACTCAGCAGCAGAAACCACTTCAAAATGGCGACCTAAGCGGAAATGAACCAAGGCTGCGTCACTGAAATAGTACCTGTCCGCCTATCCGCAAAATACGTAGCACGTGTATTGATTTTTATGATCCAACATCTTGCAAGGAAGTCAAAGAAACGACAGTTTTATACTGACAACTCACAACAGGGTTTTATCCTGATTAAACTCGTAAATAGGTTGTACTCTGATAAACAAGTGGCTAGATGTTGCCCTGGCTGAATGAGTGGCTAGACTTTACCCTGGCTAAATTAGTGGCTACTTTACCTTGACTAATTTAGTAGCTAGACTTTACCTTGACTAAATTAATGGCTAGACGTTACCCTGGCTAAATTAGTGGCTAGACATTACACTGACTAAATTAGTGGCTAGACGCTACCCTGGCTAAATTAGTGGCTGGGCTTTACCTTGATTAATTTAGTAGCTAGACTTTACCTTGACTAAATTAGTGGCTAGGCGTTACCCTGGCTAAATTAGTGGCTAGGCGTTACCCTGGCTAAATTAGTGGCTAATTTTTCCCCTGGTGAAATTAGTGGCTATGTATATAAATAAATTAGTCATTGATCTTCCAAGACAGAGAGAAAGGTGCAAACACAGACCTTTACAGGCCACTTCACATTGTCCTGGTCATTTGCTTGTTGCCAATACAAATGCCACACGAATGACAGAAACCATAAATGCCATTTTACAGGCTTTTGTCATTTTGTTGGTTTATATTGTGGTTCACATTTACTCACTATGTGACTAAGAATCGGCACTTGAAACAGATTGACCGCAACGGCGAAAATAGACAGGAAATGCAGCGGTGTGGGTCGTTTAAACAACAAAAGAATATCCTCTCCAAGAAAAGAAAAGAAATGGCAGTGTATCATTTATCATGACCAGACACAGTGCGGTGCTGATTGTGCTGAAAACTGTGTTATAACGGTTTTCAGCTTTACAATAGGATGGACGTTTTGTGGTCGAGGCTAGCGCGTGCAGAGACACAAGGAAGAAGGTAGCAAGAAGATATAAGACTCATCCATTCAGTCTCTCTCCAGTTTAACCCATCAGGAAGATAATGCTTATTCATTTGCAAAATTACTACCAGTGCGCAAAATCGACCTTCGGCGGAGCAATTTCCTTTTTTTATACTGGGCTCTGCAGCTTTATTGTTTTGTTTTGTTGATGCATTTCACTTTTCAAAATTATTTTATTGTATAATTTAGTCTTTATTTCCTCAGCCTTCATCAACACTGAAGACATGTTAAGCAGTAGCTCTATTACATATCCTGTGAAATGTCACTTTATCGGGACTGTTTGCAGTTTTGAAGAGACTTGTAATCTTGATTATCTTATCTCCTATATCGGGCACATAATTTTACACACACACACACACACACACACACACACACACACACAGGGAGAGAAAAAGAGAGAGAGAGGCACATAAATAAATATTACCTCTTAGGGTCTCATCTTTTCCTGATTCCTTTATTCTTCCATGACGAAGGGTCTGTTGAGGACATTGGTTACACTCATGAGATTTATTTGTGCAAAAGTCCACTTCCATCAGTCGTTTAGTTGGCGGAGTGGTGTTCTGTGCCCATAAGGAGAGATTACTCTTTTGAATGGATAGAAAAAGGGCCAGCTTTGGGAGAGAGAGACATAAGTGAGGAGTTATAAGAAAAGACTAGTTTGTGCTTTCCTACACATTCATCAGGTTAGTCCCTAGTTTGTGCTTTCCTACACATTCATCAGGTTAGTCCCTAGTTTGTGCTTTCCTACACATTCATTATATTTGTCCTAGCATTTGCTGACACATCTATTTCTCTAGCATATTTGCTAAACAAAATTTGCTAAAACATTTGCTAAAAAAAATTTGCTAAAAATTTTTTTAGCACATTTGCTGACACAAGTATTTCTCTAGCACATCTGTTGACACATCTATTTCTCTAGCACATCTGGTGTCACTAGGTTAAAATCTATTGAGATGTAAGATACAAACTTAATTAAATTTCTATCTGTGGTTTGTAACATCAGCCGACATGTTCACAGTCTTTTCCTAGAGTTCCATCCATAATACACCCATGTATTATGTCCGGTCTGTTTTAAAGCTGATCTCTTATCTAAACTGTTCTTAATTCATTGTGCCAGTCAAGTATCTATACCTCTTTTATAATCCTGTCTATTTTAACTGATCTCTTATCTAAACTGTACTTCAATTCATTGTGCCAGTCAAGTCTCTATACCTCTTTTAGAACCGAGATGTTATTTCAGCTTTATATCATTTATTTAGTTCTTATGGATTGCTCTGATGGGATATCTGTTCCTGTGTTTTATTTGCGCTCCTAATTAGACATCTTTTTATCAAGCAAAGAATGATGAATTACACTATTTTAATTTTGTACATTATGGTTATTTTATTGGTACAGTGTTTGGTATGGTTATTTAATAAGTCTGGTGTTTTTCTATGGTTACTTAATAAGTCCAGTGTTTGGTATGGTTGCTTAATTAGTTCAGTGTTTGGTATGGTTGCTTAATTAGTTCATTGATTGGTACGGTTACTTAATAACTCCAGTGCTTGGTGTGGTTGCTTAATTAGTCCAGTATGTGGTATGGTTATTTAATTATTCCAGTGTGTGGTATGGTTATTTAATTAGTCCAGTGTGTAGTGTGGTTATTTAATTAGTCCAGTGCTTGGTGTGGTTATTTAATTAGTCCAGTGTGTGGTATGGTTATTTAATTAGTCCAGTGTGTGGTGTGGTTATTTAATTAGTCCAGTGCTTGGTGTGGTTATTTAATTAGTCCAGTGTGTGGTATGGTTATTGAATTAGTCCAATGTGTGGTGTGGTTATTTAATTAGTCCGGTGTTTTGCATGGTTATTTAATTATTAGATGATGGTCCAACATATCCTTTCTAGGCACATTACACAACTGTTGCAGAATCTTCGATACACTCACAGAATACACCGTGGAGAATCGTCCAGAACTTCGTATGTACTATCAAAGGAACAAAACACAAAAATATCTCATATATAATGACTGTGTGAGAAACAAAACATTGAAATATTTACATGTATACTGACTGTGTGAGTAACAAAACACTGAAATATTTACATGTATACTGACTGTGTGAGTAACAAAACACTGAAATATTTACATGTATACTGACTGTGTGAGTAACAAAACACTGAAATATATGCATATTGTCTTATGGTTTAGTGAGGAACATTGTAAAATCTCTAAGGTGTCTGCTGGTTTGGTGAGTAACATTGAAATATCTTCATAACATCTACTGGTTTGGTGAGTAAAATTGAAATATCTCCAAAACAACTACTGGTTTGGTAACATTGAAATATCTCTAAACAACTACTGGTTTGGTGAGTAACATTGAAAGATCTCCATAACGTCTACTGGTTTGGTGAGTAACATTGAAATGTCTCCAAACCTCTACTAGTTTGGTGAGTCATATTAAAATATCTCTATGTTTTCTACTCCCTGGGTTAGGAACAATAAAATAGCTATTTGTCCATTCAATGGGTGAGGAAAACGACAAAATATACATCTTGTCTGTCAGTTGGATGATGAACAATAAAATAGCTATATGTTGTCTACTGGTTGTATGAGGAAAAATAATATTTTTGCATGCACATTGTCTACTGGCCTAGTTGAGGAAAGATTAAATATCTACATTCATCTGCTGGCTGGGTGAGGAAAGATTTAATATCTACATATTGTCTACTTTCTGAGTGAGGAAAGATTATATCTACATATTCTCTACTGACTGGGGTGAGGGGAAATTAAAATATCTTTATTTGTATTTTTCATCAGTGAAGTCTTATAGAGAGTCATGGCACCAGACCTTCCTTAAAATACAGTGTAACAAAAAACAAAACAATTTTTAAAAAACTTGACCCAAACTTCTTTATTTTTTTCCTGAACCACAACAGAGACAGCTATAACACCGATAAAAATAGAATTATGTATTTAGATGAACATTAAAAAAAAATAGTTGACCTCAATAAGAGAACACACCCGGATAATATATATCCGTACGAGGTATAAACCATTGCATCTTTAATCAGTTCTTGACCTTGAATAATTTAAAAGGGTTAACGTTCGCACAGTCCTAAATGAAATTCATAACAATTTTTAGCCTTCAGGAATGAAGAAATTTGTTTTCAAACTGCAAAGAATGATTTGCACAAGAACTCATATTATAGTTTTCAAAAATACACATGAAAGAGTAATGGTGTTAACAACAAGGAATCATATTACAGTTTTCAAAAATACACATGAAAGAGTAATGGTGTTAACAACAAGGAATCATATTACAGTTTTCAAAAATACACATGAAAGAGTAATGGTGTTAACAACAAGGAATCATATTACAGTTTTCAAAAATACACATGAAAGAGTAATGGTGTTAACAACAAGGAATCAACAAATCCTTTCCTACAAATATACGCAACAACCGTTTCTCTAACACATAAATAAGCGTCATAAATAAACAAAGAATCATAAATGCTTGTGTAACACACACACACACACACACACACACACACACACACACACACGTAAACCGAGGATGACCGAAATGAATGACGTCACAAATATGATCGATGTGACTTTTATCTTTATCGTCAGTCATTCTTTGGCAATTTTGTTTATACTAAATTTCGAAGTTTCCTTGTTTAGACATGAATATTTTCCGGTCTATTTTTTCCTTGAAATATTACAATCGAAACGTAACTCGGGCAGTCGAACAACTTAACATTGAGTGTGAAGATATGATTAATAGACTTCCCTGCTAAAGTATGTACACCACACAGGAGCAAAGTACTCAGTTTAACACGGCCAAAAGACTGGATACCATCTTGAATTCCATTCTCAGGTATTTCATACCCAATGTGATTAGTCTTACAGTCTCGAAAACTTTAATTTTTAAATTTAATTTTTTTTTATTGCTTTCATTAGATCAAACATGTTTATTACTTTCATTAGAGATCAAGCATTCTTTATTACTTTCATTAGATTGATTAATACTTTTTTATTATTGTCAATTGTATTTTGTTAGATCAGTCATTCTTTATTATTGTCAAGTGTATTTAGCTAGATCAGTCATTCTTTATTATTGTCAAGTGTATTTAGTTAGATCAAGCATTTTTTATTATTGTCAAGGTATTTAGTTAGATCAGTCATTCTTTATTATTGTCAAGATTATTAATTTAATCAAACATTCTTTATTAATATCAAGTGTATTTAGCTAGATCAAGCATTCTTTATTACCGTTGAGGTCCTTAGATCAAGCATTCTTTACCACTGTCAAGTGTCATTAGTTATATTAATCATTTTACCTTTCAGTTGTTAGTTTCAACTTCATTACTGTCAGTTGTTAGTGCCTATTGGGGTGACCTTAAAATAATGTATTGTTTCAAATTTTATAGTTTTACAAAACGAATAGAATAGGACATATTTATAATAACGAAGTAACTTCCTATTTCAATATGGTCAGTTGTTAGGTCAAGAATTCTTTATTACTTTCATGATGCAGATCAAACATTATTTATTACATTAATTAGTTAGATCAAACAATATTACTTTTCAATTGTTACTACTTCATTACTGTTAGTTGTTAGTGTGTATTTCTTTACTCTTAATTGTTAGTGTCTACTTTATTAATGTTAGTTGTTAGTGTGTACTTTATTAATATTAGTTGTTAGTGTGTACTTTATTAATGTTAGTTGTTAGTGTGTACTTTATTAATGTTAGCTGTTAGTGTGTACTTTATTAATGTTAGTTGTTAGTGTCTGCTTTATTACTGTTAGTTGTTAGTGTCTACTTCATTAATGTTAGTTGTTAATATCTATCTCATTACTGTTAGTTGTTAGTGTCTACTTCATTAATGTTAGTATGAACTTTGTCACAGGAAATGAGGGACAGAAATTATATTTTATTTCATTTTAAAAAACCGCTAACAAAACTAATTGAAGTAATCCGAGTTTTGTTATTTTTCGTATGTAGCATGTAACTTCCAGTAACGGTCACCTAAGATCTCTTTAGTAGACAGACGTTCGTGACGCAGTGTGTGTTAATTATCATATTGAATATATATATTAGTTTGTGAAAGATATGTATATTAAATGATTGGGACAACTGCGCACTTCGAGTCACGTGTTGTTGACAAGAGAAGTGGCCAGTGCGCAATTAGAATTCGCTACAGAAAAGCGTGCATCGCAATTACCACTATATTATCCAAGGCAAAAATCATGTCACGGGACATAGCTTCTGGAAGTTTTGGAAACCTTCAGTGAAGGCTATATAAGAGGCGAAATGAAGACTTTACTCTCAATGTTGAAAACGTCGATTCGTCTGAAGCCAGTCTAACTTCACGTATGAATTATCTCATGTACAGAGATTTCATAAAGGAAAGCTGCAATAATCTCTTTCCATCCGTTTTCCATCCGTCTGATGCCATATATTGAGTAACGAGGCAAAATTACTCAGTATAATTGTTGGCAAAGTGGAAAGTTCACTGTCCAAAGAAAACCCGATGTATGCGACGCTGGTTGTATGCAGTTAACGACACGAGGGACCAACTTGTTCTTCCCCCTGTCTGAGTTCGTTTTGGCAGTCTATCCCGCAAATTGAGGGGCTAGCGCCGGAGATACATATCCGGATTTCTACACTCAATGTAATGCGACGACACATCCCACTGGACGATTCCACCCGATAATGCTAAACGTCGTTGGGGTGTCCGTATCCACGACAACCAGAAACAGCGACAATTATCGAGACTGACAACAGTCAGTTAAATTTCAGATTTCTCCCCAGTGATAATCTGAAAGTGGTGCCTAGATCCTGCAGAATCTTCACCTGTAATGCACGCCTCAATTGCGTGTGATCTTCACTTTGAAGTGCCGCTTATAAGTGACGTGTGAGCTTACGTCGTCTCCTTGGAACTCTGACATTAATAGTGAGTAATCAATTAGCACGGCTAACGCGCACATACTTAACTCAGGACTCTTAAGAAAATGAACACTATTATATCGTTTGCAAAATAAGAACTCTAATGTTAAAAGTAATGCTTATTTTACATGTAAACTATTGTTAAAGCGGCCACATTTGCCGCATAAGAATTGTGTAATTAATCTTTATTTTATATTTTGAATTTCATCATTTTCATCTCCCCTTATTTCCCACAGAGTGCATGACATTGGAAAGTTGAATGAATGATTAATCACTGTGCGAAAGAGTAGTGCCCCTTTTAAATCGGGAAATAAATAACCTGATTTAAACATCTTTCAACTCTCTTGTTATTCATAGTTTTTGAGAGGGACGAAAGAATTTGTACTATTGTTTTGCACCGTTCGTCTGTTCGTCCATTTATTCACATTTATGATACACACTCACAACACACACCGCCAATAAAACGTTCCTTGGCATGACATTAATAAATCGGGCCCCACCCAAACATCAATGGAGTATGTCATGTGTGTCTATGTAACAACTTGACGCGACGTAGTACTGGCATACGTCACCGGGCTTTTCTTGGAGGTGCACCGGAGCAGGCCAAAAATAGACTTCACCCTTGCATCTCTAACTTCAGCTCGGGGTCGGCTTGTAACGAGCCTCCCGTTTTGTGACATCTGGTGACCACTGACCGTGATCTGACAAGGTAAATTGTGTTGTTGTAAGAAAGTATCATCTCTTTCCTGCTTTTCTATCTCATCACCATTATGCATTGTTTATTGCATGTTAGGGCTTTGCTATTGAGACTTAGGTGAACTGGATTTTGATAAGACTTATTATTGTGTTGAAATAAGTTTTATAATCTTTACGCTATTATCGTTAACGCGTACCGACTCGTGTTTAGACGTACTTAGATCGATATTTTGTACGCTACATTAGCAACTGTTGTTTTGCTAACTTTGCAAATTTGCGATTAGGACTCCTTTTACTCGTGTTTGTAATAATCCTAATCACGTGGTAGCTGGTGTTCATACACACACCATTGCACCACTTGTGACCGACAGAGGTCAAAATCCCGCGAATATTCTAAGTCACTTTATCCATACTCGTGATAACTAGCAATTTTAAAAATGGCCGAGCTAGTAAACATAAAGAAAGAACTCATGGCTATGGGTAGAGAATTCGGGTACGAGAAAGCCGACCTAAAGAAATACGTGGATGAGGAGATAACTAAATGGTATGTTGCGAAAGAAAATGAGGCGAAAGAGGCTATAGAGCTAGAAGATAAGAGACAGTTAGCTAAACAGCTAGAGATGCAAACTCTGAGAGAGCTAGAGGAAAAAAGATCGAAAGAGGCGAGAGAGTTAGAGGAGAAAAGAGCGAAAGAGACTAGAGAACTAGAGGATAAGAAAAATAAGCTAGAGGAAAAAAGATCGAAAGAGGCGAGAGAGTTAGAGGAGAAAAGAGCCAAAGAGGCTAGAGAACTAGAGGATAAGAAAAATAAGCTAGAGGAAAAAAGATCGAAAGAGGCGAGAGAGTTAGAGGAGAAAAGAGCGAAAGAGGCTAGAGAATTAGAGGATAAGAAAAATAAGCTAGAGGAAAAAAGAGCTAAAGAGGCAAGAGAAATAGAGTTATTAAAGATTCAGTCTGCTAGGGATTTAGAAGATAAAAGGCAGGAAGCAGAAGAGAAAAAGCTTAGATTAAAAGCTAAAGCACATCAGGAACAGCTTGAATTAGCTAAGCAAGAGTTAACAGCTAGAGAGAAGTTGTTAGAGGGGACTGCTAAGCAACAGGCCGAATTAAATAAACCCCGGACACGGCTAGCTTTCTTCAACCATGAAGTCGAGACGATTGACGAGTTTTTGACACGCTTTGACAGCTTCATTGCCAACTTTAATTACACTGACATTGAAAAGAAACAACAACTCGGTCAAATACTTCAAGGTGAAAGCTCGCGCGCATTTACTGATCTAACGCGCGATCCCGCTATTACTTATGCAGATCTCAAAACGGGTTTGATGCGTACTTTTCAATGTACAGCAGAAGGCTTTCGAAAAATGTTTAGGAGAGCCATACCTAAAGCAAATGACACCATGCAAGCCTTCGGTACCCGGTTACGCCATTATCTTGATAGATGGATTGATTTGACAGACATCCAGAAGACATATGAGGGCCTATTTGATTTGATATTAAGAGATCAATTTCTCCATATTGCTCCGCCTGCAATGACGACATATTTGCAGCGAAATCCCCCGACTAACTTCTGTGATATGTTGAAGTTAGCAGACACGTATAATGATTACCCTGATCCGGTAATTACGAGGAGTGCACCACGCCCTCCTCTTACAAATCGGCAGAAGTATACACCGAAATTCAACCGACCGATGACGAAATCGGAAAAACCCGAACCGGTACAACGGACATACACTAAGTCACAAGACGTACGACGTCACACACGTGACTCCCCACCTATGACATGTTACACTTGCAAAGGGAAGGGGCATAGTTCTCAGAACTGTCCCAGTCCACGTGATGTAAAGGTATGCACTGAAACAGGTGCAACTCTAAAGACCCAACAGGCTACAGTAAACGGAAAAAGAGTCAAAATACTGGTCGATACAGGCGCGTCCATAAGCTGCATAAATGCTAAACTTGTACGCCCTGAACAGTATCTAAGAGGTAGTGTCCGCATTCGATGTGTTATGGGACACCTTAGTACATGTCCAAGAGCCACTGTACATGTTACGTCACCCGTATTTTCCGGTACAGTCACCGCCGCAGTAATAAGAGACATGCAGTTCGGATTCATACTATCGCCCGGGCAGTGTGACACACACACTGATGGCATCTATCCTGTTCTCCCCGTAACCACTAGAGCACAACGGGAACGTAGTAAACAAGGACCCCCAGCTCTAAAGATAGTCGAGAATACATTCCCGCAGTTGACCCCAAGTCAACTCAGTCACCTGCAGCAGGAGGACAAAAGTTTGTCCTCAATGCTAAAGCTGGCACGGAAAAACACTATTACGTCCAGCAAGTACGCAACAATGACGTATTTCCTGAAGGACGGACTAGCGTTTCGGCACACCGACTATAAGGAAAATGATACTAGAAGCACCACGTGTTTATTTACCCCTACACCACTCAGACCGCTGATTCTAAGCTTTGCACACGACTCAATCATGTCTGGACATCAGGGCGCGCGGCGCACTGAGCAGCGGGTTCGCGAGGACTTCTTTTGGCCAGGCCTGAGTCGGGATGTTCGCTCGTACGTTCGTACATGTACGCAGTGTCAACAACATATTGACCGAGGGCGTGTCAGTCGAGTTCCCCTCGAGATAGTACCAACAGTAGAGGAACCATTCCTAAAAGTCGCAGTAGACATTATTGGCCCAATCATTCCCGCGGCCGAAGGAGGATATCGCTATATCCTAACAATCGTGGATTTTGCAACACGATATCCAGAAGCAGTCGCATTAAAGGGCATCACAGCGATCGAAGTCGCAGACGCTTTAATAGACGTATTTTCTCGCACGGGCGTTCCCCGAGAAATATTGAGTGACCAGGGCACTCAATTCACCTCAGCAATGATGGCTGAAACAATGCGTCTACTGGCGTGTAAACAGTTGTTCTCATCACCATATCACGCTCAGTCTAATGGTGCCGTTGAACGCTTCAACGGTACAATAAAGAAAATGTTAATTAAAATGGCCTCGGAACAACCCGACCAGTGGCCACGTTTTCTAGCACCATTACTCTTCGCGTATCGCGAACTCCCACAAGAGAGTACGGGCTATTCACCGTTCCAACTACTATACGGCAGACAACCTCGTGGTCCCCTTAAGCTAATAAAAGAAACATGGGTCAAGGGAGACACTGTGACCGATGGTAAAGATGTTCACACGTACGTAGCCGAACTACGTCAACGTCTGACCGAGACGTGTCACTTAGCACAGGAAAACATTCGCGAAAAACAACCCCGATACAAGCGAAATTTTGACCGTACTGCTGTGGAACGTAACCTCGAACCAGGTCAGCTCGTGTTACTCTTGCGGCCCACGCATAACAACCGCATGCAAATGCACTGGCGTGGACCCTACCGTGTTATTAAGCGTGTGAAGCAGAACGATTATAGCATACAGATAGGAAATAAGCAGAAAATCTATCACATAAATATGCTCAAGCGGTACTATGAACGCAGCGACGAACAGATACAAAACGTGAATGTCGCACTGATACAATTGGAAGACTCCAATTTCAGGACAGACATGATGTCCGCCGAAACCACGCCTAACCCTGCAGTTACAGTCGATCAAGTCGAGATTGACTCGAACTTGACTGTCGAACAGCGCGACGCAATGTCAAAACTCTTACACAGACATGCGCGCATATTCACCGACCAACCGGGCCACTCAGATTTGGTTGAACACCGCATAAAACTTTTAAGTGACAAACCGATACGCTTAAAACAGTACCCACAGAAATATGAGAGCACAAAGTACATAGCAGAACAGGTGCGTGAAATGCAAAAACAGGGCGTGATTGAACAGTCAATCTCCCCATATTCATCACCGGTCGTCTTAGTTAAAAAGAAAGACGGTACGCTTCGTTTTTGTGTGGACTACAGACAGTTAAATGAGATAACTGAATTCGATGCGGAACCCATCCCAAATCAGGACGAATTATTCGCAAAACTAACCAAGGCACATTACTTTTCAAAGTTTGACATGTGCAAAGGGTACTGGCAACTGTCAGTTGCTATTGACGACAGACCAAAAACAGCATTTCCAACCCCGCTAGGCTTATTTCAGTTTTGCCGACTACCGTTCGGACTAGCGAACGCACCCGCAACATTTGCGCGCTTCATGCGAAAGTTACCGTTAGAGAGCGTTAACGCATTGAATTTCTTTGATGACATACTGGTAGCAACAGGAACATGGGACCAACATTTATCCTCAGTGAGTGGTCTACTTGACATTCTCGAGCGCAATAAATTGACCGTGAAACCCTCCAAAGTACGCGCGGGCTTTCGAGAGATTGAGTTTCTTGGCCATATCATAAGTGACGGACATATAGGCCCAAATCTAGACTTAACTGCAGCCATTCGTGACATGACCTTACCGACTACAAAGAAACAGGTCAGGGCAGTTTTGGGGCTAGTGGGGTACTACCGAAAATTTGTCCCAAACTTCAGTACGCTTCTTAAACCACTGACGGACTTAACTGGGAATAAACAACCTACGAAAATACGATGGACGGCCGAGTGTAGCACCGCCCTCGAAAAGGTGAAGGACATCTTGACCAGTAAACCCGTCCTACAGTTACCAGACTTTGACAAAAGATTTATTGTCAGGACCGACGCATCAGACGAAGGCCTCGGTGCCATACTTCTCCAAGAGACAGATGACGAATACCTACCGGTAGCATACGCGTCTAAGAAACTGTTAGATCGTGAGACACGGTATTCTACGATTGAAAAAGAGTGCTTAGCAATCGTATGGGCACTCAAGAAATTTAGTGCTTATCTGTACTCTAAACCATTCATCCTGCAGTGCGATCATAAGCCGCTGACATATCTGCGCACTAGCATGTATGATAACGCTAGGCTAACTAGATGGACACTCCTGCTACAGGAGTATAGCTTCGTTGTCGAACACATCGCGGGCCGAGAGAATTCGGGTGCCGATGCATTATCCCGGCATGCCATAACCGCGATATAAACAAGAGAGAGGATAGTCTCTCCACAGATGCGCATAAAATTCCTGTGGGGACTATCGTGTGAAATAAAATTTTTTGTTCCTATTTGATTTCCACTCTGTGAGCTCCAATCAATTTTAAGAAGGGGGTTGTCACAGGAAATGAGGGACAGAAATTATATTTTATTTCATTTTAAAAAACCGCTAACAAAACTAATTGAAGTAATCCGAGTTTTGTTATTTTTCGTATGTAGCATGTAACTTCCAGTAACGGTCACCTAAGATCTCTTTAGTAGACAGACGTTCGTGACGCAGTGTGTGTTAATTATCATATTGAATATATATATTAGTTTGTGAAAGATATGTATATTAAATGATTGGGACAACTGCGCACTTCGAGTCACGTGTTGTTGACAAGAGAAGTGGCCAGTGCGCAATTAGAATTCGCTACAGAAAAGCGTGCATCGCAATTACCACTATATTATCCAAGGCAAAAATCATGTCACGGGACATAGCTTCTGGAAGTTTTGGAAACCTTCAGTGAAGGCTATATAAGAGGCGAAATGAAGACTTTACTCTCAATGTTGAAAACGTCGATTCGTCTGAAGCCAGTCTAACTTCACGTATGAATTATCTCATGTACAGAGATTTCATAAAGGAAAGCTGCAATAATCTCTTTCCATCCGTTTTCCATCCGTCTGATGCCATATATTGAGTAACGAGGCAAAATTACTCAGTATAATTGTTGGCAAAGTGGAAAGTTCACTGTCCAAAGAAAACCCGATGTATGCGACGCTGGTTGTATGCAGTTAACGACACGAGGGACCAACTTGTTCTTCCCCCTGTCTGAGTTCGTTTTGGCAGTCTATCCCGCAAATTGAGGGGCTAGCGCCGGAGATACATATCCGGATTTCTACACTCAATGTAATGCGACGACACATCCCACTGGACGATTCCACCCGATAATGCTAAACGTCGTTGGGGTGTCCGTATCCACGACAACCAGAAACAGCGACAATTATCGAGACTGACAACAGTCAGTTAAATTTCAGATTTCTCCCCAGTGATAATCTGAAAGTGGTGCCTAGATCCTGCAGAATCTTCACCTGTAATGCACGCCTCAATTGCGTGTGATCTTCACTTTGAAGTGCCGCTTATAAGTGACGTGTGAGCTTACGTCGTCTCCTTGGAACTCTGACATTAATAGTGAGTAATCAATTAGCACGGCTAACGCGCACATACTTAACTCAGGACTCTTAAGAAAATGAACACTATTATATCGTTTGCAAAATAAGAACTCTAATGTTAAAAGTAATGCTTATTTTACATGTAAACTATTGTTAAAGCGGCCACATTTGCCGCATAAGAATTGTGTAATTAATCTTTATTTTATATTTTGAATTTCATCATTTTCATCTCCCCTTATTTCCCACAGAGTGCATGACATTGGAAAGTTGAATGAATGATTAATCACTGTGCGAAAGAGTAGTGCCCCTTTTAAATCGGGAAATAAATAACCTGATTTAAACATCTTTCAACTCTCTTGTTATTCATAGTTTTTGAGAGGGACGAAAGAATTTGTACTATTGTTTTGCACCGTTCGTCTGTTCGTCCATTTATTCACATTTATGATACACACTCACAACACACACCGCCAATAAAACGTTCCTTGGCATGACATTAATAAATCGGGCCCCACCCAAACATCAATGGAGTATGTCATGTGTGTCTATGTAACAACTTGACGCGACGTAGTACTGGCATACGTCACCGGGCTTTTCTTGGAGGTGCACCGGAGCAGGCCAAAAATAGACTTCACCCTTGCATCTCTAACTTCAGCTCGGGGTCGGCTTGTAACGAGCCTCCCGTTTTGTGACAAACTTCATTACTGGTAGTTGTTAGTGTCTGTTTCATTATTGTTAGTTCTTAGTGTCTGTTTCATTACTGTTAGTTGTTAGTGTCTACTTCATTACTGTCAGTATCTACGTCATTTCTTTTAGTGTCATTACTTCATTAGTACTAGTTGTTAGTGTCTACTTCATTACTGTCAGTAGCTGTCAGTGTCTAGTTGTTAGTGTCCACTAAAGTTAATGTCATTTGCTAGATCAAGAATTCTTTAGTACTGTCATTAGATAGATAATAATTCTTTATTACTTTTATTAGTTAGATAATGCACTATTACCCTTCAGTTCCTAATAAATATATTATTTTTCCAGCTGTCAGATTAAGCACGCCACATCTCATTTGTTGAAGAAAGCATTCATTGCTTACACTTATTAGATTAAATATTAAGTATTGCTAGTTTTTGTAAGAGAAATCAATTTTTTATGTTACTAGATTAAATTAATTCTTACATTTTAATTTTATAATAAGCATCCATTACTTTAAATGCTGTTTCAAAATGTTTATAAATTACAGGTACATGCTGACATACTTTTCAGTTACTGGACAACAATTATCAAGTCACGTGACGGCGATGACTGTTGTGTATAATACATCCCCTTGTGACGTATGTAACTGTAACAACACCAATGTCAACTGTTCGGGTTTGGGCCTGGTCACCATTCCGCTTGGCCTGCCGAACACCACAGTTGTCATGGATTTCAGTTACAACAACTTAACAGTTTTACCTGACAACAATTTCTCTGTGTACCGTTTCCTTCAGCATCTCGACCTCTCCCACAATCATCTTCACACCCTCAGTGTTGACGTCTTCTTTGGTCTGGCACTCCTCCAAAGTTTAAACCTTTCCTGGAACAACCTCTCGCTGAGCAATGGCACGTATCCCCAGGGTGTCTTCAGACCCATGAACGCTTCATTAGTTGAGCTCCGTTTAAACGGGAACACGAAGTCAAACACTCACAGCTGGGGCTACCCAGACTCAGCACTATCAGATCTAAGAGCACTCCAAGCACTCCACATGGACGGACTGACAAATCCTCAGTTCGGTCCTGGTTTCCAGAACATGACGTCGCTTAGAAACGTGAGTTTTGTAGGACTGGACGTGGGTTTCTGCCAAATTCATTATCTAGCGAGCAGCACTTTTGATCATTTTCCGCCATCTCTAGAATTCCTGAACATGTCTGGCTGCAACATCAGTTGTGTGGAAGCGGATGCATTTCGACCGTTGAGATATTTGGACACTTTGGACCTGTCGGACAACATGTACTTAGGTTTCTATACACTTGGCAATGCTATCTATGGTTTCCAGGGTTCCAGTCTACGCGTGCTCTATATTAACAGAATTATTAGCGCATTCGAAATGTTCGTCGTCATAACTGACAATGACACACGCTACTTCCGGAACACGAGCTTGGAGACCATTTACGCCGAAGAAAATGGCGTGGAGCTTCTCGGCAGAAATGTCCTACGGAACATGCCGCCCACGCTCAAGAGTGTCTTCCTCAAGGGAAACCGCTTCAGGTTTGGAGATTATTTTCAGGACTTTAGTGAGCTGACCAGTGTTGAACGCATATTTAATGACGGAAGCTTGCATGCCTCCCCACCTCGTGATCGATACCCACATTTTTATAGTGATGGAAATTACTGCAGTGGAACTTATGACACAGTTGACCTAAAAGCCGGTGATGCATGTCGAAGATGTGATGCATGTCGAAGATACACTGAGGCAAATGAGGGACCACAAATGCCCAAAGTGCTAACGTCTCCAGGGTCAGACTGGCATGTTACTCGTGTGAAGGAGTCGCATGAATTGGTTTATACTTTGCCCCCCAAACTGACCGAGTTTGTGTCGCGGTGGAACCAGCTGCACTACCAGTTGAACAACATAACCTTTAACCCCAACAACAGTTTGGTGAAACTGGACGTGAGCAGTAACATTCTGAACAGGTGGCAGGGCTCTGTGACTGGCCTTCTTCACCTCAAGGAACTTCACCTAGGGAATAATTATGCGTTCGACGTTTCTCACTCGTTTTTTGAATCATTTCGCAATATTACGCATTTATACCTCGACAGAAATACACTACGATACACATTGTATAATGACACACAAGGATCTCTTTTCCAGCCTTTGACCAAGCTTGAGTTTCTAGACTTGTCAATGAACGATATTAACCAAATGCAAAGCAATTTATTCCAAGCTTTAGGGAATCTGCAGATTCTGAATTTGTCCGGAAACGAAATTTTTGTTTTCGATGTCAATATGGAACACATGAAAAATTTACGATTGCTCGACCTGTCCTACAACCACATCGCCTTCTTGCCCAAATCAATAATGGATCACCTGGACGCAGTGGCAGAGAGGCTTCATCCCAATGAGACTGTTAGAGTCAACATGACCTTTAATCCCATTTCTTGCACATGTCAACACATAGATTTTCTTATTTGGATTCAGGATTCTAAAGTGGATTTCAGTGGGGGGGAAAAGTTCACTTGTGTCATGTCCGACGGTAGCACAAAGAAGATGGATGACATATTGGACATAATCACAGACCTACGAAAGATCTGCAGTGACTTCACTGGTATGTTTGTGGGCGCTGTGACGTGTGGGTTCTGCTTCCTTATCGCCCTTGCCTCTGCCATCCTGTACCGCTTTCGATGGAAACTTCGGTATTTGTATTATGGTTCGCGACTGGCCTATAGGCAGGTCAAGGGGAATAAATCCGATCGTTTCCAGTTTGATGCGTTTGTGTCCTACGCGAGTGAAGATTCCGACTTCGTGCACGGGCAGTTGATACGTCGTCTAGAAATGCAGTCTGATATTCGACTGAACGTGCATAATCGTGACTTTGTTGCCGGGCGCCCTATTCCGTGCAACATTGTGGCCGCAGTTCAGGAGAGCCGACACACACTAGTGATTCTCACTCGAAGTTTGCTGGCCAGCCATTGGTGCAATTACGAGATGGCGGTGGGGCTTCGTTTTGTTTATAATTTTACTGAATGATTCCACCATATATTGCGATTTGTTTTCATTTATAACTTGATGAATATTGCAAGTGAGATTTTACAGTTCAATGATTAACACAACTAGTAAGATCGAACTGTTGATATGCAAAATTATTTGTAGTAGGTCTAATGTGATAAATAATAAATACGAAAGTTAGAGAAAATTGGCATATCAATAAACGTATATATGACGGAGTAAATTTGCCTTTCCCTATTTCTGAACTTAATTGTTATATAATTCGTTAAATGTGAGCGTGACCCGGCCTTGGGCACTGCTTATGATGATATTTTAGTAAGTGCCAGAGTTGGATAAACAACTCAGGTGGAGAATATGCTAGAACTTGCTGATGCAATCTAAACCAGTTACAAGCAGATGAGTAGTTTTTCCGACTAATAGTTTCACACTTGTTCATGACAACTTCACCCAAAATGGGGATGGACCTAAAGTTCTTTTGTTGAAGAAAGTCCTATACTCTAATCACTTTGACTTTGACATTACTCAAATTCGGTCATTAAAGTGATCGTTAACTTTGGTAAGTTAACTGACTGTTAAGGAAAGAATGGAATTAGGAATATTTCGTACATGTTTGCTATTGATCTACGATTGGAATTGGAGAATGCTTTATGTAACTGAACCATTATTTCTATGTTCACTAATTTAATGACATTGTACATTATGCATGTGAATTTTGATTGCTGCTGTATTTCTTATGCTGCATGCGTACTGGTCTAACGAATATCATTGGAGGATTTGTAAGTTGAGAATGCGTGTAAGAGAGAAAGGAGTTTAGAGATGAAATATGCCTGAAATATAGTGCTGCCTTAATTTGACTTTTGCAGAAGGGAGCACACCATTTTTGTTTCGTAACCTTGTATCCACTTCAGACTGCAGTGACTACTGTACTCTACCAGATCATGTTGGTGTGTATCCAGCATTGTCATCAAACGTATCAGTAAACATGCTGCTGTAAGTTGATTCTTGTGAATTGTATTTGGGAGCCAATATGACGGAAGTTGAAGTTTGAGTTTGGTCTTGAGAATTCACAAAAACCTTTTAACATTCCTCGTTGTGAAGTTGAGTAGTGCACGCGAAGATTCCTGAACACTCCGCGTGATGAGATATGATGTAAGCATATGGAGTTCCGGATGATTCTCCTTTTTGTGTGTGTGTGTGTGTGTGTGTGTGTGTGTGTGTGTGTGTGTGTGTGTGTGTGTGTGTGTGTGTGCTTTGTGAGTGCATCAAAGATTCTGGAACAGTCATGTAAAATGCCCAGGTGTACATTGGATTATCATCAAATAAGAAAGAAAGTGACTTGTTATAAAGCGCGTGGTTTTGAACATGTGCTATGACAAATGCCATCATATGTTAAGTTGACTGCTGATGTCTGTGCTAGGATAAACTGAACAAGTGTCTAGAGTTAATCAAACACTGTTGTGAAGTGATGTAAATATCAACACTCTTTTGATTATATTCATATGTTGTATATTTGATTGTTGATTTCATAAATTTATTGTTAAATGTATTAACCTTCTTACACATATATGAAAGTCTTATGTTGGAATAATAGTGGGTGCAGGGGGGGGGGTGTCGTTAAATAAAAATAAAATACGGATTTTTATTGCTTCTTTAGTAAGAAATTTCCACCTGCAGAACATTATGCAACAGTAAAACGTCTGATTTAGTAAAAAATAACGTTTTACGACACCTTATAATCCGCCAAATAAGAGACTTATTGGTGTTGTGGGAGAATTATTAATAACAATAAATTAAGATTCTCGATCACTTTTAATTAATGATGTGTTATTAATAAATAAATAATAATCATAATGAGTGAAGGGTGTCCAGAAAGGTGTCACAGTATCACTAGTGTCACTTGAGAAATACGTGACTCTTTTGTACGTACATTTATAATTAATTAATAAATTAATGAATTAAATAAATAAATTCCCACTACTTCTATTTCTCTCTAATTATTATTTAAAACTAAATGGACCACGCCCACATACACAGCTTTTACACTGACTTATAATCAGGATTTTATCAGGGCTGGCACCACGTCTGTGTTGTGTCTCAAGTGTTTCGTCTGCCAGTTTAACGCTATGGCCTAGCGTGTGCGGTCTGGCAGCTATTTTTAGAAACATTCTTTCACGACATTACTCCTAGTCCAGAACAACTGCATGCACTGTTCCAAGACTCTTTTTGAATAAACACAACAATTTATTTATAACATAGATAAAGAGCGGATAACTCTTTTTGAATGAACACAACAATTTATATATAACAGAGGTAAAAGAGCGGCTAACTCATCATTATGTACAAGCACTATCGGCTATATATAACTAATCATTTACAAACAATATCGCCTATTTTTAACTAATTGTTTACAAACAATATCGCCTATTTTTAACTAATTGTTTACAAACAATATCACCTATTTTTAACTAATTGTTTACAAATAATATCGCCTATTTTTAACTAATCATTTACAAGCAACCTTGCAAAAGCAACAACAAAAATATATAATGGCGTGCGTACGCCTTGACTATTCATCCATACATCTAATGAGATCCTGTTAGGCTAGCTGTTCTACATGTTTAAACCACTACTGAGATCCTGTTAGGCTAGCTGTTCTACATGTTTAAACCACTACTGAGATCCTGTTAGGCTAGCTGTTCTACATGTTTAAACCACTACTGAGATCCTGTTAGGCTAGCTGTTCTACATGTTTAAACCACTACTGAGATCCTGTTAGGCTAGCTGTTCTACATGTTTAAACCACTACTGAGATCCTGTTAGGCTAGCTGTTCTACATGTTTAAACCACTACTGAGATCCTGTTAGGCTAGCTGTTATACATGTTTAAACCACTACTGAGGTCCTATTAGGCTAGCTGTCTAATATTTAAACCACTACTGTAACAGATAGGACGAAGGTTGCCTTTAAATAGAAGGACGAAGAGAAAGTCTATTAATAGTTATCAAAACTCCCACTAACAGAGTTTATCTACTGGAAAACTGGTCACCTTAGAAACTGAAGACCAAAATGTTTCCAGATCCAAGTGGTCTGCTGCGACTGGGTTTGCCACAGAGCAGTAGCAATTGAGAGATACAGACGTATCTCTTGATCGTGAATCCCCACCCCTTAACTTTTTTCCTCATGGGAACTGCTCTGGGTTTTTGATTTAGCTTTGCTCCTATGTGGATTTCCTCTTATCACTTTATTTTGGAGGGCATTCTGCTTGTAGTACTGATGGAAGTGGGGTTATTTCCTTGTAGTGCTGATGGAGGTGGGGTTATTTCCTTGTAGTGCTGATGGAGGTGGGGTTATTTCCTTGTAGTGCTGATGGCGGCTGTGTTGTTTTTGTTAGTTTTTTTTAAAGTCTCTACTTTAAGTGTTTTAAAGGAGGTGTTATGCATTTGTTTCTGTAAGGAAAGTGTTATGTGCTTTTTTAGGTTTTCTGTTTGTGGATGACGTGGTGATTGTGTGGAGAGTGAGACTTGAAACAGATGTATGGTGTCAGTGAATGCTTTTTTTTCTCGATCACCATCCCTTGCTTGCTTAAAAGTCGACATTCTACATACAGTTTTGTTGGCTCATCTAACCAATCAGAATGTGCAAATTAAAAACGTTCCATGGCACATGTTTCTGATGTTGGATTACCTAGTATACATTTGTTACTAACTCGTAGTGCAACTAGCTCTTACTAAAATTATCTAGAAAGAAATTCTCTGCCATTCTAGAGAAAAATATGGTAAACAAACATACAATAATGGAATGTTTAAAATGTTTCATACAACCCTCTGACTCGAATGTTTACATTAGCGAAGTATAAATAGAACGTCTCGTTGTAAAATTTACTCTAACAATTTCTATCAAATAAATGGCAACAGTTCAACAATTTCAACAACATTATTTTATCAATCCTAAAACAAAAAGCAACCTCACTCAACCAAATAATTCTGAATGTTTTTATAAACTGTTTAAAAAAATCTATACATGAGGTTACAATTTTCAGAATTTACTATTTTGTTATACAGAGTCAATATTTTATTTCCATGTTTCGACCTTGCAACCTGCAATGAAGAGTGAATGTGTTAGTCTCTCCTGAGACCAGAGCATTGAACTTTGCCCTGTCTCATTACAATAACTATTAAAATAATAAAATGGATTCCAGATGTGTATGCGTATCTGAGATAGCTATATTAGGAATTAAAATTGTAATTGGGGATTGTAATTTGATTGTTGTATTTTATTTTATTATTTATTTCAATTAAATATTTTTGGGTTAAATTTTCACTCATCTTTGTGTCATTCCTTATCATCTTCACTTTATGTAAATTCATATTTGTAATGTTTGTGCTTGTCTTCGTTTCTGTTGTATATTTAGAAGAAGTATTTAAACTATTTATTTATCGCTCATATTAGATACGCACGAACGTACACACTCACTAACACATTCTGGATGTTGACTGCTAATCGTTTGTTTCATTTGCAGATGGCCACCATGGAGTCAGCGCACACGGGTCGTGACGTGTTGTTGTTCCTGTTGTACGAAGATATAGCGAGTCACGAATTACCGAGACAGGTGTTGTACAACCTGCAAGCCTCCACTTACATTAAATACCCGCACAATGACGTCACCTTAGTGGATGACTTTTGGCAGAGACTGACACTGGCGATTCGCGAGTAAATCATTTATCGGAGTTGTTTTGTAGAGACCGTATTTAAGGGTCTGCTGTGTATTGTACCAGTTTTCATTCGTTATCGTCGACTGTTTAGTACATGCCAGTTTCCATATTTTATAGTTTACTGTTCTCTGCTCTTCAAGTTCCCATATTTTATGATCAGATGCCATATTTCATATTGACTAATTTTATATATATATATATTTTACACGAATACGCTAAACGGTCTACCGTTCATTCCAAGCTCAACTTAAAATTGTAAAATTACCAGGGGATCAGAGTGAAGAGACTAGTGGGGTCTGGGCAGAGCCCTAACTGTTAACTCTTTTGGGAGCATTTGGCATAAAATGTAGTATGTTTTAAGCTATCTTTGGATACAATTGCTAAATAAATTAATAATAAAAGACCTGAAATTACTTTTCCCTTTCTTTTTTAGCCTTCTAAAAATAATTTCATAACATTGTAAATGTTGTAAAACTTTATATATGTACAATGTACAAAATGTATGACGTGTGGAATACAGTATTTTAAATGTTTTTGTGTCATCCAATGTTTTTTCAAATTCCAATAGTTTTTAGCTAATTGATATATCAAATATGAGTTATCTTATGCTAATCTAAAGTTGTTTATTATAACAGTATAATTTGTGCATGTTTTGAAACAGGTATTCCCACTTATCAATTTATTTAGCCTCAATTTACATCTTCAGTGTGAAATCTGACTCTGAATTAAATTAGCAATCTTTTTGTGGGCTGATACTGAGTTATAGCTGCCATCATCAGGTTTTCTAAATTTTTGCCAGTGAAAGAATTTCATTTCTTTGACTTGATGTTGGTCATTGCAGAAAATCTTGCTTCACAAACGTAATTGCTTCCAAACATGGTCAAAGGTTTTTTGCAGCATTTAGATATGTGCCGAAACTCATTAGGAGACACATATTTCATCCAAAACTCTGTTGGCGTCATATCCTTGCGTTTGTTCCAAAGAGCCGTGTTATGCTGCATTTCAATTATTTCGAACGGCACTGCACCTTCATCTCCTCCCAGTATCTGCATATTTGCAGCCATGACACTGACAGAGATGTAACCCGTGAAGAGACTGTCAACAAAAAGCACAAGTGGAGTCAAAGGACGAATGTCTTGAAAGGGAGCTGAGAAATCGGTTTTCAATTTTTCTAATGATGCATCAAACCATTCAGTTTTAATTAAATCAAGATTTTCTTGTGCAATTTTAGAAAGTGCTGGAAAGTGTGTACAATTAGAAGTTTGTAATTGATGGACAAATTGATCCAACTTTGCTTCAAAGACACTAATTTCCTTAATTAGTGTGAGTATGATTTGGTGAGACCCTTGTAATTTCAAGTTCAATGAGGTGTTGAGTAATGTCAGTCAAAAATGTAAGTCTACAGATAAAAACTGGATTCTGAAGATGAATTAATAGCTCCTCCTTACTTTTTTTCCCCAAGGAAGAGTTTGACCTCTTGAATCAGATTCCAGAATCCTGCCAAACCCTGCATAGCCAACGACCTTCGGTATGTAGAACAAGATCACCCTAATTGGTTTCATACTCTTCAACAAATATCTTAAACTGCAGGTGGTTTAAAGATTTAGCCTGAATGAAGTTCAAATTTTTAAAAACTTTCATGACATTTTTCAGTTCATCATCTTTCATTTTGAGAAAGTGCTTGCTGGAAATTATGCAGTATTAGGCTTGGAAATTTGGAAAATCGTTATCTTCTTTCAGTCAATCCAATTTTTTTTCCTATCATTGCTGGGAATATGAGAATTCTTCTGGCTAACGTAGATGATAGTCCCATGTGCTTCTTCAAGCTATTCAGATACAGGCCTGTGTACTCTCAAGCTATGTAGATGTCAGGCCCGTGTACTCCCTCAAGCTATGTAGATGTCAGGCCCGTGTACTCCCTCAAGCTATGTAGATGTCAGGCCTGTGTACTCCCTCAAGCTATGTAGATGTCAGGCCCGTGTACTCCCTCAAAGCTGTATAGATAACAGGCTCATTTATTCGCTAAAGCTATGTAGATTACAGACCCATGTACCCCCCAATCAGTTATATAGATGACAGGCCTATGTACTCCCTCAAGCTGTGTAGATGACAGACCCATGTACCCCCCCCCCTCAGTTATATAGATGACATGCCTATGTACTCCCTCAAGCTGTGTAGATGACAGGCCTATGTCCCCCCAGTTATATAGATGACAGGCCCATTTACTCCCTCAAGCTGTGTAGATGAGAGCCCATGTACTCCCATAACAATGTAAGTGACAAGCCCATATACTCTCCCAAACTGATGACAGGCCCGTCTTCTGGTTATATGGTTTAATTGCAATATTACAAATTGTGTACTGGCTGACATGAACATTGAAATATCTGCATGCCTTGTATTGCCTGGATGATGAACATTCAAATATCTATCTATAAATTTACCGACAGTGTGGAGAGCTTTATATTGTCTACATGTTGTATTGTGGCTGGTTGAGTGAAAGTAAAATATTCCCTGTCATTGATTGAATAGTTGAACTTTCTATATATTGTACATTTGGCTTTGTCGAGGTACATATTTAAATGCCGGCCTAGTGAAGTGTATAGATGTGTATTGGCTATGTAAAGAGTAAAATGTCATGTGTGCATGTGTATTGGTTGTGCGAGGAACATTAAAATGTATATTGTGTATTGGTTATGTGAGGAACTTTGGAATGCCAACTTGTGTATTGGTTATGTGAGGAACTTTGGAATGCGTACTTGTGTATTGGTTGTATGAGGAACTTTGGAATGCGTACTTGTGTATTGGTTGTATGAGGAACTTTGGAATGCGTACTTGTGTATTGGTTTGTATGAGGAACGTTAAAATGTATATTGTGTATTGGTTGTGTGAGGAACTTTGAAATATCTACTTGTGTATTGATTGTGTTAGGAACATTAAAATGTATAATTATGTATTGGTTATGTGAGGACTATTAAAATGTTTACTTGTGTATTGGTTGTGTGAGGAACATTGTACTGTCTACATATGGTGTATCATTTGTGTAAAGAACACCAAAATATCTATGTGATGTGTAGTGCCTCTGTGAGGAATTTATACATTGTGGATCGGCTGTGAAGAATATTGAATTTATCTTCATGTTGGCTACTATGTTATTTATTTATATTGATATATCAACACATCTATAACTGAGAGGTGAAAATGTAAATATCTACATATATACTGGCTGCATAAGAAAACATAAATATCCTAATGTTGTGTACTGCATGGAGAAAAAATAAAATATTTACTGTCTGAATTAAAAACATTGAAATATCTACTACTTGTCTACTGGCTGTACAAGGAAAATATAAAATATCTACACATTGTCTGTTGGTCTGGTGAGGAAAATTTGATATCTTTATTTGTATTTCAATTTATGAAGATATCAGTTCTTCCTCATTGGGGTGGATTTTCTTGCTTAAATCAAACTCCTCTATGTCTTCCTTATTAATTTCTTGAAGCAGGACAGAGACAGATTGTAACATGACTATGTTATTAAATAGATTGTGTTTTTGACTAAGTAAACAGACTGTAATATGACTATGTTACTAAATAGGTTGTGTTTTTGACTAAGTAAACATACTGTAATACGACTATGTTACTAAATAGATTGTGTTTTTGACTAAGTAGACTGTAATATGACTATGTTACTAAATATACTATTGATTGTGTTTTTGACTAACAGACAGTAATATGACTGTGATACTAAATATAATATTTACTGTTTTTGATTAAGTAAATAATATGACTATGATACTAAATATAAGTATTTTTTAGTAAACAGACAATAATATGCTATTAAATATTGACTGTGTTTTTGATTGTGTTTTTGATTAAGTAAATAATGTGAGTAATTTACTAAATATAATCAGCCTAAATGTATCTAAATAACAATCTTTTTCGCCTTCATGAAATAAAAGAACGACTATTTGCAAACATTAGAAACTATATGAAATAAATTTATAATAAACAAAATCTGCCAACCCCTTCCCTTAAACATATACACGCCCCGTTTTCTCTAGATAAACATGATAAATAAACAAGCAAATGCGTACACACACACACACACACACACACACACACACACACACACGTACTCCCATGAGCAAACGCACACATACACACACATATACGCACAGAATAAAAGACGTCCCAGATAGCGTCATGCGGTCGCCGTGACCTTTATCTTTTAGTCTTTCGTTGAGAATTCTGTTTATTTTAAAATTCGAACGAGGCTTCCTTGTTCTGGTATGGAGGATCTTCCGGGTCGCTATTTTGTTTTAAAATGTCGTAACAAATCTTAATTTCCACAATTGTACAACCAACAAAGTAACTTGAGGACCTGAAAGAGTGAGCTAGCAACGAAATGCACACGTGACAGGAAGGCGACAGAATGACTTCGTCTAATACCGCCAAACATCGTCCGGTCAGCACGTTGCAAAGGTATTTCAGACCTAATGTGTTTATACTTCAACTTCACACGACCGTAAAATCTCTTTCGTTTTTTAAAATTCATGCCAACATTAAACGCACATTATAAATTAACTGAATAAATTATTTCCTGTCTGAAAAATATCAACAAGTCTATCTTTCTAAACTGGAATGATTATCCTCTTCAGAGTAGTATCTCGCAGTGTTTTTATAAGCCATTACACTTGTAGGCTGTATCGTGTTGTGTCTCTGTAAGACATTACATTACATACTGTGCCATATGTTGTCTGTGTAAGACATTGCACTTCTATACCATGTTGTCCGTATAAGACATTGCACTTATATCCTATGCCATATTGTGTCTATATAAGACATTGCACTTAACAACTATGTCGTATTGTGTCTATAAAAGGCATTCTTTTTTTAAAATTTAATTGGATCAAGTATGTTTTATTACTTTCACTGGATAAAGCCTTTGTTATTAATTTCCATTCGATCAAGCATTCTTTATTCGTTTCATTAGATTAGGAATTCTTTATTAAATTCATTCCATTTTTATTCTTTTTATAAAATATCAAACATTCTTTTCAGTAGATCGATCAATCCTTATTCGTTTCATTTGATCAAACCTTTTTCACTGTTGTCATTATATGGCACATTGGTTAATTCCTTAGCAGTTAGAGAAATCAATATGGCCATTCACGTCTTAATGAAAACATTATTTCTCACAGCTGTTAAAATGAGCGTTTCTACTCCCATTTCTTAGTGAAAGTATGAATTACTTTTGGCTTTTGAACAGGGATAATTACTTTATGTCATTAGATTGTTTTTTAAAATTAACTTTCCTGTTCTTATAATACGTATTGTTGCCTTTTAGATGTTTGATCAGACATTCACTTGTTGCTACGAAAATGATTTATTTTCAGGTCTATGCTGATATTTCTCTCATTTATCAACGTTAGTGGACAACGATTATCAAGTCACGTGACGGCGATGACTTCTGTACACAATACATCCCCTTGTGACGTATGTAACTGTAGCAACACCAATGTCAACTGTTCGGGTTTGGGCCTTGTCACCATTCCGCTTGGCCTGCCGAACACCACAGTTGTCATGGATTTCAGTTACAACAACTTAACAGTTTTACCTGACAACAATTTCTCTGTGTACCGTTTCCTTCAGCATCTCGACCTCTCCCACAATCATCTTCACACCCTCAGTGTTGACGTCTTCTTTGGTCTGGCTCTCCTCCAAAGTTTAAACCTTTCCTGGAACAACCTCTCGCTGAGCAATGGCACGTATCCCCAGGGTGTCTTCAGGCCCATGAACGCTTCATTAGTTGAGCTCCGTTTAAACGGGAACACGAAGTCAAACACTCACAGCTGGGGCTACCCAGACGCAGCACTATCAGATCTAAGAGCACTCCAAGCACTCCACATGGACGGATTGACAAATCCTCAGTTCGGTCCTGGTTTCCAGAACATGACGTCGCTTAGAAACGTGAGTTTTGTAGGACTGGACGTGGGTTTCTGCGAAATACATTATCTAGCGAACAGCACTTTTGATCATTTTCCGCCATCTCTAGAATTCCTGAACATGTCTGGCTGCAACATCAGTTGTGTGGAAGCGGATGCGTTTCGACCGTTGAGAAATTTGGACACTTTGGACCTGTCGGACAACATGTACTTAGGTTTCTATACACTTGGCAATGCTATCTATGGTTTCCAGGGTTCCAGTCTACGAGTGCTGTATATTAACAGAATTATATACCCGTTGTTAATGTTCGTCGTCATAACTGAAAGTGACACACGTTATTTCCGGAACACGAGCTTAGAGACTATTTACGCCGAAGAAAATGGCGTGGAGGTTCTCTGTAGAAATGTCCTACGGAACATGCCGCCCACGCTCAAAAGTGTCTCCCTCACGGGAAACAATCTTAGGTTTGGAGATTATTTGCAGGACTTTGGTGAGCTGACCAGTATTGAACGCATACTGAATGATGGAAACATGAATGCTATCCCCCCTCCTGAACGATACCCTCACTTTTATAAAGCTGGAAGCTATTGCAGCGGTATGTCTGCACCATTCGGTGTGAAAACTGAAGATGCGTGCACTGAGACAGGTGAGGAACCGCAACCGCCAACAGTTTTAGAATCTCTGGAGTCCAACATCCTGGTGTATACTTTGCCCCCCAAACTGACTGAGTATGTGTCGCGATGGAACGAACTGCATTTCCAGCTTAAGAACATATCCTTTAACCCCAACAACAGTCTGGTTAAACTAGACTTGAATAGTAACATCCTGGACAGGTGGCTAGGTCCTGTATCTGGCCTTCCTCATCTCAAAGAACTTCATCTACAGAATAATTACGCGTTTGAAATATCTTCCACATTTTTTGAGTCCTTCGACAACATTACACATTTATACCTCGGCAGCAATAGACTACGAAGCGCATTTGAGCGTGACACACAAGGATCTCTTTTCCAGCCTTTGACCAAGCTGGAGGTACTAGATTTATCAAAGAACAATCTTAATATTGTTCCATACAATGTATTTAGATATTTAGAGAATTTACAGACTCTGAATTTGTCGAGAAATGAAATTTTTGTTTTCGATGTCAATATGGAACGCATGGTCAATATACGAATGTTCGACCTGTCCTACAACCACATCGCCTTCTTGCCCAAATCAATAATGGATCACCTGGACGCAGTGGCAGAGAGGCTATACCCCAATGAGACTGTTAGAGTCAACATGACCTTTAATCCCATTTCTTGCACATGTCAACACATAGATTTTCTTATTTGGATTCAGGACTCTTACGTGGATTTCAATAAAATCGATGATTACTCTTGTGCCATGTCAGACGGGAGCATAAAGAAGATGGAAAACATTTTTGACGTCATCACAGACCTGAAAAAGACCTGCAGTGACTTTACTGGTATGTTTGTAGGCGCTGTGACGTGTGGGTTCTGCTTCCTTATCGCCCTTGGCTCTGCCATCTTGTACCGCTTTCGATGGAAACTTCGGTATTTGTATTATGGCTGGCGATTGGCCTATAGGCAGGTCAAGGGGAATAAATCCGATCGTTTCCAGTTTGATGCGTTTGTGTCCTACGCTACCGAAGATTCCATCTTTGTGCACGGGCAGTTGATACGTCGTCTAGAAATGCAGTCTGATATTCGATTGAACGTGCATAATCGTGATTTTGTTGCCGGGCGCCCTATTCCGTGCAACATTGTGGCCGCTGTTCAGGAGAGCCGACACACACTAGTGATTCTCACTCGAAGTTTGCTGGCCAGCGAATGGTGCAATTACGAAATGGAGGTAGGGTTCTTTTTGTGATAATGTAATTAAGGATCAAATTATCAATAGAACTAGTTGCAGCTGTCGATTTAATGGTAAACAGATCAAATGGATAATAAAACTAAATGATAACCAAAGCAAATGGAATGTAATACTTAAATAACATGCAAGTTAGGTCTAACATTTGGTGATAAATTAGTTGTGATATGTCTCAGGAAAGATAGGTCTCAAGAAAGATAGGGAAAAAACTGGCCTAATAGTAAACTTATAAATATTTATACGAAATGATTCAAATAATTGATGTCACGTGGTGTAGATTGGTAGAAGGTATACTTGTAATGGAGTTATTCTGATAAAGATATCTAGGACTGCAAAACGATCTCTTATACAATAGCTCGGTTTGTATCTAACGACCAGCAAGATAAAAAAGAAGATATAAAGTGTGCCTAATAAACAACGATTGCTTGGTTGTGTATCTAATGGTACACAAGATTAATAAAATATCTAGGATGTGTGCCTAATGATAGACAAGAACAATAAAAATGGCGAGAGGATGTGTGCCTAATGATGGACAAAAACAATAAAAATGGCGAGAGGATGTGTGTAATGATAGACGAGAACAATAAAAATGGCGAGAAGACCTGTAAACAAGACCAATATAAATCGCGACAAAAGACGTGCCTAATGATAAACAAGACCAATACAAATGCGAGAAGACCTGTAAGCAAGACAATAAAAATGGCGAGAAGACCTGTAAGCAAGACAATAAAAATGGCGAGAAGACCTGTAAACAAGACAATAAAAATGGCGAGAAGACCTGTAAGCAAGACAATAAAAATGGCGAGAAGACGTGCATAACGTGCACGAAGACAGATGCGCTAACGATTCAAAGTTCATTAAATAAAGCTCGAATGTGTGACTGGTGAAAAGTTCATTAAATAAAGCTCGAATGTGTGACTGGTGAAAAGTTCATTAAATAAAGCTCGAATGTGTGACTGGTGAAAAGTTCATTAAATAGAGCTTGAATGTGGGACTGGTGAAAAGTTCATTAAATAAAGCTCGAATGTGGGACTGGTAAAAAGTTCATTAAATAGAGCTTGAATGTGGGACTGGTGAAAAAGAGGTAATCTATCTAACGATAAACAAAATCAATAAATTAGAAAGGAAAGTGTCTAGCGATATACAAGATCAATAACAATAACTTGGGGACGAGGTTCAAGACTGTTTCCTAAACACCGCAAGTGACATAACCTTGATGTCGACAGTATTGAGTACTGCTGGAAGATCACCAAAGGAAGGGAGATTAAGGCTGTTGTGTTACAGGAAAGGTCTTTAGGTGATTTCAAAGTAATATTAATATATTGAGTGTGTCGGCTAAGTGAGTGGTTGGAACAACTCTAGCTGGATGCCTATAAATATAATGTCAGTTTTCTTGAATCAGCTAAACAACAAGTGACGTATTTGTTATTATATTAGAAAGAAACTTAAATATCTTAACACTGCTTTCTAACTTGGCAGACTTTGTCAACTGTACATAAATATCACAAGTATACATTGGTATGCCGCCACTTGGAGAGAGATGAAGTGCATTAAATGTGTGCTATTGCTATTTTTTTTTACCAATCCCTTCTACACGACTTGAAACAACAGTTAGCGACGATTATGTTCCTGACTTTAATGCCATCTTTATCTTAACTATAGCATGCAGTCAAATGTTTTCATCGCAAGTAGTCTAAGGGTGTTTCAGAAAAAAAAATGGTGTACTTTTGAAATATAATTCCAAGCTATCTTAGACTAAGGGTGCTTCAGAAAAAAATGGTGTACTTTTGAAATATAATTCCAAGCTATCTTAGACTAAGGGTGCTTTAGGAAAAAATGGTGTACTTTTGAAATATAATTCCAGGCTCTCTAAGACTAAAGGCACCTCAGAAAAGCAGTGTAAGATTTGAAATTTAACTCTAAACTATACTCTAGCAGCATTACCAAATCACCAGAAAGACAAACTGTATATGTATCATTTAAATTGTTTATTAATCATTTAAATTACACACATAAACGCACACACACATATAATATATACACACACACTTTCTGGACAGTGATTGCTAATTATTTGTTGCACGTGCAGATGGCCACCATGGAGTCAGCGCACACGGGTCGTGACGTGTTGTTGTTCCTGTTGTACGAAGACATTCCGAGTGACGAATTACCGCGACAGGTGTTGTACAACCTGCAGGCCTCCACGTACATTAAATACCCACACAATGACGTCACCTTAGTGGATGACTTTTGGCAGAGACTGACACTGGCGATTCGTTTGTAGCAGTCTTGGAGCGGCCATATTGTAGGGTCTGCTGCGATGTATCAGTTCCCATACTTATATGACCTGCTGTTATGTACTCTATCAGTTACCGTTTGTTATGGTTATATGCTCTACTAGATTCCATATTTTGTTACTTGTTTATAAATGTAATTTTATAAACATGACTAAAATAAGGCTATAAATGTAATTTTATAAACATGACTAAAATAAGGCTATAAATGTAATTTTATAAACATGACTAAAATAAGGCTGCGAATAGTCACTGTCTATGTCAAGCTCGCTTTACAGTTTAAAACAACTCTTTTGTAAATTGGTGCTAAAGTTTAACCTAGTATAAGTAGTGTATTTTAAGTGCTGCCTTGTCTTATTTATTTTTTACCACAATTGTCGTGACACAGCCACTCACCTCACAACTAACTCCACATCCATCGTGTGACATAATCTCTAGCCTCACAGATAACTCTACATCTGTCGTGTGACATAGTCACTCACCTCACGGATAACTCTACATCTGTCGTGTGACATAGTCACTCACCTCACGGATAACTCTACATCTGTCGTGTGACATAGTCACTCACCTCACGGATAACTCTACATCTGTCGTGTGACATAGTCACTCACCTCACAGATAACTCTACATCTTCTTCCTACATAGCTATTTTATTTTAGTCATTATTTCTAAAGGCTTTTATACGAGAGCCCAGGAGAAATATTCAACAACAATTAAAGATAAAACAATTAGCAACACATTTCGAGATGCCCACACTTTGAAGACAGTTATGGTGATCGTATGACCACACTTTGAAGACAGTTATGGTGATCGTATGACCACACTTTGAAGACAGTTATGGTGATCGAATGCCCACACTTTGAAGACAGTTATGGTGATCGAATGCCCACACTTTGAAGACATTTATGATGATCGAATGCCCACACTTTGAAGACATTTATGATGATCGAATGCCCACACTTTGAAGACAGTTATGGTGATCGAATGCCCACACTTTGAAGACATTTATGGTGATCGAATGCCCACACTTTGAAGACAGTTATGGTGATCGTATGACCACACTTTGAAGACAGTTATGGTGATCGAATGCCCACACTTTGAAGACAGTTATGGTGATCGAATGCCCACACTTTGAAGACATTTATGGTGATCGAATGCCCACACTTTGAAGACAGTTATGGTGATCGTATGACCACACTTTGAAGACAGTTATGGTGATCGAATGCCCACACTTTGAAGACAGTTATGGTGATCGTATGACCACACTTTGAAGACAGTTATGGTGATCGAATGCCCACACTTTGAAGACAGTTATGGTGATCGTATGACCACACTTTGAAGACAGTTATGGTGATCGAATGCCCACACTTTGAAGACAGTTATGGTGATCGAATGCCCACACTTTGAAGACATTTATGATGATCGAATGCCCACACTTTGAAGACATTTATGATGATCGAATGCCCACACTTTGAAGACAGTTATGGTGATCGAATGCCCACACTTTGAAGACATTTATGGTGATCGAATGCCCACACTTTGAAGACAGTTATGGTGATCGTATGACCACACTTTGAAGACAGTTATGGTGATCGTATGACCACACTTTGAAGACAGTTATGGTGATCGAATGCCCACACTTTGAAGACAGTTATGGTGATCGTATGACCACACTTTGAAGACAGTTATGATGATCGAATGACCACACTTTGAAGACCGTTATGATGAACAAATGACTAAAGCTATTAGAAAATAAAATACATTTAATATAAATGCCACTACTATTAGTGACTGTTAAAGACTTAATATTATTATTAATATTAATATTATTTTAATTAACAGAAAGAAATTAGGCTTCACATTAATGACTAAAGCTATTAGAAAATAAAATACATTTAATATAAATGCCACTACTATTAGTGACTGTTAAAGACTTAATATTATTATTAATATTAATATTATTTTAATTAACAGAAAGAAATTAGGCTTCACATGTCAATAAGACACAGATAAGAGTTTGCGTACTCTTCCTCCTTCGAATGTCTTTGGACCTCGACGTAGGACTGCTGATTATCATCTGACCTGGAAGACTGAACTCCTTAGGACAGTTCTCTCCATGCCAAGGAAGCATGTCATCATGCTCTTGACGTTACCCTTGATCTGTCTTGCTTTTTCAATCACGGTGAGGATGGACCCTTCCGCTAGGACGACTGTGCTTTGTTTGGGGTTTGTAGGCTTAAATCCAACTTACATCACCAGTGATGAACTGGATAGGAAGTATCGATCTTTCTGACTTGCTGTTGGAGTTGGTCTGTACAGATCATGAGACAGCAAGCATGGCACTATTTAAGCAGTGACCCGACTCATGTTGGGTTCCACCGTGAGAATTCATTGGCCTGCATCCTACAAGTCAACAGTGTTGTAGATGTCGTGGATGGCCAACATCCTTCGTAGATGGCGTGTTCGAATTCATTCATATTTTCAGCTGTTCTGGTTGAAGACTTGATTGGAATGCTCAGGATCTTTTTTGGACATTTGATACGAAATCTGCCAATTCACTTCACTCGAGACTCGCAGACTGCTGAGAGCTGTATTCACAAACGCTTGTAGAAAAATAAGACATGGAGGAGTCAACATGCAACTTCGTAAAATGCTTTGTAAAGAAAGAAAGTCTTTTAGCACTGTTTAGTGTTGTAATTATGTACCACTTCACTGTTTAGTGTTACAAACATGAACCACTTCACTGTTTAGTGTTACAAACATGAACCACTTCACTGTTTAGTGTTACAAACATGAACCACTTCACTGTTTAGTGTTACAAACATGAACCACTTCACTGTTTAAGTGTTACAAACATGAACCACTTCACTGTTTAGTCTTGCAAGCATGAACCACTTCATTCTGCCATAAAATTAAACATTTACAACAATTTGACAAGTGTGAAAATAAGTGTTCAATTGTATCTATTTTTATATTACAAAATTTGTGCATTTATCATTTTGTTTCATTTTTATTTGTTCCCATGAAAAGTTTCCCATAGTTGTCTGTGTCTACATTATATCAAATGAACCTTTATCATTGCCTAACTTTGATTTCCTAGTAATGTATTTGTCACTAAACATCTAGCAATAATTGTTTAGAGCAGGAGAGTTAACAACATAAATTTGTCTACATGCTGTTACTTGTTTTACACATCTAAACAAATATTACTTATTGTATGTGTTGTTACTGGAGTTATACATCATATTTCTATCTAAACAAACAGTACTGCATATGTTACTGGTGTTACACTACAGATCTTCTTTCTATCTAAACAAACAGTACTGCTTGTTGTGTTGTGTTACTTGAGTTACACATATTATTTCTATGTAAACAAATAATACTTACTATATGTGTTGTTAGTGGAGGTAATCACATATATGATTTTATCTAAAATTGTAGATCTGTTCATAATATGTTCTGTGTAATTTATCAAACTGCAGAGAGCGTTTGATTTTAGCACAAACATCAACACAATAGATCATATGATCTACAACAATGAAACATTTTAGAGTATTTCGAATTTTAACATTTTCTTTATTTCCATAAGAGTGAGGAAGAACAGCTTGTGCACAGTGTGCATCACCAAATGAACTCGATGTCTAAATTAACTAACAAAACTGCAATCGTACAACATCAACAACAACAGTTTTCCTTACTGACAATTTTTGGTCCATTTAAAACAATGTTTGTGAAATTTCCGAACCATCAATCCAAACAGTAATTATCTAAATTAATTTAGATTTTGGCTTTGGGAGCACCTTTTAGACCATACATCCAAGCATAAGGTGCTTTACATTCACATATCAAATCACATCAGCAAATTCTGTTATCTAGCACTTCCTGTGGCATTCGTTTCAAGATCTTGGTTGTAAAAAGATGAATATTCTAGAAACATAACCACAACGTGTCTGCGTAAGTGTTAAATATATCAATCATACTGTACAAACAAAATGAACATGACAACTACTGACAGACGTTTTTCAATATCTACAATGTTAATGAGGTTAAATGTAAATTTATTTAATTATTTTAGATATAGAATATGCCTCTAGAATGTGTAGCATGCATAACTGTCTCCAAGGGGTTAAGACAGCAATGCATCACTATCAGATGGCAAGGAATAAAGGGTTAACAGTCACAAGGAAATTACTGTGGAATAGAAGCAACATCGACAATCAGACCAGCATCAAAAAGTACACCAGAAAAAGCAATACTGATTTAGTCAGCAGTACATAGCAATCTTTCAAAATTATATATTTTAATTTAAAGAAATTACTTTTTAAAAGAAATCTGCAGACTACAATATAAGAGCCAAAGTAAAAATAAAAAGCTGTTAAGTTTTTAATGCTTGATTTCAATCTTCTGTTTTCAACAGATTGTATATATACAAAAAAAATAATATATATATATATATATATATACACACACATACATACATTTAATGCCGAAATTTATTTTATATAATTTTTTGTTTTGCAAAAATAAAAAACCACTATATTTCAATCTTAGTTGTACATAATTAGGATAGAGAAACATCTCCACAGAAATACAAGGCCACACACATCAGAGCAAGCCTGTTTATTAATATTTCCATATGTGCAACCATTTCTATTTAAATTAATAGAAAAAATAATATTTCTATGTATCATCATTAGTTTTATCAAACAAGTGTAATCAGAAGCACTTTATAAAAAAAATAATCAATTTAACCACTTCAAAGATGATCAAAAACTCTAAATCAATGCATCAACTTTGATGCTGATTAGTTCTCTATCAACACTTACCAATTTAATGGTTCATATGCTAAAAAGATCAATATGAACACATAATTTAACCAGTTAAATCAGTTCTCTATCAACACTTACCAATTTAATGGTTCAAATGCTAAAAAGATCTTTATGAACACATAATTTAACCAGTTAAATCAGTTCTCCTCCAACACTTGCCAATATCAATATCAAGACTCAAAAGCTGCAAAGATACATGTGAACACATATTTTACCCATTTTGATGATGATTTGAATTTTTAACATTTAACAATTAAACAGTTAGCAATGCTGACAAAAAATGTTTGTGTATCAACATTTACCAATTTAATAAGCTGGGCTTATGATCAGAAGCTCTAACCAGTTTTACACTAGTGTTGAATAGTTGTACATCAAAACTTAGCAATTAATTAAAAATCAGAAGCTCTAACCAGTTTTACACAAGTGTTGAATAGTTGTGCATCAACACTTAGCAAAAATACTGAACAAGTTGTTGTTTCTTAAAATCAATTCTCACAATCTGATCCTATAAATAACGATTAGAAACTCTACATCAACGTTTACAATACCAGTTTAACTTCTCCGGCACTGAATAGAACTTGATATCAGCACAATCTAACTGAACCTCATCTATGGTAAGGAGAAGCTCTCAATCACAAATTACAAAATTCTTTAGAATTAAAAAAATATTAAACTGTGAAATACAAGTTACAAAAGACAAATATTAGAGTTTTTCTTCCCTTTAGTTTCTATCAACTAATCAGATGCAATTCTTTTAAGATGTATTTTATATACAATAAAGTATAACGTTTAACTTCAGCAATTCACAACCAATGCATACAATAAATTCTCTACAAGTTAGTTTTAGCCAAACAATTCTTCTAACTAATTAACATAGTCACAAAATTTGGTAATACTGCAAAAGTATTTATTATTCTATTATTTGCAAGGGAAAAAATAAAATGTTAATACCAAAATGTTTAGAATACATGATAAATACTTCATTCTTACTAAAATATAATCAACCAACATCATATTTAAAATGGAATGTACAGCATATTTTTGCCATAATTTAGTCATTGATATTTACCAAATGTACCTCAAGAGAACAAACTCTAAAGGAAGCAGAAGTAAAATATTTTCGGCCTATTATTACATTGGTACTATGAAAAAGCAGCAAAAAATAAATCATAAAAAGAAAAAATCCAAAAAGTACAATGTATGTCAACATATATATATATATATTTTTAACCATTTTGATTCTCAAGTATGTTTGCACCTGAATTTTATCAGGGGATATGTGACATTTCATTCCAGTACTATTGTAAAGGCTTATGTGACATTTCACTCAGGTACTATTGTAAAGGCTTACATGTTTACTATGCGCACACAAAGTTCAATCTCCATCCTATTAAGTGTTGCACGACATCTCTTTCTCCATACCCCCACCTCTCTCCAGCCCGTAGTTAGCACTCCTATCTAAAATATGTGCACAAGTCCATCTATAACATTAGCACTTCCATCTAACATATCTATGCTCAAAAGTCCATCATTAACATTAGCAATCCCATCTAACATATCCATACCCACAAGTCCATCATTAATATTAGTAATCCCATCTAATATATCCATGCCCACAAGTCCATCATTAATATTAGTAATCCCATCTAATATATCCATGCCCACAAGTCCATCATTAATATTAGTAATCCCATCTAATATATCCATGCCCACAAGTCCATCATTAATATTAGTAATCCCATCTAACATATCCATGCCCACAAGTCCATCATTAACATTAGCAATCCCATCTAACATATCCATACCCACAAGTCCATCATTAATATTAGTAATCCCATCTAACATATCCATGCCCACAAGTCCATCATTAATATTAGCACCCTTATCTGATAGTTCTATGCACAAGTCCATTATTAACATTCATTTTAAATTAGGGATCTGTTTATGGTATTAATTATGAAACATTATATAAAAGTTGTAAACACAAATAGGCTAAAATCTTACTTCTTCAATTTTGATTTACTCAACAGATATTCTTTCTGTAGTTAGAAAATGAATAAAATATGTGAGTGAAAGGAATCTATGCATTAAAAATTATTTAATAATAATTTTACTACATTTTAAGTGTTTCCAAAAGTTAGATTTCAGTGCAGCTCCAGTGTCATTCAGTGATGATGCTAGTACTGCATTGCTTCTGAGCAGTAATGGGCTTATTATCTTAATTCTCTTGTATTGGGTTTATTACCTTGATTCTTTTCTACTCATCTTTATTCAGAACAAATTTTGTAAGAAGCAAAGTGACCAGGTTTGGGAGAAAACTATGAGAAGACATTTTATCTAATCTCTCTCAAGTACTCGTACAATCGGAACACTACTGAAATTCATTTTCTATCTAGACTTCATTAATGCTTGGTCTTACTCAACTTCATCTCTCTTTGTAGACAGGCATTATATACAAGAGTTAATTAAAACATAAACTTCATCCTCTCTCCTCATCTTCATTATTACATGATTTTACTCAACCATGTTGATTTTGAATGAAATGATTTTAGACCAGTACGAGATCTTTAAATTCAATGTAAATAGAAGGTTATAATGAAATGAGTGGTTCTGACATTTTAACATCTTCACTGGCTTTTCATATTATGCAATCTAACCAGTACAGACATTCATAAATCAAGTACTCATACATGATACAAAAACATACTGATGCACATTTTACATATGTAGACATTTTAAAGCAATTGTTATATAACACATTAAATCTCTTGACACAGACACTACTAGAATTTATAACACAGAGGAAGCCATAGTCTGTTGAACAGACAAATATGTAATCTATTATATAAATGAATCTATCTCTTTACAAAACTACAATCTGTTATTAATATGTCTTTTTATGTTATACTGACATCTATATGATACAACCAATGCTACCCATAACAACATATATCACAGGTAGAACACCATTTATCTGTAAACAAGAAACTTTTTCTCAGACACTTTTTTCAGAGTGCCAGTACTGTCGTGTAATGTTTTAGCAATATTCATGTTATGTGTTGCTAGCACTACTCATGTGTTGATAGTACTATTCAAGTTATGTGTTGCTGGCATTACTCGTGTTGCTAGCACTAACCATGTTATGTGTTGCTAGCACTTTTCATGTATTGCTAGAACTATTCACATTATGTATTGCAAGTACTATCCATGTATTGCTAGAACTATTCATATTATTTATTCATAATACTAATTGTTACTAACTGTAATTCTGTTTGCATTCTTTATTATTAAAAAAAATATAAAATACAGTTCTAATATTGACATATATGTCTAGTACTATTCACAAGATTTATTTATAAAATAAAGTGCTGTTTCTTGTGTGTGTGTGTGTGTGTGTGTGATTTTGCCAGTACTATTTACATGATTTATTAAAAAAAACGGGACCTGCACTGTGTGTATAATAATGTTGCTAGTACTATTCATATCATGTGTTTATAAAGTAGTGCTATTACAACAATATCTACATTGCAAATGTACACATGAAGATGCTGTTACAGATTTACACATGACAATGCTAATTCTCATACATGCTGTTGTGAGCACTTTTCACATATAGATTTATATTTTCACTGCTATTACTGATGTATATGTGCTATTGCTGAACTTTACTTGCTATGGATACATATAATTCATATATGTTACAGAAAGGAAAAGAATGGAATGTTACAGATAATAAATCAAATATTTTACAGACTGAGGTGAGGGATAATAAATATGCACGTGCATACTCATTTTGTTCAATATCTAAGAACATAATAATAGCCACTGCTGCTTTCCTGCAATCAACGTAATCTGCTTTAAATGGATACAGTCCAATGAACAAAAACACAAACAAAATATAAAGGAATAGTAAATTAGAATGAAAATGTGTCTACAGCAAAATCATGATTATCCAGGTTAATATTGAAAGTCTGATGCCAGATAATCAAATTCCACATTTAATCAAAATGGGCACTTAATGTGCAGAATAGTATTTTGCTGCTGTACATATAGTATTCTCACCAACAAGAAAAGTTTAGATAAATATTGCCATTGTTCTTTGCAATATCTTACTAATATAACATGATTAATCCTTTAGTTGTATTTTCTTCAAATCTATCATTATTTACATATGATCTTCCAACTGGAAAAAGCTACTTTTTTTTTTAAACTGCTTTTTCAATTTCAGATTCATGAATAATCAAAGCACTGACTGTGTGTACAAGAGGAAGTATTTAAATGTAAGAAGTAATGACAAAACAAATCATGAAAACAAAGCAATCAAATAAGAAGAAAATTAATTGCATGAATGGGGAAGAACTCAGGATTCATATGGGTTCAAGGGAAAGAAGAGAGGACATAGCCATGATAAAGGAAGTTAAAAAGAAACAAAACTTGAAGATGGATGAAGAAAGTTAGAGGATTTTTTTAAAATACCAAAGAATCATATAACTGACCTGGGAATATTTTTTAAATAATAATTGCATTGTTTAAACAAACAGTTAAAAGTAAAAAAATTAAACCATTTTTTTAGTTCTCAAATAAGATATAAAGTGGAAATGGCAAACAAACACAAAATCAGATCTTCCACTTAATTTTAGTTTAACTGCTGTAGGTTCCTGCATATACAATGTTGCATAATGCAAAAGTACATGAATGGCAAAGACTTCAATTTTGAAAAGTAGGTGCCTAATGAAATACCTTATAAGCCTGAGGTTGGCAATCTTTTATGAGCCATGTGCCAAAGCAATACTATGAATTGGCCTGTGCACTAGCCTCATTATTTCAAATAGGCAATTACCTCTTGCATTTAGGAGCAAAACGGTTGACAAATTTATTTTATATGTATAGTAAGTTTATTTTAAAGAAAACTATGATGCAAATACTAAATATTGCCTGCAAATATTATGATTATTTACCTCTGCTTCATTTTATTTTTGTTTCTCTATGTGCCTGGAACTTTCTTCATGCCACCCCTTGTTATAAGTTACATCAAAATAAACCTAAAGCAAAGGCTTCAACCTCAGAGAGTGCTTAAAATACCTGGTAAGCTGTAATAAAATAAACTCAAACTAAGGAAATATTTTACACAGTTCATAATAAATGAAGTCCAACTGAAATCATGCATTTAACTAAGTTAAACAACATCAGATAAAAACAATATTATAAACTGTAGGCATTTTATCTGAGTTAAAATTAATGCAAAAAAAAAAATAATGTTTATATTACAAGTTAGGAATGCCTCAAATATGTCAGATATGCTTCGTACATAGCCCATAAAAATGTATAATATATATGTATATAAAGTTTAACAATTAGAAAGCAGTCATATATTCATAAGAATAATCTTTACGAAGTAAACACAGTCCAAAGATAAAGAAACTTGTAACCCTTTATTAATGGATTACAACAGAAAACCCATTATAGCTGGAGCATAATAAAGTTATAATTTGTATTAAGAGTTAAAGTGGACTGAATTAATATAATTTTATGAGGTAAGTACTAATCATTTTGACTTACCATAATCAGGATAACTATACAACCCAATTTATCAAACTCCGAGATAGTTGTATGATACACCCCCATTTAGAAACAAGTTTACAATTTACTGTGACTTACTGCAAATGGGGCATCTATACACTTGACCTCATTAACCCCAAACTGGGACAGTTGTAAAATGAATTCCAGTGAGGGTTCAGTGCACGTTAGTCCCATTGTGACTTACTGCAATCAAGGAAAATCTATATTTTACCCCATTCACCAAACACTTGGATGGTTGTACAATGGACCCCAGTCAGGAATGTCTGATAATGCTTTAGTACAAATTATAATCTGTAGACACAAAGTTCTGTTCCAATTTTATTCTTCAGAAACTGCCCATCTGGCTGACAGAAATCAGAAAAAAATTACTCACTTCTCAAATTAAAACTAAACACCCATCTGACTGATAGAAATCAGAAAAAAATTACTCACTTCTCAAATTAAAACTAAACACCCATCTGACTGATAGAAATCAGAAAAAAATTACTCACTTCTCAAATTAAAACTAAACACCCATCTGACTGATAGAAATCAGAAAAAAATTACTCACTTCTCAAATTAAAACTAAACACCGTTTTAAAAACTGCCCATCTGACTGACAGAAATCAGAAAAAAATTACTCACTTCTCAAATTAAAACTAAACACCGTTTTAAAAAAAATGAATACAAAGATGCATTACTAGGAAGCCAACTGTCAAGGTTGCATTCTAGATAACAAAGTTTACAATTCTGCTTGTGTTAAATGATCTGAAAAGATATTTAGATATTTTAAAAAAACATCTTATTTGTTTAATTTTTAATAGTGAATGTCGACAAGCAATTGAAAGCAACTCACAATTTTAAGTATAATAGATCATGCAAGAACAGGGGTTTGGCCTTTCTTATGGCACATCAACCCTCTTCACTTGATCACAGATCTGCTTAATAATGAGGAAAGTCCTGACATACTATTAATTATTGATAAACTGCATTTTTCTTCCACCCTTTGAAATCCATTTAGTAAGAGCAAGGAAGGAACACCTTATGTATCTCCATTCCTTCAGTGTGTGTCGACTTAAATTTGTGAAAGTGAGTCCACGGAATGGACCCATAAAAAGGGTCCCCAAGGCCAGTCCATAATACTCCACTTCTTCCAGCATTCTCTAGCATTATGGTATATTTCTGTGATGGACATCTTGTGCAAACACTGACGTAAATATAACATTAAAAATATTAACAAATAATACTATTATTGTTTATAGTAAAACATCCTGTTGATTATTCCGATGGAATCTGTCAAAGTTGTTGGTAAATTGTGGGATCTCACTTTTCAAATACTATTGAGTTCACTGACATCACGTTGAGTTTTTATCCAATCAGAACATCTTTGGTTGGAGGGTTCCACATCTGCATGCTGGAAGGATAGTGTATATATATATATATATTTCATTGTCCCCAGCAGGAGAGCAAATACTCCCAGGCTACTGAATCAAAGGATTAGTGCTCCTTAACCCTTCAAGAGAACTGCATGTTCCATATTTTAAATGAGTTCACAGTTCCAATCCCTTCAGGTAGGCAGCCAGGATGGTCTTTGATAGTGGATGTTTCAAGTGCTACTTAAATGGTTTTCACATTGACAGCTTTTAACGTTATGATGAATTTACCCAGAAACACTTAAATGTCTTGAATTTAGTGGGGATTTAAAGAAAATAAGGATAGCAAGTGCAAGGCCATATCCACTAAATAAACAAAGTTCTGTAACTCTATACCAGAGTACACTTTTCCAAATTAAGCTGTGCCCTTTGCTTGCTTCATCTAATCCTTATGTAAGCACACTAACTCACTGAAGTCTAAAGGTTACACACATCTTGTTAGGATGCCTACACACAAACAAATAACAAGATGGCGTATAGAAATATGGCTACACACTATATCTCAGCTTGTTTTATTTGGAGCCACTGTGTGGAACCAGTCTCTAGGTCCTGTTTAGACTACACAGTTCAAAGGAGTGCACAGTGGTTCATGGTGCTTCCAGGATCAAACACAATTTTGTTTTTGTGAGATGACTGAATGACAGATCTGGCTATTCAACACTACAATGCCCTTTGTCTGCAAGACTGCTAGTACTGGTAGACTATGCAAAAGCCTTTTTTCTAGAATTTGAGACATCATGCGTTCCAAAATATTTGATGGCAAGACCATTATCTGAAAGTTCCTGTTCTTCATTTGGCTCCTGAGATAACATACGTGTGCTTTCAGTTGTGTTGTTGTATGTGTCATAAACTGGGTTACTCCCAATATTTGTGCTCTGAAAAAAGAAAGAAAGAGAAGAAATCATTGTTCGAGTATTATGACATCCAGTATGTAACATAACATAGTGAGTGCTGTTTGAAACTGAGCTTGCTTTTTGTGTTATTGGGTTTTAGATGAATTGACCTTTAGTGTTATGTTTCTTTTTCAGCACCCAAACTATGTGAGCCCTAAAATTGCTGTTGTGTTATTAGGTTTTAGATGAATTGACCTTTAGTGTTATGTTTCTTTTTCAGCACCCAAACTATGTGAGTCCTAAAATTGCTGTTGTGTTATTAGGTTTTAGATGAATTGACCTTTAGTGTTATGTTTCTTTTTCAGCACCCAAACTATGTGAGCCCTAAAATTGCTGTTGTGTTTCCACTGCAGCAAGCCCGTAGCTGTATAGTGTATGTTACCCACTGCAAGCCCACAATGTTATATGCTATGTTACCCAATGCAAGAAACCCATAATATTACATTATTTTATCCAATGAAGCAAGCCCATCAAGTTATAAATTTTAAGCTCAGAAACTCAGAAAACTACAATTTATGTTATCCTCTGTAGAAAGCCCAGAAAGCTACAAGTTTTATATTATCCACTGTGGTGATCTCATAAATTGCATATTTTTAATGTTGCTGCACTCAGTGTTTTTGTTTACAACTGAAATCAAGACAAGGTAAAAAGATGAAACACAAAAAATAGTTAATAGAGATGCTTTGTATGAATCTAGTCTAAAGATGAACCACTAAAAATAGCTTATAGACTACAGAGATGGTATTATGGGTCAAGTCAAAAGACGAGCTTATAGACTACAGAGATGGTATTATGGGTCAAGTCAAAAGACGAACTTATAGACTACAGAGATGGTATTATGGGTCAAGTCAGAAGACAAACTTATAGACTATAGAGATGGTATGGGTCAAGTCAAAAGACGAACTTATAGACTACAGAGATGGTATTATGGGTCAAGTCAAAAGACGAACTTATAGACTACAGAGATGGTATTATTTATGGTTCAAGTCAAAAGACATAGACTATAGAGATGCTTTAGGGGTCCAGTCCTAAGGTAAACCTCTGAAACTGCATAAAGACAGAGATGCTGCAATGGACTCAGCTAGATATTAAAAGTCATGGGCTCAGTGAGATGAATTGGATCAAGTGAGATGTAATAGCTCTTTGAGATGTTATAATGGATTTAAAGATGCTGTAATTGGGTCTAGAGATGCTGTAAAATGAATCTAGATATATTAAAATGGATCTAAAAATGACAAAACCTAAAGTCACATGTACTCACAGCATTGCCTGTAAAAATACAACCAGCTCCAAGAGGCTCCTCTTCATCATCTTCTTCATCCTCTGGATCACGTCGCATGTAAACAGGGTTGGTCACATTCAGGTCTCCATCCTGCATACGTTTATGGTTGTACTGGGCATCCCTGTAGTGACACAGATATAGGTCATAATACACATTCACAGACTTAAACATACTTTAAACTGGGCAGTATTGAATCTTAGACAGTGAAACAGATTACACTAGATATTTTTGTATTCAATTACTCTGAAATATATTATACTGGATCTTTCTGTATCCATATATATTGAAAATACATTATATTGTACACTGTGATCATTGGTGATCATTTGACACCCACCCCCCCCCAAAAAAAAAAATTCATTATGTCATACTTCAGCTGGCTTTTACCCCAAGGGCTTGGGATTGTGTGTCTTAGTTATGAGGCAAATCTTGTTCACAAACTATGTTTGACCTAGATTCCATTTTATTTGGTCTTTAAGAGTTTTAATAATATGCACTTCTAACATAAAAGCAGAGAATTACTTTTGTCTAATAGAAAAGTCTGCTTTAAGTGCATGAAAACAACACGGGAGTTCCTACCTTCTCCTTCTTCGGTACAAGATGAATACAATAAGCACTGCCAAAACTATAATGATGGTGACTGGAATACCGATCAAAATTCCTCCTTAATTAACAAACACAAAGAACAAAAGTGATTTCAGTATTTGCTGTCATCATTGAGATCATTATTAACCATAAACAAAAGAAACAAGGAAAGCAATGCTATAAATAGTTGGAAGTGAATAACCATTTGAAGATATCACAAACTCTCACCCTATAATTCTCTCAATTAAATAAATTAGCAATAGAAATGAGCTTATTTCTTCCACTGTTAAAAGTATTTAGTATTTATCCATCTATCTATATTTATTACACACACACACACACACACACACACACACACACACTTCAAACACATTTTTTCAATATATGAGGTGTTTCTATTATGTTTGTTAAACACACTTTTATAATTTTATTTTTTAACAATTTACAAAACAAAAGTTTTCTGATTTAAGATACTGATTTACTTTGGTTGTTTTTAATTATAAAAAGGTATTATGGCTGAATTTTGTCTTGTTGTTTTTAATTATAAAAAAGTATTATGGCAGAATTTTGTCTTGTTTTTAATTATAAAAAAAGTATTATGGCTGAATTTTGCCTTGTTTTGAAATTTTTTTAATGTATTACAATTGAATCATGTTGTGTTGTTTCAAAATAAAAAGTATTATGTTTATATTTTGCTGCTGTTCAATATAAAAAATATTATCTTTGAATTTTAATGTGTTGTTTTAAAATAAAAAATATGTCTGAATTTTGATGTGCTGTTTCAAAATTAAAAAAAATATTATGTTTTAATTTTAATGTATTGCTTCAAAATAAAAAAGATTAAAGCATCCTGGATTTGAATATCAAGTCACTTGTAATTTTTCACCACAAAAGAAATCTATATAACCAACAGGATTAAATCATGAACAAATATTCATAGCTATTAAACATTTTTGTTGTCCTCTATATAATATAAATTTGTGCAAACTTCAACAAAAGAATCAAATACACAAAACAAGGTATTACTTACCCACAGGTGACTGTCCCTGAGACTGTCTTAAGTCACAGATTTTTCCAGAGTAACCATCATGGCACCTGTGCAAAAAAATAAAAAATACAGGCATTGAATCATATACTCATGCACAAAGACAAATGCAGGCAATGAAGGGTTAGCTGTATTCAAAACATTTGTAGACAATGAATTGTTATATATGGATAGAAAGACGAATACAGGCAATTATATATGGGTAGAAAGATGACAAATACAGGCAATGAATCATAATGAAAGTACATGAAGACATAAATAAAAACAATAATTAATACACATGAACTCAAAATAAATACAGAAAATGAATCATTAACCTGTACACAAAGGCAAATACTGGCAGTGAATAGTTACATCTGTACACAAAGACAAATACAGACAATGAGTCAATACATCTATACTCAAAGCAAAATCACTTGTAAAATCAAAGTAAAGACAAATCAGATGTATGATTTTTTTTAAAGGAGTCATGTCCTTGAATTAAAAGAAAAATAATCACTGGCATGCATTAATCCTTTCAGAGTCGAGCTGGAATTAAATAGTTGAAAGCTCAGCACCGAAAAATTAAATTTTATGAATTAAAAAAAAAGAGGTGACAATGGATTTTTTAACTTTTAACCCTGCATTTGCAAGTATCTCAGTGTGACCCATAATTTAGGTCATCAGATGTTAATTCTAAAATTGACATGAAGGGCAATATACACCACATAAGAAGACAACTGCAAATACTTACTTGCACTGGTTGGTTGTGTCACACACACCACCAGGAGTACATTTACATGTTTCACAAAATTCTCCTTTGTAGACCTCTGGGCACAAACACTTAAATTTCAATGTTGCATGATCTGGAAAAAAAAGTATTTGATCAAGAATGAAATCAAAATGATTTTGAGACTTTTTTTTTCATTCCTAGTTTTCCAAGCTAATTTCCTTGTCCAGTATAGCTAAAATTGTTGAAACAAATAAGAATTGACTTGAAACAAAAATAAACTAATGGCTATTAAAATTTTGTAGTCGTGCTGCCAAATGCTAATTAAAAACAAAAGAATTAAATAATTCTTTAACTTAAAGCAAAAGAAAATAGTTGGTCATGAATTCTTTACTTAATGAAAAGAATAGTATTGGCTGAAGTCAGTATTTTAGTCATGATTTTCGGGTGTATTCTGTTTTCTTTTCTGGGACACTTAAAATATAGCTATAAACAGAAGGATGTTTCTTTGAGATTACTGTTACAAATTTTGAGTGACAGCAATTACCTGGCTGGGTTGTGATATAATATACCAGTTATTTCTTTCCATGGCTGTTTAAATTACTTTAAAACAGATATGTGCATTATTTATGAGGGCTGTGAATCAAATTAAAAATCTTATGGTGAATAAATGACTTTGCATTATTGAGCACACATTAATAAAACAACAGGAGAGGAATGATGCTGGTGAACGAAAGAACCACAGATTACCAACTTGACTAAAATATTGGGTGGTAACAGTATGAAAAATAAATTGCAGAGATTACCGACTTGACTAAAGTATTGGTTTGTAAAAGTATAAAAAATAAATTGCAGAGAATACTGACTTGCTTGAGAAAACTCATTTATTGGATTGTAACAGTACATACAAAACTAAAATAAGAAGAAAACTGGTAAAGAAAATGTGGAGATTGCTGACTTTCATCAGAAAACTAATGTACTGGACTGTAACAGTATAAAAAAATAAAAATGCAGAGATTACTTTCATTAGAAAACTAAAGTATTGGACTGTAACAGTATAAAAAATAAAAATGCAGAGATTACTTTCATTAGAAAACTAACGTATTGGACTGTAACAGTATAAAAAATAAAAATGCAGAAATTACTTTCATTAGAAAACTAATGTATTGGACTGTAACAGTATATTCATATAAACCCCGAAAAAATGAAACTTATGCAATAAAATAGTGGAGACTACTGATGTTATAAGACAACTAATAAAGTTTGATCAGTAGTGGTGTATAAAAAAGTCTAAAACAATGAAATTGGTGCCAAAAAAAAGTGGAATTTAAAAAAAAAAAGAATCTCCCATAATGCCAGGGATAATAGACGTTATTGAATAAAAAGCACCAATGCTCTTTAGCAGGCAGCACTATAATTCCATTTGTCAGATCTGTTTGAGTTGACATTTTCGACAAAGTGAACAACAAAATATGTATCCATGTGATAAATATTTGATAAAATTCATACGTAATATATATGTTTTCATTTGATAAAATTCAAATGCAATATATGTTTCCATTTGATACAATTCATATACAATCAAGGTCAATATCTCTTCTTCCCCCCAAAATTCAAGTACATCTAGAAAACAGACTTCAAAACTCAAGAACATTTAAGGTGAGTGTAATCTGAGAAAAAGTAATATACGTGGAAGATTTATTTTGACATTTCAATTTGCTAATCAAATAAATACAACTGTAGTAGAAAACAAAATCAACTACATAAAGAATCAAGAAAACAATCAAAAATCAACTTTGTAAATAAACAAAGTAAATTAAATCAACTATGTAAAGAGATAAGAAAATTAAATTCATTAAAGAATCAAATGTAATGAGAGAAAAAAACTAAAAAACATCTGCTTCGATATTAAATTTCTTTTTAAAATGAAATTCTGTATTTATTTATACACATAGTACTACAATCCAAAGGTGTGGAGTTCTTTGCTCACATACTTGGAGGGGGGGGGGGTAGGGAATCGATAGCAGTTTTATGTCACCACTGACTAGTGTTGATCATCTCTGATCATCTCGTCATCTGATTGTTCTCTAATCTGGAGTGCCCCAGTGGGACCCAACAGCCTCACACCTGTGTTGAGGTGGAGAGCAGAAGGGCTGGTGGAAGGGGATGAAAAAGATCACACCGGTTTGGTGCATACCCTCCACTGTTCTCCACCAGTGGGTGAGCTGACATACTATACTATCTTTGTACTTGTTTATGATTTCTGTATTATAATCCACAGGTGTGAACACTTATCTCTCAGTCACACACACTGCACCATTTTTGTACTTATTATTTATGAATTCTGTACTACAATCCAAGTGTGAACAATTACTTACCTCGCTCACACACTCCACCATTTTTGCATTTGTTTATGCACTCTGTATTGCAGTCCAAAGGTGTGAATGATGGTGGACAGTTACAGTCACAGTCTGTAGAAATTAAAATAACTGTAAATGATTGATTTAAAAACTTATGAAAATGTTTAAATAAACGTTTTATTTAGCAACATAAATTTCACCCAAAATTGCACATTTGTGGTAATGTAGGACACAAGTATCTGTGGAAATTTATAGCAATGTAAGACTGTAGTATTTGTGGCATATTTTAGCAATGTAGGACTGTCATATTTATGGCACATTTTATCAATGTAGGACTGTCATATTTATGGCACATTTTAGCAATGTAGGACTGTCATATTTATGGCACATTTTAGCAATGTAGGACTGTCATATTTATGGCATATTTTAGCAATGTAGGACTGTCATATTTGTGGCAATGTAGGACTGTCATATTTATGGCATATTTTAGCAATGTAGGACTGTAGTATTAATGGAACATTTGTGGCAATGTAGGACTGTAGTATTTATGGAACATTTGTGGCAATGTCGGACACTGATTTGAGTAGAGAGAAGAAAGTATTGCAGTATGTAGCTGGAAAATGGCAGACTTATAAAGTGGACAGATTAAAAAATCCAATAATTCTTGTTTCTAGAATATATAAGTTGAACAGTATGCACATATAAAAACATGAGTGGAAAATGGCAGACTTATGAAGTGGACATAATATGGTGATAATAAAATCCAAAATCATTGTTTCTAACAGAACTAAGTTGAACAGCACACACAAACAGAAAACATGAGCACAGCAAACGATACAGTTTAAGTCGAAAATACAATCAATCAAGTATAAAACTTCCAGACCAGTATGTTTGAGCCTATGTGGTTAAACAAATGGAAGCTGGAACATGTATTTTACTTCTCCGTCTCATCTCTACATTTCTCTACATACTAATAGACTGAACTACAGTAACTGGAAGCCTTTTCATTTAGTTTGGTATGTGAATGTGAATGTTGTTAAGCTGGAAGATAAAAAGAGAAACTTTTCTATGTAAAAAGAAAAAGTGATCAAATATGTAATATAAACCGATGTTAAATTTAGACTTAAGAGTTTAGTACATGTAATATAAACTCATATTAAATTTAGACTTAAGAGTTTAGTACATGTAATATAAACCGATGTTAAATTTAGACTTAATAGTTTAGTACATGTAATATAAACCGATGTTAAATTTAGACTTAAGAGTTTAGTACATGTAATATAAACCGATGTTAAATTTAGACTTAAGAGTTTAGTACATGTAATATAAACCGATGTTAAATTTAGACTTAAGAGTTTAGTACATGTAATATAAACCGATGTTAAATTTAGACTTAAGAGTTTAGTACATGTAATATAAACCGATGTTAAATTTAGACTTAAGAGTTTAGTACATGTATCTGCTAAATGTTAACCACTGTCAAAGTCCTTTGAACATATATTAATACTACACAAACATTTACATGATTTTTTTCCCCAAACCTCAACTGTGAAAAATACAAAATTTAAGGAAGAGAAAAGAAACTTTGTTGCAAAGAAAATGTAATGCAAGGTACTAATTACAGGTAATTTACAATCTACACAATAATTTTTTTAATTCTTTGAACTCACCTGCACGAGTAAAATTTAAGGTATGTTCACAAACTGCTTTACAAGTGACCAACTGGCAGTTGGTCAATGGGTCAAAGCCATCCGGACATCTGCATTTTTTAATGATGTCATTTGATATGCACTCTCCGCCATTGTAACAGAAATGATTTTTGCATTGTTCACAGCGTTTTCCTGCAAAGTATTCATTCCAGATCTAAATCTAAAAGTTTTCTGTAAAACTTAAAGAGTACAATATAACTAATTATAACAACAAAAAAAACCATTTTGTGACAAAGGAGAATATTAATCTAGAATCTGATTCAGTGCCCTCTTTCTTCACTCAATATCTTCTGCAACAATTGTATGCTTAATATAGTTGTTATGGTTTATTAGTCAAGAAAGAGTGGTTAATCAAACTAGTGTGAAGCATGCCACAATCATAGAAAGAGTGTTAGAATTTGCTTTTGTTTTAACGACTAATAAGGTCCATAGAGTAAATTTATACCTAGCTCTGAAAAGAAAGAAGAGAGAGAGGGAGAGAGAGAGAAAGAGGGAAGAAGCGAGAGAAAAGGAGGGAAGATGAGAGACGGGGCACTGGACATAAGAGTTAGAAATATCAAAACAATGTGTTTAGGCAAGACATGTTATTCCATACTTTATATCACCATAAATAAAAGAAGGATGTATTTCAGCCGATGTTTTTAAAAACAAATGATAAAACAATAATATGTAGCTGCCATTAACAAAGACAAATAATAAAATAGTAATGTGTAGCTTGCCATTAAACAAAGAAAACAAACAAACAAACAATAAAACAATAATAACAGGTAGCTTGCCATTAAATAAAGAAAAACAAATAATAAAACAATAACATAGTTTGCCATTAAAAAAAGGAAAAAATAATAAAACAATAATATGTAGCTTGCCGTTAAACAAATAAAACAAATAATAAACAAATTATATGCAGTTTGACATTAAACAAATAAAAAAATAATAAACAAATTATATGCAGTTTGACATTAAACAAAGAAAACAAATAATAAAACAGTAATTACATGCAGCTTGACATTAAATATATGAAGACAAATATTGAAACAACAACATGTAGTTTGACATTAAAGAAAAAAACAAATAACTTATAGCTTAACATTAAACAAAAAAAAAACAACAAATAATAAAAATAACAAAATGTAAACTGCCAAAAATAAATAATAAACAATAACATTGAGCTTGCCATTCAACAATGAAAACAAATAATAAAACAATAATATGTAGTTTAAACTAAGAAAGCAAATAATAAAACAATAAGAATATGTAACTTGCCATTAAACTAAGAAAACAAATAATAAAACAATAATACCAATTAGCTTGACATTAAACAAATAATAAAATTTGGTAAGTTACATCTTATTATTAACTAAGAAAAATAATGAAACAATAATAGTATGTAGTTTGCCATTCAACAAAGAAAACTAATTTTAAAAAAACAATAATAAAATGTAGCTTGACATTCAACAAAGAAAACTAATATTAAAACAAAAATAACATGTAGCTTGCCATTAAACAAAGCTTTGTGGTACTGATATATAGTATACCACTTACCATGATATTCTGGCAAACAAGTACAAGAAACTGATCCCATTGCTTGGTTGCAAATACCACCATTCAGGCAGTAACTATCACAAGTAGAGACATTTCTGCCACACCTGGCATCAGCACTGAAATGAGGCGGGCATCTGCAAAGATTGTGTTTCATTAATTCTGGAGCTCAAGCAGAAGCACTAAAAAAAATGGTTCTGAAAGACTGTGAGGATGTTAAACTGGAAAATTTCACTGAAAGACTGTGAGGATGTTAATTGGAAAATGTCACTGAAAGACTGTGAGGATGTTAAACTGTAAAAAGTCACTGAAAGACTGTGAGGATGTTAAACTGTAAAAAGTCACTGAAAGACTGTGAAGATGTTAAACTAGATAATGGCAAGAAAGACTTTGAGGATGTTCACACTGACAAATTATACCACCCTAAGTCTAGGCTAATCTGTTCTGATGCATTATACAATTTCCAAAATATTTTCAAATCATCAACCTTATCCTGTTCATGGAGTAGTCCATGCTTTTATAATTCTTTGCGATATAATTCTTTTTTAATTTTACTTGTGGGGATTTTTCTTACTTGTCATGTGTACAAAATATTGTCTCTATTTGGAGAATGTCAAAGCATGAAGAAACATGCAGTTACTTCTATTACAATGTGTCAATATGATGACGTGTGATAGTTTTATTACATTCACTGCTCCAGGCCTGGATGCAGTGAAGGCTGCAATGTTACATAATGATGCATATTAAATTTATTACATGTCTGCCATGTTTACTGTCTTATGTTATTTACACAATGCTGTACGTTAGATTTATTACACGTCTATCACTGGTCTAGGCCCAGATGTTATGTTCACTGTCTTAATGTTAGTCACATAATGTTACATGCTAGATTCATTAAATGTCTATCATCTGTCTAGGCCCAGATGTTATGTTCACTGTCTTAATGTTAGTTACATAATGTTACATGCTAGATTCATTAAATGCCTAGGTCCAGATGCCATGTAAATTGTCTTATGTCATGTCAGTTACACAATGATGTATGTTAGATTTAATTACATTTCTGTCATTGATGTAGGTCCAAATGCTGTGTAAACTGTATTACTGTTATATAATGACGCATATTAGATAAAATTATATCTGTTGCTCTCTTGGTCCAGATGCATTGTGGACTATCTAAAAGGTACATAATAATGTAAACTAGATTAATTAAATGTCTGTCAGTTTTTAGGCCAGTTAAGGTTTAAATAACCTTTATGTTAATGGAATTAAGATCCAGAAGGGTAACTTGAAAAGGGCAACCATTTATAGGGTGCATACATTTGATTGTACACTCCTAAATTAGAGAATTATGTTTCCTATAAAATCATTTTCAAAGTTCAAAACATTGCAGTTCAAATTATTTTCAAGATCACTGATTGGATTTAGCATTCTCTGTCAGCTGAATGGCTACTAATGAAATTAGATTATTACCATGTGACATCACTGCTACCATGTATCAACAGAACAAACTTATGCAATGTGAATGTTGCTGACTTCCACCTGGTTTCAGAAGTGACTGATCTAAAAGATGCCACTCACTTGCTTAAAACCTGTATTTGTAGAATGTCCCCACCTATAAGGTCTAGTCAAAATACCATGATTTCTTTCATGTTACATTTCAGTGCTTGTTTTTTATGTATTTGTGTCACGGCATTTTAGTACACCTATTTTATGTATTTATGTCATCCAGATTCCATTTCAGTGCTTGTCTTTCATAATTTGTCATTCGACTGTTTGTCTTTCATGCACTTGGATAACATAAATTTAGTACATGCCTCTAATGTGCTTGTGTCACATCTTTTTGTACTTTGTCTTTGTCATTTCAGCACTTGTCCTTTATATATTTGTGTCATATTTGTATCTGTCTTTCTTGTATCTGTCATTTTAATGCTGTTTTTCATGTAACTGGTTCATGTCATTCTTGCATTTTGTGTTTTTGCATATGTGCCATCAAATGTCATTTCATTGTTTGACTTTGATATAAATCTGTCATTTTAGTGCTTGTCTTTCTTGTATCTGTATCATTTTAGTGCTCTTCTTTCTTGTATCTGTCATTTTAGTGCTCTTCTCTCTTGTATCTGTCATTTTAGTGCTTGTCTTTCTTGTATCTGAGTCATTTTAGTGCTTGTCTTTCTTGTATCTGTATCATTTTAGTGCTCTTCTTTCTTGTATCTGTCATTTTAGTGCTTGTCTTTCTTGTAGCTGTATCATTTTAGTGCTCTTCTTTCTTGTATCTGTCATTTTAGTGCTCTTCTTTCTTGTATCTGTCATTTTAGTGCTTGTCTTTCTTGTAGCTGTATCATTTTAGTGCTCTTCTTTCTTGTATCTGTCATTTTAGTGCTCTTCTTTCTTGTATCTGTCATTTTAGTGCTTGTCTTTCATGTATCTGAGTCATTTCATTGCTTGTCTTTCATGTATCTGTATCTGCATTATTTTAGTGATTGTCTTTCTTATATCTGTGTCATTTTAGTGCATGCCTCTTTTGTATCTGTCATTTTTGTGTTTGACTTTTTTGCATCTGTGCCATTTTTGTGTTTGACATGCATGCACGCACGCACAAAATCATTCCTGTACCTGTGCCATTCATGTGCCCTGTTTCTTTCATGATTGTGTTTTATGTCTTTTTAGTATTTATTTTTCATAATTTAACATTATGTCCTCTTTCCTCTAGAACTTTGTAGATACCTAAAAACTGAGAAAACCATGAATGTGTGCAAGCATTTGTAATACAATGAAAAGACTGAAAAGAATTCTTAAACTATCACAAATCATCTAAACAGATTACAAAATATTCTGTTCACACTTTCATAATAAATCAACACATTGTCTCTAATGTCTGAAGAAAAAAAAAATGTATTAAATTTACTTATTACTTCTGAGTCCAATCTACAAAAGTAAATAAAAAACTTTTCTATGATGATTACCTGCACTTTGGGCTTCCATCCTTCAAAACAGTGCAAACTCCACCATTCTGACAATAGCCATTGCACACGTAATTCTCACAACTTTTCCCACTGTATCCAATCATGCAACTGCAATAAAAACACATATTATAGTATACCACAAAATATGGGCTAGGTCAGCATCTTAAAATACAAATTAGCATGTGGCTGAACAGTTGATAGACCAAGACATTTCGTCTGAAGTTCTTATAAAACTGTAAAGGCTTTTATAAATATTGATTACAGAGATATTTGCAATCATAGGTATTAAAAAATGTTACTATTTTGTTTTAAGTACATTTTAACCTTTAGAATGTCTGATTTATTTTTTCATAAATTATTCCCCCATCACAAACTGTCCTGAATCTTCCAGGTTTTACCATTTCCAATGCAGTTAGGATTAATATCTATGTAACGTTTTCCATCACAATATGTCCTGGATTTTCCCAGATCCAAACGTTGTTTTGGGGATGTTTACCCAAAGGTTAAAACAAACAAACAAACAAACCCTTCTTCTACTATTTATCACTCCTGTGTTGGAGTAAATGTCAGTTCTTCTACTATTTATCATTCCTGTGTTGGAGTTCTTCTACTATTTATCATTCCTGTATTGTAATGAGTGTCAGTTTTTCCACTAAACATCACTCCTGTGTCATAGTGAGTGTTGGTTCTTTCCCTCCCATGTTCTGTGTATACGTGCCTCAACTTCAGCAACTTTGATTACTTCATGAATGTGTTGTGACATGTTTTAATTAAAATCTATGATGATTGTACTGTTGTCATTATGCTAACTGTTCTTCTGTCAAATCATCTAAAGGATGTTATTATTATCTCTAATGAAAATGGGGAGGGGGTCATGTCAAACAAGGTCTGTCTGGTACTTCACTAATGCATGTACATACTGAAACATACATTAATTACATTACTGTTTGTTACTGGCTCAAATTACTGTAGGTTACTAGATCAAATTTGTTTATTACTGGTTTCAATTATTTTTTCTTACTGGCACATATTATTGTTTGTTACTGGCTCAAATTACAGTTTGTTACTGGCTCAAATGACTGTATATTCCTTACTGCTGCTAGAATATATTAATGTTTGTTACATTTTTTTTTTACTAGCAAACTGGCATAACATCAATTTCTGCCACTTACTGATACTCTTATACTTACCTCTATACTATTAATCCTTACTGATTTATATATTCAATTACTAATTTTTACTGATGCAATAAATCTCATTACTTTTTGTTACTTATTGAAATTTCATTGTTAGCTAAGCTGCACGTCCCAGTATCCCATTTCTTTTTATTACTAACACTGGAATTTCACTGCTAGTTGTGTTGCATGTTCCATACCCCATTACATTTTATTACTTACTAACACATTGGTTTTTCATTGCTAGTTGTGTTGCATGTTCCAGTACCCCATTACATTTTATTACTTACTAACACATTGGTTTTTCACTGTTAGTTGTGTTGCATGTTCCGGTATCCCATTACATATTATTTTATTACTTACTAACACACTGGAATTTCACTGCTAGTGTTGCATGTTCCAGTATCCCATTATATTTTATTACTTACTGACAGACTGGAATATCATTGCTAGTTATGCTGCATGTGCCACTATTGAGACAGAAGCCAGACTGGCATGGCTTGATGAAGGAGCAGCGTTTTCCATCCAGAACAGCACCGTCAGGGCACAAACAGGAAGTCTTGTTGTCTGGGAGATTGAAGCAGATCTGAGTCTGCTCACAGGTTTGCTCTGTACATTTGCTTGTCACTGACGACAAAATGACATTATGATGCCATAAAATATTTTTTAAATTGCCATAAAAAATTGTCAACTGCTCATGAATAGACTAACAGGAAGGCATGATGATCTGCATTACAAAACTTTACTACAGTGTGTCAAGTTAACTCACACACATACATACATCCACGCACACACACACACACACATCCACGCACGCACACGCACACACACGCACGCATGCACACATGCACATGCACGCACACACACAGTGCCTTAAACAGATGCATAAGATCATATCAGAATATCTACTTAAGTATTGTTACTGTTAGTTGAATTAATTTCAAGTAATTCTTTGGTTGCATGGAATGTAATTAAAAGATGGTTATAATTATAATTAAATACAATCTGACATCCATAATTCACAGTATAATATAAAAGCACAGCATCACTTGAGATTGCAGTATTTCATTATCAAACATATACTGCCATATACATACTTGGGGAATACACCATACGTACATATTTATAAAGAGACTGCTCTATGAACATACTAACAAATATACATCAAATTAACACAAGTTATGATATATAAACATATTTCTAAATTAAGCATTTTACAGAGGTCGTCCTTGACTTACTTAGGAGGTTCAATTCTGAGTACATTAAAACCTTTCTCTAAAACTAGTACATGATTTTACTGTAGCATTTCTTTATTTAAAAAAAACTTATTATTTAGTTATTAAACAGATTTTACACAAAACTGCCAAAATGAATGCCTATAGTTACACAGTTTCTCATTAGTTTTTGCTCTCAACCAATGACATTTCTCTTCCTTTTCTTGCTGCCAATATCACTACCACTCTTTCTTCTGTTTTTCACAATGAACATAAAAAAAAATAATTTGTAAAGTGAACAACAGCAAACAATTTCAAACAACTGCATGCTATGGCAACATTGCAACTGCTTTACAGAAATGAGGAAACCAGGCAGGATTGGCAACAACTGACGTAATTTAATGTCCCACCAACATTAGAGCAACATCAAATAAAAACCCAACCTGCGATGATGGTCAAACTGTTTTGGCACCACAATTGACATTTTATGTTTGTACTGTCCAACCTGTTCCAACTAGTTTCCCAAATCAGGGATTGGTGCTAAGGTTTCATCGCTCTAAATTTGTACCTGTATGTGTTCATGTATGAAATGCTGGCAAAAAATACATGAAAATACATTTCTGTACATGAAAAATATTCAGAAAAATATTAGAAACATTCAAATGAATTGAAAGTTTTCACATTTTTTGTTGTTTGTGGAAAGTTTGGCTGAAAGTCCCAATATTTGTAAGTTGGTTGCTTTGTCACACTCTCTGTATGTCTGACTGCCTGCCTATCTATGGATGGATGGATGGACAGACAGAAATAAAATTAGATGGATATACAGATAGAAAAAAAATACTATTGAGTTACAAACCTGCTTTCTGTTTCAGTGACTGGACAAGGAGAATATCTCGAGCATGATCGCTGAGTTTCTCATGGATTTTAATAGGAAATTTCTGAGTTGGGAATTTGTGAACCTCCATTATAGTGCTGTTTCTTGACATCAAGACATATAATGAATTTCCTAAAACATCCACAGCCAGGGGCGAATCAGTTGCTGTCAAAGCAAATTCAAATAGGTTTAATAAAGATAGCAATTAATTAATTAATTACCATGAAAAAAAATTATCAACTTGCATAAATGCTACACAGAAGAATGAATTAAATAACATAATGAAACTTACTAGGGCAAACGGGGTATATTAAGTAGATGTAACACGTAAAGGTATGTTTGCAAAAGTGTACTGAAATATATTTTCCCAGGAACATAGCATAGTTAGCACAATTAACATAATTACATAAAATGAACAACAAATATAATTAACCTAGGACTTTCAAAGAAAGGGTGGTATGTGAACAATATTTTTAATGTGACTCACTGTGAGCAGAGTTTAATTTTTAGTAAATCAAAGGCATTAAATCAAGACAATAAGTAACAGGCATTACATCCAATAGATCCCAAATAAAGTCAACAAGTCACACAGACATTACGTCAAATAGGTCATAAAATTAAGTCAACAGGTCACACAGACACTACATCAAATAGATCATACATATTAACAGTTCTCATACATAGGCATTACATCAAAAAAGTCATAGTATAAACAGGTCTCATAGGCATTATGTCAAGTAGGTCAAATAGGTCATAGACATTGAACAGGTCACCCAGGAATAACATCCAGGATACATAGGTCATAAACATTAAGTGAACAACATTAGCTATATAACATAGACTTTACAAAACTAAGTTAATCAGAAGATTGCTGAAGCAGTACTTCAAATAAGTCACTAAACATTACATTGGGTCACATAAGTCACTGAAACATTACAATGGGTCACTTAAGTCACTGAAACATTACAATGGGTCACTAAGTCATTGAAACAATACATTGGGTCACATAAGTCACTGAAACACTTAAGTCACTGAAACATTATAATGGATCACTTAAGTCACTGAAACATTACAATGGGTCACTTAAGTCACTGAAATATTGCACTGGGTCACACAAGTTGCTGAAACATTAAATTGGGTCACTTAAGATGATTATCAAGTAGGTTTTAAAAGGTATTGTATTATGTCAAGTAGACAAGCAATGTATTGTCAAGACGTGCAGGGGAGATGGTATTGCAATCCAGTTCATATGAAATAAACAGATTAAAAACATTACATCAAGTATTATGGGCATTACAAAAATAGCTCAATACAAAGTTAATACATCAATAAACATTATACCTATTAAGTCATAAATGCATTACATCAAACAAGTCAGTGGGACATAAACAAACTTATTTTAAGTAGGTCACATAAGCTTTAGTCAAGTAGGTAAAAAAATGTTACATCAAGCAGGTCACAAGAATTATAGCAATAGGTCACAAGAATTAATGTCAAGTAATTATTGACACTGTATAAGTAGATCCTATTTACAAATGATACATAAAAATATGTCATAACTTTAAGTCAAGTAGGTCAAACAGGCACTGCTTTAAGTATACTAAGTAGGTAACACAAGAATTATGTTAAATAAGTCACAGGTCATATAGGCATTCATTACTAGTGGAGACTAAGTTAGAATTTAAACAAAGCAATAATTATTATTTTTTAAAGAATATATTTTCCTTCTTGCATATTTTTAAACTTCCCTCTTTCTTTTTTCCTAATCAAAATCAGTCTTTACAGTCTTATTTTACAGTCTAGTGTCTCAATGCACATAACAATATTATTTCTACAAGCAAGGTCAAACACCTTTATTTTACATTCCAGTGTCTCAATGCATTACTGGTATTTCACTATATTCATGATCACACAGCAAAGCATGTGATGACATATTGCAAAGTAAGTACATTAGTTATGTTGCATTATACTTGTTAAAGTGTGACATATATTTCTAGAAAACAAAATATTAAACAAGAACTAGAATTCAGAATTCACATCTGAAGATCAACTTCTAGCAGTGTAAAGAAATCTAAGGAAAATGCCTAATCAACTTCTAGCAGTCATAAAGAAATCTACAGGAAACAGCTGATCAACTTCTAGCAGTCTTAAAGAAACCTATATGAAATGCCTTATACTTCTAGCAGTTATAAAGAAATCTACATAAAATGCCTTATCAACTTCTAGCAGTTATAAAGAAATCTACATTCTAGTAGTGTCTAAAAAATCCAGTCTCATCAGTATGATGTGAGAGAAAGTGGAAATGTCCTGATTTTCTTGCACAGTGAAGTCTGAATGAAATGGCCCAATTATCTTGCACAATGAATTAAGATTTCACTACAATAATTTGACTATAATGCACATTTTTTTAAAAGTTTGAATGAAATGGTTTGATTATCGTGCACAATGAAATTTGATAGAAATAGCCTGCTCTGGTCTTTCACAATAAATGAAGCTTTACTGAAAGGACTGCCCTAGTCTTGCACAGTGAAATGCTGAAATGGTTGAACTTACCTGCAAATCTGCACACTATTTGTCTTTGAATGCCACTTGTAGTGATGGTTTCCAGTGTAAATTTTTTGCTATCCACCCAATATAAGCGGCGACCAGGTATATCCACAGCAATGTCACTTGGCCAATATAGTTCTTTATCGACTAGTATCACCTGGTTTGACCCATCAAGGTTAGCGCTGCCAATGCTTGGGGTTCTCCCACGATCTGTCCAGTACAGTTTGCTGGGTACAAAACAACAAGACTTGCATCACTGTGTCCAGTATGTCCAGACACAAAAAAGAAATGAATGAGTGATCCAAGACTACACCCATGATGGGTTCAAGAGCTCAGACAATCCAAAGCAGAAATTAATACTGTTCCAAAGCAAAGATTATTTTTAACAATAGAAGACTTTCATCCCATATGGCTCTCCTTAGTAATATATTTCTTCCAGAAAGGTTAATTCCTATTATTATGATTCAATAGGCATCATTTAGTATGATTATCACTGGCTATTAGAATTAAAAGTTTGTTTGATTCAAATTTCAGAGAAAGGTTTTGCATCAATAAAACAGAATAAAAACATTTTGTTTGTAAGAATTAATTTGCATACAATATATTTATATATATATAAAAATATCTCATCAAATAAAACATAAAGCAATTTTTGGTGACATTCTCAACCTCATTCAGCTCAACATAGGGTGTGGGATGGGACCATTACTCCAACTTCCTGTTGGCACACAGCCACTGGACTAAGTTTCTACTTCCTGTTTATCTACTGCTGCTGGACAGGTTTTCACTGTTTGTTTGTGTACTGCTGCTGGGTCATGCTTTCACTTCCTGTTTATGTACTGCAATTGGGCCAGGTTTATATCTCCTTTTATGTATTACCACTTGGCAAGGTTTCCAAATTCTTTTTATATACAGGTTCTACTTCCTGTTCATGTACTGCCATTGGTTCAGGTTTCCACTTCCTTTTTATGTACTGCCATTAGATCAGGTTTCCACTTCCTGTCTATGTATTGCCATTGGGTCAATTTTCAGTTCCTTTTAAGGATATTCCCATTGGGTCAGCTTTCCACTTCTTGTTTATCTACTGCCACTGGTTCAGGTTTCCACTTCCTATTTATGTATTGCCACTGGATCAGAGTTCCACTTCCTGTTTATATACTGCCATTGGGTCAGACTTACACTTTCTGTTTATGCACAATCACTAGGTCGAGTCTCCATTTTCTGGTTTTGTTCAAACCAGGCTAGGTTTCCACTTCCACTATGCACACATCACCAATGGGACAAATTTCTATTTCCTGCTTATGTATAACTTAGATATAACTACTGGATCTGGTTTCCACTTCTGGTTTATACAAATTCCTTGGGCCAGATTTCCACTTCCTGTTTACGTACAACCATTGGTCTGACTCTCACTGGTGAGACAGCTTTATCATTTGATTTTTTCACTTCACACATCAAAACTATGTCAGAAGATTTTTTTAATGAAATGGTATTTCAAGATTTTGTAATGTGGTGGTAAGTAAAGCTTTTGTGATGCTGTGGCATGCAAAGATTCTGTAATGTAGTGGTAGATTTTATAATACAGTGGTATGTCAACAGACTTTGCAATGAACTTTTATATGTTGGCAGGCTTTTTATTGTAATGGTATGTCAAAAGACTTTATGATGTAGTGATAATATGAAGCAAACAATGTAAGTAACTACAAAATAACTGTTTGCAAAGTTATATATATTGGAATCAAACATGAATATAGAAAAGTAATTGTGAATTTAAATTAAATAATAGATATTTAGAGTTTGTTTTAAACTAGTTTTTCTATTCCTACAAATAAGTGAACTATTTATATTATGTACATATATAGGCTAAATATTGCAAAAATTTTATTAATAAAAAAATAAATTTGAAAGATTGGATCACAATAAGTGACACCATATTTAAAAACTACATTTGATTAGTACAAATGTCATTCATCTGTAAGTGTGCTGATGATATAAATGGAGAGAGACACGAAAAGATATTTACCTATTTAGTGCATCAACAACAAGTGCTTGTGGACTCTGTAAGTTGTTGCTGATGACAACCTTACTTCTTTTTGGTTCATTGAGCCTGGCCATGCGGATAACTCTCTTGGTGGCATCAGTCCAGTACAAGTTCTGGCCTACCCAGTCCCAGGCCACACTTCGAATCTCATTGGTACCATTGTAGATTTGCTACAAAGAAATGTTCTCAAGCTATATATATCACATACCCACATTCAGACTGTAGGATCATGTGATAAGTAATACTGAGTGCTAATAATTACTGTTATCCAACTGTGGCAGAGTAAATTTGCCCATCCTTATTTCAAGACTTAAGTGTTATATAAATTGTTAAATTTTCAAGTGACCTGACCTTGGGCACTCCTTTATATGTTATTTTTGTAAGTGTCAGAGTTGGAGTAAACAACCTGAGTTGAGAATATGCTAGAAATTGCTGATGCAATCCAAACCAGTTCCAACTGGATAAGATCAAAAGTTTACCTGCTATAGAGCATTCTATTGTACAATTGGAACAAAGAGTAAGTTGGTGCAATTTTTGCTGACGAAATTTATGTGCTTTGGGAACCCTGATGAAAAGTATTTGTTTTGGGAACCCTGATGAAAGATGTATGTTAGAAACCATAATGAAAATTTGTTTTGAAAACCCTGATGAAAGGTATGTGTTTTGAGAACCCTGAGGAAAGGTATGTATTTTGGGTACCCTGATGAAAAATTTTTTTTCAGAACCCTGATGAAAGGTATGTGTTTTCAACCCTCTTTAAAATGATCATGGTGTCTTTGTACAAAGCGAGTAATTCCAAGCTAGTTGGACCCTGGTAAGTAGCTGACAACAGTCCCTATGATTTACACATTTTTTCTAGAATATTGAGAATATGTCTGATGATAAGTGCAAATTCTAGCAGAGATGTAAATATGAGAGATAAAACAGGTACTTAGAGCTGGGACTAAACAGTGCAATGGAAGAGAAGAGGTCTTATTGTGCATTCTGCTGTGAGCAGGTATCCACTGGAAGACATGGAGAAGTGACATTATCAGTGATCTAAGAACAATTTTAGCTTCAGCGTTTAGAAGCTCTTGAAGTTTCCTCATAAGACAAGAAGATGTACCAGTGGTAAATAAGTTATAAGGAGCAAGTCAAGACAGCCAAGTGAACACATCAAGTGAACCATAACATGAGAAAACTGTGACTACTGCCAGTGGTAAATAAGTTATAAGGAGCAAGTCAAGACAGCCAAGTGAACACACATCAATTTTTGAAACATAATGTGAGAAAACTGTGACTACTGCCAATCTTTCTTATCACTAGATACAAAAGTACATAAATATTCAAGATATGTTGATGGAATGCGAGCAGTTATCAAATATGACACCCTGATTTGAAGTGACTGACTAAATATAATGGAAGTGCCACAAATATTAAAATAGAAGGCAGGGATTTAAAAATCCTTTAATGAGCAAGAAGTATTGCCTCAATTTTATCATCATTCACAAGCCACTTATTACTCTCATCCCAGAGCACACACCCCTCTAGGGATGGTGGAAGTTTTATCATCATTCGCAAGTCACAATACTGGCACCCCAGAGCACACACATCTCTAAACTTAGGATGATGATAGCAATTTCAACTGAGTAGAATAAAAAGAAATGATCTGAAAAAGCCCTGTGACACACTATTAAAACCAGCAGGGCTGGAATGTCTATCATTTACTGACACAAATACTCCCTCACACATACATACATTCAATATACATTCACATTAATATATTTTTTCCAGTAAATGCTTAAAAAAAATCATTCAATCATTATTTAAGCGAAAGGTGTGAAATACAACATAAATCAATATTTTATTTTGCACTAGACTGGTGTGTGCATCTCTTCACAACAGAGTCTCTTCCCCTTGCATAAAAATCTAATGTGATATTTGCTGTAATTGTACAGAAATGTTTGTCAGTGTTCCTTCTGTATTTTCTTTGGAATAGTACTACAGTGAATATACAGACAATTCTACAATGGCTATATTGCAAAAATGGAGATGTCAGCATTATAAGGCTTAATGAAGTATTTAAGAAGCCCTGTGCTGGCATACTGTATAAAATAATCTTTACGCATGTGCGTGTGTGTGTGTGTGTGTACCACTGGACAGTCAGGTATACCTTTGATTTTTCACTGCGACGACGTCGTACAGAATTTGAGGTATGCATTGTATCCATATAGATCTGCCAGTTGTTGTGTGAAAATGCAACGTAGAAAATTGTCATGTTTTTCATATCCATATCTAAGCTCAGGATATGACTATCATTCACGTTCACCTGTAACAATACAAAACACATTCAACAATATGTTCACCCTGTATAAAAAAAAAATTTAAAAATCCATGCAGCTCAGTAAATGCGCAACAATTATTAAATTTTATTTCACAAACAATTTTTCTTTTTTCACTAACACAGAAAAGATTTCATAGGAATTTCAGAACCTGAATCAGTCCATTTTTCAAGACTGATGGTCAAATCTCATATGGCTAAATATCTTTTCATATTATTCAGGAATGTATTGTATTGTGTCCACAAGCATCATTAGCTAGAAACAAAGTTTGACAAACTAATTACAAACTGGTATATTAATGTATGAAGTTGTTATCACTAACTAGAAATCACGGCTGACAAGCTAATTACATAAACTGGATTATTAATGTAAAAAGCTGTTGTCACTAACTATACCAATAAAGATTAACAAACTAACTGCATAACAAGCTGGTATGTCAACATATAAAGTTATCACTGGCTAGAGGTAAAGGTTGCTTAACCAATTACCTGAAATACTGGTTTGTTAATGTATAAAGTTGCTATCATTAGAAATAAACATTGACAAACCAATTACCTGAGAAACAGGCTTGTCATCGTATAAAGATGTGTTAGGATAAAGCACACCTTTTCTAAGACTGCCATGGCCTGATATCAACAAAGCTGGTGGTTCACCTAAATAAAGAATGAAAGTGTAGAAGTTTGTTTTACTGCATTCAACTGTTCTCAACAATGAATACAACTGAAAGAAGGAATAAATTATCAATGAATACAACTGAAAGAAGGAAGGAATTAGCAATGAATATGAATGAGAGAGAGAAAGAGGAAGAGGGCTAAGGAATGAAATAAACACAATTAGATGAATTAAATATGAAGTCTGTTAAATCATTTGAACCATAAGGGAAAGCCGCAGGGATGGATACTGACTATTCCTAATAAAGCCACACTGCAACTAGAGGGAAAAGACCTAGATAGTCGTAATAAGCAGATTGCAATACAAAGAGTCCATCAGAAAAATGTGTCACCATGATTTCATTCAGAAAAAGTGCCAAAATTCTAAAAGCTAAAGTATTTTTTAAAAAAAAAGAAACAATTCTGCATCTCTTGCTGGTGTCTAAAACACCAATCCTATCACTGCATAATCTTATGGACAGAATGAAAACTACAATTAACATGAAATAATATACAAAATTAATCTTATAGATAGAATGAAAACTCCAATTAACATGAAATAATATACAAAATTAATCTCAATTTTCAAACGAAGAAGCATTCAAGGAGAAATAATGAAGAAGTATTATAGCTTTCTTTGTTTCTGAAATATTCACATTTAAAAAAATAGATATGCATAGTAATCAAAGGACATTGCATTACATCTGTTTTCAGAAACATAAACAAATACTGTTATTTAGGAAATAAAAAGTCATTTAAGCACAATTAATATAATTCAATATCAGATATATAAACCTCCTGTTGCTATAAATATATTTTTTCATGTGTGTGTGTGTGTTTTTGCATGTGTGTGTGTGCACATATGTGTGAAGCACTTACCTTGTGGATAACAATATCTACCAGAGCGTATATAATTAGTTTCACAAAGACAGTTGAAGTTTTTCAAATCGTTGTCGTATTCACAAATCTGAGAGCATGTACCCCACTTGTGACAGGGGTTCACTTCTGTAACAAGACATACAACAAAGAGTTCTGGAGTCAAAGTTTGTTACACCTGATAGTAGTGGAAGTGTGAATGGTGATTTGTGCATTAAGTGTGCAATACATGCACATACACATTAAATGTGCAAAGTTTCATTTAGATATGACCATGACTGCTAGGTTTTGAAAAATCTAATATCTGATACAATGCTAAAACATAAAAATGAGAAAAACGAAAATAAAGATTTCCAACACCTGTTAATTTAAAATGATTTATAAATTATGACTTTCAGCTTAGCAAACACAGCACAATGCTACAGAACCCAGAAAAAGTTTTCTGTAGCATACGAAGTTCTCTTTCAGTTTGAATTAGCTCATCTTGCTGCATCAGTTTTGCGGCTCTTACATTACTGTGTTGCTTATTCTGCTCAGTCCTTTTTAAATGTAATGCTATTTATCACTCTCTTTTGCATTCCTGCAGCTCCCAGTCTCTCCATACTGGCACCAATGGTAAAGCCATAAAAATGGCGTATCCTTTACAGAAGCAGAACCAAAATTAAATTCCCTAACTGCAGTTTTTATAGCAAAATGAACCCGCCTCCGTGATGCAAATTTATCTTTGTGACCAGTACAGTGTATAGTGTGACCAGATCAAGCTCTGCAGGCATTCATTTGAATTCTGTGTTCTGTTTGCAACATATCTAGATGAGAAGATGAGGAACAGTAAGTCTCTGATAAATGGGTTTCAGATAATGGTCCAGTTGTTTTTTTAAATGGGGGGAGGGGGATGGATTAATTTGTCATGAGGACCTGGAACTTTGTGCTGGGCAAGTGCAGTGCTTCATAAAAACATGAGTCTAGACCAGTTGGGCAGTTTTCATGGGGAGGCCCCTTATTCAACTGCCATCATACCAGAAGATCCTATTGTTATACAAACATTTTTTCTGTGAAATTCTATTAATATACTTTCACTTTTGTCTGTAAAATGCTACTGGTATACATACTTTTGTTTGTGAAATAATACAAGTATTAGTGTGTGATTATGCTATACAATGTATACTATTTGTCAATGTGATATCCCCATTTTTCTCAAAATAAATACTAGAATGTAAAATGTAAATCACTTGTGTCTTGATATTATTTATAATTTGTATAAATCAACAAACAGAAACTTAGAATTAAATCCATAATAATTATCCTCTCCCAAGTAATGCAATTTTCAATAAGACTTTATAGTTTTTTGCAAATAATAAAATCCATAAAATATTACAAGCAATGCTCACACACGCACGCACACACACACACACACAAGAACTAGAAAAAAAAATTACCATGAATCACAATTACTGAGATGTTGATTAGCCCAAGCAGCAGAATAAACAGCCTGCCTGTTTATTATAAAGTCTGTATCACCACTATTACCTTTTCCTAAGTACCTACCAGTACTATCAACAGTTTCTTTACAAGTTGAACACACACAAAAATTTGCATAAACAGCAAGTCCCTTTGGTTTTTTAGAGTTTCTCTGTGCCAGTGTAGTAGTTTTTTTTTGCACTGAGGGCAACATAACTGTCTAACAATTGTATCAACTGTAGAGAAATCAACAATAGCACTTGAGAAATTAGCAACAATAGTTTCATCTGTCTCAGCACTAGGTTCACAATGAATTGAGGCAGAAGCACTGTCTAAATATGCAAAAAACTCAAAATAACCCAAATTTATGGGTTTTCACTGGCACACATTGCCTTAAATTCTGTTAAATTGCACAGTCCCAGTAATAACTTTGGGAAGAAACTATACCTGTTTAAAATTCTGTAAAACTGTACAATCCAAGTAACAAATATGAGAAGAAAATATCCATTAAAAATTCTGCCAGTCCCAGAAACAAATATTGGAAGAAATTAAACCCTTTTTGAATTCTGCCAAATTGCACAGTCTCCATAAACAACAAAGCCATTAGTATACTCATTAAGATAACTTTATGAAGTAGACTAGAATTTTCAATGTTCTTCATTCTGTCTCTGGGGAAACTAATTGTTCTGGGGTGACTTGCATGACTAACAGTACATATCTACTGTATAGACAAATGTCATTACTTACTCATGCATCGCACACACAAATGTCCATCCTACACAGTTTCATAAAAACTGATCAACTGTCAATTCCTTCCTCAATAGCAAAATGTTTATACATACCCAGACAAGAATGTCCATCTTCTTGAATCTCGTACCCAGTTCTGCACTGACAGAGCACACCAAACTCCTGCTGAATACATGTGTGCTGGCAGCCGCCATTGTCAACTGAGCAGTTCAGGAATGACAGCATCATCCCTAAATTGTGTCATTAATCAGTTTGGAAATGGTAAATATGTGCACAAGACATCAATCCTTTTCTTTATGAGAACATATATTCAATATTTATAATGTATTATTATTATTTTAAACATGAACTCTCTTGGATTAAATATGTATAATTTTCAGAAATGACTAATATACAAGTGATTCATTCCAAATATGATAAAGGATTCTTTCCAAGTACTTTAATTATAGTGCAGCAAGACATTTTCTTAACTCTGTTTCTCAATTAAAAAAACAAAACAAAAAGAAAACTTCAAAACGGCTGTTACAAAGTCACAATAAAATGCACTTATAATACATGTATTTATATTTATTCACACACACACACACACACACAACTTCTATACAACATTCAAGTTCTTCCCATTCATTTTACTGTAAACTTATTTCAAGAGAGTGAAAACATACTGCAGTAATTAAGGTCCTCGTCTGAAGAATCGTTGACATTGTTTGTGTTACAGTCTGTGACATTGTTACACACTTTGTTGTGTGGCAGACACAAATGTGTTTTATTGCATTCAAAATCTGGTGCCACACATTTGCTTACTGTTGGACCTAAACAAAGAAAGCAAAAGTAGACCAAGTGTCAATAAAATAAAACCTTTGCCAATAAGTACAAAACAAACAAAAAATGTCAATAAATACAAACACAAATAATTGTCAATAAAAACAAAACCAACACAAATAACTGTAAATAAAAATAGAGCAAACAAATAACTGTCTCCCCCGCAAAAAAAAAAAACAAAAAAAAAACAACTTTCAATCATTACAAAATAAACACAAATAACAGTCAGTAAAGACAAAATAAATGCAAATAACTGTTAATAAAGACAAAACAAACACAAATAAATTTGGGGGGGGGGTATTTTACAGAGCCCAAGCTAGTACCATACCGAATCTGACTTAGTAGGTACACATGCCCTGATTTTCAATCCCCTGCCGATGATGTTGTTGGACAATTGCTAGCATTCTCCAATTGTTATTGTTGCTTCTGTTGTTGTTTATTTGCTACTGTACATGGCATGATTACTTACACACATTACTGTTTTCATCCTATTACGGCACAACTCAAAGTACACACCATGATGACATACACACATTACTGTTATCATCCTATTATGGCACAACTCAAAGTACACACCAAGATGACTTACACACATTACTGTTTTCATCCTATTATGGCACAACTCAAAGTACACACCATGATGACTTACACACATTACTGTTATCATCCTATTATGGCACAACTCAAAGTACACACCAAGATGACTTACACACATTACTGTTTTCATCCTATTACGGCACAACTCAAAGTACACACCAAGATGACTTACAGACATTACTGTTTTCATCCTATTACGGCACAACTCAAAGTACACACCATGATGACTTACATTACTGTTATCATCCTATTACGGCACAACTCCAAGTACACACCAAGATGACTTACACACATTACTGTTTTCATCCTCTCCATTTATGCAGTCTTTGTTACCATCACACACCATACTGTTCCAGATACAGATGTGATTGCCACATCGGAAACGGCCAGGAGAACAGGGGTTGCTGGCTAAACATAGACAAACACCATTAATGACTATGATTTTATTGTTTTTATTTTCAATATCAGAAATTAGTTATATCAATTATTTTTCAGTGAGGATTACAAATTACAAATGAGATAATAATAACAACAACATAATATTAGCAAGAATAAAAATAAACAGATTAATGATGTTTTACCAAAATATTTCAAATTATAGCAAGTAATAATCAATATACCTAAGGTCATTAAATCATATGTTAAGAGCTTCTTAATATTTCATATTTAGAATTCAGTGACTTAGATTGTAAAATAATTTGATGGTACTGGATCTATATCATTCATTTTATTTACAGATAGATGCAACTAATGTTAATAGATTGTAAAACAGACAGAGATAAAAAATACACACCACACATTTCTGGATCTTCATCAGATTTATCTTCACAGTCTATATCTCCATCACAGCGCCAAAGTAGTGGCTGGCAGATGGAGTTTTTGCATTGAAATTCTCCGGGTGCACATGTCCTATCTGTTTGTTAACCAAAATATCAGTTGAAACAAAAACTTATGATTGCACACATCTTGTACTGTGATGTGAAACAAAAACTTATGATTGCAACATCTTGTACCATGATGTGAAACAAAAACTTATGATTGCACACATCTTGTACTGTGATGTGAAATAAAAACTTATGATTGTACATCTGCCCTGAAAACTTATGATTGTACATCTGCCCTGTGCCTTATGTGAAGCAAAAACATATGATGGTACATTTGCCCTGTGTTGTGATATAAAAGAAAAACTTTACATGTGCCCTGAGCTGTATGTGAAAAAAACAACTTATGATTGTACATGTGCCCTGTGTTGTGATTACAAGAAAAAACAATCAAGAAATCAATCAATCAATCAATATGAGAAGATGATAGCTTTTGTGTGCAAAGAAATAAGCAATAAAGGGCTACTCATGAGATATACTATGTTTGTGTGCAAAGAAATAAGCAATAAAGGGCTACTACTCATGAGATATACTGTTTGTGTGCAAAGAAATAAGCAATAAAGGGCTACTACTCATGAGATATACTGTACATACTGCAGTAATGTTCATCAGTGCCATCAGAGCAGTCTGGTTCCCCATCACACTGCCAGGACAGTGGAATACAAAGCTTGATTGTATGACAAGCAAAATCCTTGTCTGTGCAGTTCACAGCTGCACAGCAACAACAAAAATGATATTGACACATGATAAAAATAAATATAAAAAATACGTACAAGTTGGAATTTGTTTCAATATAAAATTCTTTTACAAGAGCTGTTCAATGGTGAACATATGACTGAGAGAGAGGTAAATTGTTGTATGGTGTGTGTTCAAGACACCTAGATCAATGGTAAATTGTTGTATGGTGTGTGTTCATGACACCTAGATCAATGGTAAATTGTTGTATGGTGTGTGTTCATGGCACATAGATCAATGGTAAATTGTTGTATGGTGTGTGTTCATGACACATAGATCAATGGTAAATTGTTGTATGGTGTGTTCATGAAACATAGATCAATTATAAATTGTTGTATGTTGTGTGTTCATGACACATAGATCAATGAAACATGTTACACAAATAACAACTAATGATATGCTATGCAAAGTATACATGAACATAATTGGTATTTTGGAGGTTACAATTTGCAGCATTGTTTTTTAATGAGTTAAGAATGTTAAGAGTATAAAATAGAACAAGAAACAGAAATTTTAATAATTTATGAGTTATAAGTGAACTGCTTGAAGTAAAATTTGCTGACAACTCAAATGTTGTCATTTTATGATGTTTAATTTATTATAATAATTTGATGGCTCAAACAATGTATGTGAAATGTTAGTATCTATTCTTATTAATCTGATGGTGACTATCTTCACATTTGTTGGGAAATTGTAATATATACGCTGTACCTACATAGGCATCTTGTGCCCCATTACAACAGTTATTATCACAGGACTATGCATTACCAGCAGGCTAATAGAGTGAGAAAGTTGTCTCACCTTATGTCATCTATTAGAGTTAAATATATAAAATCACATTGAGTTTGGTGAAGAAAGAAAATGTGAGCAAATTGCTGAAGTAATCTACCCAGGACACTGTAGTCTAAATAAAACTGATTTTAGTGAAGATGAAGGCATGTGTAGTCAGACACTGGATCTAACTATTAGTGAAGATGGAGACAAGTGTACATGTAGTCAGACATTGGAGTCTAAATAAAAATGATGTTAGTGAAGATCAAGACAGGTGTACATGTAGTTTGACACTGTAGTCTAAATAAAAATGATGTTAGTGAAGATCAAGACAGGTGTACATGTAGTTTGACACTGTTGTCTAAATAAAACTGATATTAGTGAAGATGGAGACAAGTGTACATGTAGTCAGACATTGTAGTCTATATAAAACTGATATTAGTGAAGATGGAGACAAGTGTACATGTAGTCAGACATTGTAGTCTATATAAAACTGATATTAGTGAAGATGCAGACACATAGAGTCAGACACTGGAATCTAAATAAAATTGATATTAGGGATGATTGAACATAATGTACATGCTGATGGACAACCATATGCAAGTATACAGCAACTACTTCAACATTTTCTGCAAAGTGGTAAAAAAACAATGGATGCCAGCAGTCTGTATTCTGTCAATCAGTTAAAAACAATGCCAGCTGTCTGATTTCAGTGTGTATATATAGTTTATGTATGGTGTATGATATTTTGTGTATATAGTATATTATGGTGTATGATAGTGTGTATATAGTTTATGTATGGTGTATGATATGGTATGTGTATAGTTTATATACTGTGGTTGATAGTGTATATATCGTTTATACATAGTGATTAATAGTATGTGTATATAGTTTATGTATGGTGTATGATAGTGTATGTGTGTATAGTTTATGTATTGTGTATGATAGTATGTATATAGTTTATGTATGGTGCATGATATTATGTATATATGTATGGAGTATGATAGTGTATATAGTTTATGTATTGTGTATGATAGTTTGTATATGTATAGTGTATGACTGTATAGTTTATGTTGTCTGGTGTATGGTAGTGTGTGTAAATAGTATAAGTATGGTGTATGTACAATTTGTATAGTATATATGCATATCAAGTGAATTAGTGTGCATGTATATAGTGTGTGTGTGTGTGTGTGTGTGTGTGTGTGTGTGTGTGTGTGTGTGTGTGTGTGTGTGTGTGTGTGTGTGTGTTGGATGCAAATAGTGCTAAGTAATGTATGTGTAAATAATTAAAGTGTGTGTGTGTGTGTACATTAAATTTTTAATTTTCAAATGCCACTCATACTCACTGCAGTTGTTCTCATCACTGTGGTCCTCACAATGGATGGTGCCATCACACTGTTGACTGGCTAGAATACATTTACCATTTCCACAAGAAATCAGGTTTTTCTCAGTACAGTTTTCTATTTCTGTCGGAATGAACATAATTTACTTTACTTTCATGTAAACATGATTATTTTCACACATCACAAACATTTTTATTTTCATATATCATATAGATATTATAGCTTTACTTTCACAAATTAAAAAACAACAACTTTGCTTTACTTTCAAACATTTCAGAAACATTACTTTCACACATTACAGAAACATTGTTTTACTGTCACATATTAGAGAAGCATTGTTTACTTTCAACAGTACAAAAACATTTCCTTACACATTAGAGAATAATTGTTTTATGTTTACACATTATAAAAGTATTGTTTTACTTTCACACATTACAGAAACATTGTTTGTTTTACTTTCACACATTACAGAAACATTGCTTTACTTTCACACATTACAGAAATATTTCTTTAAACATTAGAGAAGCATTGTTTTACTTTCACACAATACAGAACATTGTTTTACTTTCATACATTACAAAAATATTGCTTTACTTTCACACATTACAGAAATATTGCTTTACTTTCACACATTACAGAAAAATATTGCTTTACTTTCACACATTAGAGAAACATTGCTTTACACATTACAGAAGTATTGTTTTACTTTCACACAATACAAAAACATTGCTTTAATTTTACACATTATAAAATATAAAAACTTTCACGCATTAGAGAAGCATTACTTTACTTTCATACATTACAGAAATATTGCTTTATTTTTCTACATTACAGAAATACTGCTTTACTTTTGTACATTACAGAAATATTGCTTTATTTTTCTACATTACAGAAATATTGCTTTATTTTTCTACATTACAGAAATATTGCTTTATTTTTCTACATTACAGAAATATTGCTTTATTTTTGTACATTACAGAAACATTGTTTTACTTTTGTACATTACAGAAACATTGTTTTACTTTTCTACATTACAGAAATATTGCTTTACTTTTGTACATTACAGAAATATTGCATTATTTTTGTACATTACAGAAACATTGTTTTACTTTTGTACATTACAGAAATATTGCATTATTTTTGTACATTACAGAAACATTGTTTTACTTTTGTACATTACAGAAATATTGCATTATTTTTGTACATTACAGAAACATTGTTTTACTTTTCTACATTACAGAAATATTGCTTTACTTTTCTACATTACAGAAACATTGTTTTACTTTTCTACATTACAGAAATATTGCATTATTTTTGTACATTACAGAAACATTGTTTTACTTTTCTACATTACAGAAATACTGCTTTACTTTTCTACATTATAGAAACATTGTTTTACTTTTCTACATTACAGAAACATTGTTTTACTTTTCTATATTACAGAAACATTGCTTTCTTTTTGTACATTACAGAAATATTGCTTTATTTTTCTACACACAAGAGTCATTGCTTTACTTTCAAACATTACAGAAACATCTTTACTACCACATATACCAACAATTATAGTTAATGCAAAAATATATTATAAGTGTAATACTATTTACATAAAGAGTCATTTATTAAACAAATAAAAAGAAAACCCTGTAAATACAAATACCTAATATTCATTTGTAAATTTTTCTACTGCATAAGAGTGTTTTTTGTTCAAAACAATCTTCATGCTCTGCATGACTGACATACTTTAATAAATCTGTTAATTATGCACTGATGTATAACTTGCTGTGTTAAAAGACCTAATTGCAGTTCAAACACCTGAATTTTGCTAATTGCAGTTTAAAGATCTGAATTTTGATAATTGCAGTTCAAAGACAAGAATTTTGATAATTGCAGTTCAAAGTCATTAATCTGCTAACTGCAGTTCAAAACATTTGGAATGGAATGAACCATTCTTCCAAACTGTCTGTGACAGAGTAAATTTGCCTATTTTTAAATTTAATTGTCAGAGTAACCCAACCTTGGGCACTCCTTATGACGGTATTTTTGCAAATGTCTGAGTTGAAGTAAACACCTGAGTTGAGAATATGCTAGAAATTGCTGCTGTAATGAAAACTAATTCCAACCGGCGAGTAGTTTAATTATCCAATGGTTATGATTTACAAGAATGAGACCAGCCAATAGGCTGAGATCCAAAAGTTTACCTGCTATTATCTGATTACTTGAATTTGAAGTGACAAAGTTAGGCAGCTTGAAAGGCAGCTGTTAGCTTGATGGTGAGTTAACAGACCAATGGACTTAGAAATATTTCATGCATTTTTGCTATTGATATGTTATACTTGTGTATTATGTAAGATGTATTATGTGAGTAGACTATTATTTCTACAAATGTTTGAACTAAGATGCTTGAGTGTAGTACGCTAACACTTGCCACTGTTTTGATACGCTGTATTTAATATGCTGTGTGCATGTATTGGGCTAACAAATACTGTTGCAGGAAATTGTATGTTGAGACATGAATGAAAGAAAGAATGGAGTTATAAAGCGATATGCTGGAAACTTAGTGTTGCTCCCTGATTGTGTTTCTCAGGGTGCAGCAGTCTTTTTATTTTCTATATGTATGATTTCAACCTCCTGGTTCGATGATTGTAAACTGCTAGATTGACCGTGATAGAGGCAGGAAGCAGTGTGTAAGTGTGGGGGATACACTACACTCTATTTGATGTATGGTGAAAAGATGTGCTGACTACATGAACAATTACTGGTACAATGAAGTACTAGAGTCGTTGTAATTGTTAATCTGCTTAAAGAAACTGACATGGTGAAAGAGGGCGCCCAGGTTTGGCTTTGTTTGAGATAATAACAGCCCATCAGTATTTTTCAATGTGTGTGGAGAGAAACATGGAGTTGACGGTGGACAATAAAGTGTGACATTTTTGCAACAAAAAAAGACAAATGCGGCTCTGTCTAAATCAGGTTATGTAAAGACTATTGTCACTTATCTCTAATAACTCCACTTCTAATCTCTGATAAAAACTACCCTGTGATTTGTATTGAATTGTTGAATTGTATGTTAGGATATAGACTGTGTAGACAAAATTATTTGAACGTGGTTTCATGGAAATAATTGATGTCAAGTAATCTATTTCATTGTATTTGACATATGTATATTTGATTGTTGATTTAATAAATTTATTGTTAAATTTATTGACTACCTTACACATATTGATAATCTTATGTTGGAGAAGAAAGTGGGTGGATGGGGGCTTGCTAAATAAAGATTAAAGATGAATTTGTCTCCTCCTAAAGTAAGAAGCTTTCCAATACGGAATACTGTGACAGTAAATGTTGTCTTAACTCTTATGGAAGATAGAAAACGTTTACAGCACCTGCATATCCACCAAGTGAGAGAGATAAGTGGTGTCTGCTGGAGAATTATTAATAATATAAATTAAGATTTTCATCACTTGCAATTATAGTTATGAATGATTAATTAAAAATAATAATTAAGTGGCATTGGTATCATACTGTCAAATTCTGAAAGGATGAGAAACAATTGGAAAAAGAAACCTTTCCTATGCTGTTGAAATTGTTTTTTTTTAAATCCATCTAGAACACTGACTATGGATGGTGAATCAGTGAACGCAATTTGTTTAACTGAATGCAGCTTGAAAGAACTGAAATGTATTACCAAATAAACTGATGGAGACAAGTATATTTATGAAATTAATATCGAGATGTATTTGGTCTTCTTTTCTACATGTGTGTAGGTGGGTGTGAGAAAGTGAATTTCCTGTGTACAGTGAGAAAAGAAAGATAAGTATACTTAAAGAAAACATCTCCTTATAAAATTTCCAAAATTATTATATTCTAAAAGAAAAAGACCACTATATATACTCACTACATCCATTATTATATTCTAAAAGAAAAAGACCACTATATATACTCACTACATCCATTATTATATTCTAAAAGAAAAAGACCACTATATATACTCACTACATCCATTTTCATCTGATCCATCCTTGCAATCATCATGATGGTCACAGTGCCACCTTCCAGGAATACAGTGCCCATTGTTACATTTGAAATAGGTCGGGTCACACGTTCTCGAGTCTGTATGTGCATCAAATCAACAAAAGTAACAGGAGAGAATCATGCATTCAACATTCGTACAAACCACACTTTCATACATTACACCTTTAAACTTGTATTCCAAATTTGGACTTTATATATATCAGTGAAAAGCTGAATTAATATTTTGCCTATCAGGTAGGTCCCCCATCAACCAGTTTTTTATATATTCTGTAATAAAATGTTTCAAACTTTTTTATATATATTTATTGTTCAATTTTTGTAAAGTCTATTTTCAAATGTTTTCAGGAAGATTTTACATAAAAAATAGGGGACTACCTGTAATTCATATTCATTATTTGAAATAAAAATGTTCTTTTTTCTTCTTCTTTTTTTTTTTTTAACACCAAATACAATTTTATTACCCCCATCTTCTTAGCAAAACAAATTTATCTGCTGAGTTTTTTACTTGCTGATTTTATTCTATATAACTGCATAAAATACACTAGAAACTAAATATATACTTCTCCAGACTTAGTCATCCAATACCCTATACTTTACTATAGGATTCATCAACCCTGTACCTCACTACTCATCAACCCTATACTTTTCTATAGGACTCATCAACCAATACCTTTCTATAGGCCTCATCAACCCTATACCTTTCTATAGGACTCATCAATCCTATACCTTTCTATAGGACTCATCAACCCTATACCTTACCTTTGTATAGGATTCATCAACACTATACCTTTCTACAGGGACTCATCAACCCTATACTTTCTATAGGACTCATTAATGTTATACCTTACTATAGGACTCATCTTACCATTATTCAGGGGCAACAAGGGAAGAAGTCAACATGATAAACAAATGGACACCTTCAGAAATAATTGTATGTTCATGGTAAACATGATCATTAGTGTAAGAAAAAACTTCAGGAATCTTCAATACAGTGTGTTTTTTCCACCCTTTGTTTTTGCAGAAACGAAAGGTATGATATTTTGCTCTAGTAGTAAAGTTAGGTAGAATATCATATATTTTAATCTTAAATTCTTTTCAAATTAGTGGACTTTGTGATCAGAGAGATTTGGCTCTGAAACTAGCCCACTGCAAATTAACTGTGGCAACGATACTTAACACTGCATTGTTAATTGCAGGGTTCTGTTCTGTTTGGTTTGTTTTCTTCCACCACTGTTGTTGTCGCCGTTCTCGTTCAATGTTTAATTTCTGGATCTGGCATGTGGTATCCTAGATCTGGCTGGGTTATGAGAGTATTTTGTGACATGAAGAGTAGACAACAAGGAACCTTGTGATGTAATCCACCCATTGTGTGCAGCAGCGTAAAAAGAACATCATCAGATGGTGAAATAAGCTAAGTGTTCCCAAGTACATTAGCATCACAGAGTGTGTGCATTCTATTTGCAATAAACCTATATAAGAAACTGCTGAGTAAAAAGACTGAAGGAAAAACTATAGAAAAAATATAAACTTTCTTTGGTGGGGGGAAACTAGTAGATAAAAAGACAAACTTTAGGGCAGGCTAGATCTCTTTGAGATAGCTAGATTAAGAATTGAAAACTGTACTTATGAATTGTAATTTGACTATTTTCTATATTTTTTATTAATTATTTTTACTATAAATGCTTTATTAATTGTTCACTCATCTTCAAGTCATCCTTATCCTCTTCACTCTATGAAAAATTCACCCTTTAATGCATATACTATGTCCCTGTTCCATGTTTAGTGAGGAATACATCTCACTGGGGGCTCATTGAGCAACCGGAAGTGTTGACATCAATTTGTTGTGTTGTGTTGTCGTAGATTATTCTTCAGTTTATAGGTGACCAACAAGTAATAAAAAGCAACACTAATGAATACACCTATTGTACAAAACATCTGACTAAAGATTGCAGTGGAGGAAAAAAACACTTACGACACTGATAAAAATATTCATCTGAATCATCGTTCTCTCCACAGTCATTGTCTCCATCACACTTCCATGCTTCTGGAATGCATCGGCCTGTTCTGTTGCATTTAAAATGTCCCGATTTGCACGTAGCATTGTGACAGTCACTAGGCTCATCAGAGTTGTCTCCACAGTCATTGTCATTGTCACATTTCCAAACATAGGGCACACACCGATTGTTGTTGCAGTGAAACTGGTTTGTATTGCATGTTGTGGTTCCTGAAGGCAAGGAATAAAATACAATAATTAATTTTTAAAACAGCAATAATTTATTTGTGTGTCAATATTTTTTCCTGAAGGCAAGCAGTAAAATACAATTGATTATCATTTAAAACAGCAATAATTTATTTGTTGTAGATATTTGTGTACAAGACACATTCTTATGACTGTTGCTGCACTCATAAGTCAATTATTTGCTCTGTGACACACAAGTGAAATTAAACATGATAAGAAATAGATCTACTGACCAACAGAGGTAGGCTGATCGACATAAGATTGCCCAATGCATTACTGTTTTTTGACACTTTGATATTTAAAATTACTTGCACCATTCACATACAGATTATCTCCATCACATGCTGCTGCTCTATATCTAGCAAACAGGGCAATGATGGACACCACGTACAAGCAATGCAAAAATAGAATATTTTTTACCAGTGCTTCAAACTTCATCACATAAATGAAATACAAAATCAAAAAATTAATTATTTAATCAAAGCGGAAAGACTATCACGTAATTATTAACTGTCTTGATACATTATCCAGAATATTAATATACAAAATCATTTAGTCAAACAGGAAGACCATCATACCATGTTAATACCACAAAATCATTTAGTCAAAGCAGGAAGACCATCATACCATGTTAATACCACAAAATCATTTAGTCAAAGCAGGAAGACCATCAAGAGCCATGTCAGCACTCTCACGTATATATTTGTTTGCATTGGTTTATATTTATTAAAATTTTGATTTATTTTGAAAAATTAGCAGCTTTTCAATGATACTGTCATCACCTGAATAATTTTAGATGTCAAACAACATATACACAAAATACTGTCATCTCCTGAATAATTTTAGATGTCAAACAACATATACACAAAATACTGTCATCTCCTGAAGAAATAAAAAGATTTTTAAATGTAAAACAACTTAGGCAGAAAACGTTTTTTTCATTAAATCATTTTACATTTTTTAATATACAACCAAATGCAATTATAAAATACATAATACAAATATAACTTAGATTTTAAAATACTTATATTTATATTTAGATTAATATATTGACATTTTAATTAATGTTCATTATAAAGGGCTGTAAAATCCTGTATAGGGTTGCTATGGCAACCTGATTGGATAGAATAAATGTACTATAAATATACTATAATCAAACAAATGAAGTTATTAAAAACAATGTTATAAAACCACTCACTCACCACAGTCCTTCTCATCTTGACTATCTGAACACTGGTTGTGTCCATCACAACGCTGGACCTTTGGTATGCATTTTCTATCATGGTGACACTTGAAGTAATGCTCCAGACATTGGAATGGCCCTTTAAAAAAAAAAAAAATTGTTCCAAGTTATGAATGCGTATTCCCTCTTTCAGTTCCTTTGTACAAAGTAAATCCCTGCTGTCAAGGAAACATGCAATTAATATTACTAAAATGAGGACTTCTTATAATATGACAATTTGTCTTAAAGTTAATATCTCTTTTCAAGGAAACAAGCAATCAGTGTTACTGAGAGTTAAGATTGTATTAAAGATGATTTTGTCCAATGTTGTCATGGAAACATTCAATCAGTGTTAGTGAGAGTTAATCTTTATATTAAAAATGAATTTGTCCAAAGTTAAAACCTGCTGTCATGGAAACAGTCAATCAGTGTCACTGAGAGTTAAAACTTTGTATTAAACTATTAAAGATGAATTTGTCCAAAGTTAATACCTGTTGTCATGGAAACATTCAATCAGTGTCACTGAGAGTTAAAACTTTGTATTAAAGATGAATTTGTCCAAAGTTAATACCTAATGTCATGGAAATGTGCAATCAGTGATGCTGAAAATTAGGACAACTTTGTATTAATTTGTCCAAAGTAAATAAATGTTTTTGAGGAAACATGCCACCAGCATTATGGGAGTGGTTAGCATTTTGCTTCATATTAAAGGTGAAATTGTCCAGAAAAAAGTATCGGTTGTCAAGGAGACTTGTAATCAATGTTACTGGGAGTTAGAAAATTACTTGGATATAAGGTGAATTTGGAAAAGCAAAATCAGCTATAACAACCATATCATTCCATAATTTCTTGAAATATGATGGACTTTTCCCTTCCAAATATAAATTTGTAATAAAATTGTGTATGTATTTGCTTTAATTTTATGTTCTGAAATGTAGAAAATTCAACGGCTATACATCTGAGGATTTTAACAATGGTATTTCTCAACATCTTATTTTCATGGCATAAAACTCCAAGAATTTTAACAATGGTGTTTTTCAAAATCTTATTTTCATGGCATAAACTACTGATGATTTTAGAATGGTGTTTCTCAACATATTATTTTCAAGGAATAAAACTACTGAGTATTTTAACAATGGTGTTGCACAACCCATAGCCAAGCAATCAGTAAATCACTGTGCATGAGTATAAATTATTCTGCACGAGTATAACTTACTGTGCATGAGTAAAACTTATTGTGCATGAGTATAGCTTATTGTACAGGAGTATAAATTACTGTGTATGAGTATAACTTACTGTGCATGAGTATAACTTACTGTGCATGAGCTATTTCATCCTATTCTGGCTCAAACATACTCTGTGCCATTGTGAAGAGATCTAGTGCTACAATTGTCAAATACAACTCTGTGCCAACCTGCAGGTGTAAAGTGTTACCTATTTCAAATACAGTTCTGTGCTTGTGCAGGACAAGAAGAATTAAACTAGCCTACCAAAAAAGTGTCAGAATTGCACTGTAGAGAACACTATTCAACTCAGAAATTTCAGTCATCTTCATTATCAACACACTCATTCCAGCCCCTCCCCACACCACCACTCTTGTAAATCACTAGCCACCGGATGGTAAAGGTTTCAATTTAGTCACAAACTAGAAACTTTACAAGTAATTTTACTGAATTTTATTTTTAAAATGTAGGCCAAATATTGCAAAGATAAATATGGAAAACAAACAAATGCACCAAATCAAAATGAAAAGACATAATTATTATATGACAAACAGATTACAATTGTATCTTATAATCTTTAATTTATCTTATAATTCTTAATATTTCTTATAATCTTCTCAATGTCTATCTCCTACAAGTGTCAAATAATTCTTGACTTAATTTCTACTACAAGGGGGCCTTGCATATACAACCATTTTGGTTTCCATTTGGAGGACTGCATTCCTAACAGTAAACTCACAATTAAGACATTTATACTCACTTTAATTACCTTCGATATAGTGAACAATTGATATAATGACCAATACTCACTACAAAGACTTTCGCTCTCATCTGAGTTATCCAAACACTGACTCTCGCCATCACAAATCTGGTATGGAAACAGACACTGACTGACACTGGTAGCATTCTGACACTGGAACATGCCTGGTTGAAGACAGTGGTATTTTGCTGGAAGGAAGAGACAAGCATTTTTCTAAATTAAGTAAGGTTTTCTTAAATGCTTACCAGAGAGGTTCTCACAGACAAGCCAGCCAAAGGACCCACCCAAACCATGACACTATCAGATCAACAAAGAAGGCAAATAATAAAGTGTGTGTGTGTGTGTGTGTGTTGGTTGTTGTTCGTTGGGGGGGAACTAACAATGGTAACTAACCATAACAATGAAAAACTGTGAAAGAAAGTTGATGCCCTGGCAAGTACAGTGCTGGCTTGCAACACGCCCTAAATTTACCATAGTGTGAAATGTACTAAAAGGAACAAAGGATCAAGCTGCCTGCTGAGTAATTCAATCTATTATCTCCCTTAGGAGTTTGGTAGGCCCTTCTAGACTTGGTCTTTGAGACCATGTTGTACTCCTATAGTATATGTGGATGGTTAGATGCTAGACAAACAGAAGTATGTGTCATATTTAATATCCAGAGTGCTAAAAATGTAAACACTGCCATATGTGTGTTTATCTTCAACATTGTCTATTTCAAGAAGGAGTAAGTTTGATTTTAATTAATTTTGAAATAAGTAGCTCAACACATTAAAATAAAAGCTCCATACATGCATACAACATACACACACAAACACACACACACACACACACACACACACACACACACACACACACAGAAGTTGACAGTAACATTCCTTGTATTAAAAGGGTTGTGTACCTTGTCTGCATACAAAATAATTAATTTGTTGTACTTTCTCTAAGTTTAATAAAACACTGATTTTTTTAATAATTATTCAAAATGAAAGATGATCTATTTCACAGATTAAAAATGTTATTTAATTTCATTTTTGTGAATTCTGTCTTGCAAATCATATATATATATATATAAATATATTAATGACTGAAGAATATTTTGCTTAATGGCAGAGTGAGCATGTCATTGTCTATAAGATAAATTTCAGGTTTTCATTCAAAGAATGTAACATATTTTGCAGGTAAATACTTCTAAATCTGGTCAGTATTCCTTTTTTAAAATAATAAAATAAAAATATAAAATTTTTAATTTTATGCATCATTATATCAGTTATGTTCATACAAATTATTTGTATCCTTTGTCATTCCATATTTTACACAATTAAAAAGCAAAAGAGATTAAAATATTTTCACAATAAGCAATATTTTGAAATATAAAGGTGCCAAAATGGGAAATGTAAACATTGCTTTCAGTTTAGTTCAATGTTCAAAACATATATGTCTATATTGAATGATATGCATACTTTATGTACTTATAAACACAAAATAATGAATACACACAATCTAAACCAAATAGAGCATTCAAGCTGTATAAACAAAAAATCCCAGAGCATACTTACAAAGTTGTACACACAAAACAAAAAAATATGCAATTTGTATTAATAAAAACATTTACAAAACAGAAATTTTTCCTTGATCAAGACCAACTCAATATAAATGTCATAAATTTAATGTCATTTATATGGGATGAAATTTAATTAGTGTTACTACACTTGTTTCAATATCATTTAGATGGGGATGAAATTCGATTTAGCAACACTGCACTAAGTTATCAGCACCACACTTAATGTTAATTAGCAGCACTGTAATTATTTTAATGCTATTTCAGCTAATTGCATAAGTTTATTTGAAATTATACATAATAATTAATATTTAATAAATTAGAGAGATGAGTTCCAAAACTTCCTTTATTTGCAAACTAAATTGAAAACAATTATTTCTTTAATAATAATATAAATTTTAAAAAAGTCAAAATCAAGAAGTGCAAGAGAAGACAAAATTAGAAATGTGAATACATACGACAGTTTGTATGTTCATCAGTTCCACTCTCACAATCTCGGCGTCCATCACATTCCCACCAAAATGGGATACACTTGGAAGAATATTTGCACAGGAACTGGGAACTAATGAAAAGAGATAAGTATCTATAATGGAACATCTATTTGTATCAAACTAGTAAATCTTAAGAGTATTAAACTGATTAATCATTGTCTTCTTGAGTTATTTCATTAATGGATTTATGCTAATGCAAAATCAATCAGTTCATAATATCTTAATATAAATATGATTTTTCAGTTTTCAGTGAACTTAATTTAAAAATAACAGAATTAATTATCTATTATTTTAAAACAAACAGAAAATAAAAAACTTTTAAAAAAAAAGTAAAAAACAAGCAAGATTTTTCCTATTTACTAAATATGGACTAGGAAAAGGACTTATCTAAGTCAAGCATAGTTTTTACCTGAACACTTACCAGATGAGCAAACATGAATATTTCTTATGGTTACATGCAACCAAATCCTAGAAGGGGACCCAAGTACAGTAACCTACCTAAATGCATATTCTTTGATGAGGGGATGTTCCGTGTGTGTATGTGTGTGTGTGTGTGTGTGTGTGTGTGTGTGTGTGTGTGTGTGTGTGTGTGTGTGTGTGTGTGAGTGAGGTGTGTGTGTGTGTGTGTGTGTGAGAGTGTGAGAGGTGTGTGTCTGTGTGTGAGGTGTGTGTGTGTGTGTGTGTGTGTGTGAGGTGTGTGTGTGTGTGTGTGTGTGTGTGTGTGTGTGTGTGTGTGTGTGTGTGTGTGTGTGTGTGTGTGTGCAACAACTGATGAAAACTAGGGGCAAACCTAATCAAGAGAGGAAACAGTGTTGGACTGGGCAAATTCTGCCAGACCTAAAGTGGTCAGAAACTAAAGCATGTCTTACAAAGATAATGTAGTGAAAGCCCATCTCACAAAATGAATGTAGAGATGGTAGATGAACAGGTCTCACTAATAAAATCTAGATAAGGTAGATGGCATGTTTCATAAATAGAATTTAAAAATATATATAATGACTTATTTACTTTGATGAGTGTCACTTGATCATGGAAAGGAAAATGTGCATTGCAAGGTTCTGAAGTGAAGCTAAAAGCCCAACTTTAAATTATTCTCTTGCAAATTAACATATTGCGAGATACTGCTTGAGCAGTTTTAAAGCTCTATGGAAATTATTTTGTGGCATTTCTTTGTAAGCTCCCAATAACATTTTTTAAAAGAAGATAGGGCTGACCTTGTGCAGTTAGAAATGCATGACTTTTTGTCGTTGGCCAAGTAGTGGTTTTCAGCACAGCCACAAATTGCAGTCACAGAATCAGGCTTCTTTGAATCCGGCCGCAAGAGACACAGATGTGAGCAATTCAGATATTCACAGGGACTGAGACCATTCTCATCCAGCACTGTAAATCAATCAATCAATCATCAGTCAGTCAGTCAATCAAGCAGCCAGTCAATTAATCAATAAATCAGTCAATTATAAAACTCATGCGTGCTAGAAGAGAGATTTAGCTGGATTAAAGAAATAGACCCAAATATAACAGACAAAATTATTTGCCTTCTTTGTCAATGAATATACAATCATAACTAGCAAACTCAATCCACTTACATATTCATAACTACATATATAAATATATGAGGTGGTGAAATAATGACCAAAAGCCTGTTTGCCTGAGTGTTAATAATAGCACTTTCTCAAAGTCAGTAAACTGAGTTTGTGGAAGACTTCCACTGAAGTCTTCTGTTTGTGTGAAATGTTTCTATTACAGCAGGAAAAAATATCTCACAATTCAAAGTTACTAGATAGTAATATAAAATATGATGTTTGTGAGAAAAATCAATTTCAATGTTATATGCAATGATGTCTGTCACAAACTGGAACATAGCCTACTACAGCTCTAAGTCAATTGTCTGTCACAAACTGGAACACAGCCTACCACAGCTCTAAGTCAATTGTCTGTCACAAACTGGAACATAGCCTGTCAATTGTCTATTGGAACACAGCCTACCACAGCTCTAAGTCATTTGTCCGTAACAAACCGGAACACAGCCTACTGCAGTTCTAAGTCAATTGTATTTTGCTTAAAAAGTCGTAGGCTTAGCTTTAACATGCAATTATATGGGGGCTGACCAGTACCAAACTTGATTTTCAATTATTATATAAAAAATTATGTACTAGACATGAGGTTGTGATGCATTACTTTTACTGATGCTAAATTTAGAAACAAACACAGACAATAGTGCCTAAAACTGGAGTTAGCAAAATACCTAAAGCACTACCCAGAGAACTATACCAGCATGCTTAGGAAAGCTGTGGATACACAATTAATTTATGCAGTGCAATGCACTATCAAAGTCCAAGCATAGTTAAAAATAAAGACACATATATTAAATAGAGTCTTTATTTTATGAAATAAATCTTGATGTAAAATGATGAGCAATTTATGAAATGTTGACGCAGCAATTTACCTGGAACCTGCCTTAGTGGATGTACCACCTGAATGTCCATAGGTCGATGCACCAAAATGGTCAAGTTCTTGGCCCCGCTACCTGAAAACTTGTCTGCATACATAACAGCTTGCTTTTCCCAGTCAGTCCAATATAACCGACTTTCAAATGTTGTCATGGCAAAAACGTGTGGGACAAGGAAATCTTGACTGATTACTACACGGCGGTTAGAGCCATCTACTTTGGCCATGCTAATGTAATCCAGATTACCATCAGCCCAGAAGATGGTGCCAGTCACATAGTCGATTGTCAAAGCATTTGGCCAAGCCAGGTTATCCTAAGGAATTAGAAAACAAAAGTACAAAATATTAAATTGTGTCAATTTTCCATCTGTAATCTAAATGCCCATAACAGTATGAGAATTGCTAATATAATGTGAGCAAGATAAAACATACATACCTTTTTACATCATACACCAAGTGCCCACAATACAAGAATGATAAATGTGAGGGGTGCAAGATCCCAAATTAGCGGTCCAGAAAAATACAAAAAAATATTCATTAAAGGACACTGATCCACATCTTATATTAGGTCATGATCTCTTAGGATTGGACATATTATGAACAGGAGTAGGACATTCTGAGCAGAAGCCAGAAATTATAGATGGATTAAAAGCATAAAATGACAGAAAGTAGCTGGTTTAGTGTTGAAAAAATTATGCAAACTAATAAAAACAAAATAAGTGTTTTGGTAGTAGTGAGAAATTAACAACAACAAAATTTAAAATTTAACAAACATTCATTGAATCAGTAATTCCTGATTTCTGACCTGGATTATAATTTTACGGTCTGTTCCATCCATATTCATGCGACTGATATGTGGGTTGTCTCCCCAATCTGTGAAGAACAGTAAACCTTGCTGTGGGTACACCTCAAGTCCTCTTGGCTCCTGATGAGAAATATAAATTAACACATCAAATATTCCTCCAGATCCTGGTGACAAATGCCAATTAACTCATTAAAATATCCCAGGGCTCCTCTTGACAGATATCATTAGCACATCAAATATATGTTGGCTCCTACTGATAGATATTAACACATCCAATATCCCTTGGTTCTCATTAATAGATCTCATTAACATCAAATGTTCCTTGGCTCCTGTTGATAGATATTAATACATCAAATATCCTTGTCTCCTACTGACAGATATATTATATCAAATATACCTTGGCTCCCACTGACAGATATGACATATCAAATAACCCATTGCTTCCACAGGCAGATATTATTAACATATCAAATCTTCCTTGGCTCCTTTTAATAGATCAATAACATATCAAATATCCCTGGGATCTTGTTAACAGATAACATTAACACACAAAATATCTCATAAGCATATTTCCTTGGTTCTTGTTGACATATCATTAACAATGTGTATGTCCCTACACCTCAGTGTTTCACATACCAAATTGTTGATAGGTATCATTAAATCATAAATAAATCACTATACTGAAAGCTAGAAAAATTCTAAATATTACCTGAAGCCCTTCACGAAGCAATACCAGGCGGTAATGCCCATCAAGACGTGAAACCTCTATGGTGTCAGTTGTTTTGTCACACCAATACAGATTACGTCCAACCCAATCCACAGCCAGTCCATCAGGATTTCGAATGGTTGTACTGTGCAGTACTTCTGTCTGCAAAGAAAAGAGCAGTGAATGATTATCTGCATCACATGTCTTTGATACTATGATACAGTGAAAGATATTCTGTCTATTTTTACCATGAGGCATATAAGCCACCACCAAATATTTTCCAGTCTTACTTAAATATATACTGATCTAAAAATATCCTATTAAACAAACTCTATTTAATATATGTGTCAAGAAATAAGAAACAATAAGATCTAAAGAGTATCTAAAGAGTATAGGTCAGAGGTTAAAGGAATTATAATTCTGTCTACATTTTTCTTCTTCACAATAAGAAAAAATAAGATCAAAAGAGTATCTAAAGAATATAGGTCAGAGGTTAAAGGAATTATGATTCTGTCTACATCATTTCTTCTTCATTTCTTCTTCAGGCTTAGAGACATATGAAATGGGTCAGTGCCAAGCTTAGAGACATATGAAGCAGGTCAATGTCAGGCTTAGAGATGTAAAGTAGTTTGGTACCAGGCATAGAGACTTGTAGTGGATCAGTGCCAGGCTTAGAGACATGAAAAGTAGGTTGGTAGCAGGCTTAGAGACATGAAAAGTAGTTTGGTACCAGGCTTAGAGACATGTAAAGTAGGTTGGTACCAGGCTTAGAGACATGTAAAGTAGGTTGGTACCAGGCTTAGAGACATGTAAAGTAGGTTGGTACCAGGCTTAGAGACGTATGGAGTAGGCCAAAGCCAGGCTTAGAGACATATGGAGTAGGCCAAAGCCAGGCTTAGAGACATGTAAAGTAGGTTAGTAGCAGGCTTAGAGACATGTAAAGTAAGTTGGTACCAGGCTTAAAGGCATGTAGTGGATCAGTGCCAAGCTTAGAGACAAGCAGAGCAGCTCAGTACCAAACTAAGAACAAAAGGATTGGTTTATGAGAGACACACAGAATAGTTAGTGATAAACTAGACTGGTGTGAAGAGAGATACATGGAGGAGTTTAGTGCCAAACTGAAAAGAGACGTGTGGTATAGTATAGTGCCAAACTAAAGAACATAAGGAATATCAAACTAAGAAAAAAGTTTTGGTTTACAGAAAAATACAATGACAGAAAATAAGTCAGTATCAAAGAACATAAGGAATTTCAAACTAAGAGCATATGGAACACCAAAGAACATAAGGAAATACCAAGCAATAACATAAGGAATGTCAACTAAGAACACAAGGACTGGCCTGAAGATGACTATCAATACACAACAAGACATAATTAATGTATTAGTCAAGATTATATCATTTGTTTGCATACTGCCTTGTTGTCGGTCAAGTCTATCTTCTTTGTTGCGTCATTAAGATATATGCAGTCAAGTCTGTCTTCTTTGTTGTGTCATTAAGATATATGCAGTCAAGTCTGTCTTCTTTGTTGTGTCATTAAGATATATGCAGTCAAGTCTGTCTTCTTTGTTGTGTCATTAAGATATATGCAGTCAAGTCTGTCTTCTTTGTTGCGTCATTAAGATATATGCAGTCAAGTCTACCTTCTTTGTTGTGTCATTAAGTGACATTCGGTTGATGCTGCTGTTGAGGTTGGTGATGTCACTCCAGTAAATATACTGCTCCAGCCAATCAAAATCCATAGCAACAGCATTTGTCAGGTTGTCTGACAAAATGTGGCTGCTTCCCGTGGTCACATTTATTAATCGAATATAATAACGATTGGCCAGCAACAGTTTAGGCTTAGGATCTAAAGAGAAAGAATAAACCAAATTTCATACTAACTTAAAATTTATTATGTAAATTTACATTAGATAATGTTAATTATAGTGCAGACAGAGGTATATATCTGTAGGGTGGAGACAGAGGCAAAGATCATGTAGTGTAGAGGCCAGAGGCATGGGTAATGTGATCTACAGTGCAGAGACAGAAGCACACACAATGTAATCTATAGTATGGAGACAGAAATATAGATAATTTGTAGTAAGGAGACAGAAGTATAGATAATGTAATCTGTAGGATGAAGACAAAGTATAGATAATGTAATCCGTAGTATGGGGATAGAAGTATAGATAATGTAATCTGTAGGGTGAAGATAGAAGTATAGATATGTAATCTGTAGTATGGAGACAGAAGTATACATAATGTAATTTGTAGGGTCAATACAGAAGTGTAGATAATGTAATTTGTAGGGTGAAGACAGAAGTATATGTGATGGGTAATTTCTAATCTTGCACACCAATGGACAGCAACAGTGACCAATGACATAGAAACACTTCTAGCAGCTTTTCACATTCTTTATTCAACATGTATAAAGCACTGCTGTTTCAGATACAGCTGCATTGGCCTGCCAACTTTCTCTCCTCTTTCGTTCTGCATAGTTCTTTGTTAATCTTCAAGCACACCACCAATTCACACACCCACACTATGGCCAACAAATATACTATCAGTGTGGGCCACCAAGAAAGCCGTACAATTTTACAAACATCATCCTAGTCCTGGACTTTACTTCTATGTTCTGTGATTTATGTCTTTGGTTTAGATATGAATTACTTCTATGTTCTGTGTTTTCTGTCTTTGGTTTAGATATTAATTACTTCCAAACTGCTAAGAGTTATATTATGATTTTGCTATCTGTAGAAACTATATTATATACTCTTTAAATACAACTCTTTCTTAATATATAATTTACAAGATAATTTATAAAATAAAATAAATAATGTGCAATAAGAAAACCATGCTCACACAAATAAATCATAAAATACACAAAGAAATAATACAAACCAGCACACACAAATAAATCATAAAACATAAAGAAATGACACAAATATATAAATATGAAGTATAAACTACTTCCTATCTAAATAAACATCTATCACCTTCAGTTAGTAAGTACCTAAAAATGGTATACAAATATAAAAGCACATACTCTAACACAGAAGAGTCACAGCATATATGTGCAGCCTACAAAACCAGCGATCATTGACCTAATTTGCCAACAGTGACAGGCCTAGACCTAAGTGTGAAAACAAAGAACTGTACATGCACGCTAGCCTTGCACATGTATGTACTGTAATTTCAAGGGTGCAAACAAAGGCATAGATAATATATCTGTAGATAATGCATCTGTAGTGCAGAGACAAAGGTATATACAATTTAATCTGTAGTGTGACAATATAAAATATGTAGTACAGAGACAAAGGCATAGATAAAGAAATTTGGAGTGTGAACACAGAGGTACAGATAATGCAATATGTAGTGTAAAGACAGAGGTATAGATAATGCAGTCTGCAGTGTGAGGACAGAGGTATAGCAATCTGTAATGTGGAGACAGAGGTAGAGATATTATAATCAGTTGTAGAGACAAAGGGAGAGTACTGGCTGTTACTTTACTTTTGAAGGTTTTGCAAGATGTCTTGTCTCTCTCTAAGGCATAGCCTTCTACACACTTGCACCGAAATGTGCCAGGGATGTTCTCACATATCTGACTGCATGGGTATTGGATTTTGCATTCATCAACATCTGTATGCAAAATGAAAATAAAAATTCATCAACATCCATAATACATTATATAAATAATAAACATGTAAAAGTTTATAAATCAAACTACCACCACCTATTCATGATTATCTTATTGCATGTATATCTAACTGTATCATGGGAAAAGTTTTTTTTTTTTATCAGATTAAATGCATAGTCTCTAATACTGTTCCAGGTGACTTACAAATGCAGTAGATCTTGAAAGGGTGAAACAAAAAACTATGAGTACTGACTTTCTCAGCAAATAGATCTGTGATGATCTGACTTTATAATGGCAAACACCTTGGATCAGTACCAGCCTTGCTTGAAGAGAACTTGTACCGCAAAGGGGCCAATAAGGTTAAAGGAGGGGTACTCCAGAAGGAACAGGCATTAATAGGGCTAAAGGAGAGGTACTCTAGAAGGAACAGGCATTAATAGGGCTAAAGGAGGGGTACTCTAGAAGGAACAGGCATTAATAGGGTTAAAGGAGGGGTACTAGAAGGAACAGGCATTAATAAGGCTAAAAGAGGGGTACTCTAGAAGGAACAGGCATTAATAGGGCTAAAGGAGGGGTACTCTAGAAGGAACAGGCATTAATAGGGCTAAAGGAGGGGTACTCTAGAATGGAACAGGCATTGATAGGGTTAAAGGAGGGGTATTCTGGAAGGAAAAGGCACTAATAGGGCTAAAGGAGGGGGTACTCCAGAAGGAACAGGCATTAATAGGGCTAAAGGAGGGGTAGTCTGGAAGGAATGCGCACTAATAGAGTGTGTGTGTGTGTGTGTGTGTGTGTACGTGCATACATGCATGTGTGTGTGTGAAAGAACCTTCCCACAACAAAACCAGTGACACCTTCAAGACACCTTTCTTGCTGCATAAACATCACTTGCAAGTTAACTAACATGTAAGACAAGATCAATACATAATACTCCAAGATGTTGAGATGCTAAGGACTATGGTGTTCCTGCAGATTTAGAACCAAGCTTGATTGCCCATGCCCTAACAGGAAGATTCCTAAAAGGTAGTCCTATGCACCAGAAGTAGTTCCATACAAAGTATGTCAGGCAGAATATTCTGCTTAATAAGAAGTATGTGCCCGCATGTTGTGGGGGAAAATTTTTGACAATGTGTACATATCTGCATGTTTAAATAAAATTCCTCATATGGAAAAATATTGTTTCACAACTTTAACTTACCTACCTGTGTATTCTGAAGAAAAATGTTTATAATGATGTGTGTATATCTACCAGCATGCTTTTAAAATATCTGTGTTTTATAATAAAGTGTACATACCTGCACAAAATGTTTTGTTGCTAGATTTGAGCTCATACCCAGAGAAGCATTGGCACTCATATCCTAGCTTCTTCTCCACACAGATTTGTGAGCAGTTCCCATTTCGAAATCTGCACTCATTAATGCCTAGTAATAAAAAATAAAACTGTGTGCTCATTAATTAATGCCTAGTAATAAAAAAATAAAATTGTGTGTGCTCATTAATGCTCAGTAATAAAAAATAAAACTATGTGTACTCATTAATGCTCAGTAATAAAAAATAAAACTATGTGTACTCATTAATGCCTAGTAAAAAAAAATAATACTGTGTATACTCATTAATGCCTAGTAATAAAAAATAAATTATGTGTACTCATTAATGACTAGTAATGAAAAAATTTAAACTGTGAACAATTTTTATTGGAATGGTGGCATTAACCTAGTCTTGAGCATGGTGATTGTCACATGGGGGTCTCGTTTAGCTGCTCTGATGTGCCTCTCTTGCGAGGGTTAGGCAGCATGTGACATGCCAGTAATATGTCGGTTATTTAGATGTTACAAAAAACACATGATAGATATACCATTGATGGTTGGGTGGGGCCTGAATTTATTCTGTCATGCAAAGGAACGTCTTATTGGCTGTGTCTGCAAGTGTGCAAATATGAATGTTATGAATACTGGATGAACAGACAAATGCAACAAAACAATACTAACATGAACTCTTTCGTGCCTTTCAAAAACTGTGAATAACGAGTTTTTAGAATAGTATGATTTAGGTTTTATTAACCTAATGGGGCATCTCTCTCATACAATGGTTAAATCAATCATGCACCTTTCAAATGACCTTTCTAGGGAAGGGGGAGATGAAAATGATGAAATTCAAAAGTCAAAAATAAAAAGTAAATATAAAATTTCTATGCAGTAAATTGTACCATCAACATGAAACAGTTCATACAAAACATGGATTAACCACCATATTTTAGTTTGTATTACATATAACAGAAATGTTTGTCCCAGTAAGAATAAATGTTCTTTTCCTTAAATCCTACTGCTGACAATGGTAAGAATAAATGTTCTTATTCTTAAATCTTCTACTGACAATGGTAAAAATAAATGTTCTTATTCTTAAATCTTCTACAAATGTTCTAAATGCGCTTTGCCTCTAATGTTACTCTAGTCATGAAGAACCTAGAATATCGTGACATTAATCTACAATGATGCTGAATATAAGGAGTGATTACTTCTCCAACATAAGGTTATCAATGTGTAAGAAGGTCAATAAATTTAACAATAAATTTATTAAATCAACAATCAAGTATACAATATATGAATATAATCAAAGAGCATTGACATTTACAATACTTCACAACAATGTTTGATTAACGCTGGACAATCATTCAGTTTATCCTAACACAGACATTAGCAATAAATTAACAAAATATATAAATAAGTTCCTTGGATATCATCATGTGAATGAGCAGAGTTTCAGATAATAAATGAAAGTCAAAACACATAACCTTTTCAAAGATGGCAGCTATTGCCGGCACGTATTCACAATCATGCGGTTTGCAACGTCACTGTCATTCAGGCGACAGTCTCATGTGTCCCTTTAAGCATATTACACAACTGTTCCAGAATCTCCTCACAAAGCACACCATAGAGAATTGTCCTAATTTCACATGTGCTATCAAGCAGTCAGTAAAACTACTCATCCAGTTGGAACTGTATGAATTGCATCAGCTATTTTTTAGCATATTCTCAACCCAAATTGTTTACTCCAAATCTGATAATTACAGAAATACTATCATAAGGAGTACCCAAGATTGGGTCACTTTGGCAATTTAACAATTTATATAACAATTAAGTTTGGAAATAGGATAGACAAATTTACTCCACCACAACATTAATCTATAATCATTATGAATGTAAACCATGGTGGCATTAATCCAAAATATGGTGAATATAAATTGTGGTGACATTAATCCAAAGTATGTTAATGTAAATTATGGTAACATTAATCTAAAATCATGGTTAATGCAAAACTGTTAATGACATTAATTTAAAATCATGATATATGTCAATTGTGGTGACAATATTCTAAAATCATGGCAGATGTAAATACTGTTTAAATTAATCTAAAATCAAGATGGATGTAAAATGTGGTGACATTAATCTAAAATCATTATGAATGTAAAATGAGGTGATATTAATCTAAAATCATGGTGAATGTGAAATGTGGTGACATAATCTAAAATTATGGTGAATGTGAAATGGGGTAACATTAATCTAAAATCATGGTGAATGTGAAATGTGATATTAATCTTATATCATGGTGGATGTAAAATGTGGTGACATTAATCATAAGTCATTGGCATGCTGACATTAACTTACAAATTCAATAAATGAATACAACAATGTACTATGTAATGTAAACATAATCTGATTATCAAGTGAATAAAGCAATCATGAACCCAGATAAAGTGAAGGTGTTGATTTGACCTTTGCAAAGAGAGTATGAAGGAACTGAACACAAATTGATCTAAACACTAGTGAAGAAAATCCATCATTATATGGAAAATATTAACATAACCTTAATGGGAAAAAGAATAGTATAATGAAAATGTAAAATGGGTTGAATATGATCAGAAAACCGAGAGTTAAAGTAGATGTGATTACATAAAGAATATAGATCATATTATTATTATTATTATTATTATTATTATTATTACCAGCATCATGAATAACTCTATATTTGGAGGAAATTTTCAAATTCACATCAGAAAGACTTTAAAATCAACATGGTAATGATTTCAAACATTTCTTACCACAGAGAGCTGGTTCATCAGAGTTGTCTCCACAATCATTGCGGCCATTGCATACAAGATCCTCGTGGATACAGGTACCATTTTTACATTTATGAAACGATGAATTGCCACAAGGAGCAACTGGTACTACTGTGCAATTGACTTCATCGGAATGGTCAAAACAATCAAAAGCACCATCACAGCGTAATGACGCATTCACACACTTGTGGCCATGGCCACTAGAACACTGGAATTCATCTTCTCTACAAGCATCATGTGCTGCAACATCACAAAACGATTTTGTTCTTGTAAAAAAAAATTTTTTAAAACCAATGCCTACACTATCCCAGTTAGGAATACCAGACAGACAACAACATAAAAACAGTGACTACACCATCCCAGTCAGAAACACAGGCAGACAACAAAAAACAACAATGCCTACACCATCCCAGTCAGGAACACAAGCAGACAATAATAAAATCATAATAATCTTAATACAAAATAAATAATATATTTGGATGATAAAATTACAATAGGCAAAGTGAATTTAGGAACAGTACCTGATAGTAAAAATGAAGATTGTGATTTTTTATGGTTTCATGAGTGTGTTGGAGCACTTTGAAATCAATGTGAAAATGGGTTGATGAGAAGTATGTTAAAATCAAGTACTTCAAATAATGACTGTTGATGTCTGTTTAGGTTTTAAATAAGCTGGTACTTCATAACTATCTTTAGCTTATTTGTCATGAAAGCATTTAATATATGTTGCAGTTCTTTATCATTTTACCCTTGTTGCAGAAGAAATTTCTTAATTTAACCTGTGGAAAATGCAAGTGCCTGGTACTGTGAATTAAAATTAACATATGGCATTTGCTATTCTTCTTGGTGATTTGAATGCAGATTTAGCCACTAAAATATTATTATCTTTACCTGGAAAAGTTAATAGAAGAATGAAGATGAAGAACTTACCTGGAAAGATGAACCATTGGGTAAAGGTAAAATTATTTGCTACATTATTTTAAATATCTATGGGTCAATTATGCTTGAAAGTTTTACAACTTGTGAAGTTATTTCTTTTATGTAAAGAAATTTCAGTGTTCCTATGCAACATTAACACATTATAGCAAAATCGAAATGTGTATACCTATTAAAGTCTCCTCCTAACTATTATAAAAAGTCTTCATTAATGACTTACGACATGCATCTGGTTCATCTGACTTATCTCCACAATCATCATCGCCATCACAATAAAAGACTGCACGGATACATCGCTGATTGAGACACTGAAACTCATCTGCTTGACAAACAACTGGCACTGCAGATCAAAAATAAGTACTTTTTAAGACAAAATTAATTTCTTATGAATATGAAGCATACGAGCAATGTGGATATTGATATCTGAGTAGCACAAGTTCTGTATTTTTACTCAGTTAATGATCTGCCTTAAAGCACATCTGTTGATGGAAAAACAATCTTGGTCTTAAATGCCAAAAATATGACTGTCATAACAACTTAAGAAAATATCAAAAAGATTTTATTTTGGGCCAAGCTACTTTTGGGTCCCCCATGGTGTAAAATCGTTGGAAAAGATTTTACGTTGCTGAGTAACAAATTAAACTAATTAATCCAACTTATCTGTTTTATGTATCTGATTTTTAAAACAAACACAAAAGTAAAGGCAGCATCATTAAATATATTTATTTTTAAAATATTATTTATTACAGTTCAAAGATAATATTAACTGACAAAGAACCCAGGTCATAAAAACCATATATTGAGACAGACAATTTCAGTCCTAAATAATTCAGTGTCACTTAGAGAGTGAATATTACATAATATTAAGATGATGTTAAAATTTTAAACATAAACAAATATACTCAAATTTCTCATAAATATACCAGACTGTCACTTCAGAAACCAAATTACAACAAAAGGCTAGGAAACATTAAAATATGGAAAACTAACTTACATATATCAAATTAAGCAGAGCTAGTTGTTATGAAAACTGAGCTGCAGGTTAATTCTTCTTATGTAAGGAACTGGCTAGCATTTGTAAAGACGCTAATATTTGTAAGGAATTGGCTAGCATAGTTAAGAACCAGCTAATATTTATAAAGAACTGGCTTCAATCTGTAAGGAACTGGCTAACATTTACAAAGAACTGGCTAACAATCTGTAACACGTGTAATGAATTGGCTAACATTCACTAAGAATGATTAACATATATAAGGAACTGGTCAGCATTCATAATGAACTGGCTAAAAAATGTCAAGACTGACTAACATATGTAAGGAACTGACTGATATTCTTAGAGAATTGGCTAACATTTGTAAGGAAATGGCTAAAAATCTGCAAGGAACTGGCTAACAGCCATAAAGAATTGGCTAAGAATTGTAAGCAAGTGGCTAAAAACTGTAAGCAAATGGCTAAAATTTGTAAAGAACTGGCTAACAATTGTAAGCATGTGGCTAAAATTTGTAAAGAACTGGCTAATAATCTGTAAAGAACAGTCTAACACAATCATCACCATACTATGATCACAGATCTAATAACTTTACATGTAGACATAACATCTGTCAGTCTTTCAACTGCTCAATATAAATAAAATTAATTGTGTTATGAATACATGTAAACATAATGGCTGTCAGTAATTCAACTGCTTGATATAAATAAAATTAATTTCGTTATGAATACATTTAGATGAATGGGCTGTTGGTCTTATAATTAACGTCAGTCTAAATAAAAAGAGAGATCAAGAGAAGGTTAGAGCTGGTGAGAGTGTTATTTATAAACAGAACACTACAAAATGTAGAACACATAATAAACAGAAAGATATGATTAGTAGATTTTATATATTTATGACTGAAAAATTAACTTTAATACCGATGCTTTGAAATTTGTCAATTTAACCAGGACAAACAAACACAACTGACTTCCTAATGTTCAAGTAGACCAAGGGTCTTTTACTACTGTACTACACAGACATGCAAAAAATAGTATTAAAAAAAATATATCAGCTGACTAATGAAACCTGGAGTAAGTGTGAATAGCCATGAGTACAATTATTTCTGATTATAAGCCTATTCTTAAACATTAATGTTCCTTTCTTTCATTATTGCAACAGCCATTATGCCACTAGGAGTATTAACTTAAATGTTAAGCTGAGGTGAGCAATCCAGAAAGTTAAAGTAACTATATCCACCCAGCAAATTAAGTAACTTAATTTATCTAGCATTTTCAACTAACCACATCCTGCAAGGTCTACTCGCTCATCGGCACCATCACTACAGTCTGTGTCTCTGTCACAAGTCCACTCTTTCGGAATGCAGCGACCAGAGGAGCAACGAAACTCAGTTTCATTTTTACAAGTTCTATTATCTGTAAACAGAATAAAGAAAACAGTTATTTAAACAATAAAAAAAAAAAATATGCATTTTATAAAACAACCTGAACAAAGAATATACTGATTTATGTGATCATGAAATCAGCAGAATTTGTTCCTTTTTTGCATACAACAGACAGCAGGCTTCTATTTATACTTTCATTAATGACAATACTAAAGAGAAATAATGCACAAACTGATTCTGTTAAACATAAAAAAATTAAGCATACCACTCACACAAACAATTCTAATGCATTCACTAACAAGACTGAAAGTCTTAAACAACAACCACTCTCACAAAAATCAAAATCATTCTCTCAAACAACCACTCTCACAAAAATTTCAATCACTCAAAGGACATTCTCACAAACATCCCAATCACTATCTCAACAATGAAACTTTCCAACAACAATAGAACACTCACAAACATTACTGACACACACAAAGAACACTGACACACAAAGAACAATGACACTCTACTCACACCCAATCATGATGACATCAACAGCTTCATGTCCAATCCAGACTTTAACAGCATCACATCCAATCAAGATGTCAATAGCATCTCACCCAATAAGATGTTAACAATATCACACCCAATGAAAAAAGTGCTCACATCAACAGATCTAACACACACACACACACACACACACACACACAAATACACCACACATACCCACAATGCAACAGTGCTCTTTGTCACTCATATGAACACATACTAAATAAAATGGTATACCGCATGGAAACATATTCTTATTGAATTTATACCCAATAATCAGCCAATGAAAAATGTAAATACTCACTACAGCGGGATCCTTCATCTGAGAGGTCACTGCAGTCATGATGTCCATCACAAATCCATGTGGATGGTACACACGTAGAGTCGTTACATGCCTGCTGATCTTTATCACACCTATAGGCTGATCAAAGCAACAAAACAACATTATTAAGTGCTAACCAAACTTGTCAAGGTATGCATTTCACAATCAGCTTTGATATATCATTATTATATGCATGTCTGAACAATTTCAAATAAATTAAATTATTTTTTCACCTGCACAAAACCAAAACCAAATGCCACCTTGGAATCTAGTGATCTGCTCTAATGTGAAATGACACTGACTTTTGCAATTGACTTCATCAGATCCATCACTATACTCATTATCTTTATCACAGCACCAATCTAGTGCTCTGCTCTAATGTAAAATGTCATTTACTGCAATTGACTTCATCGGATCCATCACTACAGTCATTATCTTTGTCATAGCGCCAATCTAGTGATCTGCTGTAATGTGAAATGACATTTACTGCAATTGACTTCATCGGATCCATCACTACAGTCATTATCTTTGTCATTGCGCCAATCTAGTGATCTGCTGTAATGTGAAATGACACTTACTGCAATTGACCCCTTCATCAGATCCATCACTACAGTCATTATCTTTGTCACAGCGCCAAAGTGGTAAGATGCAGGTACCATCTGCACACTGGAAGGCATCTGGCTGGCAGGTCTCCTCTAAACCATTTCAAACAATCACATTCTAAGTTGCATGGTTAAAATAAAAGTTGAATCAGGAAAACTAAAAGATGACTGAGAACAACTTAAAAGTTGAATAAAGTAAACTAAACATTGTACCAAGTAAGCAAAAGATTTACATTTAATTAAAATATTTATGACTCACAAGATAAAATATTCTTTCCTGAAAACAACTGCAACATATTTAATCTACAACTTTTATTTTTATCCAATAGTTAATAGCAAGACTGCAAGAAAGTAAAAATTTAGCTCAAATACAGAATGTTAATAAACTATTACCACTCTTTGTTGGATCTCTTGTAGACGTCTCATTATTACATGCAGTCAAATAAACTAGCACTCTTTGTTGTAGACGTCTCATTATTACATGTAGTCAAAGTTAATAAACTAGTACCACTCTTTGTTGGATCTCTTGTAGACGTCTCATTATTACATGCAGTCAAAGTTAATAAGCTAGCACTCTTTGTTGTAGACGTCTCGTTATTACATGCAGTCAAAGTTAAAACTGACACTTTGGGATTTCTAGATAGATGCTTTCAATCACAGATTTCTACATCTCACTGGTGTCTCTCTACTTGCCAAGCAAGTATAAAATTGATGGCATGACTAAACACATACCTGTATAATTGCAGTTCTTTTCATCGTTGTTGTCCCAACAATCATTGCTTCTGTCACAGATCCAGCTAGGGTATATGCACATAGATGTTGTGTTACAGGACACCAAACCCTCATGTTTAATACCCGAAATTTGAAGGTCAGTACATGTAACATCTAGACAGAGTTATAAATCAGAACAATAGTTAACATCTAGATATATGTAACAAGCTGACAGTTTAATATGGTGTATATATAATCCATATAAACACATAACATCCAGATAGAATTTTACGAATCATGATGATAGACAAATAACATCCAGATAGAATTTTACAATTCATGATGCTACAAAGACAAATTATAGGTGGTACATTTAAACTGATTTGTAATTCTAATTAATCAGGGCAGAAACAAAACAGACTGCACACTGACATGGCAAGCAAGCAAGCGAGACATTTGGCATTTTAAAAAACACAAGAGTGATTCATGGAATTTCATTATACTTGAAACATGTAACATTAATTCTCCTCTCAATCTTCATTTAATTGTTCGTAGTTAAAATTACAATGCATCATGCATCACATCTCCATAACATAATTGCTTTGTCTTTTCACATCATATAGTGTTCTAGATAAAATCAACTAACTAGCTCAGAGGTCTATGACACAAGTATAGAAACCTAGGGAAAAGAAAAAAGGAACAAGAAAGAAATGTGGCGAAAAGAAAGAAACAAAGTACAGAGATGGTGATAAGAAAGAGATCAAGAGATGTGGTGAAAAAAGGAAAACAAAGAAACATGGCAAACAGTAAGGGAGCAAGTAAAGAGATGTGGTGAAAAGAAAGAACATGTATGAAAAGAACAAGCAAGAAATTATGTGGATAGGAAAAGAACAAGAGATGTGGTGAAAAGACAAAGGTGTTAAGTAAAGAGATGTGAAAAGATGAAGGGAGCAAGTAAAGAGATGTAATGAAAAGACAAAGGCAATAAGTAAAGAAATGTGAAAAAACAATGAGAAGAAGCGAAGAGATATAGTGAAAAGGCAAAGAGAACAAGAAAAGAGATGTGATGAAAAAACAAACAGAACAAGAGATGTGGTAAAAAGATAAAGAGAAGAAGTAAAGAGATATAATGAAAAAGCAATAGGAACAAGTATACTCATGGTGTAAAGAAAAAGAAAAGGGAACAAGACGTGGTGAAAAGAAAAAGGAACAAGTAAAAAACAGGAAGGAAAGACGGGAGAAGCAATCAAGAGGTGCAGTGAGAAGAAAAAGGGAAGCAATCAAGAGGTACAGTGAAAAGAAAAAGGGAAGCAATCAAGAGGTGCAGTGAGAAGAAAAAGGGAAGAAATCAAGAAGTGCAGTGAGAAGAAAAAGGGAAGCAATCAAGAAGTGCAGTGAGAAGAAAAAGGGAAGCAATCAAGAGGTGCAGTGAGAAGAAAAAGGGAAGAAATCAAGAAGTGCAGTGAGAAGAAAAAGGGAAGCAATCAAGAGGTGAAGTGAGAAGATGTCGTCTTACTGCATCCCATTTCATCAGAGTGGTCAGCGCAGTCACTATCATGGTCGCAGTGGTAATTAGATTTAATGCACATGCCATTGTCACACTGAAACTCATCAGAAGCACATGGGCATTTTGTCTCGTCTGAATTATCGGAACATTCATTCACACCATTACACACTTGGTCCATTGGAATGCACTGACGTAGTGATGATTTATTGGAACTCAGACACTCAAAGTACATGGCAGGGCATTTACGTGTAGCTAAAAACAGACCAAAAAGTGCTTTCTTTTATAACTAATCATCACTGGGAATTAATAATTAAAAGTGAATTCACAGCCAAATAACTGTGGTTCACAGACCTACATGCCATAGAAACATATGATTTATATATAGCCTTCACATCCAAATAATACATAGGCTTAAAACACAATACATAGAAGTTATGATATTGTCAGAAAATTGTTAGAAGAAAATTTAAAATTAATAATTTATTACATAATTGTATGTACTGTATTATGCATTTTACATTGCATTTTATTAAAATAATAATATATGCCAAAAGATTTACTAAATTTGGCAGCATCAATGTAAGTGCATAACATTAGGAAACAACAATTCAAGAATCAATGCTATGGTATCATTCTTCTAATTCTATTCTGAGGAAAAGGCTTCCATACATGACTGCACACACAAAGAAGAGTTGAATGCTTTTTTGCCAAGAGAGTGAATGTGTGAGTGCCATAATTATCTAACAATTTTTTAAGTTTAAACTGTGATCATTATAAGTAAAACAAGGAACTGACTGAAAGTAACATAGACACAAAGTGGACATTTTTACCCTGAGGCAACTTCAGTTCAAGAGGAGGTGGGTGCAGTCTGCTGACTTCTTTCAAAATTCATTTTAAAAAAATAATAATGAATAAAACTGAATTTTAAAGAAATGTTAATAAAAGATTAATGTAATATTTGTTTTGTACTAAAAATAAACTTCATCACCAACTTACCACAATAGAGTTTATCCTCATCACTGCCATCCAAGCAGTTAGCAATGCCATTGCAAGTAACACCTATAGGCACACACTGGTCTTTTGTCCCGCAAACAAAATCATTTTCTTCACAAGCTGTCCAGGCGGTTTCACCTATAAAAAGGATGTATTTATAGAGTCCCTGCTTGGAAATTTTTAACAATTTTCATTCAGATGAGATCAACTTGTTGATATTGAAACTAGGGAAATCCTAAATGCCTATAGCTATTAGAAAAGCAAGGCTTCAACAGACTATGTCAGCTTCCTAACATAAAATAGGTTGCTTCACTTAATGACCTTATGACCCATAACTCTTAGATATGCAAGGCTTCAGTGTCTATTAACTTAATCTATACCACCTGCTCACACAGAGCTTCATGAGCTTAAATGCTATGTAAACGTATTAATCTTGATATATGTCACCAATCTGATTGTGTTATTAATTAATTACAGTTATAACCAAATTTATTATAAAACACTGTCACTTTGTATTAACACTTTAATCAAGAGGCTGTTATAATAATAAAGAGAAGTGAAATTAATAATGTACCATGGTGAAGAACCGTTCAATATATTTACTAATTTTTTATGTAGTATGGTGTATATTATTATTGTAATTATGAGATCTTTTTTTTAAGTAGCATGATGTATATTATTATTGTAACAGTGAAGTATAACAAATACTTGTGTTCTGATGTAGCATAATAATATATTATTATCATAAAAGTGAGAGGTAACAAATTATTACTCACTAATACAGCGCCTTTGGTCAGGCAACAGTTTGCGGCCTTTAGTGCAGTAGCATGAAGGAACACCTTTTGGTGAGACATAGCAGATCTCATCACATCCAAAAGCATTGTTGTAACAAGGGTCCACATTACCTGTCATCAGAACCTTTACTGTAGCACAGATCTACACTCATTCTTCAAAAACATTTCGTAGAGTAGATCTACATTACTGGTTATCAAAAGAATTATATAACAAAAATCGTCACTTCATTACATTAACAGTCTTTAAAAGCAATACTGTGGAAAAGACCAACAAATGCATTATGAAGCAAAACTCTAGAAATATAGTTTATCAGCCCATCTAAACCATTAACTTTAAGTAATCAGCATTATCAGCACTTAAAGAGTATTATCCTAGCAAAGTTCTACATAACTGGTCATCAAAAGCAATAAAGTACCAAATATGTTTACACATCAGTCATCAACAGTATTAGTAAAACAAACAACTACATAATCAATCACTGAAATATCATTCATTACAGCTAAGATCAATACCAAGACCTATAACCTGACAATGGACTGTAAATCAATACCAAGAGCTATAACCTGACAATGGACTGTAAATCAATACCAAGAGCTATAACCTGACAATGGACTGTAAATCAGTACCAAGACCTATAACCTGACAATAGACTGTAAATCAGTACCAAGAGCTATAACCTGACAATGGACTGTAAATCAATACATTAAAAGCATACTTCAAACTTCAAACTTTGCAAACTATTATTTTAAAGCAGAGGGCAATAATATATAAATGAATATGATTAAAAATTACAAGAGAAGATATAGGATTTAAATGAATGCATAAAAACAAATTAATACATCTAAATAAAACAACTGAAAAATTTTACAAAAAAACAAATAAGCAAAGTCAGAAGAAACGTACAACTGCTAGTTTCTTTATCCACAACAATTATTCCCATTGGCTGGCGCTGGATGTTTTTGCGTAGCCATGTCACCTCTGTTCCATCATACTTGTTTGCTCTCAGTACAGCTCGCAACATCCAGTCCGTCCAAAACAAGAAGTCACCATGCACAGCCAAACTGAAACTGTGCTGCGGAATTGCTGTGACAATTGTCTGAAATCAGAGATTGCAATTCCACATTTATTCTAGTGAAAATAAACAACATTCCTTGACCAATTTCATGACAAACATTCCTTGACCAGTTTCATGACTAACATTCCTTGACCAGTTTCATGACAAACACTCCTTGACCAATTTCATGACAAACATTCCTTGACCAATTTCATGACAAACACTCCTTGACCAAGTTTCATGACAAACACTCCTTGACCAGTTTCACGATAAACATTCCTTGGCTAATATTTCTTTACCAGTTTTACAACAAGTGGGATTCAAACTTTAAGATCAGAATTGCTCAGGTTGCTAACAGTCAAAATTCCTCACCTATATACCAGCATGATAAAGAAATTAAATAGGTAAGTCTAAAACACATGTGCTTGGTTTAAATTTTTCAGCATTTGTAAAACTTAGTTTTCTATGTCTGAGAGTTTCATTTCTTTTATATAGATTTTTTTTTTAAAACAAGGATTTGATTTAAATTCCCGAAAAGTGGTTTAGGTGATAGAGCTCTGCTGACAAAATCAAAAGTAAGATTCTTTATAAAAATTGTTTAACTCTTTTTTTCTAATTCCACCAGGTAAATGTTACAAGATATAAGCATTTAATAACATTTTACGTAAAATGATATTGTTCAAATTATGCTTCTTATGAACAAAGTAATGAAAGTTATTTTCATCAAACAATCAAATGTAGGACTTGCATGGCTATTTACGCCTATAAGACAAAGCTTAAGGGGTCTACACACACACACACATATACACACACACACCACCAGATAATAAAAGAATGAAACTCATCAACAGCTCTGAGGTGTGAATGGAAACAGTCTAATGACATTAGAGAATGTAATAGTTACAAGCAGAAGTGCCTCTCCTGTCATTCAATCTGTTCTAACTGGTATACACAAATACAAGTCTGTCAGGATGAGATTGTGATTTGCTTCCCAAATATCATACACCCATTACAGGTCATCATACATGTGATCTGTTTAAGGTAGACGACTTATATATATTTCCACTTAGGACATATTCTTTGAATCTGGCTTGTAAGCATAAATGTGCTTTCATATCCCTACTTCACGCTCATCTGGTAAGCAATCAGGAAAATGTAAATTACAAAGAAAAATTTGTATTTAGATCTATTTTTCAAATTGACTTTAAAGATAGCAATGATACTTGCCACTCGTTGTGTTCCATCATATTCGCATCGTTCAATTTTGTCAAGTCGGGCATCAGACCAGTAAAGTTTTTGTGCCTTGTAATCAATGGCTAGTCCATTAGGTGTGCGAATGTTGTCTGTTATTATGGACTCAACTCTATGACCATTAAAGAGTGCGGTCTGGATGCTTGGCTGATTGTCATTCCAGTTTGTCCAAAATATACGCCTGCAAAATATTCCAAATTGTTATATTTTTTTATGGCTTCTGTTACAACTAAAAGTAGCCAAATTTGATGAGAGTTATACATTAATTATTAATAAAACATGAAAGGAAGACAATATTTAGCATACTTATTAGAAGGTGAAGAAGTATGAGAATTATTTAAATAAAACAGAGAGACATATTTTTTTAACACGATTATGCATAATTACATATTATCAAATTTATTATTGATAGAAAAATTTTAGAAGAATTATGCAACTGCTTATAAAGATACTTTTCTTGACAGTTATGAATGGATTTGTATTGGGATGGGGGACATGCACAAATCATAGTGATATGACTGTATAATGTTTGACAGTTACTATCCACACTTGTCTATTATTAAAAGTAATAAGGCATCTTGAGCCATGTCAGTTTCATGTGAACAGACACCAACATTAACACAGTGAGTTTGTACTATCACCTTAGTTTCAAGATCTCTCCATAGCTCCGAAGTCTGGAGGACTTTACAGTAGAAACTAAAATAAATCCATAACCCTGGGTAGGTCTGATATATATGAGGTCTACTACCTGCTACTGACATCTAATGTCTATCAAGTGTGCTACATTACCATTTATGTATTTTGAGGTCTGTCTAGAGTGCTATTGACTATATACTACTGTCTGTATCACTTACTAATGACATAGCTGCACACTGATATATATATATAAAATAATTATTTTTAATTTCACATTAAGCCCGAAGATGTGATTGTTACAACAATTACAGATGCATTTGAAACTGACTGAATACAAGGATTGATGACAATAGCACGGGGATGATCCTCAGGATTCAGCTGGATGAGGGTGACAGGGTGGCCATCTGTTGTATACTGGAGATTGAAATCCAAGCGTTGGATGGAAGAGTTTGTGTAGCTTGTCCAGTACAAGGAGTCATTAACAGGATCATAAGCCAGGCCTTCAGCTGACCCAACATCTACATGCAACATAATTAAACAGGATCATAAGCCAGGCCTTCAGCTGACCCAACATCTACATGCAACATAATTAAACAGGATCATAAGCCAGGCCTTCGGCCAACCCAACATTTTTATGCAATATAATTCAACAGGATCACAAGCCAGGCCTTCAGTTGATCCAACATAAATATATGTTAAAATAACGAAATAGGAATTATTAAGTCTAGCCTTCAGCCAATTAAACATCTATATATAACACTCAACATCTGATGCAAAAATAATTAAACAAAATTGTACAAAGACACTTAAAATTTGATCATCTAGTTGTTTTTTTATTTCACTTTCAGTAATTAATTTTGCGTTAGTTGTAAATTTTTAATAGAAAATCTGTAGAGGTAACGTGTCATTACAAAGTGCAAATTTGTTATACATCTTATGGAATGAAGGCTGAAATCGGAAAAGTACACATATACAAAACTTTATAAAAGATCTATTTTAGTATTTACACATTTATAATCTGTCAGATTAGTGATCAGTATTCTTATAGAGAATTATTTTCAATTATATATTTTTTAAAATGTATGTGTCAAAGAGTGTTAATAGAAACTTACTACGAATGACTGATGTATATTCAGTGCCATTAAAGAAGACGCTAAATATATCACCACGCTGAATGTCACTATAAAAGAGTCGCTGAGTCTTGAGGTCATAGGTCAAACCAATCACATTCTGCATATTTTTTTGATTTTCCAAAGTCTTAAGAGGGGAGTTCATATCCACTTTCTCATTTAGACCAACACTAGCAATAGATGTTACTTGAGAGAATAGTAGGAAAGAATCGTAATCTGCAACATAAAACACAAATAAAAAATTGCAGAATAAAGGTACTATGTATTTATTATATGAATACAACAGACCATATAGTATAATATGTATTAAGAAAGAACAGATGAATACAACAGACTGTAGAGTACAATAAATATTAAGAAAGAATGGATGAATACAACAGATTGTAAAATACAAATAATATGTATTAAGAAAGAACAGATGAATACAACAGACTGTAGAGTACAATAAATATTAAGAAAGAATGGATGAATACAACAGATTGTAAAGTACAAATAATATGTATAATTAAGAAAGAACAGATGAATACAACAGACTGTAGAGTACAATATATATTAAAAAGAATGAATGAATATAACAGATTGTAAATTACAAATAATATGTATTAAGAAAGAATGGATGAATACAACAGACTGAAAGTACAATATGTATTATATCATTCAAATCTTATTCTTATATTCCAAAAACATTCGATATGTAATCTAAAAATGTTAGGCAAAAAATTGTATTGATAAACTGAAGAAATAACTTTATTACTCAAATTAATTTAAAATTTTGAGTGTGAAGCATTTTTTTAATTTATTTTTTTCTTTAGTGCAGAAGAGGAAAACTACAAAATGATATAAATGTTTGGTGTAGGCAGTTATGATTTCCAAATTGGACAAATGTTGAGACTGTAACTGTATGTTAAGAATGTACAAAATATCGTTGAGAACATAACCATAGGTTCAAAATAGTACCACACCTTTACATGATTTTCCATCTGATGCCAGTCGGCCATGAGAACATGCACATGTTACACTATAATTGCCACGAAACAGACACAACTCCTGGCAGCCACCATTATTCAAACTGCAGGCATTAGTACCTAGAAAACACCAGTGAAATAAAAAAAAATACAAGTGAAACAATCAGAAAATCACAGAATCAATGAGTATGGTAATATTTCCCTAGGTATAAACAAACACATAGTTGCTAATATTTTCAATTGGACTTCCATTATCTAGCAGCAAATATTAAACTGACCATGAATGCTAAATTTAATTGTTAGCCACCCTGGTTCTTATGGTCTTTGACCTCAGCAGACTATGTGCCTATAACAGGAATAAAAGGTAAATGAAAGGTGACAAAATCACTGAAACTATGCAAAATATTTTAACTTTTTAACTTTTTATCACTTTTAATTGGATATAGTCACTTAAACTAGAAATAAAAATAAATTTTAAAAATTGTAAAAGCAGATAATGTTCTAAGTGGAGACAGAAAAACTAGTGCTTCCACAGCTATTCAATGGCATGCCTCTTATAGTTCCATCACTAACTGGTGCAAAGAAAGAAAAACTGGTGCAAACCTGACAGCAAAAAGTTTGGATCACTGTGTTATTTCCAGAGTTTTTTTTTTCACCAGTCATGAAATGTGTTTAGGCAAAAATAATCTTGTTCTAAAATTACAACCTCAAACTTTCAATAATGACATCAGTCATGCAAAGTCTTTAGGCAAAAATAACCTTGTTCTAAATTACACCCTCAAACTTCATTAATGACATCAGAAATATTTTTATGTAGTTATAACAGATAAACAAATCTCAGGATATGACAAATTCCAAGAGGCCCTTAAGAAAATTATATCTATACTCAGAATACAATATATTTTGACATTTTAGTGTAGGATATTACTCTTTATCCAAGCAGGGCCATCCATCCCCAACAAAAAAAGATGTTTCATCCATCAGAATTTCTGTAGATTCTGGATTAAAACTTTTGTTTTGAACATTCCTCTGCTCATCATAATTTCAATTTTTGTTTGCTTTACCTTGCTTTGATATTTTTGTTTTAAGAAAGAAAAGAGTTAGATAAATGCAATGAAAGTAAAAACATGATTTTCAAACATGTTAAGCAGGTTACTTTGGTTAATAAGGATAAAAAATGACTGTCAGAAATTAAAAAACAGGTTATAATAGTGAATAAAATGAACAGGGCTTTCAGACATATCATCTGCAAACGGGTGATTGCTGTAGCCAAAAAATGAAACATCTTACAGATATGCTACAAGCACAAACAATCATGCTTCCATGTCATCCCAAATAAGTCTATCGAAGAATTTTTCAAGTTCTGACTAATTAAAATGTTCATAAAAAGTAATGTCTTAGCTGTAGATTGATGTATTGAGTTGAACTAAACTTTGCACAGATTTTTTTTTTACCCATTTTTATCTAGTAGAAAGCATCCATTGGTATAAAGCCCTGCAGAACATCTGAAGAATTTATTTTCTTTTTTCTGACACAGCCTCAAGTAGACTGCAATGATGCATATTTTCAAACTATCGTTTACAACATTACTAAAAGAAAATCACAACTGCTTCCATTATTGTAAACTAATATAAACCTGTTTGTGTTTCATTGTAGAAGACGTTGATGTCTGTGAGTTTACAACATTACTGAAAGAAAATCACAACTGCTTCCATTATTGTAAACTAATACAAACCTGTTTGTGTTTCATTGTAGAAGACTTTGATGTCTGTGAGTTTGGTGATATTTGCTCGTATAATGGTGATATCCGAGCCATCGTTCTTGTTTGCTCTCTTGATGGAACCATTCATGTCCGTTCTTCCAGGGGGAAAAAACAGCTTAAATCAGTCTTCTGCATATATAACTAGTTCAATAAATGTGTGTTTTTCTATCAGTCTTTATGTGACTTACCTAATGTGTATGTTCATGCAAATGTTTATGTGTGCATTCAGGTAAGTGTTCATGTATGTTAATAAATGTATTTTTGTGTAAGTGTTCATATATGTTAACAAATACATGTTTGTGTAAGTGTTCATGTGTGTTAACTAATGTATGTTTGTGTAAGTGATCATGTGGGTTAACTAATGTATGTTTGTGTTAAGTGTTCATGTGTGCTAACTAATGTATATTTGTGTAACTGTTCATGTGTGATAACTAATGTTTGTGTAAGTGTTCATGTGTATTTACAAATGCATGTTTGTGTAAGTGACACCTGAATCAAAACACTATGATATGGTTAGATTTCAGTTCTAGAGACAATGACACCTGAATCAAAACACTATGATATGGTTAGATTTCAGTTCTAGAGACAAAATGATATCTGAATCTACACACTATGATCCACATCTCAATAATTTCAAAATTTTTTCTCTCTGGAAAAATCAACTTACAGGTCAATCCAGTAGATATAGTTTTTGTAAACAGCCAGGGAAATGCAATCTATAAGATTTCTAACAATGACTGTTTGTGATCTGGTTGTTATGTTCACTTTCACAATGATGTCCAGCCGTTTGTCACACCAGTATAAGACATTCTCATCACGGTCCAAAGCAATGCCATAGGGTGCTTGCATTGCATCATTTGTAGTCAAGTCCTCTACTTGTGCTTTGGATTCTGAGACAATGAAATTCTCTCGCTCAGAGCCATCCAAACGGGCACGAATAATCCGAGGAAATGTTCCCACATCTGCGAAGTAAAGGTACCTGTACGACATATTAATTAACAATATGTAATTGTTGTTTTTTTTCCACTAAAATCATTTGCTCTATTCAGAAACAATAAAACAAAAGAATACTTCACCATGACTGTTTAAAGCCAATGGTAGCGTATATAGGCAATGACATGCGACGCACAAGTCATGATACTTAAAATGTACATGGTGATGTGCAGTACTTGCCAAGTACCATAACTGTACCCACAGACACTACGATAATATTGAGTTCTTAAGGATTTAATGTACAACAGATGCCAGCTGCGAATTTGTTGGCAAAGCAGGACTGAATATATTTCTGGTGCTGCTACTGCAATGATAAATTCAACAGATTTACTCTTTTCTTGAATTTACTCATTTCATAGGTTGTTGATTTCATTTTTACTAATGTCTTTAGTTACCACCTTTTAACACAAAAGACCACAAACAACAATGTAAATTTACTCCTATGCATAATCTGCATTCCAAATCTGGCAAACAAAAATGAATATCCTATGCATAATGTACACCTAAAATCTGACATACAAAAATGAATAATCTGTGCACAATGTACACCTAAACTCTGACAAACAAAAATGAATATTCTACACACAATGTACACCTAAAATCTGACAAACGAACCTTCTTTAAAAAATAAAGTGCACATTTTATTCAAAATTTTATTACACTTCTGTCAATATCGACTGCTGCTAGTTGTTATATATTTCTAACAATAGTACTTATAAACTTTTAAATGTAATAAAATGAAAGAATTTCGAGTATATTATATGGTATGTTTGTTTTTCTCAAAAGCATTGACATTATTTTTTTCCACACTCTCTATTTCCCCCCAGTCAGACATCCACAATAATAAAGTAATGAAACAAACGGTTTCACTGTCATTAAGGATTTAAACTTCTTTCCTTTCATAAACAACCAAGTTTTGGAGAACTGAGAAAATCCATAACCAACCTTTATGTAAAAGAAGTGTGAAAGAAACAGGGGGAACTTTGATTCACCAAAAGCGATTGTTTTACATAAATAAAGTTTTTGCTATTTTGCATTTCTATGTTACTGAATAAATTGGGGATCACTCTCTCTCTCTCTCTCTCTCTCTCTCTCTCTCTCGATAGCTATACGATGATTTATATAGGCATTATGACACTGATTTATCTGATACATTTATACAAGCACTATGGCAATGATTTATATATTTATATATAAGTACAAAGACAATGATTTATATGATGATGATCTATACAGGTTATATGACACTGATTTATGAGAGCAATTTATATAGAAGCAATGACAGTGAATTACAAAGGAAGCATGAATGCCTGTTCAAACTATATTAATATTCTTATAAATTACACAATTAATGTTTTCAAAAATATAGCTTTCAGAGAATTTAACGCTAAAGTGTGCTCTTCCTATTAAATGAATTGGTTCTAAGTAGCCTGACACTAAAAGCTATCTAAAATAAATTTAATGTTAGAAATGAATACAACACATCATTGTTACAGGGTTGCTGTTCTAATAGTTTCTGAGTATAAATTATAAATTACTTGCAAACAAAGACTGAAAATTACACAAATACTAACTTCACTGAAAGTTTCAATGTCTAAACAACAAATTACTTGCAAAGAAAGTGAAAAGTGCACAAGCATTGATGATACCACTGCTGTAACACATAACCATGTCTAAATAACAAATCTCTTGCAAAGACTGAAAAACACACAATTAATGGCCTCATTACACATAAACATGTTTTAACAAGTACAAAAGCACTAAAACTTTCAATATATAGATATGCTTAAAAGAACAAAAAGAATGATTATATATATTATTAGATAAATTATTGTAACCAGAAAAGGGGGATAGAAAAAGTGTAATAAAAAATGTTGAGAATAAATAATCCTACCCACGACGTGGATCAACAACAAGAGAACGGGGTTTGTCCATATCATCATGCATTATTACGTAGCGGTATGATCCATTGAGTTTCGCCACTTGAATCACATCATGTCCTCTGTCTGACCAGTAAATATTTCCTAAAAATAAATCATATTTTGCTTATTCTTTAACAACATTTTTGTGTGATTTTCTTGTCTACAGGCTTTTAGTTTTCTTTGTCTTTATTTTATTTTACTGAAAATAAAGAATGTTTTAAAATAGTACTTTTATGAAAATTTATGACAATATAATCTTTTCAAAAGTTCACATATAATTTTTTAATTTATCCAATGACTTACTGAAGGTTTGAAGGAGTGACTAGTGGCGACTGACCAACAAAACTTATTTGAAGTAAATAAATATGCACACCTGTCATTTAACCTGTCCTCTGATAGTTGAAATTAATTGTAAGTTCACAAGGGAGCTAACAAAAACAAAAAGAAAAACAAACTGAAAAAGTGTAGTGTGTAAGATGCCCTTGTGCAGGAACAGCAAGATTTAAGTGCAACAACTTAAATTTCACAGAGAGACTACAAAGTATGTGCAGTAATTAATAAATTATTATCATTGTAACCTCTTTTTTAGTCAGTGTTTTTATATTACAAGTGAGTATTTTTAATACCTGTTTTCTAGTCAGTGTCTTTATATATTACAAGTGATCCAGTCAGCATTATCATAACTTGTTTTCTAGTCAGTGTTATTGTATTACCTGTTATCCAGTCAGTGTTATTATATTACCTGCTATCCAGTCAGTGTTATTATATTACCTGCTAAACAGACAGTGTTATTATATAACTGCCATCCAGTCAGTGTTACAGTTTAATCCACTTATCTCAACCTCGGTTAACTCGCCAACCCTATTAAATCTACGTTTTTGAAGTGGAATTGCCAAATTCCCTCTTTGCATTTTCTCATTGGTTATACTGATTCTTTTATGTCGCTGAACCCTAATATCTCGAACTCAAAAGAGGCCCAAATCACCATTTAACATCGGTTATTTCGATCCCCGTGACTAATCGCTGGCTTTGGAAAATGTTAGTTATCGATGCCACTTCGCCATCTTGCTAACGATAAATGGCCATAGCTTGTTAACAACCTGCAGCTTGAACTTTAGGGCATTGTTTCCCTCATCGGGTGCGATCCTGCCAGGGTTTACCTAGGCACACTGATGCCCTTCAACTGGCTCACACCTCTTTTATGTTAATTAGCCCACTTTTGAAGTAACCGCATGTACGATACTTTTCAGAGCTGTGTCAAAGCAAAATGACACGAATTTAATTTTGACATTGGTTAGCTTTTTGTAAAAACGAACTACACCACAAGGTGTTTTGTGATTTTGTGGAGTGATCTTTGTGTCTGCAATGTTGGAGAATACATGTATAATGAAAGGTTTGTATCAAAAATTGACAGTGGGTTTTATTGTATACTGATAAATCTCTGCTGTTAGTTGGTGCACATATACCTTTTGTTGTTAGCAAACATGTATGTATTTTTATAGCATGCCGATCACGTCATCAAACAAATTGCAGCAATTTTTTTTGTATAAAAAAAAAAATCACCAAAAATACATGCATGTACATTCTCATTTATTAATGCACATCATGTACATAAAGAAATTCCAAGCACAAATTAATACAGTACATATATTGCCACCATATTGGTTTTCTCTATCATCAGTTATCTCGACGCTTTTTGGCAAACCCCTAGGCCGGTGACATAACCGGGTTCAACTGTATTATATTACCTGCCATCCAGTCAGTGTTATTATAGTACCTGCCATCCAGTCAGTGTTATTATAGTACCTGCCATCCAGTCAGTATTATTATAGTATCTGCCATCCAGTCAGTGCTATTATAGTACCTGCCATCCAGTCAGTATTATTATAGTACCTGCCATCCAGTCAGTGCTATTATAGTACCTGCCATCCAGTCAGTATTATTATAGTACCTGCCATCCAGTCAGTTTATTATAGTACCTGCCATCCAGTCAGTGTTATTATAGTACCTGCCATCCAGTCAGTTTATTATAGTACCTGCCATCCAGTCAGTTTATTATAGTACCTGCCATCCAGTCAGTTTATTATAGTACCTGCCATCCAGTCCACAGCAACTGACTCAACACCACTGATGCCTTCAGTGACAAGAGTTTGCCGCTGGCTCAAATCACGTTTGATGCTGGAAATTGTCTTTGAGTTAGTATCCACCCAGTAAATCAGATCATCAGCTACATAAGATTTAAAAAATAATAAAGAAATGATAATGCATTAAGCAAAATATAGCTAAAATGATAAACACAAATAATAATAACAGAGTAAATGAAGATTAAAGTTTCTAGGCATATAATTTTTTTAAATGGTGAGTAAAAACAAGTAAATTTTGTTAGAGAGTGACAGAGATTGTCTGTCTAGGAATAAAATAACAGAAATAAGACTGACAAGGTGTTTAATCCAATAAAAAATATACAGATGAGAAAAAACACCTTTCTTTGTAGCAATAACTTGACATAAGTATCTTCAACAATAGAAAAGTGTTAATGTTATAAAAAAGAATTGTATCCAGTGGTTTCATCTTCATTTTAATTTTGGTAGGTGAGTGGGTTTGCTTAAATGCGTCCCCCCCCCCCCCCGAGGACTTTATTTCATTATTTGTGTTGTTTTTTTCTACTGAGCCATCCATGTGCAATCAGACTTGTGGCTCTCCATTCACTCTCAATTGGAAATTTGGCCCTCTGGCCTAAAAGGTTTGTGCACCCTGGTATATACGCTCAACATGAGCTCTCACTTCTACACTATAGGAGTTAGTGAAGCATCTTTTCTACACCATAGCAGCTAGTGGTCCCTCTTTACTGCACTACAAGAGTTAATGATACCTCTTTTCTACACAAAAGCAGCTAGTGGTCCCTCTTTTCTACACAAAAGGAGTTAGTGATCCCTCTTTTCTACACCAAAGCAGCTAGTGGTCACTCTTTTCTACACTGTAGGAGCTTAATTTAGTCTTACATCAAAACATTTTTAACATAACTAAGCAGAAAGAAAAAATACCTATATCAGTAGATTTTAATGAATGATTGTATAATTGTTGTTTAATAATGACTGAATCTAATGAGGAGCTGGGTGACTGGGAGGTTCAGATGCTTGGAGATTTTAAATAATTTGAAATGCTAATAAAAATCTATAAATTTATTTTTATTTTAATTTTTGCAATTTATGTTAAATCAAATCTTCAGTGCCATTTGAAATAAATCCAACACTCTCTAGCTCATCTGATCTAAAATCCTACAAAACAAAAAATCCAACACTCTCTAGCTCATCTGATCTAAAATCCTACAAAACAAAAAATAAAAAGAACTGACCAGCATAATAGTCAACAGAGGCTGCCAGAGAAATCTTGGATACTGGTGCCAAAGACTCCTGAGTTTCCTTGGGTTCCAGAGAGATGGCATGAATGCTGGATTCCGTTGAATACAATAAGAATGAATTGATGCCTGAAACAAACATGTTGAATACAATAATACTGATTTAATCCCTGAAACAAACCTGCTAATTACAATACAAATGATTTGATTTCTGAAACAAATGCTTCAAATACAATAAGAAAAGGTAAGCTATGCAGAACTATCACAATAATACAATAAGAAAAGATAAAGGATGCAGAACTATCACAATAAATACAATAAGAAAAGATAAGAGAGAGAGAGAGCCAATGCATTGCCAATAAAAAAATTCTCCATCATTACTCTCCAGTTATAGTACATAACTGAAATAGTCTCCATCAATACTCTCCAAGTACAGCACAAAACTGACAATATTCTCCATCATTACTCTCCAAGTATAGGACATAAATGACAATATTCTCCACCATTACTCTCCAGCTATAGCACATAACTGACAGTATTCCCTAGTACTCTCCAGCTATAGCACATAACTGACAGTATTCCCTAGTACTCTCCAGGTATAGCACATAATGACAATATTATCCACCTTTATTCTCGTTATAGAAAATAAATGACAATATTCCCATGTACTCTTCAGCTATAGCACATAACTGACAATATTGCTCATGCTATAAACTTGGAAGAAAAGCTGACACTGGCACTGCTCTACATATAAAACTGAAATTGCTTAACACACTGAATTCACCACTGTTATTGCTGCTTATTTTAAGTCAAGTACTTTTAGATTTTGTAGCAAATGGTCAAATTGTTAATCCTGTGGGTTTGTACACCCGGATTTAAAATTAGTTATAAATATTCAAAAAAACACGTTAAAAAAAAAACCAAAGAAATTACTGCTACCAGTGCATCAGGACATATATTGTCCAAAATAACCAGATACTGTTGCATTTTCACATACAGTGTTTGAAAAACAATAGAAATACATATATTATCAACTATATATATATATATATATATATATGTCATATGTCTGGAAGACAACAAAATGTCTCTCCATGTAATCTTGTTTTCAGTTGCTTGTTTCTTCCTCCCCTCCACTCACCCCACCCTTCCAAAGTGAGATAAAACGGAGTGGCTAGGATCTCACTATGGTAAATATTTTAAATGATTTTACCTCATTATATTAAAGATTGGGAACATCTATTTTAAAGTGTCTAATGATCTTCATTACTGATTAATTGGACATTTTAATAATGCTTTCTAATCAATACGTTTGATGTGTTGAAAGGTAATTATAATTAATTATAAAGTGTAAAGAAATTTAAATTGTCAAATTCAGAAAACATGCAAATATTTGTATACACAATATATTGCATATAAAACTGTATATTATGCTAAATGCTGTAATACTGAATATAATTTAGCTAATATAGGACTTTTACTGTGCTAAATGCTGATATAATGAATGTAAGGCTGTATACTGTGCTAAATGCTGATATAATGAATATAGGGCTGTAAACTGAGTTAAATGCTGTAATAATGAATATAGGACTTTATACTGAGTTAAATGCTGTAATAATGAATATAGGGCTGTATACTGTGCTAAATGCTGTAATAATGAATATAGGACTTTATACTGAGTTAAATGCTTTAATAATGAATATAGGACTTTATACTGTGCTAAATGCTGTAATAATAAAAATAGGACTTTATACTGTGCTAAATGCTGTAATAATGAAATATAATTTAGATAATGAGAAAACCAATACAAATTATATAAGCTCTACCATGGCAGGTATAATTGTCTGCTTTGATAAGAAAGTCATTATAATTACTGTGTGCTTACCACAGAAGCTTTAGTTGTCTGCTTTGATATGAAAGTCATTATAATTACTGTGTGCTTACCATAGCAGGTTTTGTTGTCTGCTTTGATACGAAAGTCATTATAATTACTGTGTGTTTACCATAGCAGGATTTGTTGTCTGCTTTGATATGAAAGTCATAAAAATTACTGTGTGTTTACCATAGCAGGTTTTGTTGTCTGCTTTGAGAATAAAGCCAGTAGTACAGCGACAGATTCGTGAACATCCATGGGGTAAACACAATTGTTGGCAGCCTCCATTTACTGCTGAGCAACCACTTGTACCTGTAGAAAAAAAAGCAACTCTGCAGACCATCAGAATGCTGAGGTGAAAGAAAAGGGTACTATGTTAAATGTACACAGAACTGATCTAATTTAAGGGTAAAGCTATCCAAAAACTGTATTAATTTACTAATCTGAACTGACATAGTCATAAAAAAATATTGGATTAATTTACTAATCTAAACTGACAGAATTACACATAAAATACTGATGGTTATTAAATCTTTGCACACCTACCACAAGCACAAATCTGTCTAAACTCTTACAATAATGTCACACCAGCAAACCTGTTTAAATGCTTACAATAATGTCACACCAGCCAGCCCATCTAAACTCTTACAATAATGTCACACCAGCAAACCTGTTTAAATGCTTACAATAATGTCACACCAGCAAACCTGTTTAAATGCTTACAATAATGTCACACCAGCCAGCCCATCTAAACTCTTACAATAATGTCACACCAACAAACCTGCAATAACAAAATCTATGCATCATCACCTGATTGTCATTACAAGCACATTCTATGAGTGTCATTGCTAAATGTACTGTTTCCAAATTTGCATTTTGCCATTACAAACACAGTCGTTGCATGTCATTGCTTAGTGTACTGTTTCCAAATTTTTTAATGTACTGTTTCCAAATTTGCATTATGCCATTACAAACACAGTCCATGCATATAATTGCTTAGTGTACTTTTTACAAATTTGCATTTTGCCAAAACAAACACAGACTCCATGCATTTCACTGCTTAGTGTACTGTTTCCAAATCTGCCTTTTGCTATTACAAACCCAGTCCATGCAGACCAAGAGAAGGAACATCTATTTAATAATTGTTAATGACATATATTTTAAAAACCACAATGAATGTATGTATTCATGTCACAATGTGACCATGGCATATATACACAATGTTGTAACTCTGCAGTAAAAAAAAAGTCCACAATGGCAGTGATTCCAAATGTCGTTCTTAAAGCTTAATAAATGTAAGAATAGCACTATGCTCTAGGAAGGTTGTGTGTCAAATGTTCAGTATAAAGTGCATACTTACAGAATTCAGGCAGAAAGCATGTTCATAGTCTAAAAAATAATACAGGGGTTGAAGGCACTTAAGGTTACATGTAACAAAACATATTATGTTGTTAAATGTTACTGTCATATTACATGTTTCACAAATATATTGTGTTGTTAAATGTTACTGGCAGGATGCATATATCACAAACATATTGTGTTGTTAAATGTTACTGGCTGATTACATGTTTCACAAACATATTGTGTTGTTAAATGTTACTGGCAGGTTGCACGTATCATAAACATATTGTATATTAAAATGCTATTGGCATACAACTAAAAAACTTAGCAACTTCAATATGCAAAATATAAAAGTCAGTCAAACAACAATCATGAAACTCGATAATGATTATTCTCTTTAATCCATCCGAACATTAAAATTAAAACAACAGTAACATAGATTATTTCAAAACAAAATGATTAACATATAAATATTTCCAATTTACAGCAAGATGCTGTGCAAAATGAAAAAACGTTGATCATTTGTTTCAGTTTTGGTAAAACTGCACAAGACTATTATATTAATCATATAACATTCTGTCTTTTTTCACAAACAAACACATCCAGTAGAACATCAATTATCTGAACTAAATGGGACAAGGTTGGCTCAGCTAATTAGTTCTGATAATCAAATAAATATACATGAGAATACCCAGTTTACATGATTCAAAGTGTAAATAGTAATTAGGCTTACAATTCAATTACTGTATGCAAGATTATTACCCCTGTATTTTGAAATAAGCTAAACTGCCACCACCACTACTATGCTCCCTGCTCACAACAGACTGGCAAATCTACATCATAGGAGACTGTCCTGAATCCCCGAAGTTGCTAAGGCCAAAATTTATTTTTAATTCCTGTAATACAAAATTGAGACTATTTCTATGCTATATTGCATATATCTTCGAATAAATAGTCAGAAGCAAATGCGTTAAGTGGCAGGATCGAGAAGAATATCATGACATCCTATTGAATAAAGCTATCATATGCATCCAACAGACTGGAACAGAGTGAACTAGACCTGCTTTGTGTAGACTCAAAGAAGTCTTGGCCAGTAATGTGGAAAGAGGAAACTAAGAAGTCTTGGCCAGTAATGTGGAAAGAGGAAACTAAGAAGTCTTGGTTAATATGTGGAAAGAGGAAACTAAGAAGACTTGGCAAGTAATGTGAAAAGAGCAACTTACTAACTAGTGCACTATCATAAAAACTAGGGGAGGCAGTGGTAGTTTAGTTAATTTTCAGTTCAGATAACTGATGTTCGGATAATCGACATTCTACTGTATAAGCAAACACATACATAAATAAACTCAAATAAAAGAAAAAAGTATATTTTTATTATTAGCTGTTTTTAAAAAGTAAAAGAATAGAAATAATTTCAAAGAAAATGTATATCTTTAACATGCTTTAGTTTTACTGCCCAGTTTGTCAAAATGCAGAGCGTTCATTAAAAAATTAGCAATTATGAGTCCAAAATTGCTTACCTCCCTGCCTTGTGCTTGGGTCATACACTTGCATAGCTGAGACCCGTGATGTATTGTTGCGCAGAATCGTCTGCTCCTTCTTCTCTATGTTCAACTTTATGATATTGTTTGAACTGGCAAAGTATGCAAATTTATTATAAATAGTCATTGAGAGAGGAGATGTTACATTCAGGTCCTTGTCTTGCAATGGGTTCAAACAAGTTTCTGTCAAGTTGCAATAGAGGATCTGCTGTTTGTCTCGGTTAATCCAGTATAACCTCTGTAACTTTTTGTCTATGGTAAGACCTATGCAAAAATAGGAAAGTATTAAATCTATCTCAATTAATCCAGTATAAACTCTGTGACATTTTCTTTTTAGAAAGATCTATCTAAAATTAAGAAATCAATAAAATAATGAACCACTAATAAGAAACTTTATGACATCAGAGCTAAAATAGTCCCTTCAGTCAGTCTGAGGCAAATTTCATGCCAATCAAGCACTCAATATCCGTCTATATATATTGACATTCCAATTCACATACACTATAATTTAAACAAATTTAAACAATTTAATCACTACACGTTTATATTAATTGAACAATCTCAATGAAGAACCATTTGGTTATTATTTGAAAAATGTTTTAGAGGAAATATTCTAGACTTTCACTGATGCTGGAAAAGACTAAATCATACAACCTACAAGTTGAAAGTCCAGGTCTTTTACTTAAAAAATTGGTAATTGGGGGGAAAAAAAATGAAATCTGTATTTTAGAACTCACTGGCTGGGTATGAAAGGTTGATTGCAAACTCTCTTTCATTGCTGCCATCCATGTATGCACTCATGATTCGGTGGTTCAAACCCGCAATGTCAGACCAATACAGCATTCTGGATTCGACATACATAGAATATTTATCTTATAATGATCATCTCCAAACATATTATTACCATCTTTACCATTACAGCATTCTGGATATGACATACATAGAATATTTATCTTATAATGATCATCTCCAAACATATTATTACCATCTTTACCAATTAAATCTCCAGTGTATTATTACCATCTTTACCAATTAAATCTCCAGTGTATTATTACCATCTTTATCAATTAAATCTCCAGTGTATTATTACCATCTTTACAAATTAAATCTCCAGTATATTATTACCATCTTTACAAATTAAATCTCCAGTATATAATTACATCTTTACAAATTAAATCTCCAATATACAGGAACCACTTAACCAAATTTAGACACACCAATGGCTCATTTTACCCATTTATTCACACAAATCTAGATAAATCATGGCTCATTTTACCCATTTATTTACATATATCTAGATAAAATATGGCTCATTTTACCCATTTGTTCACATAAATCTAGATAAATCGTGGCTCATTTTAACCATTTAGTCATCACATAAATCTAGTTAAATCATGGCTCATTTAACCCATTTATTCACATAAATCTAGATAAATCATGGCTTAATTTATCCACTTCCCCTCTTGTGAAAGGTACAAACTCTTTTCTGAATATCTGAAGGAGATCTTTCAATGCTGTCTGAGGAAGTTGGTCAATTACTTTCCTAATTGCTAATTTTTAACTCTAAGCACTGCTCACAAATCATTAACTTTATTTCAGACACTGCTTACAAATCATTATAACTCTACTTGTGCTAATAAAGCACCACATCATAAACTAGATAATGGTTGGACATAAAAATTATACTTGCTCAAAGCATCACACTTAGTCTGATTCAAATTTAGTTTCTATAAATTATAAAATGAACTAGGAAAGAAATCTAACACTATTTTCGGAAATCTACACATTTGTATTTGTATTATCAGCTGTAACTGGAAATCTTAGATGCAGAAAGGCTTGAATGCACTGCTCTTACCCTTGCTCTGGATAAATGACGATGGAATTTGGTTTGGATTTTGACTTGGTGATAATTTCTGTACGGTATGCTCCATCAAGTTTTGCAACAGAAATAGAAGCTGTCTCTTCAGTATAAGATGTAAAATACATGTTGCGTGACAACCAGTCAATGGCAAAGCCCTCTGGATTCGACAAGCCTATGGAAGTAAATAACCTGTGTTTTATTCCAGATATTCCAAAAAACTCATTAATATGATATGGCAAGTAAGCCCCTGTATAATTCCAGGTTCATCAAATACTATTTACATGATGGCCAGCCTCTGTTTAAGTCCTGATATAAACAAAACACATTTACATGGTGCCCAGCATCTGTATAATTCCAGATTTATACAAAGCATATATACATGATGGCCAGCATTTGTATAATTCAATACACTTTCCCAGTAAAAAAAAAAATAATGAATGAGACATTTAAATAAGAAGACATGATCAAAGATAAGATCAAAATATCAATCAATAAAAATGTGTTCAATGGGTATAATAACACAGTCAAACACAGAGAACTACACCAGTGACAGTTTTTGTTTTGTCGTACAAATGTACGACATTACTAATGAAAGTTTTTGTCATACACATACAAATATACTAATGACAGTTTATATACTACATTCAACAATATCAATGACAGCGTGTACACTGGATACAATATGGTCATACAGAACAACAATTGTCAATGACAATTTGTCTACACTGGATACAATATGGTCATACAGAACAATTGTCAATGACAATTTGTGTACACTGGATACAATATGGTCATACAGAACAACAATGCCAATGATGGGCGTGTAAAAATAAATGTTACCATGCTCTTATCAATGAGTACAAGCAAATGTAACAAACCTGTATCAATGACAGTCTGCACACCAGTCCCATTTAAGAAAGCAGAAGTGATGACTTGCCGTTTACTGTCTGTCCAATACAAGCGATCTGCCTGACTGTCATAGTCAATGGCAGAAGCATTCTCTACAAAAGGGACGGTGATGGATGGAATCACATTGTAGTGTCCATTGTTAAGGTCAACACCACGTATTTCATTTTCTTTGACATACAGCAAGAATGTGTTGTCACCTAGAATTAAAAAAATGCTGGGGATGAAATTTATGTATTAGCATAAAGCTATTATAAGTAAAAAACACACAACAGCACTGTGATAAACAAAGCTGCAAGAATATGTTGCTAACTAGAAGAAAGCAACACAACTAGCTGTAGATGAAACTAGAGATAAAAAGAGTAAGTTAACTAGAAGAAAACAATTACCAGGTGCCAAAAATGTCACAAACAGCAAAAAATATGCAGTTCACTAGCAAAAAATAACACTATGGTACAAATGTATATATCAACAATGAAAAATCCACTCAATATCACTATTTTAAAATTTACATACAAGAAAACGATGTTATTAGCTCTGGGGAAAAAATAACTTAGAAATATTTGTGTGCAGCAAGAAAGTTGTATTAACAATGTAGTTTTCAACCTGGAAGCCACAACTCCTCAGGGGACAATGAGCTTCAGTCCAGGGCTAAGAGATAATTGTAATTTTTAGTCTAGGGGCTGAGAGATAATGTAATTTTTAGTCTAGGGGCTAAGAGATAATGTAATTTTTAGTCTAGGGGTTAAGAGATAATGTAATTTTTAGTCCAGGGGCTAAGAGATAATGTAATTTTTAGTCTAGGGGCTAAGAGATAATGTTTTAGTCTAGGGGCTAATAAATAATGTAATTTTTAGTCCAGGGGCTAAGAGATAATGTAATTTTTAGTCTAGGGCTAATAAATAATGTAATTTTTAGTCCAGGGGCTAAGAGATAATGTAATTCTCAATCTAGGGGCTAAGAGATAATGTAATTTTTAGTCCAGGGGCTAAGAGATAATGTAATTTTCAGTCCAGGGACTAAGAGATAATGTAATTTTTTGTAATTTAATATTAGGAAAATAAATAAATTTATTTTATCTACCTTTAGAATTTTTCACTGGTATATTCTTGTTAAAAAAAAAAAATATTGCTAGCAGTTCCTAAGAAAGATTCAAAATTTGAAGAGGCTCTATCCAGAAGACAGCAACAATATTAGAACAATTAGAAGTTCACTTTAAAATTTGGGTTCCATTTCATCCAGACATTTTTGGGACAAATTCAAAAAACACTCCACCAACTGTTTCTCTTTCAACCTGTGCATGAATCATTCAAGGGTTGCATCATTCTATGCAACACTATCATTTAAGGAATACATTATTTTATGGAATGCTACCATTCAAGGAATGCATCATTTTATGGAACACTATCAGTCATGGAATGCATCATTTTATGGAATGCTACCATTTGAGGAAGGCATCATTTTATGGAACAGTATCAGTCAAGAAATGAATTATTCTATGGACATTATCAGTCAAGGAATGCATCATGGAATGGAACACTATCAGTCAAGGAACGCATCAGCATCATTCTTTGGAACAGTATCAATCAAGAAATGCATTATTCTATAAAACACAATCAGTCAAGAAATGCAACATTCTATCTTTGAAATACAAACATTCCAGCTGTTATAGTATTCACTCACATATGAATTTAAATAAAATATTAAGTGCAAGTAACAGTAATGTTATCAATCCATATACCTTCACATGTCTTGTTATCCTCTCGAAGTTTAAAACGATGAGGACATCTACATTTATAGGTGTTGTTCAAACCAAGAAGGCACAAATGTGAACAATTGCCATTGTTGACTCTGCAGGGATTATTTTGCACTGTTATGAGACAATCATTCTTCAATATAGCATCTGACTCCTTGACATCATCACTAGACAATGCTTTTCTATTATAGTTTATTATGGTTTTTCATTTCAAGAAAATTGTTCATTTTAAATACTGAAAATATTTAGTATTTTCACAAAATCAAACATTTTTCTGTCAGTTTACACACTTTCAATAAAAAATTCTTCATTATCTCTAATGACTTTCATTCTGTAAAAAGAGAAAATCTCTTCAGTATACACTACTGACTTTTCGCCTTATCACAATCAAAACATTCTTCACTATAGCTAGCAACTTTCATACTGTCTAAAGGAAACATTTTTCATCATAACTACTATTTTTAAATCATCATTATCACAATCAAAACATTATTCACTATAGCTAGTGACTTGTCATATTGTCTAAAGAAAACATTTTTCATTATAACTATTTTTAAATCATCCTCTACTAGCAAAATGATTTATAACACTGTCCCAAGACAAATATTCTTAATTATAGTTACTAACTTTACACACCATAAAACAATCATTTTTCATTATAACAGTAATTACTGATCATATACAATTTCAAGAGGTAACCTGTCAATAAATGAATCAATTATGAATGTCAGATGCAATTTTTCGAGTTAAAGAAAATAAAACTCTATATAAATATGGAGAGAGAAAGTAACTGCTGATCAAATACAACATCAAGAGGTAACCTTTCAATTATGAATGTCAAATGCAATTTTTCAAGTTAAAGAAAATAAAACTCTATATAAATATGGAGAAAGAGGGTGAATTTCTGTTTTCTTTTCAAAACAAACTGTAACAAGCTGTCAATTTAGAACAAACTGTAACAAGCTGTCATTTTAGAACAAAGAGTAAAAAGCTGGTCAATTTAGAACAAAAAGTACCAAGCTGGTTATTTCAGAACAAACAGTAACAAGTTGGTCATTTCAGAATAGTAACAAGCTGGTCATTTTAGAACAACAGTAACAAACTGATCATTTCAGAATAGTAACAAGCTGGTCATTTCAGAACAAACAATAAAAGCTGGTCATTTCAGAGCAAAGAGTAACAAGTTGTCATTTGAGAATAAACAGCAACATGCTGTCATTTCAGAACATACAGTAACAAGCAGTTCATTTCAGAATAGTAACAAGCTGGTCATTTGAGAACAAACAGTAACAAGCAATTCATTTCAGAATAGTAACAAGCTGGTCATTTCAGAACAAACAGTAACAAGCTGGTCATTAAAGACAAACAGTAATAAACTGGTCATTTCAGAACACACAGTAACAAGTTGGTCATTTTAGAACAAACAGTAACAAGCTGGTCATTTTTCTGCAAATTTAGTATAAGCAAATATCTCTTTAGAACAGTTCTTAAGCCATCAATAAGAAGCCCTAACATATTAATTTAATTCATCAAAAGTATATTTTGCTAAACCAAGTAAAGTTTCTCTTGCAAAAGTACAAATAAACTTTCAATTGTGTCTCTCTTTATAGCATTATTTGTCAATTCATTTTATAAAGTCATCACATTTTTATTTGTGTTTTTATTCTGATCATATTATGTAAATATAAAGTGAATGATGACCCCCCAAAAATATGCCAATCTCATATGAAATGTCATGGGCTTAAACTTGTTTCAAATATGCCATCAACACCCACAGATGGATACGTTATTTTATAATCCACCCCAAACCTTGAAATTCTTCAAAGGAAAAGTTCTGAAAAAGATTTGATGGATGTAGTTACATATGATTTTCAAAAACTCAATTTCCTAAAAGTAAATAAAAATCAACTGAAATAAGTGTTTGCTGTCCAGAAAAAAATATTCTCATAGATAAAGCTGAAATAAATATCACTATTTCATATTACACACACATATAGACTATATTACACAATTACATCATTACCCTCTGGTTGTCTCAACTGGTGAAAAATCTTTAAATCAAAAGGTTGAGTGTAAGTTTTCTGAATTACTTCAACATTGGAACCATTAAATTTATTGGCCTGCAAAATTAACATATGGTTCATTAAATTTTATGACAAATTAAATATGATTTATATTACTGAAATACAATTAGAAATTTTAATTGCAAAATTCAGTATCACACTATCCAGATAAATACAGAAATTCAACAACTTCAAAACATTTTCAAAACTCAAAGATTTGTTGGTATATAATTTAATACGTGGGAATGCATCAATAATTTTTTAAAGGTATATTATGTACCTTCAGTAATTTAAATAAACAAATAAAGATAACATTTTTTTTTAAATAAATGCAAAAGAAAGAATAAAAAATGTTTCAATGATTATCTGGCAAACAAAAATGATACATCTAACATAATACAGTAAAAGCCTGACTGACCAAATTTTCATTGTAAAACAGTCTATGAAATTAATTTTTAGCTCTGTAGTTTTGAATTGGTGCATGGGGAGGCAATTATTCTGCATTATCCAACAATTTTATTATCTAAACAGCTTTCAGTTCTGGTTAGAGAACTTTTTATTTTTAATTTTTATATTTCTATTTACAAAACACAGAGATCTTTTAAAAAAAAGAAAACTTACTCTAACTAAGGAATTATAGCGCCAGTCTGTCCAGTAGATGTAATGCTCAAACACAGTCACTGAAAACGGGTGACTCAGGTGCTCGTGTGAAATGGTAATTATACGGTGATCACCTCCTTCATATGTGATGCAATGAATTGAGTCTGACCTATTACATATGGCATGCAAGAAGTGAATCATCTTTCAACCTGTTATATATAACATCATGCAGCAATGTGAATCTGACGTGTCATGTCATGCAGTGAATTCACTCTGCTGTATAATTTACACATACAACCAGTCACAGTGATTTAAGTCTGTTGTATAAGTATACATACAAAATCTCAGTGAATTAAGTCTGTCATATAATTATACATACATATCACAGTGATTTGAGTCTGTTGCATAATTATTATACATATAACCTTTCAGAGTGAATCAACCCACATGCAATGAATTAACTCTATTTTATTGCAGATAATGAATTAAAGTTTGATCTATAGGTATGGCATGTTATGATGCAGTGAATAAAGTCTACCTATGCACATGAATTGGCATGCTGATTAAGTCTTGACACATATATATGCATGAGTCAAGTTGGACCTTTACACAAGACAAAATGATTTTTTTCCAGAGTAATACATGTAATACACCTGGTGAGTAATTCTAGCATATACATATGACATTAATTGAAGATTAAATCTGACCTACAGCATATGTCATTGCATGAAGATTAAATCTGATCTATCATATATGATATATAATGCAAAAATCAAGTATGATATACATATGACATGACAAGCATACTAAGTTTGAACTATGACATGACAAAGATTTAAGTCAAAACAAAGACACTTTGGTCTGAATGCTTAAGCCTATAAAACAAAAGATATTTTGGTCTGAGTGCTAAAGTCTGACCTATAAAAATAGATTCTTTGGTCTGAGTGCTGAAGTGTGACCTATAAAACAAAGATACTTTGATCTAAGTGTTTAATTCTAAAGATTTCCATCAGCTTGTGAAATATGTTCATTCCTAAATTACAGAGTGAAGTCACAACAAGTGACTGTCACATAATATCACCATTCATTGTTTCATTCACTCCACCAATATGTCACAACTATAATGCAAACAAAATAATCTAAAACTTTTCTAAAATCTGTTTCCTTAAGTTTATATATGTGATCACAAGGTCAAGAACAAGAAAAGCTAAAATGTTAAAAATAAGGTCAAAGGCCAACAAATACAAGATCAATGAATGTTCGAAAGGTAAGAAAGGTGTCATCAAATGGTACAAGATCAAAGGTAAAAAGACTGTTTCTTAATCTTACCTTGCATCCACCCAATACAAACGCTGTGGTTCAAAGTCCAAGGTGATACCATTAGGCCACCCTCCTCCAGGAACTTTGCGAATGTCATAAATTTCCATCCTAGTTTCCACCTCCCCTGTCATAGCACATCGTTCAATGCGAGGACGTTCACCATCCCAATCTGACCAAAACAGCAGCCTGTAAATAAGTACAAGTCTTTTAAAAGGAACAAGTGTGAGAGAAATAAAAATAAAAAGCATGAATATTGCATAACCTAGTGTAATCTGTACAAAAGAAATATGATCAACTTCATCAGTGTAAAATAAACTTTTTATTTAAAACAGAATTATTGAATACTTAGGTCTTATGACTAATATGTCAATACCATTGAAGTACTCATTTGTAAAGGTACAATTCTTCATTTGATGAAGTTGTCTTCTCACACATATCAATGAACAATAAATAAAGGTCTTCTCTGTAAAAACATCAATAAATCTTGGATGACAGAAATTAAATCTGCTAAAAATAATATATTCAAAACAAAGAATACAAACTTACAATTCAAGCAGTTGCCTTCATTTACCAAACAACAAGGTAAATATGCACACAAAAAATCACCTGAACTTTAAGAATGAACTTACCCGACTCGGGGATCAAGGGCAATGGCACGCGGGCTGTGCATGGATCCAGCAAGCAGTGTGGCACGGTTACTGCCATCGAGTTTGGCCACTTCAATGTGATCTAGGTTACTTTCCACCCAGTAGATGTTGCCACCCACCCAGTCCACAGCCACCCCTTCTGTTGTTGCCAAGCCAACATCTACAATGCGCATGATGTCTGTAACAGCTATAAAAAGAGTACAGTGTTTAATGACTTTTGACAGATTGTGTTATCTGTCTTTGTAAAAATAAAGGACTAATAACCTCTTCACAGATACTGTAATGTAAAGACATCAAGGACTTATATGAGGATTTTTAAAAAACAAAGTTATACGTCAATCATATATTTTTTTTGTTGCAAAATGAATAACAAAAACTCTTTCAAGTGCATAAACATAAAATACTTTACTGATTAAATCATCATCTGAACAGCTGCAAAAGCATTCGAAAAGCATATTTTACTGACTAAGTCATCATCTGAACATCTGTAAGAAGCTCACACAGTCATCTCTGTGTTGATGTACATTATGGTTTAACACTATCAGATATACCCATGTGTAGATTTACATTATGATTGATTGAGATGCTAGTATGAAGGGGACCATATAATTGAGAAAGCTTATATAATAATGCTGAATTTTCATTCTTATTTGTAACATCAATTTACACTTAGTAACAAGTTAATTCAGACCTAATTGATTAAAAATATAGCTTTAAAACATACTGAAAAAATACCATTGATGAGTAAATATCTTTTAAATCAGTGATTGCTAATGGTGTTGTAACATCTTTTACACAATCTCAGTTTCATACCACTGTGTAATGATACTCATTGACACAATATCAGTGGCATACCACTGAGTTATTATACTCAGTTACACAATCTCAGTAACATTCCACTGTGTTATTATTACACTCATTAACACATTCACAGTGATATTACATTGTGTTATTACACTCATTTACACAATCTGTGACATACCACTGTGTTATTATACTCAGTTACACAATCTCAGTGACATACCACTGTGTTATTTATTGCACTCATTTACACAATCTGTGACATACCACTGTGTTATTATACTCAGTTACACAATCTCAGTGACATACCACTGTGTTATTTATTACACTCATTTACACAATCTGTGACATACCACTGTGTTATTATACTTGTTTACATTATCTCAGTGATGCACCACTAAGCATTATGCACATTCTCCATGACATACTATTATGTTATTATACACATTAAAAAATTCAGGTCTTCAAAACCTATGATATAATGTTTTTTATGCTGACTTAGATTGTCTTGTACAACTATTACATTTATACATTAATATCTGTTATGGATAGAAATGGTCAACAAATCCAAAAGTGTGCTTTCAAAATCTAACATCCTTGCAAATATAAAACACAAATTAAAAGCGCAAATCATATTTTTATGTTAATAATTCAAGGGAACTCACTGTTAGACATAATGGTACCACGATATATCATGTCATCACCCACATCTGTCCAAAACAGCCATTTCTTTTCCCAATGATAATCCAAGGCTATCGTGTTGCGTAGTCCTGACACCAAAGAAACCATAGTACTGCCATCCAAGTTCAGTAAACGGATTTCATGGCGCCGTGAGAAGATAATATAGGGAGGAGCACCTACAGTTTAAAACAGATGTTATTTCACTAAATAGCAAATTTATTTCCCTAAAGAAAAACTGCACCCTGTGCAAATATATAATAATTTTTTCTGTCACAATCAGTATTCATTTATAGTATACACTTATAAACAAATTCTAAAAAGCTAGTTTGATATACAGAAACATAAAAATTAGCAAACTGAAAATTGAGTATTTCATTAGCTATCACAAGATATTGAAACCTTTAGCAAAATCCCCATAAGACAGACACAGAAGACTATTATTATTATTATTATTATACAATCCAAAACTTTACTCAAGATTCTCATGAATACTAAGAAAACTCAACACACTGAGGCAAAACTAAAAATACTGAAGAAAACTTTCCTCTGAATTTTCATGAATACTATGAAAACTAGATGCAAAGACAAACAAAATGCACTGAAGAAAACTTTCCTCAATTTTACAATGACTGCTATACAAATTAAAACAAAAATACTAAAGAAAACTTTACTCAATATTACGACTCCTATACAAATTAAAACAAAAATACTGAAGAAAACTTTACTCTGAATTACAATGACTGCTGTATAAATTAAACACAAAGATAAACTAAAAATATTGAAGAAAAATATTAGGCATGCACGATAAGATTAAAGCAAAAACTGATTGGGTATCTAGTCCTACATAATATATATTATTATCAATTACATCATTAACAATAACATTTTCCTTATGTGCTAAAGTATATCTGTTTAAAACAAAGAATAATTCTCTAAAATAAATTAAGTAACTAAAATTTAAAATACAATACAGAACAAAATTTGCCAGAATAATGGACACTTAAACAACAAAGAAAATATAAAATCATTAACAATAAATTAATTACTCCAGCAGCAGGATAACAGACACCTACAACACAGCATAGATGACTGTCAAATCATTAACAATAAATTAATCAATAATGTACCATAGTAACAGACTCCTACAACACAACATAGATGACTGTCAAATCATTAACAATAAATTAATCAATAATGTACCATAGTAACATACTCCTACAACACAACATACATGACTGTCAAATCATTAATAATAAATTAATCAATCCTGTGCCATAGTAACAGACACCTTCAACACAGCATACCGTCAATAACTTAACCCAACAATCAGTCAACTTTTGTTTTCCAGTCATTAAATATCTTAATGTCAATTACACTGAATTCCTTGCCTGCCTTTTATGAAAAACATACCTGACGCTTTGCAGCTGTAACTGTCTGTCATGAGCATGTACCCAGAGTGACAGCCACAAAATCTGCCTGATGGCACAGGTGTACACAACTGGCTGCAGATTCCCCATTGTTCACAAATTTGAATATCTGTTTAAAAATGAGAACTACATTAAAAAAAACTTTATATTCATAACAATCATATCAAAATATAAAATTAATTTCAGTCATGTATTTATAAGTGACTGGAACTTTAAAATGTTAATGAACTGATTTCATGGGGGTGGGGGTGGGGTTGCTTAGATTTTTCTTCATTTATGTCCTTATGTCACCCAAAATTGATATCTACTTCTGAATCAGATAACACTTAAACCATAAATAATGACTTAAGAATTTATTTCACACATAATAAACAAGTTAAAGACAAAGGGGAAAGAAAAAAATAATGTATTTAGCAAGGTACAAAAATAAAATAGTTCTTACCACCACAAGTTCTGTTGTCAGAGAGTAGTCGTTGGTTTGCTCTGCAGCCACAAATGTATCCATCAGGAGAATTATAGCAGATATCACTACAGTCATTGTTTATACACATGTCATAGTCTGTTTCAGAAATACCAGTTAAACAGAACATTATACACATGTCATAGACTGTTTCAGAAATACCAGTTAAACAAAACATTATACATATGTCATAGCCTGTTTCAGAAATACCAGTTAAACAGAACATTATACACATGTCATAGTCTGTTTCAGAAATACCAGTTAAACAGAACATGTTAGATCTATTACACATGTCATATTCTGTTTCAGAAATACAAGTTAAACAGAACATATCAGATCTATTACACATCATACATTACTTAAAAAACAGAACATATCAGATCTATTACACATCATACATTACTTAAAAAACAGAACATATCAGATCTGTTATATATCAAACACTGCTTCAGAAATACCAGTGAAACAGATACTATCCAATCTGCTATTTATCATATTCTATTTTAGAAATACCAGTTAAACAACACAGATCTATTGCACATCATATTCTGTTTAAGAAATACCCATTCAACAGCACATATTCAGAGCTGTCATACATACTCTGTTTCAAAAATAGCAGTTAATCAGCGCACATCATATCTGTCAGATATTATATTCTGTTTCAAAAAACACAGATTAGCCACCATAGCCCCTGTTTTGGAAAGACCAGTTATATAGTTCATAGCACCTATTTCAGAAACACCCGTTATACATAGTAGATTTGTCTACGCAAAACGAGACTTCTATCAATTCTATTCAAATATGCTTAATGGTTTGTTGAAAGATGCTTAAAGATTTGTTAAGCAATTAAGCAAGTATCTAAGGAAACAACTGTCTATTCTATACATAACCTACAGACTAGGGACCAAGGTCTAAACCTTGTGAAAAGAGTAGACAATATAACTCTCATAGGTGTAAGAGATAGATACATACATACATTACTCTACTTGCATTGAAATGAAGAGCTATTAACACTGCCATGAGTCACACTGCAATGAAAACATGATAGACTCACTGAAATTCTTGTTGACAATTAAAGTAAATCAATGATTTAAAGTGATTAAAACATCTTACCACACAATCGCCCTTCATCTGAGTTGTCTGGACAATCAATAACTCTATCACACAGCTTTTCTGGAGGAAGACACATAGTGGTGTGGTTCTTGCAAGCAAACTTTGGCCTTTCACAAACAGGAGCTGAAAGTACACAAACTTTGGCCTTTCACAAATAGGAGTTGAAAGTACACAAACTTTGACCATTCACAAACAGGAGCTGAAAATACACAGACTCTGGCCATTCATAAAAAGGAGGTTTAAATGCACAAACTCTGGCAGTTCATAAACAAGAGCTGAAAGTAAACAAACTTTGGCCATTCACAAACTTGAACTGAAAGTACACAAACTTTAGTCATTCACTAACATTAAATTAAGAGTACACAAACTATGACCAATTACCAACATTAATTAAAAGTATAGAAACTCTGACTGTGATTAGTGGATTGAGTGAAAATGTTATTGTCTTTCAAGATAAAAGTATTTTATCAGATTGTTTTATTGCCTTTGGAATTTTGAAAATTTAAATATATTTATTGGTTATGATTACTATTGTTAATTAATCACCCATAACTAATTACAAGTGATGAGAATCTTAATTTATGTTATTAATAAAACTCCAGCAGACACCACTCGTCTCTCTCACTTGGCAGATATGCGGGTGCTGGTAAATGTTTTCTCTCTTCCACAACATTAAAGACAAACATTTACCATCACACAATATTTCCATAGGTGGAAAACTTCTTACTAAAGGAGAAGATAAATCTGTCTTTTAATCTATATTTAGCAATAAAACAATCTGATAAAATACTTTTATCTTGAAAGACAATAACATTTTCAAATTCAATCCACTAATTTCTTACTTGAAATGGAATTTTCGACAAATGAGTACATGAAGTACTACATTGAAATATTTCATTATAATCAGAAATAGAATAAAATACTTCCACCATTTCATTGAAATCAACAAAATATGAAGGCCTCAATGTCTAAAGTTCTAATTCCTTGGAAATTGTAAACTGCCTTATTGATTCTGGTAAATTCTAATGAAATCCTTTACCACCATTCTTACCATCAACAAGTTACCAGATTCAACACCACATGCTATCTACTTCCCTCATTATATGTTTGTATAAATTCTAAAAAAGTTTCTGTTTTAGGTAGAATTAATAATATCTTTATCAGTGGATGCAGCCATTTTTCAGTAAACTACAACAACAAAAATTAACCAGATCACAAAAATACTTAGAGATTTAATACAACAATAAAATGATTAGACTTGAAGAAGTTCCATTCCGAAAGTAGAATATAATGGTTTAAATTAGGCACATCTAAAATTCTTAGTACATCAAGTATCCAATAACCAATAACCATACAGGTCTTTTATCATATTCCACCTGCGATCTTCTGAAAGTTAATATATATATATATTTTAGCAACAACATCAACATCAACAATAACAATAATAATAATATATACTGATATACTTACAGCAGTTTAGTTCATCCGAGCGATCAGAACAGTCACTGTCACCGTCACATTTCCAGACATTTGGAATGCAGCGCTGACCATTATCACACATAAACTCGGTTGAGTGGCATTGTTTTGTCCCATTTTTTAGTGCTATTATAAGAATATATTAATGAGAAAAAAATCAATATTGATGAAATCTGAATTATAATTCACCAAATTTCATAATAGATAATAAAAATGATAAAAACAAATTCCAAACAAAATAATTCACTTAAAAAATCTAATATTTTTTTCCCTCCAGGAGAGAAACTGCAATATCATTTTAGAATAAGAATCAGATTTATCTAAGTTCTACATCAAATAAATTTCATACAGCAAAATCAGTTAGGTTAACATAAGTTCTACATCAAGTAAAAAAAAATCATCCTACAAAATCATTTATCAGCCAAAGTTCTACATCAAATAACATCACACAACAAAATTAGTTATTAAGCTATCCAAAGTTAAAATCAAGCCATTAAAATCTTTACATTAAAGCAAGCAGTACTTAAGCCATTATATATCCTATATCTCTAGCCATTAAAACCCTACAGCTAGCCATCACAACCAAAACCTAATAATCTTAATCCTACAATAAGCCATCACAAGTCCATATCAATCTATCAAAATCTCCAACACAGCCATTATATAATATAATATAATCCCAAAACTAATCATCAAAACTCACAAAATATCTGGCCATCAAAAATCATGCACCAAGGCATTAAATCCCATTCTGAGCCACACAAATTCAAAATCAAGCCATCAAAATTCCTAATCAAGTAAAATGAAGTAACAACACTAACCAAAAATTAAAATCTCTCAACGAATGACTAATTAGCAATTAGAGGCTTAATTGTGTATTAAAATATCTTCATCATTAAAGTAACAAGATATATCATTAATAACCAAACATGCATGCCAAATATTTCAAAATCTAATAGAATACTCTCATTCAAACAAGCAATGAACACACATACAAATACACAAACACACACACACACACACACACACACACACACACACACACACACACACACACACTCACTCTCTCTCTCTCTCTTTATAAAATGCTTATTGTCAGTCTCTCCCGAGACAGCGCTATTAATTTAGCCCGGTCACATTACATAAATATTAAAATATAAAGATTTTTAACAGTACATTGTGTATTGTTTGGATTAGCTAAAAGGAGCATACACTTTAAGTTTAAGCATCTGAGTTACAAGGAAAGGCAGGCTTGATGTTTTTCAGTTGAAGTCCAGTGTATGGCAAACAGAAATAATTAAAATATATTATCTAAACTTGTAGATTTGGCCCTGACCTCCAGTAGTGAATAAAACCCAGAAGTATCAATGAAAGTCAGAAGTAAAACTAGTCAATTATAGCCATGGGCGAGATTAGTGGTAGAGTGTCTCCATCTATGAATGAGTATGTGTAGAAAAGTACTTTGACCACAGGTCAAGTGTGTCGTAGGTATCACATGTCAAAGGTGATGACAGAGAGCAAAGAATGAATTTGAATCACTTTTCTTCACAGACACCAACACCATATGCTCCAGCTGGAAGAAATTGTCCAATTTACCAAACATCATAAAAATTTGTGTTTATGTGTGAGTCAAAAGACTCTGAAAAAAAAGAGCACATGATTCTCCGTAATGGAATTCAGGAATCGTCGATACAGTGTTTTTTCACCATTTGTTTTAGCAGAAACTAAAGGCATGAGATTTGCTCCAGTATTATGTGTGAGAAAATATAATTTTAAAACCATTTTGTGTGTTTGATATGACTATTGTAAACTTTAATAATGATAGATAGAATAGTATGTACATTTTAATTATAATTCTTTTTCAGTTAGTGAACTTTGTCACTCAGAAAGTCTGCCTCTGATAGAGATTCACAGCCAATAATTCGATATATATAATTAATTGTTGCAAAATACTTAATATTGCATCATTGTTTGCAGGGTTCTTCTTTGTTGTTTTTCCCTTGTCCATCACTGCTGTTTCCACAAGTTTAGTTTTTGGATCTGGTTTGGTCTGTATGTGCATCAAGATTCAGTCTCCAGTCTAAAGCATCTTCCTGGTTGGGCTGTGCAAGACGTGTCTTCATGATGTTATATTTGTGTGGCGTGAGAAATAGATGACAGAGTATGCGAAAGATACACAGAACTATATGATCAGCTGAGTTAGCTAAGCAGTGTAAAGATAAGTGATACCCCAAACTTTAGTGTCATGGATTGTGTGTTATACTTATATTAAATACCCCAAGAAATAGTCATGTTAAGAGAATAAAATTATAACTGAAAGGCAAACTTTTAGGGAGAACTAACAGTTAGAGAAACAGACTTGTAGGGCAGGCTAGATCTCTCTGAGATAGATTGAATAATGATTTGGGGGAGGGTGTTGTAAACTGATGTGTATTTTTGACTAGATATCTATTTAATTTTTTTAATTCTTTTATTAATATTTTACTCATCTTTATGTCATTCCTTATCATCTTCACTGTAAAATCCATCTTGTACTGTGTTATCTCTGTTTTATGTTAGTGAAGATACTCACTTGGAGGGGCTCATATTAGTCACCAGGTGTGTCACTCAAATGATGTTTTGTCCTAAATTTAAATTAATTTACAGGTGACCAACACTTATAATAAACCAAGATATAATAAAAGTAAATCAAAACAAATGACAACACAGATATCAGGCAATAAAAAAAGGTAATGAATGAGATTTGAAACTGACAGAAAAATAATATGCATATATATATATGGATGTACATAGGCATAAATAGATAAATGGATGAAAGAATAGATAGATATATACTGATTACATACCAGGGATGTCAGAATCACAATTGGCTTCATCAGAACCATCAACACAATCATGAATGTCATCACAGCGTGAAATGTTCCGGATGCAAAAGTTGTCGCTAACACACATGAATTCATCCTTGCGACAATTTTTTTTTGCTGAAAACAACAATTCAAGAATTTACCAACCAATGAAAAGGTTGGAGAGGGTGGGAAAAGCATAAATGATTATTACATATTTTAGTATATTTGCTTTTCCTTCATTTCATTCACCTTCCTCAGCAGAAACTTCTCAAGTCATGCAGATGTATAACTGGTTTCCTTGAGTCAATTTTTTTCACTTCTACAGGTACCATAAAGGAAATACATAGTGCCAAGAAAGCTTCAAAATTGGGATTTTTGTTGCTTAATCCATTATGGTATGAATTTATTATGCTGTTAAAGAAAAGCTGTATGTTTGGGTCTGATATCTAATTCCTTAAGAGATGAATTTGCACACCTGATAAAAATGTGTGATATTTGCTGCTTTTAGCAAGGAAATTTGTAAGGCAGGTACACCTGTGTATTCAAGTCTGTTATTTTGCCTCACTTGCTAAATGAGACAACCTATATAACTGACTGTGAGTTAAGTACACTATACATAAACTGATAGTGGACACAAAGCAAAAGAACATGAATGAAAGTTTCTAAAAGTTGAGTCGTGACAGAAAATAAAAGGGAACTAACTCATCAATATTAAAGAGTGCACATTAAATGCAAACATCAGTTACTTAAGATGCAATTAGGGAACTTAAGAAGGTGCCTTTAAATGAAAGGTCAGAGAGCATAAGAAAGAGCTCTTATATGGAAGGTTGAGAACAATAAATGGTGTCTTTAAATGTAAAGGGTGAGGTTATTATTAAACAATACTTACAACAGGCTTGCTCATCAGAGCCATCAATGCAGTTTTTCTCACCATCACAAAGGAGAAGGATGGACAGACATACAGTGAAGTTGTTGTTTCTACACTTGAACTCTCGCTCTGGGTCACACCATTCACCACAGTGTAGCTGTAGTTAATGACAAGCAATTAACCATCATGAAGATTTGTGTTGAAATTTTATTACAGTTAAACAATGACCATCCAGCTGTTAAATTTTTCTACTTTCCAGATCTAGGAAGAGGGTATGTCAAGTGGAAAATTCTACTGACTGTTTCAAGTTTTGAATAAATGACTCCAATGCCTTCTGCATGAGAATCCTCAGTCCTCATGTTCTCCCAATTCTTCCATATAATACTTTATCTATAATATATTATATATATTGCACAATATAAACATTTTAGTCTCCTCTAACTGAATATGATTTTTCTTCAACTATTCACTTGCAATAGTTCTACTTCTTTAACTTGAAGACACACTAGTTATTCCCTTCAAACAATTATTTTTCTACAAACTTAAATAGCTCTTTCTGCTAAATTTTTTCTTTAAATCTTTCTATAATTACTACTTAAAGACCAGGTGAAATGGAATCTAGGTCAGCCAGAGATAGGAATAAATCTATAATCTAGAAATATTTACCTCATCAGTGATGGCTATTCATATCTATTATCTAGAAACATTTACCATAACAGTGATGATTACTTAACATCTATTATCTAGATATATATACCTCATCAGTGATGGCTGCTTAACATCTATTATCTAGAAATGTATACCTCATCAGTGATGGCTACTTAACATCTATTATCTAGAAATATTTACCTCATCAGAGTAATCATCACAGTCATATTCATTGTCACAACGGTACGTGCTGGATATACACCGTCCTCCAGTATGGCATTTGAACTGGTCCAAACTACATGTGTGATTGGCTATATTGAAATCATAAACCATTTGTTTTTCATTAAGCAAAATGATCATATTCATTCATTCTTTCCACTGCATGAGTAATAATTATCTCTCTTGCTTAAAATGTTTAATATTAATATGAATAATATTTATACCAGTCACTTTTCACATCAGCTATATTTGTTTCAGTGAAATTTGAAATAGTATTCTTCTATTTTGAATGGTGTAACTTAAATGTTTATTGTAAATCAAAAATTATATTCTTTAAGAACTTTCGCATATAAAATAATCAAAAAAGTTTAGTATTTAGTAACTGTAAATGGACATGCATAAAACTTAGGAAACAAACTTACCATATTTCCATATACACCATTATTACTTTTGCACCAATTTAATTAGAAATCACACTTACCATTCCCTTTTTGAGAAATGAAGTCACCCTGGTTACTCTAGTATTCTAATTAAATGTGAAATTTATTTCAAGTATGCAACAGATTCAAGCACAATACAAATAGAGTTACCAGCGCTTTAAAGGTGTAGCTGTTAGCTTCAGTGTGTTAAAGGTTCATGCACAATAAAAATATAGACACTGTCTGACACTGTTTTAGCATACCAGGTGCGTAAAATTATTTAAAAAATGAAGTGTCTATGCTAGTTATCTAAATTTAAATACTTTTTTCTTTTGCAAATGAATATGAACTTACCACAATCTGGTCCTTCGTCAGATCCATCAGGACAATCTTTCTCCCCATCACACCTCCAAACATCAGGAATACAACGACTGGAGTTTCCACATTTGGTGTGGTTACTGGTGCAGTTATATACTGGGGGGAGAATAAGGAGAAAAGGCATTTGAGACAAACAACATGCTAAAATGTATTGCCTTCCAGTTTATCATAAGTAACAGACCCAAGTTCAAGGTTAATTAAATGCTCTTCTTTCATCTGACACAAGCACCTCTCCTTGAAATTAATTCTAGAATCTAGAAGATACCCATACTGTTCAAGGAATCAATAAGATCTGTTGGGTGTCAGTAAGATCTGTTGGGTATCAGATAAGAGCTATAAGGTGGGCTTGTCTTGAAATATTTTTACCATTTCAATTCTGTCAATTTAATTTTAAAAGAGAAAATTGCAACAAGTGAATATATCTACACAAGAAAAACCTGATTAGCAAAGAAGTGATCACAATAAAAAAATAAGTTTGTAAAACAAAGTGGGGTATGGATATCACAAGATAAATTCCAGCATTAAAAGAGTGTTTAATTATTGAAATAGTCTTTTTCCCACTTTTTGTTTTTGAAAAAAAAATTAAAAATATGAATACTCACATTTACAGGTGTTTTCACTCTCATCCTCTCCACTAAGACAATCTTTTTCTCCATCACAAACAAACTGGTGGAAGATGCACTGTGTGGCACTACAGTTGAAGGAATCACTAGTACAAGACCCATTTTTGGAAAATAATTTACCTGGGAATAAAAAGAATTGTATTATAAATAAATACACTGGGATGAATGCAAGTGAGAAAATATAGTTTTGTTTGTAAGGATAACTCTAAAATGTAATAAAACAGTTTAGCATCAAGGATAAAATAAAATTACCTACAAATTTAATAAATTGTCTTTCAATTATGAAGCCATATTTTAAAAACTTTCTTCCATCTTGAAACCTCTCACACAAGTCTCACAGGTATGAGATAACCTTGGAAATAAAAAAATGGCAGCTACCACTTTGTTGGTTTGAGGGCTTATCTTTGTAATGGAAGATCATACAAAATAATGTGGACAATGGAAAGATTTATAGATGAATAATGGTAAGTGGCAGTAATAAATATGAAACTTTGTATGTTTTTATTCAGATATTGAAAGTATCATTGATATGAACATTCTGACTGGTGAGAGGGGAGAATAAGGGTGACCACAGGTGGATGTTAACAAGCAAGCCTCAGCAAGTTTGAATGAAGAGAGAAGAGAGAAATCAGTTTCCATTTGGTTTCATGATTATCAGATTAATCTCTAAGTCGTTTTTGTTTTGTTTTGTTCATATTGTCCCAAAATTGAAATTAATAGAAATTTTATAGTTTGATCCAAAAGTATAATTTGAATTGGAAAAAAGTTATTATGAAACATAAATATTTGGAGTGTAAAGAAAAAAAATTAGAGTAAAAGCAATACACTAGTTGGAGTACATAAGATGAAATCTATCTGTATGTGATTTACAACATTAGTAATGAATACTTCTAGTAGTGCTATATAAGTGATGAAATATATTTCTGTTATTCCAATACTAGTTGTGAAACTGACAGACTGATGTATAACTACAGCATTAGTGATTCAATCTAATTTTACTGCATTACTACAGCACAAAAAATGAAATCTTTGAGAATTTAAGAGATGAAGAGATGAAGCCTACTTCTTCTACATTACTATGATACTAGTGAAGAGACATACTTCTAGCATGTTACTATAATACTGGTGATAAAACCTAGCACGTTATTATAATACCAGTGATAAAACCTACTTTTAGCTATAATACTAGTGATAAAACCTAGTTCTAGCTTATTATATAATACTAGTGACAAAACCTACTTCTAGCATATTACTATAATGCTAGTGATGAAACCTATATCTAGTTATAATGCTAGTGATGAAATCTATTTCATCTTACTACATTCATCAATGGATTCATCTGATTTGTCACGACAATCAGGGATGAAATTGCATCTATGATTAATTGGAATACAGCCACCATCCTGGCACTTGAAGTGTGTGTCTGGGCTACAAGCAATCTGCGCCAGAGTCCCTGTCACAAAACAAAAATGTCTATATTATTTTATTTTAGACATTTAAACTGCAACTCCAGGTTGCAGACAATTCATTCCAGAAGACAAATAAAGTTGTATAATTTCATCGTCATGCTTAAATTTCAGGTTAACAAACAATATGTTCCATTGATGACCTGAAAATAAAGTTGCATTATTTGTTCTTCATGCTTAAACTCCATGTTGCAAGCAAATGTTCCACTAATAAAGTAAAAATAAAATAGAGTTTCATCCTTTTTCTGACAAAATGTACTGCCAAGCTGCAAGCAAACTGCCTCATTGATAAACAAAAATAAATGTTAAACAAAAATAAAATAAAGGTTTCACCATTCCATTCTGACACAAACTGTATCTCCAAGCTGCAAGCAAACTGCTTCAATGACAAACAAAAACGTGAAGTCTACACAATATTTCAACAATATGCTTCAACAATTTGTCCAGAATTTCAAAGAGAGAGAAGGAAAGAAATCTAAGACTACAGCTGATTATCCTGATGCTTCTTAATGTGATCTCCAGTAGAAACAATTGTTCGAGAAATTCTGACATGAAGTACAAATAAAGTATCAGTTTATTTTGATTATCAAAATGTATATCCAGGTTGCAAACATATCTTCTGACAAACAAAAAACAAATAAAGAATGCTTCAGGTTACAAAATTTACTTTTACACAAGAGTTTTCATTTTTCAAAATCATTAAGTTTTATTATTTATATTGTCTGTTGTCTCATTAATTAAAACATTTAAGCAAACACAGAAAGACATCTTGAGAAAATATAATTATTTTATAAGATGCCAGCAAATAACTCAAAACTAAAAATTAAAAAAAATATAATATAAAATTTTTAAAAAAAAAAATCAAACTGTTTGATTTCCAACACCAGGCATAAGAACACTTAAAAGAATTCTTCAAGAGTATACTACCTGTGCAGGTTGTGTTATCTGCCTGTAATGTGCGTCCAAAGGCACATTTACATATGGCTGTTTGAGGCCCAGTTGGAATGCACAAATCAGTACAATTGTTCTTTTTCCCAATGCATGGATTAGTATCTAAATAAAATCACAACAACAAAAAATAACCACACATGTCAACAAAAATTGCCAATTATAAATAATTATTAAATACTACACATATCTGAAGCAGCTCTTAGGCTGCCACCAAAACATTTTAGCTGCCAGAGATTTTAAACAAAAAAAAAATGTACAAAAAACCCAAATTGAATCTCAGAGAATATTTTTATATCTGCCAAACATTCTCAAAACAAGAAGGAAATAACAGATTAATAAACACAATATTTACAGGTTGTATTTTGCAATTGACTATTAATGCGAGTGATTGAGAAAAACTGGTGTAGTGTGTGTGTGCGTGCTTGTGTGTGCATGCATGCAAGTAGTAAATCCTATGGTGGGAGTAGTCTCTTAGTACCATAGAGCTATGCATTAGACTATAAATTAGGCAGCAGAGCAGGTTGGTGAGCAGGAATAGATGACGAGTTATCAAGAAAAAATGTATCCAGCATTCAACAAGATGTGCATGCTACAGGAGAATGAAGAATAATTCCCAATAAAATGTTTATATACGTATATCAAGAAATAAATCAAGGCAAAAATCTCATAATCATTGAAAATATGCATGGGCCATTTGATCAATTATACATGATACATGGCAGGGTCAGAAGCTAAAAAATTCAAACAGAATTTAGAGAAGATACAACAGGCTTTTCAACCATCAGTCATGATATCTTTCTGGGTTACATAAAATGCCAAACTAGATAAGACTGTTCTAATCTCATAAACTGTGATAAAGTATGAGCAGGCTCATTCACTCATTCAGTATATTGTTATACATCTCTCCAAACATACTGAAGCCAAGATGACAATATTCAACTACAAATTATTCCACATGATAGAGATGGCAGAGCAACTTTACTTATACTATCTAAATGTTTAAGGGATCTGTAGGTACTTTTAATGCTCCAATTGGGCTCAGTATTAAAGTGGAATTATTATTTTACACAAATGGCTAAGGGAAGATAATGAATGGCTGGTTAAATCAGTTATGTCTTTTCACTGCTGGAAAAAAGGATCACTAACTTACGTGAACCATCACTAAGGAAAGAAATATTTGTAGATTCCAGAATTCCGTTAATGCTGCATGGTTAGGCTAGGGAAAGTAGACAAATTTCTTAACCCTTTAATTTCCAGGGGTCAAAATGATAAGGATTCAAACAGTGCAAGACTTCCCAAATCTTAGACTGAAAAAAACTGAGAAAGACTTGAGGCTTGGCAAGTATTCATCTATCTTGGGAACTGGGGTCAGACTTTTGATATCACACCTTTGGTAAAATACAATCTACTGGCTGAGATGAATTTCTGACAAATTACTGGATAACTTTTGTCACAAGGGTATGTGTGACATCTCTGGGCATCCTTCACTCATTATGATTATTATTTATTAATTAATAATACATAACTAATTAAAAGTTATCAAAAATCTTAATTTATAGTTATTAATAATTCTCCCACAAGACTAACATCTCTCACTTTGCGGATTATAAGGGTGTTGTAAAACTAAACTTAATAATAAGATAGATGTTTTACTCCACATTCACTCAATATATATAATTCTCCAAAAAATATATATTTAAATCATGAAATGATAACACACACTGTGTCTACAACATCTGTCTGACTAAATTAAATCTTAGGTGAACAGATCTAGAGTCACATAACGTAATATGTAGTGCATAATAACAAAAGCAGGTTACTTCCCCATGTCCATTAGTGGGTTTTAGAATGTGAAATAAAACATAATTTTGGCTCCACCCCTTTTCCTTGACATGCCCACTTATAAAATTAGATTGGAGCTCACAAAGTGAAAATCAAATTGAGACAAAAATACAATTGTTTTATTTCACTCAATAGTCCCCACAGGAATTTCACATGCATCTGTGGAGAAACTATCCTCTCTCATGTTTATAATGTGGTGATTGCATGCCAGGATAATGCATCGGCACCCGAATTCTCTCTGCCTGCAATGTGTTCAGTAACGAAACTATACCCTTGTAATAAGAGTGTCCATCTAGTCAGTCTAGAGTTGTCATACCTGCTAGTGTGCAGATATGTCAGTGGTTTGTGGTCACACTGTAGAATAAACGGTTTTGAGTATAGATATGCACTAAATTTCTTTAGTGCCCACACAATCGCTAAGCACTCTTTCTCGATTATGGAATACTGCATCTCGCAATCTAATAGCTTCTTAGATGTGTATGCTACTGGGAGGTATTCGTCATCTGTCTCTTGTAAAAGTATGGAATTGAGGCCCTCGTCTGATGCATCGGTCCTGACAATAAATCCTTTGTCAAAGTCTGGTAACTTCAGTGCCTCTAGCTCAAAACCACCTAAAATACATTTCTTGAAAAGCAACTTGAAAAAAGAGGAAGTGCACTTACAGTTCATTTCTGGATTCTGTTTTCTGACAATCACCAATTCAAACAGTGGCTTGCTGTCATTACGCAAAACTGTAACATTGCCAGTGACAACTTCCAGTCTGCGAATCTGTCCTTTCAAGGACTCAGTCCAGTATACAATTCCCTCATGAAAAGCCACACCATAAGGATGGTCCAGTTTTTCTCGACTAACAAGTACCTGACAAAAACAAATATTTATATTCTGTCATTAAAATGTACAAGTGTCTCCCTAATAAATTCCTATCTGAACAAATGCTCAACAAGTTTAGTTCTTTTACTAATATGATCAAAAATATCAATATACGCTATTGGGCACTAAAAATATTTGTTACAATACAGAAAATGAACCAAAGCAAACATGCTTTCATAAAATTTTAAAATAGGACTGACGTGTTTTATTTAATAGGGATGTTGTTTATCATAGCATACTGTAACTCATCTGCTCTAAAAGTACAAAGCAGCTATAATCTTTTACCATACTTTCCTTCATTACTGTGTAAAGATGGTGATCTCCCCTGGGAACTTAATTGACTTAGCAATGACTTCAAATATAAGGAATGAGCAGAAAAGAAATAATTTAGAGCAAAAACTCTGAATGATAAAACTAAAAGCATACACACAAATGGCACATAATAAAACCACAAAGCCTTTTGTATTCATGTAAATACATGCATGAATTTTCCATGGAAAAATTAGTTGTTGCTGATTTACAGATATCCTTCATTGTAAGAAAGTGTATAACTCTCAAATATTTTGATCTGGACATGGATGTTCGATCATCATAGAAGGGTATCTATCCTATAATGGCATTATGTCACTAAATTCCACCTTAAGCCAAAAATAGACTACTTAAACACTACCCATATATATGAAGCAATCACTGCTACTAATTGTCAGCAATGCAGCTATAATTAATTAATTAACTCTTCTACCGTGCCTGTTACTGACCATGAAGAGCAGCACATTCAATGACATTCATAATCAATACATTTGAGGATTCTGTATTAGGTTTTTGTTGGATTGGGGTAGCTGAAGCTTCTATGTGATCTGTATTCTGTCTTTTACAATATATGGCAGATAGTGCATTCTGTCCATTACAATACACAGCAGTAATCTACATTGTGTTTGTTAAACCAAGGCATGATCTGCATTCTGTCTAATAGAATATTTGGCAGCAATCCGCATTCTGTCTACTTCAATGCATGGCAGCAATCTGCATTCTAGCCATACAATACATGGCAGTGGTCGGCATTCTATCTACTACAATACACAGCAATCTGCATTCTGTCTTTTACACAAATGGCAGTGATCTGCATTTTGTCTTAAAATACATGGCAGTGATCTGCATTCTGTATGTTACAATACATGGCATTGATCTACATTCTGTATGTTACAACACATGGCAGTGATCTGCATTCTGTATATTACAATACATGGCAGTGATCTACATTCTGTATGTTACAATACATGGCAGTGATCTGCATTCTGTATGTTACAATACATGGCAGTGATCTACATTCTGTCTACTACAATACATAGCCGTGATTTACATTGTGTTTGTTAAAGCAAGGCATGATCTGCATTCTGCCAAAACTCTAAAGAAAAAACTGTAGGGAAATATCTAACTGGTAAATATACTTCAAAACTACAGAAATAATTACATGCATTCTCACATACTCACCCGCCTATCTCCTCCACTTAAGTCTGTGGACTCTATGCGGTCAAAGTAGGCTTCAGTCCAGTACAATCTGCCTCCCTTCAGATCTAAACACAAACTATTTGGCCACTGAATCTCTGTGTGTACCAGTGTCTTCCTCTCTGAGCCATCCATCTTTGCAGTCTCAATCTTGGCTTGCTGAGCCGAGGGCTGCATGACCCAGTCAGTCCAATACATATTTCTATCAACATACAAATGACGTAGATTTATAGAGTATTTGTTTACTTCCAATCACAAGACTACATCAATATATTTCAAGAAATATGTTTTATGCTCACATAAATGAGAGTACATTAAATAGCATTTGCTTGCTTCCAATTACAAGATTACTTCAATATATTTCATGAAATATACTTTATGCTCACCTAAATTACAAAGTCTGTTAAACAACATTTGAGGATTTACACTAATTACAAGAATACTTCAATAAGTTTCATGAAATATGTTTTATGCTCACACAAAATGTGCAGAATTTTACACAGCCCTTTTCTGACTGCACTAGATTACTTACTGGCAACAGAAAAAATTTACCCATGTTTTCTTCAATAGTGAGCCTTGGACTTTCATATAACTACTCGACTGGTAGAATGAAGATAATGCTGATATACCATTAGATTGGTAGAATGGGAGATGACCTTGATATAATCTCCTGGTTGGCAGAATGGGAGATTAACTTGATACAGTCAATCGATTATCAGATTGAGAGACGCATTTGAAACTATGCAATTAACAACCCTCAATGTTCACATACTTCTACTTCTACCAACAGTCTTGCTACAGACAACAAAAGAAGGTAAAAATTAAATTAAATGATAATCGCTCTTTTGAACTTTCACATTAAAGAGAACACAAAAAATGACATACCCATTGTGTGGATCCAGAGCAATGGACTTTGGGTGTGTGAGATTGCCATTAATCAGAATGACCATAAGTGAAAAGTTGGACAGACTGGCAGCAAAAATACTTCTATGAATATCATCTGTCCAATACAAATTGTTTCCCACAAAATCAACAGCCAACCCCTCACAGCTTGTCATGCCCACACCTATATTTCAGAAACAAATTATAAGTAAATGATGGCAAATTCTTCAACCATACCAGTACATCAGAATCCAGTTGTAAATAAAAGCATATGTATTTATCCCTAGCCATAATTATATATCAGTTATAAATAAGAGCAGATATATAATCTATACCCACAATTATACATCACAAACCAACCATAAATAAGAACAAACAAATCTTACAACATATCTATACCTTTACAGTAGAAACTGACATTAAATAAAAGATGCCAAATATTTACCTAAAATGCAAATGGTGCTATCACTATTATATTAACATAAATGAAACAAATAATAATTTAATCATGTCTAAAAAGCCAAATTATGGTTGAATCATATCTAACATAAAAAGACAAATTATGGTAAAATCATATCTAACATTAAAAGACATATTATGGTAAAATCATATCTAACAAAAAAAAGACAAATTATAGTTGAATCAGGTCTAAAATAAAAAGACAAATTATGCTTGAATCATGTTTAATGAAAAAGACAAACTATTGTTGAATCTCTAAAATGTACATCAAGAAGTATTAATAAAGCTTTTTTTAATGGTCATATTCACAGTCAAATATCTGCCAGTGTGAAATATATTTTCACAAAATTAGCAAAGTAACTGATCCTTATTTGACATAACTATAATACAATATTTCAAGTGCAAGAGAACCAACAACAAAAGTTTATATAAATTGTGTGCAAATCTTTTAAAGAAATGTGTGTTCAAATTAAATCTTTACTTATTTATTTGCAATTTTTTGCTATAAGTGTGACCCTGAATGGATGGATGGATGCTTGAGTTTGTAAATGGATGTATGGATAGATGAATGATTAAAGAACAAATTGATAAAAGGGCACATGAACTATGATTCCTATTTCTAATAAAGTGTATGAAACTAACCATAAGCCTAAGTACAAAAAAAAACAAAATTAACTGGAAAACAATTGGTTCCATTAAAAAAAAATGGAAAACAAATGGTTCTGTTAGTTTTATCCAGGTCAGCAATTAAAAAAAATCAGGGCAAGAGAAAACAAGCACAAATAAGGGCAAGAGAAAACAAACACAAATAAGGGCAAGAGAAAACAAACACAAATCAGGGCAAGAGAAAACAAACACAAATAAGGGCAAAAGAAAACAAACACAAATCAGGGCAAGAGAAAACAAACACAAATCAGGGCAAGAGAAAACAAACACAAATCAGGGCAAGAGAAAACAAACACAAATAAGGGCAAGAGAAAACAAACACAAATAAGGGCAAGAGAAAACAAACACAAATAAGGGCAAGAGAAAACAAACACAAACATGAAAATATATAGAACCAGACAGGACTCCTTAAAGATCAGGAACCAAAATTCCAGAATTCACCTTTTCCAAGAACTACTACAGGATCATTTGCTCCCTGGACATTGCGACGAGCAATTTGAAGAGTATGAACATCAGAAAAGTAGATATCATTATTGCGTGGGTCAACAGCCAATGCAACAGGGCGTGCCAAGTTATGCACAGGCTCCAGAATGTCCTCAGTGACATTGGAATCCATTGCAATGCTACGTATTGTTCCTTGTTGGGCATTAGCATACAGCAGATAGTTTGTTAACTCCATCTCTGCATAAAACAGATTAAAAACCAGCAAGTTTAGAATATCAGACCATTTCTATCATTCTGGTGTAAAATTTAATACAAGTATTAACTACTTCTATTATTCTGATGTCGGCTCAGTAGAATTATTGCTGAAAATATAATTCTTTTAATATGTACACAAAAGAAAACATCAGAGTCTAAGTAACTAACTTACTTTCACACTGAGTCTCCTGAACTAACTTGTAACCCAGTCTGCACACACACTTGGCCACAGGGCCATTATTGTTCAATGAGCCACTGGATTTTGGTACCGGTATGCAAAGGTGACTGCACTTTTTTATTTCACAAATTTGTTCTGGCACTGAAAGAAAATGGTTGGTTTTCTTAATTGTGTTTCACACACAAAAAATCATGCCTTTTATGCCTTTTTCTTAATCACATTTCACACAAATAAGCATATTTTAGAAGAAAACAATAATAAATAAACCATAAAACCGTTTAGGTCTAGTAGTTGCTATAAATGCTATTGAAAAAGAACAGGCTTCAAACAAATATATGAGAAAAATTAATGCAAAGTGAAGATGATACAATAATGATTATATATTTTTAATGCAACAAAACAAAACAAAACATTTTGTGAAAAAAAAAGCAATTCATTTTCTATTAGAAAAAGTATTAGACACAAATACTGAAATTGTCAAACTATTCTTGGAAGTTGTTAAATCCCAGTAAAAGTATGTTAAAACCTAAAAATGTCAAGAACCTGCTAGCTGTCAAAACCTTGATAGGAATATCTAGCTCATTTATGTACTATAAATCATGTCTAGAAGTGTTAAACCTGGCTAGAAATGTCACACATAACACCATATCCACAAGAACAGTAGATATGTCAAACTTATCTAAAAATGTCACACTAAATTCAGAAGAACAGTAGAATGTTATGCACAAACACCATATCCATTAGAATGTTAAACCTAGCTAAAAATATCACAGAGAAATGCCATATCCACTAAAATTGTACATACGTCAAATCTAGCTGAAAATATCACAGAGAATTGACATATCCACTAAAAATAGTTGAAATGTCAAACCTAGCTAAAAATGTCAAAGCCAGTAGGAGAATATCCAGCTGGAAATGCCAAGCACATAAGTGTAAAATTTGGCTATAAGTTTTTATCCCTATTAAAAATATGAACTCCAACTAGAAGTATTCAAGCCCAGTTGGATGAATAAATAAGATTCAAACCCACCCAGATATGTCAATCCTAGTTAGAAGTATCAAAATCTTAAATGTCCAACCTGGCTTGATATATTAAACCCAGTTTAAATGTGAAATCCACCTAAAGTATCATATCCAACTAAAACTGTCCAACCTAAACAGAAGTCTAAAGTCCAGTCAGAAATGTCAAACCCAACCAGAAGTAGTGACTCAACTAGAAGTGTTAAACCCAGCTAGAAGTATTCAAACTAACTTGAAGTGTGTCAAACTTATTTTGAAGTATTAAACCAACTAGAAGTGTCAGAGCTCATTTAAAGTGTCAAACACACCTAGAAGCAATAAAACCAACCTGAAGTGTCAAATACACCTAGAAGTATTAAACCCAAATTGAAGTGTCAAACCCACCTACAACTATTAAACCTAAATAAGAGTGTCAATCCCAGTCAGAAGTATTAAACCTAACTAAAAGTGTCAAGCCCAGTATTAGAAATGTCAAACCCAGCTAGAGATGTCAAGCCCAGTCAAAAACATTAAACCTAACTAAAAATGTCAAGCCCAGTATTAAACCAACCTAGAAATTTAAAACCCAGCTAGAAGTATTTAATTCCAATAGAAATTATCAAACCCAAAAAGCTACAAGAACTCACATGAAGGCTGTCGGACTTGGTGAAATATCTTTAGACTGTTGGGTTTGACCATTTCGCTGGACACAAGTGTTGGAGGATATGAAGAATTATAGCGGTGAAAACGTACAATGCTGTAGTTGTGGTGATTTATGACAAACAAGTAATTTTCAAGAATTGTCATGCTAAACACATCCAGGACCTGTAAGAACAAAACAGTTTATAGTATATAGAAACCATTTAAGAATTAAAGGATATATTTATTCTTTATGTTAAGACAGTAATTTATCAACAAATGTATGGGGAAGGGGGCGAATTGGCCTTCATGGTTACACAGTTTTCTCAACAAAGCCATGGGATAATTTCAGCATTCATAAATATATTCAGCCTTCATGGCTATTGTGACACCAATGCCGCAATAATTATTGGTTCTGATTACTATTAATCATCCATAACTAATTACAAGTGATTAGAATCTTAATTTAAGTTATTAATAATCCTCACAAAGACAACCACTCATTTCTCTCATTTGGCAGATATGCAGGTGCCACAAACATTATTTCTTTTCCACAACATTAAAGACAAAGCCTAAAATATGTGCAAAATATAGAATTTTAATTGCCAAACCTGCATTTATATTTGTCAAAGACCAGAGAAACTAAGATAGCAATATTTTATTCAAGTAAATATTATACAACAGATGCAAATGTATCCAAGACATAGGTACAAAATTTCTATTCATAAATATTGTTATTACATTCTGTCACACAATTTGTAACCTTCTATAAACCAAGACAAAAACTTTACCATTTTACTTTCTAGACTTTTCACAACAGTGAGAGGAAATTTATTTCATCCGGCTATGGATAGCTCTTAAAGTATATTTGGCTGATATACAGCTTCAGTATAAAGCTTATAGCTTTAAACATTAAACATGTTTTATGTTCATTTTCACAAAAAAGATGTCTCTTGGAGACTTTAAAAGTTTTTAAAGGAAAACAATCAATTTCATTTTATTAAATTCATTTCTTTTAGCACAAAATCCTATTAAGGTAACTCTAAAACCTGCCATCTTCAGATAAAATTTTATTGCCATAAAGTATTTAAAGAAACAAAATTTTTGTAAGTTTTCAAGCACTAAGGTGGGCACAATTAAAAAGTCAGGAGAAAAATACAAATGCCTGTTGGTCACAAATGCAGTGAACATAAACAAGGATACAGAGTATAAACTTTATTACTAGACTACAAGACTGTTTTCAAATTGACTAATGCAAGGAAGGTTTTAAATACTCAAAGAAATAACAGGCCAATGCTTAATTATTAAAACTGTAAAACTCTGGGTAACTTAAAACTTACATTCAAGCCTTTGGCAATGACTCGACGATCTCCTCCATTATAGTTTACTCGCTCAATGAAATCTAAGAATGAGTCCCCCCAATACAGGTGTTGCTTTATCAAGTCCAGAGAAATTCCATGTGGGTGGACAATTTTTTTGGTTACAATAGTCAACTGGTTGCTGCCATCCATATCAGCCCGCACAATCTTGGAACTCATAGACCAATCACCATAGAACATGTATCTAAATAAACAAAAATCAACAAGAATGCTGTGTGTAGAAAACATGCCATAACACAAAACACTGAAACTCACTGATGAATCACCACAGAACACGTGAATAAACAAAAAAAAAATCAACACAAATCTTGTCTACAAATGATGCCATAAACCCAAGACCTTGGAACTTAAAACCTAATCACCATAGAACACATAACTAATGTCTAAACAAATAAAAAATCAACTAGAAAATGTCAAAATCAATTAGAAAATGTCAAAAACACAAACACAAAACTGATGCAAAGAAAAGGAATGCCTGAAGCATTCAGATGTTGAAGAATGTGTCTGTTAAAATAATTCCATAAACATGCAACTATACAAGAATACTAGCATTATAAATGCAATAAAAGTAAAAATGACAAAAAATATTTACAAAATGGAAGGTTGTTTTTTTTTTTTTACTAATATTAGTACTTACTTTAAATTTTGATCATGAAAAAGTCAATAACCAAGCTATGACTTTGTGACACCTAAGCCACACTAGTTAATGGTTATGATTATTATTATTATTATTATTATTAATCAATAACTAATTGCAAGTCATGAGAATCTTAATTTATGTTATTAATAAATCTCCCAAAGACACCATTCGTCTCTCTCACTTGGCAGATACGTGGGCACCATAAACATTTTCACTCTTCCACAACATTAAAGACGAACATTTACTATCACACAATATTTCCATAAGTGGAAAACTTCTTACCAAAGGAGAAGATAAATCCATCTTTAATCTATATTTAGAGAGTCCCCATTCACCTACTATCTCTCCAACATATACCTATTAATATGTGTAAAAAGGTCAATAAATATAAAAATAAATTTATTAAATCAACAACCAAATATGCAACATATGAATATAATCAAAAGAGCATTGACATTTACATCACTTCACAACAATGTTCAATTAAAGCTGGACAATTTTTCAGCTTATCCTAGCATAGACATAAGCAGTCACATTAACATACATATATAATCAAGTTCATAGCACTCATCACAGAATGTGAGTGGAAGTCAATGTACTTAGATGGCAGTTTTCGCTGGCACATGTTTACAATCATGCAGTTTGCAACAAGTCACCATCTTTCTTATTCAGGAAACAGTCCCAAGTGCCCCTTCTAGGCATGTTACACAATTGTTCCAGAATTTTCGATGCACTCAAAAAGCATACTGTGAAGAATCATCTAGAATTTCACATGCGCTATCAAGTACATCATGAGGAATGTTCCTGGATAATCTTCATGAATTCTCGAGACCAAACTCAGGCCACAAATCTTTGCCATATTGCCTTCTGAATGGAATTCACAGGAATCAACTTACAGTAACATTTTCTGATAAGTTTGATGATACACTGGATTCTCACATCAATGTGATCAACTAGAGTACAGTAATCACCACTTCCTGAGCAAAAGGGAAAAAGGCTTGTTCTCTGCAAAAGTAAAATTAAGGTAGTGCTAAATTTCATGCATATTCATCTCTAAAACTCCTTTCTCTCTCACATATATTCTCAACTTACAAATCCTGCAACAATTTCATTAGCATAAGAAATATAGCATCAATCAAAATTCACAGGTATAATGTACAACATAATCAAATTTGTGAACATAGAAATAATGGTTCAATTACATAAAGAATTCTCCAATTCAAATCATAGATCAACAGTAAACATGTACAAAATATTATAAGTCTATTCTTTCTTTCTCAGTCAGTTAACCTATCATAATCTAACGATCGGCTTTATGACCAGAATCGAATTATGTTCAAATTCAAATTAGAATAGAGTACTTCTTCAACAAAGAAACTTTCAATCAATCCCAATGTTTCAATGAATTCGTTATGAACAAGTGTGAGACCATTAGTCAGAAAAACTAATCATCTAGTTGGAACTGGTTTGGATTGCATCAGCAAATTTTCTAGCATATTCTCCACCTGAGTTGTTTACTTCCAATTCTGACACTTTAAAATATCAGCACAAGCAGTGCAAGGTTTGGTCACATTAACATTGGCACAATTTATACAACAATTAAGTTTAGAAATAAGGATAGGAAATTTATTCCGCAACAGACCTAATTCAGAATTAATAATAAAAATAATAGTTCTTTTTAACTAGTAAATTTCAATATTGAATAAAGTACAAAAATAATCAGAATAAGGCTGAAGTATTATAGAAATTAATGCAAATCATAAAAATAATACTAAAAAGAAATTTCTTACTCAATACATATCATAAAAATAATAAAATCAAAAATCTGTGAATGTGTTTGATATAAAAATAAACAACTAAAAAAGCAATTCAAAAGCAAATAAACACTTTTTAATTTTCAAAAGCCACAAACCCTTATAACTTACTCTCCACTGGTAATTTTGTGGGAACGAAAGAAAGCAAGCAACTAAGAGAAGTCTATAAATAAACATCAAGGAATGAAAGGAACTAAATGGTTGCCTTACCCTTGGGTGGGGTCCAGTGCTAGGCTCTTTGGTCCACTGATATTAGTATTAATAATGGAGAGACAGTAGGAACCATTTGCAAGACATAAAAAAATCTGTTCCTTAACATCGTCAGCAAAATACCAGTTGCCAGACACCCAATCTTTTGCTATATGCTTGACAGCTGCAATGAAAATCATTAGCTTTAGTTGCTTTCTATTTATAAATAAATAAATAAAACTGGGCAGGTGAACATCACCTGAACATCACCTTCTGAAAAGCAACAAATTTGTGTGAATGCAGATGTATACAATATTAATTACCATAAAATCTTGAGCATATTGTAACTCTTGTACAAATTTCTTTTCATCCACAAAAATGTCTCAAGTATCAAATAAAGAAATTCCTTTTCAAAGGTTTATTTTGACAATTCTGTTTTATAGAGACATCTAAAAAGGTCAGTCAGCATGGAGACATTAAGTGAAATGGAAGAGTCTGAGAACTAGTTAATCCAACAAAATGAACAATTACAATTCAAACATTTAAGAAAATTACAATGCAAATATATTATAAATAATATATAATTTGACAGTATATTCTATTATGTGTATAGTGAAAGCATACTATATTATATGTATTGTAATAACATAATTATAGATTTAATAAGAGAAAATTGTTTCCACACTTAGAAAGTACCAGAACTATTTTCAGAAGACAGTTTATGTAACAAACTATAACTTTCTTTCAGCACAAAATATCTATTTTATAAAGCAGAATAAATATAAATAAGAATAATCTTTTATGCTCTTAGTGTATTATGATAATTAATTTGCATATCAACAGGGTTAATCAGAGTTTATTAATTTTAGAATTCTGTTTCAAGACAACTTTCATTCTTGATCCAGTTCTATATACAATTGTTTATACTTATTTCACTTTTTATCACGTTCTATTTATTATACAATTGTTTATACTTATTTCATTCTTGATCCAGTTCTAATATACAAGTGTTTATACTTATTTCATTCCTGATCCACTTCTAATATACAATTGTTTACATTTATTTCAATCTTTATCCAGCTCTAATATACAATTATTTACAGTTATTTTATTCTTGATCAGGTACTATTATACAATTGTTTATACTTATTTCATTTTTGACTACAAACAAACAATAGCAGATTAATGGAATTTATATTAGTGATATTGTGTCAACCAGAGCTCCAGTGGAACGAGTAAATGAAATAAAATTCCACTTTACTATTTGGAAGATATTTTTCAAAGTCATCTGTAATAGTAATAAACTATAGATAGTAATGACAATGTATACGTATGTTCATCAATCTATTCGGTTTCCTAATACTTAGAAAAAGTTTGTTTTATTCTTCAAAAAGAAGATTGTGTTTTGAAACTCCTCAAATTCTCATTTGTTTATGACAATACCACTTGTTCGAGTGTTTACTGATACTTTTACATAATTATTTTCTTCAGTTTTAAACTAAAAATAAATAGAGTTATCACCACTTTACAGATCTCCATCCATTCACGTATCTGTCATTATTTATGTAACAATGTTTGCATACTAATAATTTGAATAATTTATCCTAAACTTGCACTCTTTAATAATCTAATCATAAAACTAAAGGCAAATGATCTTAAGTCACACAAAAAGCTTGAAGACATCATAAGCACAACCATTCTTTCTTGACTAAATCACACAATACTAGCAGTTGATGTTTCCTTAACCACATCATTATATGGCTCATAAATGAAACAATCACAATAATACTTCAATGCACAATTCAGTCTGAAAAGAGTTAACTTACAGTCCAGGTTAAACATGGTGGAAATAGTCCAAGATCGACTAATATTATTTTGCTGCACACATCTAAGTGGAGACTCTCGGGATATCTGAAACCATCAAGAGTAACCTTCCTCATGAACCATTTATTTTTAACAGAGTAGTAAGTAAAACAGCCTATATTGTTTATAAATTACATTTCTCATTTTCTTTAGAAATTAGGACTTACACAGAACAAAGCACATTGCAAAAGAAATGAGGATTTATACAGAGCAATAATACATTGCAAAAGAAATGAGAACACAGAGCAATATCACATTGCAAAAGAAATGAGGACTTACACACAGCAAATAGCACACTGCAAAAGGAGGTAATACTGTTCAGAAATTACTCATTCCCATTGTCTTCTGTAAGACAGATCAAATGCCACAATGCAATATTACCTCTCTAATCAAGGAAAGCCATCATTACTGCAATCTGCAATGATGCTACTAAAGGTTCTAATTTCTGAAGCAAATAATAGGATTCTATAAGTAAAAAAAGTGAATTTTTCCAGTAAATAATCATATATATTATATAAATAAATGGAACATTTGCAAGAACATTAAATAAATGTGAAAAGTTAACATGACAATGGCCAATAAACATAATTTAACTTTGGCAGCAACACTGAATGTATACAGAAAAGGACTCCAGCAATAAAAGATAAGCATAATTTAACTTTGGCAGCAACACTGAATGTATGCAGAAAAGGACTCCAGCAATAAAAGATAAGCATAATTTAACTTTGGCAGCAACACTGAATGTATACAGAAAAGGACTCCAGCAATAAAAGATAAGCATAATTTAACTTTGGCAGCAACACTGAATGTATACAGAAAAGGACTCCAGCAATAAAAGATAAACATAATTTAACTTTGGCAGCAACACTGAATGTATACAGAAAAGGACCCCATCAATAAAAGAAAAGCATAGACAATGGTATGTTGGATGCATCATTAATTATATACAGGAAAAGATGCAAACAAAAACAAAACAAAAAAATAATGAAAGTTTCAGAACAATAATAATATATATGGCAAATATGTCAAATGTATATTATCCATCCTGATAGTAACAGAAAAATATAAACAATGAAAATTTGGCAGCAACATTAAACAAACACAGAAAAGTAACCCAACCAGAACAGATAAATATAAGTGTGGAAAATATCCTAACAAAAACAGACACATAAATACAGGAAAAAACGTACAATAACAGATAAAACATAACTATAATGAAGAAACCCTAGAATGAAAGATACACAGCATAAATATAGTGAAGAATCCCAAGAATAAATAAAGATAAGCATGACTATAGTACAGAACCAGCAACCTGTCATATGATGGAAAATAATCCCATGTATTTTCAATATAAATTTTCATTTTCTTATCTATATAATTTTAAAATGAGATGTTATATGTAATTTGTATGATTTGGAAATGTTGTGATTGTTATTTCTGAAGTGAAAATCCAGGGTGAACAGGGGTGTAGGGAAATATAAGCTGTTTTGATTGAGAAGTGTATGTTGGGCAGTAGCCAAAGGTGGCATTAACTGTTATTGTTTTGTGAGAACGCTAGCTCCCTGGTATCTGCGCAGTAAAGAAATCAACTAAATGGCCGAGATCTACATTTGACCCATGACCTTGTTATCAATTATTCAACTTTTAGGCTGATGCAAATGTGAACTTATTCTTTTAGATAGGTGACATATGTGCCCGCAGAATGTGGGTGTAGAAGATATGTGAAAGGCTTAAATATTAATTAGTTCTGGGTATATCCATAAATTTGCATAAAAGAGTGAGTCAACGTAGAGATGGGCATGTTTCCTAGTCTAGAAAACTAGGATGCAAAATTCTAAGGCGTTATTCTTTGTAAATGAACTCTTCAGGCAAGGTGTTATACAATATACTGAATACTCCTGTAGCAATAACAAGGTTGTACAGGTTTTAAATGTGTCTAATTTCCAATGAGTTGAACACTGTAATTCTGGAAACAAATGATAAAAAACCCCATTGTAATTATTTCTAATTTATGTGCACTGCATGCAGTCTGATGAGCAACTGCATGCTATACCTATAATCTTTCAGTAGTTGTAAACTTAAGTATTTTTTTTAAATTACTGACTGAAAATTCCATTTTAGAGTATGAAATGAATACCTTGATGATTTCTCAACTCACAAGCTAAAAAGTGTATTTTATATGAAAGCAATGAACAAATCTCAATGATTGATGACAAGAGTTGTCTAGCAGCTACAACATAGTTGTCTGTCTTTGTGCTTGTCTTTAACTCATAAAAAGCAAAAGTGGCATTGCTGGTCACGTTACTTAAAAGGATCGTAAAGATACAAATCTTACCCAATAGACAGACTACAACAGAAGACAGATATAACCAGGAGAGAGACTTATACCCGGAGATAGATTTAACCAGGAGATAGATTTATCCAGCAGATAGATTTACCCAGGAGAGACTTACCCAGCAGATAGATTTGCCAGCATAATCAAAGTCCACTGCTGAGATTCTCTCTCCATTTATTGTCAAACTTTGAATTGATTCCAATTCAGTGCCTTTTCTTTGGAACTGTTGAATGGTGGACTGGTTAGCAACAATAAACAGTGGCTGAGGTAGTGCTGAAAAGTGTGAATAAGAAATTTAAGGACGTGAAGATGTTTCTAAAAACGACATTTCACAGTGTTATGCAGAATATAAAATTAAACTAAACAATATATTACAATTTTTTTCAAGCTTTTAAACTTTAGTTTTTTTCTGGGTTTTGGGGGGGGGATTCTTTTCCTTTTGGAATTATGACATATCTGAAATGAGAACATAACAACTTTAAAATATTAAAAGTAGAAAAGGCATTGTTTCACACTATTCTGAAAAGTGAAATGAAAACATTAAACAATACTAAAATATTAAAAGCAGAAAAGTGAAATGAAAACATGAAACAATACTAAAATATTATAAGTAGAAAAGGCATTGTTTCACACTATTCTGAAAAGTGAAATGATAACATGAAACAATACTAAAATATTAAAAGCAGAAAAGTGAAATGAAAACATGAAACAATACTAAAATATTATAAGTAGAAAAAGCATTGTTTCACACTATTCTGAAAAGTGAAATGATAACATGAAACAATACTAAAATATTAAAAGTAGAAAAGGCATTGTTTTGCACTATTCTGAAAAGTTAAATGAGAACACATGAAACATTGCATGACAATCTCCATATGTATATGCATCTAAAGAGGTTTATAAAAATTTATTTTAAAAAGTTAAGCTTTTCATCAGAAAGATTTATTATTACTTGTCTTGTTTAATACATGTTTACATGATGAGATCCACATGGCTGTAAAGCGGCTTATATAAAGTTCATTAAAGAAAAGAGGCTTTTCCACAGAGGTTTATATAAGTTTATTAAAGAATTAAAGCTTTTCATCATAGAGTTCTTTCATTTATGTACACACAAAAAATTTGAAAAATACTTATAAAGCAAATCTTACTTACTGTCATTAATGGTACATCTGGAGTCACCATTTTTGACGTAGCCATACCTACATGTGCAGATATAAGACTCCGGCAGGTCTGTACAGTCCTGGTCACAGTACTCATCATACATGCACTCATTAAAAGCTGAAAAACAAAATACCTACAACATACAGAAACTCACTTCCAACTGATTAATTCCATGCAACATACAGAAACTAACTTCCAATTGATTAATTCCAAACAACATACAGAAACTAACTTCCAATTGATTAATTCCATACAACATACAGAAACTAACTTCCAATTGATTAATTCCATACAACATACAGAAACTAACTTCCAACTGGTTAATTCCATACAACATACAGAAACTAACTTCCAATTTATTAATTCCATATAACATACAGAAACTAACTTCTAATTCATTATTTCCATACAACATACAGAAACTAACTTCCAATTTATTAATTCCATACAAAATACAGAAATTAACTTCCAATTGATTAATTCCATACACATATATACCTAACATATGTGAAAGATTAGGCACATACAGGCACTAACTTCTAAATGTACAATTTCATACCTATATATATACCCAAGATTAGTGGATAGAGACACTAACTTCAAAGTGTACAATTTCATACCTATACATACCCATAATAAGTAAAAGACTAAGATGTTACACAATTACATAAAGAAAGTAACTCCTAACTATACAGTTTCATACTTATTTATATTTATTTATTTATATATCCAAGAATATGTAAAAGACTTGGCTGAGACAGAAACTAACTGCAAACCACACACAAGCATGCATGCACACTCACAAACACATGTGTCCAAGACATCAGAAAGATAAGGTGGTGAAAAATTAGGCTGATACAGAATAACTGCCTCTACTGAACAAATGGTGGGGTGAATTTAGATGGAGGCAGTGAAAGTGAAGGTGGAAGTGGTTGTGATGGACAGAGGCTGTGATGGTAAAATCACATCACATCAAAACTCATTATTAAATAGCAATGTAATTCATAACTTCATATATCCCAAAACTGCATTATTGACTTATTATATGATTATTATGTATGTGAATAAAACATGTTCACATTGTGCAATTTGATAAACTGAGCAATGAAGTAAGTAGGTATCCTGTATCAGCCAGTTTAAGCAATATTTTGGAAAGAAAAACAATTTAACTTTTCTAAACATTTTGTTTTATTCCTGGCAGGACAAACTCACCTTCACACTGGGTTTTGTTCACTATTCTCATACCATCATTACAAAAGCATTGCGCACCCTGTATGGTTTCTCTGCAGTCGTATACACATCTAGCATTGGCACAAGCTCTGTTGTCTGAAAGAAACAAATATCATTTTCTCTGAAAAGAAAACAAACCATTTTGTACTAGCCTACATTTTGCTGTTTTCAAGAAAACAAACTGAATACTAGCCCACACCTTAATGTCGACAGCATTCAGTAAATAAACATGTTATGTGATCTGATACAAAACAAACACCCATTTAGTTCTAGCACAGGGTATGTGATCCAAAAGAAAACTGACACTATTTTGTTCCAGGTGTGGCACGAGGGTATGCTGTAACCAAGGTATGCTATAACAATATAACACCCCCCTCTGAAAGTGATCCAAAGAGAAAGAAATGTTATTTCCCCTGTGTGGATGAGTAGCCTCAACAACAAAAAATTGTAATAAGTCTGTTCACATCTTTATCTAGAGTACCCTTATCCTTCCATATCAAAATATGCAATGTGTATATCCTTGTTAAAACAAAATATTTTTTTTTCCATGTGTCACCCCAACCAACCCAGCTGCAGTACCACCAATCAGCTATTTTAGTTTACTTAACATAGCAAGTTAAAGTGGGTGATTTATTATTTCCAAAAAAAAAGAATAATTAATTCATCTTTCTATAATATAAATTCTGTTTACAATACTGTTTAGAAAAAAATTAGAATCGATAAAATTTAAAATTAAACAATCTGATATAAGTTAGACAATAAGATTGAGGTAAGACAAAGACACTGACAACAACAAAGACCACAAAACATCTACTTACGACAGTGACCACCTTCATCAGCACCATCCAAGGGGCAGTTGAGCACACTGTCACAGAGCTCAGTGTACAAAATGCAGTGATGCGTTCCCGGACAGCGATACTGATTAGGTAAGCACTCAAACTGATCCACAAGGTTACCTATATAACAGTAACTCTAACATCAAATTACTAATACATACTCAGTGCATACATGCACACACACACACACATACACACACACACATGCACAAGCATTTATACACTAGTAATTATGCACACTATCAGAAACATTCAACTATATACAACAAGCTTTAAAGATATGTTAATCACAATGTGAGTTCCTTTCTGTCTTTTCAGCAAAGTCGATCCTCTTGGCATTATCACAATATCAGTAAACTATAAATACTTTTCAGATGAAATTTTAATTCTGTAGAAATACACAGTTTGAAAAATAAATTCTGGAATTTTTGTTACAATTAATTAGGTAATAAGCGCTAATATGATGTAAAAATATTACAATTGGCATAAATGTTTCACATTAAATATACATACATATAACTATACATTCCATAATAAATATCTCCTGAAGTCCAGGGCAGTATCCTTTGTTGATGTCATCAGATTTAATTAATTTATTTAATCATTTTGCTAGAAGAATTAATATTCTGTTGTTTCTTTCAAACTCCAAAACTTGATGATTGTATGCTTTGTTTTATTTAAACAGATACAATTTTCATTCTCTACTAAAAATATCAATACACAAAACAAATAAATAAACAAAAAGAATATTGGATTAGGGCAAGAAAGGAACTCCATCTATTATCACTACTTGCTTTGTTGGCATTCACAATTCTCATTCTGTTAAAAAATGATACAGATTTAAGGAGTGAGAAAAACACTTGTTAAAGGATCACTCATAACTTTTAAAAACATGTGCTTGTTAGAATTCATTTTTTCAACTGTATATTAGTTTGAAAGGATTTATAAAAATTATTTCATGAGGTTAAAGATGTTTTATGAACATTATTAGTTCAAGACAATTTCAGTTTGAGAATAGGGCACATACATTATTAATAATTACACAAATTTAATGCAAATAAATTTTTTATTAATTTCATAAAATAAAGATTAAATTATTTAAAAGATCAAAACAAAAAGGAACAAATGCAAGATCTGTGAGTTATTTTCTTATTGAAAGAAATACAAAACAAAACTATTAATATTTAAACTGAAACAGAAGATTTTATGGCTGAAATGATGTAATCACACTGTTTAGTAGATTAATAATGAAGCTTCAACAACAAATAAAGTGCAAATATTTTGACATACAAATCATAAGTAAATGTTAGTGATAATAATAATAAATGTCTGCAAGTACAATAATGAATCCCAGCATAAAAGGAACATATTTGTCAGGTCTGTTTTATAAAAACTAAAAAATGCATCTGGTGTAGTTAATATGTTTTAGATTTGATATATTTTTCAGATTAGTATTTTTTAAATTATTTATCTTGTATATTGTTCACATTGCATAAACCATAAACTTTTATCACAACCAGCCCTTGAAAAGTGATTAATTACACTGTGAATTGTTCATTAAATTAAATCTTTAAATCAGAGCAAAAATCTCAACATAAAAATAAGTTAAAAACTAATGCATGTCAATGAATGTAAAATATGATCATGCGTGACACTAACAGTGAAAGAAAAAACAAAGGGAGACAACTAAAAAAAAAAACATCTTCATGCCATCTCCAGAGACCAACCTTCTGGAAGAGTATTGGTAATGGTATGGTGGTGTTCCAATGGTAAATATGGTACGCCTGTGATACATATCAAAATATAGAATACACGCTTATAACTAAATAACTAATTAAATATGGTACACCTGTGGGTAGACATCAAAATATAGAAAACACTCTTAAAAAATTAAATAACTAAATAAATACAGTATACCTGCAAACTGTATTATACCTACCAACCAAAATAGATAGGATATACCTGTGGAAAAAAACATCTATATATATAGCGCACACTTATTACTATCAAACTAAGTAATTATGGTAATTATGGTTCCCTTATAAATATGGGCAGGAGAAGAACACAACATCTGTTGAAAAATAACCAATAATGAACAAGTGAATCCCCTAAAATAATATTGTATTATATAGTGATATATTTACTATTTAGAAAACAAGATAAAAAATTCCATATAGCAAAATGAAATTACATTTAAGACATGCAAATATATTTCAAACTAATGACTGCAAATTATTAATATTAATCACTTACAAATCTTTGCAAAACTTACTACTATTATTAAATGTTCTTTTGTGGGATATTATTATTATTATTATTTTAATACTTTCCTAATTCTTTATTTATGAAGCAATATTTTTGAGTTAATGTATCAGTTATGCACCCCATCATAAAGTCTATAAAGGTTTTGTCTGAGAAGAAAACATTGGAATCTGCCTCGAATGTAAATGTATTTTACATAAACTTAAGTATGACCCAATCATTATTTCAAATTTAAAAAGGTCCTTTCTAAGTAACTCATGTACAAATAATGTTGTTATAATACAAACCACACATATGCACCTATTTAAAGTCTATTAAAATACAAGCTCTGAGCAGCTAATTTAGAAAGCAAAGCCTGGCAAAAGCACTATAGCTGTGATATGTATGATGAAAGATGGCAAAGGCGATGAATGTTCACATCTAATCTTGTTCATCTGCATTTTCCTCTTGCTTATACAAGTACAATTATGTGCATGTTCTTTTGCTTTAAGCAAATCTTTAACTTTGCTGAATGCTGATCTAGAACAACTCCTGATCTACTTTATATGCTGTACCCAATCTATTGTGTATGTAATACCTGACATTGTATATGCTCTGCCCAATCTCTTGTGTATGTTGTACCTAGTCTAGTTTGTATTTTTTACCGGATCTACTTTGTATGCTGTACCCAATCTATTGAGTATGTAATATCTTACTTATTGTATATGCCATACCCGATCTATTGTGTACCTTGTACCTAGTCTAGTTTGTATTTTTTTTTTTACCTGATTCATCATGCATGTTGTACCCTATCCACTGTGTATATTTTGCCTGTTTTCTTGTGTATGTTGTACCTGATCTATTGTGTATGTTGTGCCTAATCTATTGAGTATTTTTACAAAGTAAGATGCATTTGGTATCTGCATAAACTATATGGCAGGTAATGTATATCATTTATGACTAATACTGTGGCCATGACCATTTTTAATAATGCGGGGACCAGGAATACATTCTATATGAATATTATGGTAGACATAAGACATTTTATATGAATATAAATAACATAATATGGAGACAAGACACATTTTGTACGAATAATATAGCAACTCCAGCCTATTCTACATGAATTATATGGTGAAGACATATTTTGAATGAACAGTAAGGTGGTTAAGACATGTTATGAATGAATAATATGGTAGCTGAGACACAATATTTATGAACAATGTTAGAACCAAGACACCTTCTGTATGAAACACACAGTGGCCAAAATACATTGTGTATAAATAATACAGTGACCAAGACACATTCTGATTGTCTAATATAGTGACCAAGACACATTCTGACTGTATATATAGTGACCAATATTAATTGTTCAACTTATTGTTTTTAATATTATAGGCAAAATTAGAGAAGTCATTTTTAACATTATTAGATACTAAAGTGCCAATAAAAAAGGGTGGGAGGAGTCATTTCTAAGACAAAATAACATATTGATAGATGAAAATACACATAAAGCCCATGTTGTGTGCACACACATATTTACAAACATATGCACAAAATAACACACAATGTTTTATATTTATAAATAGGTTCACAACATAACAAATACCTAAGCTTCACCTACAATAAGTATCTATTGGTAAAAAATAAATTCATATTTAATAATCATATTTTGTCTATTTCTAAAAGAAAAAGTAAGACAACACTTATACTTGTGTATATAAATGTGAAAGGCACAATACAAAATAAAACAATAATAATATGTTGACATCAATTATAAAACAAACATGCATAATGAACATAGTGATATTGACAATGAAGAATAATGTGTTTTTTTTTGTGGGGAAACTTAAATCAATAACAACAAAAATGCCTGAAAAACAGCACAAGACCAACCGATAGAAACTTTTAAAAAATCTCACCACTCCCTAAATGGACAGTTGAAAAAAGAAACCCACAGTTAATTACAAATGGTTGAGTGTAAAAATACAAAGACACTCTTTCAAATACTAAAGTGATAATAATTTAATGGTTAATGTACCTATTTATTTGAAATAAATTAGAAAAAAAGCCAAAGAAAATAAAAGGGGGGAAATCCTTTAAAAAAGAACAACAATAAAGAACAGCTGTCCATCAATATTCCAACTAAACATGCAAGGAGTAAAGCTGAGCAAAGGTAAATTTAAATTGCAAGTATTTTAAACTTCCTATAAATGTAAATAGATGATAAAATAGTAGACCTTTCAGAAATCAGTTTTAAAATATTAAACAGAGAAAACCTATTAAACAAACAAAATCAGAAATGCTTAATAATGATTATTAACAGTTCTTCAATCAGAAAAAATAATTATTTAAAATTTCAACTAAGAGAGATCAAGAAAGCAAAGATTTTATTTAAATTTGAACATCAAGCTGAAAAATACAGTCTAATAAATTTAATTAACATTGAAGATGGTAAGTGATTTATTAAATTTTAAAGAATTACTTAAATAATATTAAAATTGATTATAAATCAATCAGGTAAAAAAAATATACTTATGAAAACAAGAAGAAAGATTGGTCAAGCAATATGATGGTATGAATTTATGAAACAAGAAGGATATATATTTCATTTTTAATTTTTAAATTACGCTTTTGATACTCGAAGTGAAACAGTGCTATTTACTCATATGCTATGATCATCTCCCTTCACTGGTGGTTATTGTGGCACTGTCACTAGAGGTAAACAGTAATATAACATTAATTCTGTTGTTGGACGAACTAACTGTGGTATTGCAAAAGATCCACCTTATACACTGGGGTTGGGGATCATAATGTTGTGAAGCATAGTGAAATTACAAAAATGGCAATCACTCTAAATTGGAGAATTTTGGTCCATAAATGTTAAAATAATGTGGTGATGCATATTGAAATGACAAAATTTGGAGAATGTTTGTCCATAAAAGATGTTAAAAATATGCTGCAGCTCATAGAGTTGCGAAAATCGGGAGATTTTTTGTCTATAAAAGATGTTAGAAATATGTTGCAACTCACAGGGAAATGAAAACCTGGAGAATTATTGTCTATAGGAAAATAAATAAGGGGAGTAAGTGGCAGCTTTATCATTTAATTTTGGTCACACAATATAAAGAGGGGAATGAATTATCATGCAAAATAATGTAGAAACCTGGCTTATGTTTGGTGGTTTCCAGTGAATAAGAGAGTGAAGTGAGAACCAGTGAATAAGAAAGAGAGAAGTGAGAACCAGTGAATGAGAGAGAGAGAGAGAGAAGTGAGATTGAGTGAACAAGAGAGAGAGAGAAGTGAGAACCAGTGAACAAGAAACATGATTAACCAAGAGAAGTGAGAACCAGTGAATATAAGAGAAGCAGGATTAACCAATAAAAGTGAGAGCCAGTGAATCAGAGAGTGAGAAGTGAGAACCAGTGAATGAGAGAGAGAGAGAGAGTGAGAGAGAGAGAAAAAAACGAGTGAATAAGAGAGAAGCAGGATTAACAAAGAAAAGTGAGAACCAGTGAACAAGAGAGAGAGAGAAGTTAGAACCAGTGAACAAGAGAGGGAAGTGAGAACCAGTGAACAAGAGAGAGAGAAGTGAGAACCAGTGAACAAGAGAGAGAGGTGAGAACCAGTGAACAAGAGAGAAGTGAGAACCAGTGAACAAGAGAGGGAGGAAGATGAAAGAGAAAAGTAAAAAAACAAAGAACAAAAGAGTAAAAATAAGAACCAATGAACATGAGAAAGAGTAGACCACAGGATTAAGAGAAAAAAGAGAATAAAGAACTAATAAACCATAAATATTTATTAGAAAACTGAAACAATCAATCAATTTCAATTATCATTCTTGACTCATTTATTTATTTTATTGTGAAAGGATCTTTTGCATTAGAAACTACATCAAGCTGGTGATAATCATGGTTCAAAGAATCTTAATTAAATTAAATTATAGGTGCTTGTATGGGTATATAGACATATTTACATCCCAATCATTCTGGGTAACCTGCTTACATATTAATTTCCATATACTGTTTCTAATGTTTGAAATATCTTCCTAAATGTTTAATAATGCCTTCTGTGTGATTAATTCAAGATAATTAAAAATAAACTGATAGAGTATTGAAGAGTGTGTTTTTAAAAAAAAAGTGTCAGAAAATTACACACTATAGTTAAAATGATATCAACAAATAATGAAATGGTCCATAATTATTCAGCGACATTATAGTAAAATGACAAAAAAAATAAAAAAATAAAAAATAAAAAGCAAGTAGGGGAGGTAAATAGTAGAGACCTGCAGTGCAACAGATAACACAGTACCAAGAATAAATCTAGCTATAGTAGACTTTTATCATAATATTAAAGAAGAAATTACAGCAACAAAAGTATAATACTAATATTATATTATATTAGTAAACAATATCTGTAAAATATAAGGTGGCAATTTTGTAGGTTTTATATTTCTTTGTTAGAATGATATTCTGATTATATCAACAATACACAGAAAAGCACAAATAAAAACTCTCCCTGTTTTAGTAATTAAATATTTTGAATCAAAGGGATAGCACTCTTATGTATATTTATGTGCTAGCGGACACTGAATGCCCTGTATTATGTAACTTATAATTATATGAATGAACTCTACTTTCCAAAGCCCCATCAACTACATGCATAAATGTCTTCAAAATAAAAACAGTTTAAATATTCTGAATGGCTTTCTTATAAACACAGTTCACAGTTCCTAGTGAATGTTTCCAAAATGAAATAATAATAAGTATTCTAAATGGCTTCCACAGAAGTCGACAGGTTATAGGGAGGATATCAGACTGTTTTATATGATATAACATGAGACTGCAGTAGTTGATTTCTCAGTAACACCAGCTAACAAAAAAGACTGCAATTGTTATTCTGTCAATGGTTATTACTCTTTGCTGTTTTTAATAGGTGTGAGTGCATGTGTGTGTATGTGTGTGAGTGGTGTGTACATATACCTGTAGTTGTAAAGAGAAACTCTGTAATGTTAATGCAAACATGTGCTGTTAATGGATATGTACATATTATGATGATAACACTGTGTCAAGTAGATTACTTTAAACACATCCATGTGTAGAATTACAGATCCAAGTGGTGCTTCTAATTTTAAAATTTCTAAATTTTAGAAATGTACCTTTTTACTATTAAATCCTTACATGAGCTTTTGCTTCTAAAATATATTTGCAAGAGATGTTTTGGTTTATAGATGTTATGTGGTTTTAATAAGTATGTAGTTACATATATAAAGTTACTAACAGAAATGTATATGCTGTTGATAACCAATTAAGTGGATGGTGTAGGTGTTGTAAGATATATAAATGTAATATCATTAATAGTCTCGTACATCTTGTTTATAGATTGGTACATACATTACTTTTGACAGCTTTGTTATGTATACTGTTAAAATTGATTCTTAATTGCTGTTAAATGATATATATATATTGTTTTAAATGGCATATGTACTGCTGTTAACAAATTTATATGTGTATTATTTGAAATTATATATACATGTATTGCTTTAACTGATGCACATTATTTGAATGATAATGCGTATGTATTGTAATAAATGATAAGTACATGTTATTTTCATTGAAATGTACATATGAAATAAATACCATATATATATATACTGATGTTAATTTTTATAATTACTGTAGTTAACAGATTTGTTCATGTTTTGCTTTTCTGCATGTATGACAAAGCAATCATATACACAAATAACACTTTCTAAATTTCAGTGAAAGCTCCTTGACAGTTGAAAGTTACATGCCTATTAATAGCAAATAAATATTAAATAATAAACAATTGATTCCCTTGATGAATAATAAGCTGCCCCAAATAGCAAAAAACTACAGCAGTGTGAGATGAAAGAGTGCAGTGGAAGGGGAGACAATGCTAATAATAATTAATGCTGCAAACAGCAGAGCAGTAGCAACCGGGCCATGAACAGCAAAATAAGTTGTGTATATGTAGCTCTGCCTTGTTTACATAACAACCAGTGCATATATAATTCATCAAATTCAAAGCAACCAAATGCAACAAAATTATATAGAAGGGAAAAAAAATGAGAGAGAAACAAAATTGCAGCAGTTTTAAAACACTGATGATCATACCAGCAATCACAAGCACAATATACCAACCTCTATAGTGAGCTCCCTTTGCTTTGCTCTTATGGCCTGATGCAAGATAATGCAAAGGAATGGTGCCATTAGTAGAAACAGGCGCACACCAAAATAAACACAAAACAGGCAATACATTCATGGACTGTTATGCTAATGAACAATGCTATACTGCAACATATTCACACACAAGTGAACAAGCAATACATTCACAAACTATTATTCTAACAAACAATATGTAACTGCACATCTTCACAAGAAGTGAACAGACAATACACTCAGAAACTTATGCTAATTAAAATACAGAAGTAAAATTCAGCATATTCACACATAAATGAAATTATATCCATTATATATTAATTTATCAATATAAATAATATTTAAATTGTTCCTACAAACAATAAAATTGTACGTCACTGTGAACAAAGTATTTAATTAAGTTTATCTATTAAAGATATCAGTGTTGCTTCGCCAATAAATATCAAATAACTTCTTAGGTAATTTTCGCATCTGAATGGAACTTCTGTCGCCTCTAAGTGCATTATTTCTGATTGATAAAATGTTTAATTACCACATCACAATGATGTAGGAATCTTAAAATATCCTCTGCTACTGGGTGTAACATGTTCTATGCAGTGACTCATGAACACAACTAGTTTAATTAAATGGAAATCTCATTAATTGAGTATGTTATTTCAATGGGATAATTTTAAAAGGCTGTTGTTAACAGAATTTATCTCGTGAAATGAAATGAAAGTCTTTGCTAGATGTAAGAGACAACTCCTTAAATTAAATCTTGCTATTGAACTTGTTAATCAAGGATCTATTGTACAGTTGTTATTTGTTGATGACCAAAAATGTAATTTAAGTGACATATATTGCTGAACATAAACTGTAAATTGTGACATATGCCCTACATAACTGCAATCCAATACATATAATGTATATAAAATGTTTCTAGAACAAGGAAGCCAATGTGCCCAAAATTAGTATTGAGAATGTCTTCCTAACCAAAGTTCTATGACCAAAATTGTGAAAAGTAAGTTCAGTAGTGTGGGGTTTTTTCCTTCTTAAGTATTCAGTAAATATTTAATTAGATTCCAAAAGAAATATAAACTTGAAGATAATGGCTGCCAAAGGCTGATGTCCCATTTCTTATTGGACCTTTAATTAATGTTGACCATTTTCGTTTCAAGCTTATATGGTATCAAAAAAGATAGAAATATCTTTTATATTTATTTAAGAAATATTTATTTAAAATATTTATTTAAATATTTAAAAAATAAATATTTCTGTGAAAAATAATATAAGAACAACATATCTAAACTGGACTATATTTATATAATTTAATTTCAAACATTTGCATTTTTGGCAGAATTTCAAATTGAAAGTTTGGCATCCTTATCCTTTGCACAGTGTGCGTGTGCGTGTGTGTGTGTGTGTGTGTGTGTGTGTGTGTGTGTGTGTGTGTGTGTGTGTGTTAGCTGTATGAATCAGGAACATTGCAATGACAGAATGAACAACTAACAGTAAAAATAAGTTTGACACTTGTGTAAACATAACTTTATATGACAGTGAGCAACACAAACAATAAACACAAAACAAAGTAAACAATGTAAGTCATTAAGAATTAAACAAATACTGAGTATAGCAACATGCAGTTAATAAACAGTAATAATATATATGGTAATCATTAAATAATGTAAAATTGCATAGAGGGAGCAATATACAGAAAATTTTAATAAACAGAAAAAAATTAAAATGTTATTGCTTAAACACCATTTTTCAGCAAACAGGTAGCAAAAAAAAAAAAAAAAAAAAGTCAATTAAAACCCAAGCAGTAATGTAACAAAGGTTTTAAATATGCTTGTTATTATAAAGACAGTAAGAAACAAATTAAACATAATATTTAAAACACAGCAATAATCTAACAAACGATGAAGATAAACATTATTTATAACATAATAACAAACACATTAAAAAAAATTTTAAAACAGTTAAGAATCTAATGGGGGTTCAGAATAACACTGAAAAACACAGGTTAGAGGCTAACATAGTTTTGAAATAACTCTGAAAAGTGCAGGTAAAAATCTAAGTAATAGATGTTAAGAATAACACAGACAAACAGAGGTAAGAATCTAACAGATGTTAAGACTAACATGAAGAAACAAAGGTAAGCATTTAATAGCAGTTAAGACTAACACAAAGAAACTGAGGTAAGAATTTAATAGAGGCTGAGACTAACACAAAGAAACAGAAGTAAGAGTTTAACAGCGGTTAAGACTAACACAAAGCAACATAGGTAAGAATTTAATAGCAGTTAAGACTTACACAAAGAAACAGAGGTAAGAATATAACAGAGGTTAAGACTAACAGTAACACAAAGAAACAGAGCTAAGAATTAAAAAGCGGTTAAGACTAACATAAAGAAATAGAGGTAAGAATTTAATAAAGTTAAGAATAACACAAAATAATAGAGGTAAGAATCTAACAGAGGTTAAGACTAACACAAAGAAACAGAGCTAAGAATTTAAAAGTGGTTAAGACTAACATAAAGAAACAGAGGTAAGAATTTAATAAAGTTAAAAATAACACAAAATAATAGAGGTAAGAATCTAACAGAGGTTAAGAATAACACTCTTTTAGGCAGTATACAAGTAATGAAGTATACAAAATACCCTTACAAAGATTAACATAATTTTATTAATTTAACAAAATTACAGCAGAGATTAAATATAACTTTAAAACAAAACAGGGATTAAAAGTGTATACAAAACAGTAGTTTAAAAAGATCAATGCAGTAAACAAATGACGATTAAGAGTAATATGACATTACCCATGCTGGCAGTAAAAAAGTAATTAAGTAAAGCTCTAGATAAAAGAACAGTAAACAAACAGTGGTTAAGCACAACAATAAACAAGTAACAATAAACAGCTTAACATCATTAAAAAATATGGGAGTAAACAAACAAAATAACATAAAACTATGCATAATAAACAGAAAAGAAAGGAAGATAAGCAAATTAGTGGTGAAATACTGGCAGTAAAAAAATACTTTAATATCAATGCAGTAAACAACACTATGTAAAATGCTGTAGTAACAAACAGATGTTAAACACAGAACTGTGTAAAGCAAAAAAGACAAACAGTAAGGTACACAGTAAAGCTAAAACACAAACTGGCGTTAAACACAGAACTGTGTAAAACAAAAAAGACAAACAGAAGTTACACACAGGATTACATAAAACTAAAACATAAACAGAAGTTAAACATAGAATTGCATAAAACTGAAACATAAACAGATACTAAACAAAATATTATGCAACCATTGCAGCAAACAAGCAAAAGTCAAACAAAGCAGTGTATAAAACAACTAAGTAAAGCTTGCCAAACATAGGAGTATGGTTTGAGTCTTTCAAGGGAGCAAAGTCTGATAACTACTGGTGTAAACAAACAGTAAGCAATGTCAGAGGTTGTAAACACGCATTTTTAGTCAGAAAATTTACATTGTTTAGAAAGAGTGTACAAAGAAGCAGTGTAAATAAATACATTTCAGATTCTTGCTGTAAACAATAACACTATTATGACTAGAAGCAACAAACAAATAAAGATAATTATAATCAGACTGAATGTACAATTAATAAAACCCCACATGCAGTTAACAAATACACAGAAAGGTACACTAAATCAAGAAAATGCAATGTAAACATAACTATTAGTCTTGACAAAATCTGGGACAAGAGACATTTGATGGACTGCAAACAGTAAATAAATGTGTGGCAGACTAAATTTGCCTATTTCTAAATTTAACTATTATATAAATTGTTAAATTGTCACAGTGACCTGACCTTGGGCACTCCTCAAGATGGTATTTTTGTAAGTGTCAGAGTTGGAGTAAACAACTCGAGAACATGCATTTCCAACTGGATGAGTAGTTTTTATTATTCAATGGTTATGGTTTATGAGAACGAGACCAGCCAATGGGCTGAGATCAGAAGTTTACCTGCTGTAGAGAATTCTATTGTCTAATCGCTTGAATTTGGAGTGGCAAGTAGTCCAGTCATGAAAGGTGGCCATTAGCTTGATGGTGAGTTAACTGAATGATTGAGAGAGAATGGACTTAGAAATATTTTGTGTATTTTGCTACTGATGTGTTTTATTTGCATTTTACATGTATTATGTGAGTAGACTATTGTTTCTACAAATTGTGAACAATGATGCTTATTTGTGGTATGCTAAACACTTGACATTGTTTCTACTGAACCTGCTCATAAAATTATTTAAGCTGTTTTCCTCAGGCTGTGTGTATGTATCGGGCTAATAAATACTATTGCAGAAACTGTAAGTTGAGACTTGAATATAAGAAAGAATGGAGTTGAAAAGAAATAAACAGGAAATTTAGCATTGTTCTCTGATTATATTTTACAGGGGAAAAGCAGCCTTTTCTTGTTTATTTGAATCTTCTGGTTTACTGATTGTAAACCACTATGACCATAGAGAACGCAAAAAGTATCTGCTGCAACTTGTAAGTGTAATGGATATACTGCATATGTAAGGTGGCAAAGTATGCTGACTACATTGAGCAATTTCTAAAACAAGAAAGTTACTGGAAATTGCTACAATTGTTGTTCTGCTTGAAAGAGCTATTACAGCAGAGCACCAGATTAACCTCGAGAGAATAGCAGCAAATCAGTGTTCTACAATGTGAGGAGTGAAACGTGGAACTGACATGAACAATAAATTTGTGACTTTGTTTGAAAAACACACAAAAAGGATTTTGCAGCTTTATCAAAGCTAAGGTTATGTAGAAGCTATTATCACTTATCTCTAATAACTCCATTTCTGTTCTCTTATAAGAACTATCCTGTTATTTGTATTGACATTATTGTCGGGATATAAGACTGTATAGATATTAAAAGTATTCGAACAGGTTTCGCGGAAATATTGATGTTAAGTAATATTTTTCATTGTATTTGTTATATGTACATTTGATTGTTGATTTAATAAATTTATTGTTAAATTCGTTGACCTTCTTACACATATTGATAACCTTATGTTGGAGAAGAAAGTGGATGGATGGGGGTTTACTAAATATAGATTAAAAGATGGGTTTATCTTCTCCTTTAGTAAGAAGTTTTCCACCAATGGAAATATTGTGTGATGGTAAATGTTTTACTTTAATGCTGTGGAAGAAGAAAAACGTTTACATTGCCTGCATATCTGCCAAGTGAGAGAGACGAATGGTGTCTGCTGGAGAATTATTATTAATTTAAATTAAGATTCTCATCACTTGTAAAATAGTTATGGATGATTAATTAAATAATAAAAATCATAACCTTTAACTAGGTGGCATTGGTATCACAATATGATATCCAGAGTAGACAAAAATATTGTTCAGACTACATGCAGTAAATGTACAGACTACTGAAACACAGAAAGATGATACTGTTCAATCTGCATGCAACAAACATGCAAATATATAAACCACAGAAACATCACTTTGACACGTGCAGTATACATAAAAGCTTTCTATATAGGCAAACAAATTGTAGTATACATATAAATGTGTAGCATAGGTCGACAGAAGTGCAAAAAAACATATATAAACATTGTTTATATATATAAACTGTAGAGATAGAAAAGAACAGAAAATATGTAAAGAGAAAGAGAGGTGCAATTAACATATAAGCAGAAACTTGTTTGTATAGAGAGAAAGGGTACAGTAAACATGTAAACATATCAGACAGACTGAAATGCAGTAAACATATAAATATAATGTATAGATAGAAAGAAGCAATAAATATGTAAACATATCAGACAGACTGAAATGTAGTAAACATATAAATATAATGTATAGATAGAAAGAAGCAGTAAATATGTAAACCTATCAGACAGACTGAAATGTAGTAAACATGTAAATATAATGTATAGATAGAAAGAAGCAGTAAATATGTAAACATATCAGACAGACTAAAGTGCAGTAAACATATAAATGTATAGATAGAAAGGAGCAGTAAATATATAAACATATTAGCTAGACAGAAGTGCAATAAACAGTCTTAGGGATTAAGACAACACATTTTCTGCAAGATGATAGATAGCCATAGTGGTGATCTGGACACAGAGAGAATGTTTTTAAATTAAAGCAATCAACTGAAGTATACAAACAGTAATTTAAAACTTTTAGACCACAAAGAGAAGGTTACTCTATATCTACATCTATATTAGTATAATCTGGAAGATTAAAACCTATAAATCTTAATTTTAATATTAATATATATTTCAGTAAATACATATTTTTTATTTAGAGTTAGGAGCCACAGATAATCATACAATTAAAAACAATTTATTAATATAAAATCTTTGGAAAAATAATCTTTATTCTTTATATATTTTTAGAAAATAACTAGGAATAAATCAAGTAAACATCAGTTATAAACTGAATTTTCTACAATGCAATTCATAAAAATATTAATAGAAACTTTATTCTCCAGAATCCAAAACATAAATTATTTATAAAAGTACAAAATATTATGTGAGCTACAATGGTACAAATTTTACAATGTGCAAAATACAGTGAGTGTTATAATTCAATCAGTTTCCAATTTAGACGGTGAAAAAATACATGGCTACTTTAACACGTTCATCTTCATATAAACTGTAAAATCTGATTAAAGAATTTTTTTTCTCGAGTTCATACACTTTTAAGATTTAAAACATTTTTTTTTACAATTTACTTTTGGCCAAATTATCCTCAAGGAGAATTTTAAAAACATTTTAAGTGTAATTATACAGATTTCATATTCAGATTGAAAATAATGTCTTTTTATCTAGTTGTTTATATCTGCAATAAAATATCAATAGTGTTTTCAAATATTTTTTATCTGCTCATCATTTTTTAATGATAGAATGCAACAGTAATTAATATGTATTTCTAAAGGCAGCTCTATTCTTGTAGGCAACTGATACAAGCTACTTCTTAAAAATAGCTTAAATAGTTATTAATGATCAGTCTCACCGTCTAAACTGGAAAATAAAAATAACACATGACTCTTGCAAAGGGGTGGAGCTTCGGTCTAAGCTTGCTGGGTATAAAAATATGAATGCAGGACACCAATACCAGGCAGGATATACATTTGCGGCTATCACTGGTGGATATGTGAGCTCTACCTTTCATCTGTCTCTACCTTAAACTCATCTTCAAATTGTTAATTAATGGTGTGAGGATCAGAATTCTGTTTCTAATAGCACTCATCTTAACAGATTATTTATCATATCAAGGTGTTTAGGTTTACCCTACATTCAAATACCTTTAAAAGTTTTGCGTTTCTACAAATGGTACAGGGGGTAATTTTTATCAAAGTATAACTTACCTTTAATAGCTTTTCTTCTTAGCAAAAGCAAATGAGCTAGGATTCTTAATCAACTTAACATTAACAGTTTTTCTACCATAGCAAGTGATCTAGGATTCTTAACCAACTTACCATTAACAGTTTTTCTATCATAGCAAGTGAGGTAGGATTCTTAGCCTACTTAAACTTACAATTAAAAATGTCTACATAATATTCTAACTCAGATCATTAGATAGTTTTCAGTTTGACTATCTTTGTGATTTCTGAGTTTACATAGATACACCAAGAAATATAGCTTTAAAGCAATGTGCATTAAGTACCTCCCCTCTATCAAGTTATCAGCATAACTTCAGATAACAGATAAACAGTTTTGATATTAAATATATATATATAAATATATGTATTATACATTATATATATTTTCACATATTTATGAAGTCAGCTAGATATATTTGAATTTCTATATTATTGACACAGGATTTCAGTTTTGTGTATTACTGACACTATTTGAATTTCTCTACTAGTGAAACAGAATTTTAATTTTTGCATTACCGACACAGGATTTTGAGACAATGAACAGAATATTATACTTACAAAGTCCCAGTGCCTCATCAGCACCATCTTCACAGTCATTTTGTCCATCACACTGCCAACCAGAAAATATACAGTGGGGTTCACCTGAGGGACAGCGGAACTGATCTTTCGGACAGAATGTGGGATTTTCTACAAACAGAAGGCAAAATCTGAAGTTCAAGTACTGAGTTCACAGCGATGGCTGCATGGGCAGCTCTATCACTTAGTTCAGAAATAGAGTGTTAAGAATACAATCATAATAGCAAAATAAATTATTCATATTTGCAATAGCAAATCAAAAAAATGCTACATAAAAATAAATTAAATATATTTTTTAAAAGGAAAATATAGTACTATTAGTAGCCAGTTTATAAGAGCAGAAAAAATAACAAACAAACGAAAAAAATATACCTAAAAAATACTAATACAATTCTGACATTTACAGAAAACCTCTAATTATTTTTTTTAAATTAGTTCTTGTGAATTATTTCAATGATGACATATGTTCTGTAAAAACTGTCTGAACTGATGATGCTTTAATCTGAGGGATAAATCCAATTATCAACAGTAGCTTTAAACATATTGGACTCAACAATGATCATTTTCTCAGTGAGGTGATACGGAACATGCCAACAATAAGCCACATAAGTTTACTGCTAGGAACTAGAAAAAATAAAGATTTTTTTCAGAATATAACAGCAAAGTTAAATTTGCATGAGGCAAAAGTATTATTGAATATACAAAAAAAAAAATGCAATAATGAAGTTAAAAGAGTGATATATATAACTATTTTATTATCTACTTATAAAAGTTGACAGTGAGTTTTAAAGTGGTAACTTCTGAAATAGCAACTTATACAGTAAAAAAGCAGTGAGTGCTTTCTAAAGGAGTAAATGACTTCTACAGCAGTGAGTGCTTCCTAAAGTAGTAAATAACTTCTACAGCAGTGAGTGCTTCTTAAAGTAGTAAATGACTTCTACAGCAAAGTAGTAAGAGACTTCTACGGTAGTAAGTGACTTCAAAGATAATAAGTGTTTTCTAAAGTAGTCAGTGCTTTCTAAAGTAGACAGTAGCAATCTGGTTTTAAATGTTGAAAAAGCAAGGTTAGAGGTGGTTTTGATAGCTATATCTCAAGGGAGCTGGGTGGCTTTGAACTAGGTTCTAACCTCACACATGGGTGATCAAGGTTCAAAACCCCAGACAAATGGATTAATTTAATCCAGTTCCTTGCTCGGGATTGTTAATCCATGTCCTAAATGTAGAGTGCTTCAGATTTTAATTAATATTAATTTCTAATAAAAAATCTTCCAATGTAATTTTAATTAACAATAAAATTGATATTTTTGCAATAGTAACACATTGGCTTGGCTAACATACAGCAGTTACAGTAGTACTTCAAATACTTGAAGTATTTTTCATATGCAATTTCAAATACACATAGCATTTCAACTGAATATGAAACAATAGTTAAGATACAACTGAATATGAAACAATAGTTAAGACACAACTGAATATGAAACAATAGTTAAGAAGTTTCTCTGAAGAAAAATGAAACAATAGCTGACATTTACCTTTAAGGCATGCACTGTTTCAGGCAGGTATAGTTATTCAAGGAAAAAATGCAGCTTACCAGACCCTATTATTCCTTACAATGATATGTGCCTGAACTGTTCTTTAAATGAAATGTTTTAGTACTTTATCTGTTAAGTGCAAATCTGTCAAAAAATTATACATTCAGTCATCTAAATGACTAATGCAACAGCAGCAATGCGCAATACTTTGCTTAACTATCATAATAATATTAACACATGCACATATATAATGAACTGGCTTGTTAATGTGCTTTATAGCAATCTTTCAAACATTTTTATTGCAGCAAGGTGTGGTAAATTCTACCTAGCATGTTAATTATATAATATCATGCAAATGTACAAAATTCGTCCAAATTAGGATATGTAACTGGAGATCTAACTGTCAGCTTCTGCTAGTTAGAATGCATTCAAGATAACACATTTTCTAACTTAATACTATCATGCAATTTGCATGGAACATGCATCCACAATTAGAATACATAGCCTGACACCTAACAGTTTCTGTTTGATTTCAAGGGTATGCATTTAGTAATTATAATCATAATGAAGAAACACTTTCTAGTTACAGGTGTGTTGCTTCGAAAATATTCTGTGACACATTATCTTGGGTATGGGAAGAATGTAAATACATTATGTAATTATTTAATTTAAACAATAAAAATAAATTCAGTGTTTTAGAATGTTGCGTGCAAATTATTAGGACAAGAAAAATAAATTCGTACCACAATTCTTTTCATCCAGACCATCAGGGCAGTCATCTTGCCCATCACACACCCAGTTTTTGGGTAGACAAAGGTATTTGGGAGAGCCCTGTCCATTGCAGTGAAATGTGTCTTGGGGGCAGAGAGTTTCTGTAATATAAAAAATGCAAATGTTGTTATTGATTGACTTTATTTATTTTTTTCTCCTCTTATCTCTGTGTGTTGCAGTGATAGGTTTGACATGAGGAGATTCATTTTGAAATAATTGCATTGAATTTCATTGGTGCTGCATTTATGATGGTGATGATTATACTAATGTAAAGGTGGCTGTCAGTATATTAAGACAATTTATGCCAGGCTAGTTATAGAATAATACACTAAATACCAATGTCTTTTAGTGGAATCGTACAACAATGTGGCATTCTCATGTCTCTTATACATTCAAAACCATTTTATATTTTACACAAAGTGTAAGCATTTTATTACATATACATGTCTCTATTTGCATTCAAAACCATTATATCCTGTATATAAATTTTAATCATTTTATTACATTGTCTATGGATACATATATTATAAATTATGTGTTTAAAATAAAATGTATCAATGTTACTATGTATCACTTGTATCACTGTGTTAAGTGTGTATATAACTGATAAGTGTATGCATGTCACTAGTGAGTATTTGTGTGAATGTCACCTCTGTGCATTTCACTCTGTGTATAAATTGCACGATGTCCCGAAGTATATGTCAATATATGTATGTCTGTTTGAAATTATGTCATATTTAAATGTAACCTCCATCAACAGTAGTGGAGACGACATTAGGTTTAAATTACAAAATACACATAAATCTTAAATGCCCAGTAGTAAAGACACCATCAGAGTGAAACTTATACATCAGATCCAATACATGACAAGAGCGAAGCAATATTAGGATCAGATTTACATAACAGATTCAACTTACAAACATTAATGAATAAAGTAATATAATTCCTTTAGCAAATTATATCAGTGCCACAGAGAATAGGAAAGGAGAAGTATCTGGATTAAACTTGCACGACAATGTCTTTATGCAACAGCAATAGATAAATCCTATTAGCAAATTATATCTGTGTGACAGATACTAAAGGAGAAAATAAGTATTATGATGACATTTACATTCACTATTACACAAAGCATACTGCATAATACTCTCTCCTCTACTTTCCACTACAGTATAGGATTTGCTTTGTGAGTATCTTATCTTCTGTTGCATATAGAATATGTCCTTTACTGTTGTCTAATACTCTGGTGTAATTTGTTAATATAATCCTACTGTCATATGTATCCTCGACAGTTACATATAGAATCAGTCCTTTACTTTTTCTAATAGTATACACTGGTGTAATTTGCTAATTTAATTATACTGTGTTGTATATATTCACTACTGTTTCATGTAGACTCTGTCCTTTACTGTTGTATAATAGTAATACTCTAATGTAATTTGCTAATTCTACTGTCATATGTGTCCTCTACTGTTGCATGTAGATTCTGTCCTTTACTGTTGTCTAATAGTAATACTCTGACATAATTTTCTAATTTAATTCAATTGTCGTATTATCCTCTAGTGCTGCATGTAGAATCTAACCTTTAGTGTTGTCTAATACTCAGATGTAATTTGCTAATTTAATTATATTGTTGTATTTATCCTCAATTATTACATGTAGAATGTGGCAGATTATCTGGAATTTATATTGGTCATTATATTGTACTCATATAAACTGACAGATAGGGTTTTCTTTGAAAACCTGTGAACTTTACCCGCTCACCAAGTTTCTTGCATATACTGCACAAGTATAAATTGGCATTAGAACTAATAGAAGTAAACAAAGTGGGTCTTGTATGCATAATAGGTCACATTTTCTAAATCTATCCTATAAACAGCAGATCAAACAAATGTTGAATCAAACAGCAACTCTAGTTTCAGCAATTACTAAACAACAAATAGCTGAGTCAAGTATCAATATCAGTATAAGCAAGTGTGTGCATAAATAGTTGAGTCAAAAATCAACAATAATATCTGCAATCACACTCACAAATACTTTGATCAAACATCCCGACTGTTATCAATGAAGTCAAAAGAGCAGTGAAGTGTTCAGTGATAGCCAGACTAGGTCACATTTTTATTTTCAGAGCTACTGCTTTCATTGTGCGTCATTAATCTATGACAGTCTGTTTACAAAATACAGACAGGTTTTATGTGGTTTGTGCAACCACACTGTGAAATGATTTGTGAGTTTTTATGTGGGTCAGTTGATTGCGATCTAGGTAACCCTTCATTTAGGGTTTGTGTAGCCTTCGGTTGGGGTCTCTGCACCCCTTGAGTCTGTGTATCTCTTAATTATGGGTATTTGTATTCACCAATTTGGGTCTGTATATATGCAATATTCTATTTGAAAAAGCTTTGAGGTTCTGATTCAAGAAGGATGGATATACACTGTCTATTGACATACATCAACAGCACAACAATAATCACACATTTAAACAGCCAAGTCATTCAAACAAAACACTAGCATCAGTAATCACCATACTTAAATAGTTTAGTCAGTCAAATATAACATTAGTATCAGTATTCATACACAAATCAGTTCAGTCAGACGTTAATATTAGCATCAGTAAACAAGCAAAAATCGGTTCAGACGTTAAAGAAATATCAACAGAACAGTTATCATATAAACAAAAGGTCAGTGAAACCAACACTCATAACAAAAAGTATGTGCTCATACAGGTCAGTCAAACACACGAAAACTCGAAACAAAAAATATGTATTCACACAGGTCAAATATACCAAACTAGTAGCAAAAATCACACGCCCACACAGGTCAAACATACCAATACTTGTAAAATAAATCACGTGCCCAGACAGGTCAGCCAAACATACCAACATTCATAACAGAAATCATGTTCCCACACAGGTCAGTCAAACATAAACACTACAATGCGTAAGTCCACCCAGAACAGCGCAAGTCCACCCAGAACAGCGCGTGTCCTCGTTTCACTGGTTTAACTGAAAGTAAATGTACGACAGCTAATTTGAACAGTTGCCTAATAAAGCCTTTATCGCAAGAGTATTTCATGACCAAAGCTGAAACCTCAGTCAATATTTAACCAGCACACAGAAACGGCGGGCGTGTTGGGTCATTACAATCGGCGGATATGTCATCGCTAATCAGCATCCTTCTAATCGCGAGTGTTTTTTTTTTTCATCTTGCACTGAAGGTAATAAAGAATTTAATAAATCCCAGCACATTAAAAATCAGGTGAGCATCAGTGGTAAAAATCCCGGACCTTCAGACCCAATTACAACCTGTCTTTCCCTTTTGCCTGCAGCTTTGAATACAGATGACGCATTTTTGTACGTAAGAGTGTCAAAGATTGAGGGATATTTTGTTGCTGTTGTTATACCAAGACAAAGTTAAACATGATTCCATCTCTACCTCTGCCCTTACTACCTGTTCACAATTTTTAGCGCTGTATTTCAGGCTGTATAATTTCAAAATACGTTTTCATTACTGTATTTCAGGTTGTATAATTTCAAAATACGTTTTCATTACTGTATTTCAGATTGTATAATTTCAAAATACGTTTTCATTACTGTATTTCAGGTTGTATAATTTCAAAATACGTTTTCATTACTGTATTTCAGATTGTATAATTTCAAAATACGTTTTCATTACTGTATTTCAGGTTGTATAATTTCAAAATACGTTTTCATTACTGTATTTCAGGTTGTATAATTTCAAAATACGTTTTCATTACTGTATTTCAAATGAACAATGTCGATGAATATGAGAAACAGTCTAATAGTTTATTTCAAGAAGGAATACAGCAATTAATTATAATTAATAAAACTGTGTAAAATACACGTGTGTGTACGTGTGTGTACTGAACTTCAAGTTTTCATGAATATGAAAAACATTCCGATAGACACGACTCAAGATAGCACAGAACGGTTATTTAAATTTAATAAAAATTAAAGGTGCGTGCGAGAGCGCTTATGTGCATTGCATGTGTGTGTGTGTACGTGCGTGAATGTGTGCCTATGTGTTTGTGCGTGCACACTGTTGTTAGTTCTCCTCAAGAGTGAGATGATGACCTAGATAACAAGTCGGTAACTTTGCACAGCAGACACTTTAAACTGATTCTCTAGTTTCAAAATACAATTCTTGAAACCCAAAGAAAACGTAATATTCCAAGGACATGTCGCTTAACACCTACACATTTATGATGACTGTCTTCATGTCGTTCTGGTGTCAGTCCTGCTGATTACAGCCAACTGCCAAATGAAACTTCAGTAAAAGACAAACTTGCAGAGTTTAGAGTGCCTCTGGATTTTTTAAAATACATTTTCTTTTACGAATGACCTTTCATCATGGATATGATAATATACAATCCAATTCTATTTATGTGCAACACAACAATTGGATGCAGTGGATTATTACAGGGAAATGGCATCATTACAGTGATTCTGCTTTTGTTCAGTCCTGTACAAAATGGGCTGTTAAGGGAAAATAATAAAATAATATATATGTATAAACAGTCGGTAGTTCATGTTCTTGACTGCTAAAGGAAAACAATAATGGATGATTACAATACAATGACATCTTGCTTTATGTACAGTCATGGATATAAAGTTGAATATTACAGTAAAAAGACATTATAATATTATATGATACGTCATTCTTCTTTATAGTGCATGGGAAAATTGGATTATAATTCCTGACTTTTATTTCGCTATGGGCACAAACAGGTGTTATTTGCAAGATGTACAAAAGACAATATCTATTTTAGGGCTAATTACAAAAGACAATATCTATTTTAGGGCTAATTACAAAAGACAATATCTATTTTTGGGCTAATTTACTTCGATTTTAAAGATATAAGCAAACTACCATGCTGTTAAGCAAACAAATTATCTAAAATAAAATATTACAGTGAAGCTAATTAAGAACTGAACTAAATCCAATTTCAACAAAATTGTCTGTTCCTTACGAAAAAACAAAACAAAACTGGAGACGAATAGCATCGTTATATATTTGAAAAATGGCTTCAGTTCCTGTGTTCTTCAGTTAAACAGGTCTTTATTTCTAGTTTTTGTTCTTTTCAATATGTCCTTCAATTATAGGTTTAGTCCCTGTTAAATTAGCTTCAGTTACAGTTTAAGTGTCCTCTTAAACTGGCTTCAGTTACACCTTAAATGTTCTCTTAAACTGGATTCACTTACACCTTAACTGTTCTCTTAAACTGGATTCACTTATAACTTAAATGTTCTCCTAAACTGGCTTCACTTACAGCTTTTAAGCCTTTTAAACTGGCTTCAGTACAGATTGAGTGTGCTTTTAAAATGTTTTCACTCACAGTTAAATGTCCTTTTGAACTGGCTTCAGCTTAAACTGGCTTTCAAGTACAGCTTGAGTACCCTGTTAAACTTCATATCCACCTTACGTCACCAGACTAACGTAAATATAGTAAAGAGACCTAGCAGTCAGTGTTCGTCACGATGCCTGTCAAAAAAAACAAACAATCAAAACATGGAACTAGCTTGTTCGTGCAAGTCACACAATGCTAAGATAAACAAACAAAGAACTAGCTTTGTTCGTACAAGTCACAATTCGAGCATCAGGCAATGCCAAGTTATCGCGAGAACTGTCGCCTTGACCACAAAAATTGAAATAACGAGATTATCGCGAGAACTGTCGCCTTGACCACAAAAATGAAACAATAACGAGATTATCGCGAGAACTGTCGCCTTGACCACAAAAATTGAAATAACGAGATTATCGCGAGAACTGTCGCCTTGACCACAAAAATTGAAATAACGAGATTATCGCGAGAACTGTCGCCTTGACCACAAAAATGAAACAATAACGAGATCATCGCAAACGTGTCTATAACTCACTCGCGCAAAATGCACGATTCGAAGTTTACAGATGACACTAAAATGAAGGCCAGTAATTACAGTAACTATTGTCGAAATAAAACAAAGACATGCACAAAGATATTTTTTCTGTAGCAAGATTCAAGAAAATATTTCCGTCCACTGTCCTAAATGTGACCAGAAACAAACGTAAATACAATTATTTCGAAAAGTAGCATTTTCCCCTTGTGGACACCGTTTGTTACAAAGTGAACCAGTAAACTTGAGGGAAGACAGCAATACCTGCACAGAGTATACGTCACAAATCGACAAGAGCGGGCATTTTGCCAAGAACAAAGTAAACACGTAGAACTTGCCTCGTGAACTGTGGCCAACCGACAAACGATTCTCGTTGGCCTCTAGATTCATTATTAATCTACCTCTGAACTCACTGCCTGCCTCTGGACTCTTGCTTGTCTCTCGAATCACTGTCTGCCTCTCGACTCTGTCCCATGACCTTGAACTCTGTTACCTTTCCGCAGACGAGATGTACTCCGGTTCTACTTGTTTTCGTTCGTGGCAACAAGTATCTGTGCTCTCCTGTTGTAAACAAACAGCGATGTGCTGGATTGTCTGTGCTGAGGTTTCCGTGTTCATATACAATACTCACTCGGCTTGGTTCTCACAGAATGGAAGCGGGCAGAAGACTTTGCGTACCCTATGTCCCTGGTCAAATATATCGCCGGAACTCTGGTAAGCGCCACATGTGTACAGTTGATGACGGTCACATGACAACACACACATTGATTTAATTCTGAAGTTGTTCGCCAATCAAACAATTTTTAAAAAAATATATCAAGTGTGGTGCGCAATCGATTATGATATTTTTCTTTAGGAAATCAAGGATTTATCAAAATTAAGAATGTATCTAAATTAAGGATTTATCAAAATTAAGAATTACTATCACAGTATCTGCCTCACAGCACACGAGTTTATTCTGATTAAAGAAAACAAAAGATTTCACATTCCAAACATCATCCAGCGTGCAACAATTACCGTTCTCGAATTCTTAACCATATCCAGCAACTATATCCTAACTACAGCAACCACCATTCCTAAATTCATGACAAAAACCAGTCTACAACAATCATCGTTCTCACAATCATGACTAAATCCAGCCAGCAACATTCACAAGTCACAAGTCTCACTTTCTTCAAGGCAACCAGTCTAAAGCAATGCCCAATCTCATTCCTGACCACACACTGACTACAATAATCAAAAGTGTCACACCCCTGAAAGCAGCCAGCCTAAAGCAATTGTAAGCAACATATTTCTGAAAGCAACCAGTCTAAATATTCACCAATCTTATATTTTCAGCAAAACTTAAATATAAAGACTTTTCACAGCAGCATCCATCTGACAGCTACCATCAACCAAGAAAGAAAGGTGGCTTGAAAATTATGTCAAAACTAATCAGAGATGTGTTTCTTAAACTCAAAGATGATAAATATACATACTGGACAGATACACAAGGCATATGGACTGAACACATAAGGTATATAGACTGAAAACAATCATTAGACGTACACTTCTAAAGGCTTTCAAACAACCAGTTATAAATCAACAATTTCTGAGTTGACTGGAAATGCCTTAGTTTACAAAGTGTTTTCTAAAACAAAACATAAGCAAATGTATTTTAAATTCCACTTCAATCAATTATGTTTAAATTGATCAACGCAATAAAAATTTACTAAGTAATTCATTAATTAAATATAATCGATTATTTAGTGGCATACGTATCACATAAAGCAATCACTTGAGTGTGTGTGTGTGTGTGTGTGTGTGTGTGTGTGTGTGTGTGTGTGTGTGTGTGTGTGTGTGTGTGTGTGTGTGTGCGCGCGCGCGTTTGAGACAGAGAAAGAGAGAGAGAGAGCACGCAAAAATCACATTTTATCTACATAACAGCAAGTAACCCCATTAAGTATGCCACACAGTACTTAAAGTCATGTCCAAGATGTCATAACATTGTTAAATCATGACGTCTCACACAATATTTTAAATAGCACAAATTTTCAAGCTGTCTTAACACAACTTAAATGATGGCGTTCAATATGACGTCACGATGTCAGTGCTACTCTCAGCTAGCAATAAATAATACAATCTCTCAAGTTTCATTATTACGTAGACGCTGGAGCTGTCATAGTAATCTTTTAAATCATAATCTCAACCTGACGTCACTTGCTATAAAATTAAATGGTCTCTCTAGCCAAATTAAAATGACATAGGTGCTCAAACTGACGCCACAAACTATTAAAATGGCAGGTGCCCAAACTATTGTCATATGCTATTAAATTGCAGAGACGCTCAAGTGACGACACATTCTGAATGACACTGTCGCTCAAGCTGATGTCAAGCTGACGTCATACTATTAAATGGCAAATAATCAGGGTGAAATAATAGTCTATTAAAATGATAAGGATTCTCAAATGTTCATATTCAATTATACAATCTCTTAAGTTGACATCACAGCTGACGTCACATGCTGTGAAATGATATACAGTCTCTCAAGCTGATTTCTGAAAAATAGCAGGCTCTCAAATACGGTATGAGAGTATGTTACAGGGAAAGGCTCAACCTGACGCTCCAATCTTATATTACGATGACGTTGACATTCAATATGACGTCAAACAGTGCTGACGTTGCACACACAGGCAGTCGCTGGAGTGCTGAAGCTTGATGCCGGGATTTTTATTTATTTATTTATTTTTGAAGATGGAGAAGACTGCTTCGCGGAAATCTTGAAGACACTGCTGCTACATAGATATTTTGAAGATGCAGCTATTTATCGATTGTCGACGACCTCCGCTCTACTTCCCGCCCCCGCAACACCAGTAGTTGTGAAGGGTGCAAGTTGTTTTCCCAATGAATCATGGGGCAAACATAGCTCAGCTAGGGGACAGCTCTGGGTGGAATGGGGAATCGATCAGCATAAAACTCGTGCCCCACGGATCGTGACAGCACGTATCGTGCCCTCGTCCTCCATTAAGGCTTTCGGCACGTGCTCTCAAGAATGTTGCAGTAGTGAGTGTAACCTCTCTTCCCCCCCCCCTCTCTCTCTCTCTCACACACACACACACAAATTGTCAAAAATAACACCTGAAATAATGCTGTGCGCGCGTGTGTCTGCGTGGATGGAAGTGGATAGGGTGTGGCGGGCGGATTTCAACACCAAATAAGCAAATAAGTACTTACATACAAATAAACACGGATACACAAATAAGCACGCACGCGGACAGATAAGCACGGACGGACAGATAAACAACGTACACAAATAAGCACGCACACAGACAATAAGCAGGCACATAGATAAACACGCACACAGACAAATAAGCACGTAGACAGAAAAGCACGCATAGAAAGAAAAGTACGCACACAGACAGATAAGCATACGCGATAATGTAGCTAATTATACTTCTTGTAAACACCTCAACTCATATTCCTATTACTGACAAGTTCCATACACCTATGAATATACGATGGTGTTAAAAAAAACACAACATATTTATTTAAAGAACGGATAGGCGCCATCACTGTAGACGGCTAAAACCAACATCTAGTTCATCGACTTGCATTCTTCCTAGAACATCGGATATAGACGCTTAAGTGTTAAAGGTAGATAATTACATTTTCTTTTTGGTACAAATTACCCGGAAATACATAAAGGAGTTCAGGCCTGTTGCTACATTAGTTGTAAATTGTGTTCACACGTACTCGACAATCGATGCTTAGGGTACATTGTACATCAATCATTCATTGTGGTTTAAAAGTATATTCAGACACAGGCGTGCACCAGGCACGAGGCGTTTGATGAGCGTGTAGTCTACTGTCTCGGTGTCGAGCGGAATACAATTCAAGTAACAATAGCAATAAGTAAACTAAATAATAATTCCGCAAGCAGCTTACATAAAACAATAATAAACATGTTTAATAACAAACTGTTTTAACAAAATGGTGACACTGGAAAACACAAACAAAAATAATAAAACTGAGCGTTCTGTTACAGAATCACTGGGCTTTAGGCAAGCTAATTATTTTCTACTTCTACTGATGTCACATCAACGAGGACAACGCCGAGAACGATGGTGTTAAAACAACGCCCATCACCCTATTTATTTAATAATATTTCTGACAATCATAAAGTTAGTTGTCATCCGAGTCCATCATATCAACAAAGCCACACTTCCCAAAACCGATCCCTATTATGACTATCTTTGACTTTCTATGCAGATTGAAAGATCACTCAAAAGGGAGACAACAGAGAACCCTGAATGAGTCATATCTGTCTCCCCATTCATTAACCAGTCTCGGGATTAATTTTCTTGCGGTGAAAGAAACCTGAGTTTCTTTCCTTCCTTTTCTCTTTGCTTCTTTTCTTGTGTACACCTTCAGCATGGCCACAAAGGCAACGCCAAGACTATAAAAAAAAGTGTTAATCTAATAAAGTGGGAGGTTTTGTTTGTCTTTTCCTTCAAAAAAAAAAAAGTGAAATATTTCAGTGCTACATTGCACGTTCTTGGCAATGACGCCGAAAAGAAAACAAATGACAGTGATAGAGAGTAAATTCGCAAAAGAAAACAAATGATAACGCGTGGTGAATAAATTCACAAAAGAAAACAAATAACCACAAAAACGTGTGGTGAATAAATTCACAAAAATTCACAAGTAGTGAAACACATCGGGCTGGCTCCTCAAGCAAATATTAATAAAGAAATGAATAGCTAAATTAAAATAATTGGGCATATAATTTGACAGCAGCAGCGTTTCTCGGTGGAGAGGATTTTGTTTTTCTACAAAACAAACGATTTTTTTTTTAAAATACGAACTTAACACAACTTAGAAGGACTAGAACAAACACACAACTTATTAGAACTACAACAAATACACAACTTATTAAGACTAGAACATACAACTTATTAAGACTAGAACAAAGACACAACTTATTAGAACTAGAACAAACATACAACTTATTAGGACTAGAACACACAACAGGACTAGAAAAAAACAAACACACAACTTAATTAGGACCAGAAAAACAAACACACAACCCAGAATTCTATTAGAATTGTCCACTTTAATATCTCTCACAGGAAACCTTCAATGTTCTTTTAACTCGTTACGAGATGGAAATGTGCTGCGTCAGACAACTCCTTACAGAAGGGACTCTCAACCGGGAGGGGTTGGGGGGGAATAGAATTTAAAGGTTTCGAGGAAGGGAGGGGGGAGGAATTGGGACCACAAACTGCTGGAATATTGATCTTTCTACAAAATACAATTATACAGATTGTGCATAACCTACAGGATCTCACACTTTATTGTATGTCATAGATTAAATTAAAAGTAAAAATAAATATTTAACTTTTTATCTGTGGAACTTTAGTCTGTTAAGTAATTTATAATTAGTTATGAATTTTTTTAAAACTATTTTTATTCAAATCTTTAAATCAATCAAAATTTTCTATTGCTATGTGTAAAACTCCACTATAAAAATAATGTATGTAAATGTATATGCAATAATATATTTTAAAAAATAAAGATTTTATTTTATTATTTGGGATGCATCTTCTCGGTCAGGCAATCTTGGAAAGAGGGGGGAATGACGTTCATATATATGGTGAAAAAAAAAAAGGGGGGGGGGGAATGACATTCTTAAATATGTGAAAAGGGTTAACAAGAAACATCTTAAGACATGGGTGTCCAAACTTTTTGCAAAGAGGGCCAGATTTGGTGAGGTTGGGGCTGAAGAGGGCCAGATTTTTGTTAGGTGAAAAGGTTTTGGGGCCGAACATTCAGCATGAATTTATGGGGAAAAGTAACATTTCCTATGTCTGATTTGATTTTATGAGGCCTCGGCGGGCCGGTGGAAGTTTGAACACGGGCCGCAACTGGCCCGCGGGCCGGACTTTGAACACCCCCGTCTTAAGACATCATTAAGTATTGACGCAGCCAAAACCGTTACAATAAATTAAGCTTGCATCCTTGGACTGAAAACTGTTACCAACAATAAATTAACAGCTTACATCCATGGACTGAAAAACTGATATCTACAAGAAATTAACACAATAACAGCTTGAATCATTTGTAAGTACACTAGTCTATATGATAATACTGAGCTAGTTTGTACATACACTAGTCTGTATGATAATACTGAGCTAGAGTTATGTATGTACACTATGTATAATTAGATACCTACAAACTATTATCCCACCCAATCTGGTAACGAATGCCCACCAGTGAAAGGAACGGAACATACAGTAACATAAAACGAAATAATGCCAACTTTGCATAAATAGATAAAATAGAATAAATAGACTGAGTCGTTGAAATACCAATATTCCAATATAGGCTAGTAATTAAATGTAAAATATTGCATTAATACAATCAGTTCTTTAATATGGAAAATATGTGCATACGGATTGATCTTTACTATGGAGAAGGACGCAGAATGTCGGAGCTTGAAATAATTCTACTTTAAAAAGAAAGCTTCTTGTTTCCTTCTTCTGAAGGATGACGTAGCTTGTTGTTTGACGGGGAAAGAGAAGGGGTGTAGAGTTACAGACAACAAAGCTAAATCACAAAGCCCATAATCTAGCTGCAACTGTCCTGTCAAAGTGCCTCCTGACTTTCATTCCCAAAGTACCCCCATTCCACTAGTTCCCGTTAAACAAAAAACAACTTCAAGAAAACGCGCCAAGCAAAGTGATAGTCTCAGTGTCCCATGTAGTTAGTCAATTAATCTATAGATATTTTCGTCAAATGACCACAATATCTTTCTATCCCCTAACTCGTCTAATGACCGCAGTACATTGCAATCATACAATCTTCCACCTGGTCATAGGAGCCATATGATCTTTTTATAACTGATCAAACGAGTCATCCCAACACCTAACTCACCAAATGAGTCACAGCAGTCTACTATCTCCTAACTGATGAAATGAGCCATGATATCTTACCACCTCCTAACTCGTCAAATGAGTCACAGCAGTCTCCTAACTGATGAAATGAGCCATGATATCTTACCACCTCCTAACTCGTCAAATGAGCCATGCTGCACGTATCCCTCTAACTCGTCAAATGAGCCATGTTGTATAGCCCTCTAACTCGTCAAATGAGCTATGTTGCACGTATCCCTCTAACTCGTCAAATGAGCTATGTTGCACGTATCCCTCTAACTCGTCAAATGAGCCATGTTGCACGTATCCCTCTAACTCGTCAAATGAGCCATGTTGCACGTATCCCTCTAAATCGTCAAATGAGCCATGTTGTATAGCCCTCTAACTCGTCAAATGAGCCATGTTGCACGTATCCCTCTAAATCGTCAAATGAGCCATGTTGTATAGCCCTCTAACTCGTCAAATGAGCCATGTTGTATAGCCCTCTAACTCGCCAAATGAGCCATGTTGCACGTATCCCTCTAAATCGTCAAATGAGCCATGGCATCTCCTGTCAAATTAACCACAGTAGTGCTGTTCGCTACGATCGCAACGGTACCAGCACTCATTAGACCTTCCATCTCTTTGCCGGTTTCACTTTGGACACGTTGGGAAGGAAGCCCTGGGGAATCAAATTGGTTGTCATATCAACTGTGAGGATTATACAGCCTTCAGATCACAAATGAAATGTGGATGAGTAAACTATTCAAAACGCTTTACCTACAAATGTTTTAAAATTAAAATTAATTAGAAATCAGTCAATAAACATAATTGATTTCAATGAGTACTAAGTAGAGATAGTAAGTAATTTAACAAGCTGATTATTATTTTGTTGTTGCTGTTGTGGATGCTATTTTATTAAAAATACATAAACAAGATAAGGGCGCTGGCCTTATTATTTCCAAGGCATAGTGATTAACTTTTAATTACTCCCAATGGTTTATTTAAATAAAATAAAATCCACACACACACACACATACATTTCCTCTCTTACACACATGGCATACACTCAAAACTAAAGTCATAATAATCAATGGAAGTTCTATTTCGACCTATTTGAAATTTACGGACACACTGCTACTGGTTTTTTTCAAATAAACAAGCATACTAGTCAATTTCATGACTGTAAAAACATTACTAAAAATCTTTTTTATAAACACACTATTAATGGACGTTCATAGAAATATATATATATTAATCTAACATTAGTGTTTACCTTTTATGTAAATGGATTCGGCATTAAATGATCATAAACAGACACAAACATGATGGTCTGTGATGTAAGTTGATTTGGCATTAAATGATCATAATCACACAAATTATGGTCTGTAAGGTAAACACACTATTCGGCATTAAATGATCATAAACAGACAAAAACATGATGGCCTGTTATAAGGTAAACACACTAATAATGACCAATTTGTACAGCTGGATATCCCGCCCAAAGCGTGCTCATGAAGTACAAATACTACAAGAAAATATATTCTTTTAAAAACTCCTAAATGAATAGAAACTTATATATATATATATATATATTAACCATATTCCCTGGCACCATTCATACAACAGGAACTACTGTTCAAAAAGAAATGTAGAACTAATATTCAGTGACACCACTCGTAATATAACATTAATCTGGTTACATTGTTTATGCAATAGACATCTACTTGCATCATCTGTATGAACAGATATTTGCACCATTCGCATAACATTTATTTGCACCACAGGAAAGACAGAGTGTATATATATATATATGCACATCTCCCATGATGGATATCTGTACATACTCAAGACGTTTGCACAATGTGCAAGAACGGATATTCAGTGGCGCCATTCGTGCAACATATTCTACTGAAGGAAACTTAAAGAATATAATATTAAGTTGCATGTTTGTATGTTAATTTTGTTATATATTTATTGCAGCAATCGTAAAACATGTATTTATTTCGCCATTTCTAAAACATAATTATTGCACCACCTGTACAACATGCGTTTATTGCATCATTTTCACAACATATATTTATTACACAATTCGTATTACGCAATAATTGCAGTATTCGTGCGAAAACATTTATTACACCATTCGAACAACATATCTTTATTTACATCACTCGTGGATAAGAAGACGTTCGCACCTACTGATAACACAACTTATAATTCTGCTGTCAACAATGACTGGAAAGGACCAGTCTGTCAGAGCGTTTTAAAAACGTTACAAAATAATGGACATCTTGCTGCGTGATGTATTCCCTTCTCGTTCATGCGGGATCACGGCAGGTGTGTGTAGCTAATGGGCTTCATTACAGCACCAAAAACGATTCTCAGCTTGCTTCATCACGCAGCAGCGACTACAAAGTATCACCGACACATTCCAGTCGTCCATAGTCACGCTAATGTTGCCGACAAAAGCGTAAAGAAAACTTTGACTCCATGGATAGAGTGTCGCCAGTATGGTTTCACATGTATGTTTTTTTATCATGCGTCTCAGTCAATTATATATGCATCGTTTACTCTTATCTTTCCTAAACCATCCTATTGCCATTGAAAATTATTTCATCTCTTCCTGTGTGTGTACACGTATGGTATATGTGTTATTACACTGACGTACACACACGTACGTACATAGAACTGTCCTGTAATATACATATTTACACCTATTTGTTGTACTCTCTCTCTCTCTCTCTCTCTCTCTCACACACACACACACACACACACAAACACACATCGAACTTTCCTTTATTAAACCTGCCCATACATGTATGGTTCACACCTGTGTGTTACACTGACAGAAACACACACGCAATTGCACATCGAACTGTCCTTTATTAATCATGCGTACATATATCTTGTTCGATACTATTAAAATTCTATATTCAATCCCAAATGATTTAATTATTTCATACAAGCACATATTGTTACATACAACTATTCGTATGCATACGAATAACTGATTCTGTATTAAAGGTCACGTGCCTGACCTAATAATATATTTAAGCAAATATAAATACAAGACAAAACTTCTTGAAATTAAGAATAATATAAAAATATAAGTTATGTAGATTTCAAAAACAGACTGTTCCTTTATTAAAGGTACAGATCAAGAGTTGTATATTAAAGGTAAACTTTTTTTTAAAAAGAACACATCGTTTTTGACAAGTATATATCAAGAGCTGCATATTAAATGTCAACTTAAAAACAGATCGTTTTTGACAAGTACATATCAAGAGCTGTATATTAAATATAAACTTAAAAAAACAGATCGTTTTGACAAATATATATCAAGAGCTGTATATTAAATCAGTAAACTTAAAAACAGATCATTTATAACAAATATATACATATCAAGAATTATATATTAAATCGTACGCATAAATAATTATCCTGTATTAAAAGAATACAAGAAGAAATTAAAGTAGCTTAAGTGCAGAATTTCTCTCATTTTAAATTTCAATATAGGTGTGTGACAGAGTAAATTTGCCCCTCCCTATTTTAAAATTTAAGTGTTATATAAACTACTAAATTGTCAGAGTGACCCGACCTTGGGCACTCCTTGCCGTATTATTTTGAAAGTGTCGGAGTTCGAAGTAAAAAACCTAAGACAGGAATACTGTAGATTCGCTGACCTAATGGAAACAGTTTTCTATTATCGAATGATTTTTATTTATGAGAACGAGACCAGCCAATGGGCTGAGATTAAAAGAATTCAGTTACTGTAGAGAATTCTAATCTTTATTCACTTGAATCTGAGTGACAAAGAGAGAAGTCCAGCTTAAAGGCAGTCGTTAGTTTGAATGGTGAGTGTGATTGACTTAGAAACATTTTGTGTATTTTACTATGATATGTTATACTTGTGTTTATTTAGAGATGTATTATATGAATTAACTTTTATTACTACAAATGTTTGAAATAAGCTGCACCCGTGTGGTGTATTGATGTGACATTGTTTGATACACTGTGTTTATTTTACCATGTGCATGCGTGGGGCTAATGAATACCACTGCAGGAATTGTAAGTTTGAGAAAGGGATATCAGACAGAATGAGTTATATTGTGTCAAACGAGAAACTTAGGCTTGTCCCTTAATTATATGTTACAGTGAACAAGTGTCTTCTTCTGACTTTCGACTTTCAGGCGCGTGAAACGTCTGTTGCAGTGTGTATAAGCATTCAGGGAATACCCTATGCACTCTTGATGTACAAAAGCAAGGAATGCTAAGTACATCAGTACAGTGAAGTACCAGAACCATTGTGATTGTGTTCTTCTCAAGAAACCAACATGGTGGGGAGAGCACCAGGTTGTTTGAGAGGAAACAACACGTCAGTGTTTTCTTATGCATGAGGCAGGGAACGTGTGCTGAACATGATTTTGATATTATGACACTGTTGCAAGGCCAGTGAAAGACTGTGGAAGCTGTACTTAATCCAGGTTATGTAAAAGTTTACAATAACCTATCTCGAATAAGTTCTACTCCGATAGGATTAACCTGCAATATGTATTGACTCTTTTGTTGAACTGTAATTATATATTTTATTATCAGATATGAGTGAGAGACTGTAAACAATAATCCAAACATGGGTTCATGGATTATCAAGTTATCTATTTCACTGTAAGTATCATATGTATAGTTGAATTTTCTTTTAATAAATTTATTGTTAAATTTATTGACCTTACGCATACTGAATTTGATAATCTTATGTTGGAGAAGAAAGTGGGTGGATGGGGGCTCGCTAAAAACAGATTAAAGATGGATTTGTCTTCTCCTTTAGTAAGAAGTTTTCCACTCACAGAGACCTTATGTGACTGTAAATGTTGGTTAATCTTTTGGAATAGAGAAAACGTTTACAAAACCAAAATATCCGCTAAGTGAGAGACGAGTGGTGTTTGCTGGAGGATCATTAATAAAATAAAATTAATATTCTCATCACTTGAAATTAGTTATGAAAGATTAATTAATAATAATTATTATCTTCATTAACTAAGTGGCTTGCGTAAATAATAACCCTCGAGCATCCATCACCATTTTTTTTTAAGTGCTAAGAAAAATAAATTTAGTCTTGTGAACTTTTTAAACCAACATTAAAATAATTTTAGTCTCGAGAAATCTTTTCGACCAACAGGTAAATCCTTTTAGTCTTGTTAACTTTTTAAACCAATCGGTAAATTACTTTAATCGTGTGAACTTTTTAAACAAACGGATAAATTAGTTTTGTCTTGTGAACATTTTAAACCAACGGGTACATCATTTTAGTCTTGTGAACTTTTTAAACCAGTAATAGAGCCATGAAGAAATTAGCATGCGTGCTTTATTTATATTCCGCTATTTTTGTCGTCTGCTTCACTGTACAAATGAAATGTCAGAGGTTGGTGTATGTGATGATAATGCAGGAAAAAGAACTGTACTGATATGTCAGTAATTGGTTTTGTGAAGTTAATGCTGTGAGAACTGTATTTACACATGTCAGTGATTGCAGTATGTGATGTTAATGCTGCAAGAACAACTGTATTTATATAAGTCAGTGACTATAAGTCAGTGACTAGTGTATGTAGTGTTAATGCTGCAAGAACAACCTATTTATATACATCAGTGACTGGTGTATGTTATGTTAATGCTGTAAGAACAACCGTATTTATAATCGATAGTGGCTGGTATATGTGGTGTTAATGTTGTAAGAACAACCGTATTTATAATCGATAGTGGCTGGTATATGTGGTGTTAATGTTGTAAGAACAACCGTATTTATAATCGATAGTGGCTGGTATATGTGGTGTTAATGTTGTAAGAACAACTGTATTCATACACGTCAGTGATTGCTTATGTGATTTTAATGCTATAAGAACTGTATTTATATACGTCAATGACTGGTGTATGTGGTGTTAATGTCGTAAGAATTGTATTTATAATCATCAGTGACTGGTGTAGGTGATGTTAATGCTATAAGAACAACTGTATTTATAATCATCAGTGACTGGTGTAGGTGTGTTAATGCTATAAGAACTGTATTTATAATCATCAGTGACTGGTGTATGTGATGTTAATAAGAACAACTGTATTTATAATCATCAGTGACTGGTGTATGTGATGTTAATACAATAAGAACTGTATTTATAATCATCAGTGACTGGTGTATGTGATATTAATGCTATAAGAACAACTGTATTTATAATCATCAGTGACTGGTGTATGTGATTTTAAATTCAGAAAGAACAACTGTATGTACGATGGAGGTTGGTTTATGATGTTAAAGGAGTAAAGTTGGTTGAACTGTATTTACATAACTTCAGTGGTAGTGTAAACTTTCCAATCATAAGTAAATTTTATAATGGCTAGTGATAATGTAATACAAATGACTATTCTTGGATTCCTGCAAATGCCAATATATGTCATAATATGCTAGAATTTCGACAAGGTTCTACTGGTAGAAATAAATACAATATGCATGCAAATATATTATGTCTGAAGTAATATTTACAACATATTACTGACTGACGCCAATTATAAACTGGTTGTCAAAGTTAAAGATATTTATTATATTTCAAGTCTTCAAAATTCATCAATGCTTTCGGGACATATATTAATTAATAAATAGGTGGTATACATGTAATTGTACGCCTCCAGATAAAAGTGAAACCATAGTTATTTAAGCCACATCACAGCAATACAGGTCTAATCTTAGTCAAGTCCTCCGTCCAAGAGCATTGGCGATTTTTGCAAGGTACATAATCTTCGTTATATAAAGTCAAAAATAAAATCATCATCGTAATTTCAAGTTATCTGTAAAAGTCTTCGCAATATAAATTCAACAATAATAAAATCATCATAGAAACAAATAAATGTATCAGTAAAATAATCATAGTACTAATCGCAGTAAACCATCATGGCAGTAAATGTAGAGTGTTAACATTACAACAGTTATCGCAATACATGTCTTGCTAATTAGCCCACAGTTTCTGCTTAATAGTCTCACTCCAAACGGTTTGAATGAAGGTACAATAAATTCAGGCGACCCCAGAAATACACCATCATTCGATTTTTAGTCAAAATTTCATTGAGATTATAAAAGTTTTATTCTCGATATTGGGATGTTTTATATTTTATGAACAGATGACCTTTAATATTTCAGAATCACTAACTTTGAGAGTTTCCATTACAATAAAATTCTCAGTTCTACTTTTAAAAAATTAAACAGACGAAATTAGTATACGTCCACTCATAATTTTTTTCAATTCTGAATCTCATTAAAATGAGTAAGTTTCATTTTCAATTCCGAATCTCATTAAAATGAGTAAGTTTCATTTTTAATTCCGAATCTCATTAAAACGAGTAAGTTTTATTTTCAATTCTGAATCTCATGAAAATGAGTATGTTTTATTTTCCTTTCATCACAAATTCTATTAAAATTCAGTCAGTTCAATTCTTGTTCTTGGATACCTAATTAGTGTTAATCACCTGTCTTCGTCTCCAAGCACACATGTTAAAAATGTTTCAAGCCCCCTCAACCCTATTTTGTCCATATTCCGCCATTCCTAGTTTACAGCTGTTGACCATATCTACAAGGATATTGATTTTCTAGCAACAGTCTTGAAAAAGTGTACCCCAAAGTCAAGTGAGGTCCATCCAATTCCAAAAGCTGATTGAGTGCCTGTCGCCGCTGTGTTGCTTGCAGAGAATCAGTCAATGAGATGTTTTTTTTACTGCTCTTCATTCCGTCTGGAATATTTTACTCTTCACAACTACTGTCGTACAGTCTTTCCCTCAGCAATCTATTACTGTTTAAAGGTACAGTCATGAAGTCTTTCCCTATACAATCTCTTACTGACTAAATATATTAAAACCAATTAAAACTTAAGGTTGCACGTTACATTGTTAAATAAATATAACAGTTTCCCTTTTCCCTCCCGTTTTCTCTGACTCAGCTTCTCTCCCTAAATTCCCCTTTCTCTCTCTCTTCTTTCTCTCTCTCTCACTCGCTCTTCCCTCCATTCTTTTTACCAACTAAATATTAAATTATGTTCGTTTGTCCAACCCTCTGTCCTTTCCGTAGTTTCTTTCCTTCTCTTTTCTGTCTCTCTCTCACTTTTGCCATCTCTCTCTCCTCTTGCTCTCTCTGCTCTAATTCTCTGTCTCGGTTTCTCGTATTTATCGTTCTTGCTTTCTTTTTCTCTCCCTCTTCTCTGACTCGTTCACTGTCTCTAACTCTCTCGGTATTTCTTTATTTCCTTCTCTCTCGCTAGTAACTCTCAGTTAATTCCCTTTCTGAAATGGAAATAATCAAGTGGCCAAGAGCACTTACTCCAGTAAGGCAGTGACTTTTATTCCCCAAAATAAAATAACATACTTCACCTCTTCATTCGAACCTCATGCGCATGCACTCACTCTCACTCACGGTCCTTGCGAAGAAGCTGTGAGTGTAAATAAAACTTACAAGTTAGGAAAAGCTCCGGACTATATGACGTCAGTTTTGCTAGAAATAGTTCCGTTATGCTGAGAATTACTAAAATATTCCCATTACGCTAATAAGTGCTAGAAATACGCCCATTGTGCTAATAATAGATAGAAATGTTCCTGATAGGCTAATAACTAAAACTGCGCTATTTCTGTCATAAGACGTTGATCCAACAAAGTCTAACAGCTCTTCAGAGAATTGGCTTTACGATTGGAAATGACGCAACCTGATTCTCTATAGAATTTAACTCAGTAAGTTATGTAAACAGTCAAAAGAAATTACTTACAGATAGTACTTACAGTCTTATAAAAGACAGACCCATGGTGCTATGACTACTTTTATGAAAAATCACCAAGAAAATTTAAACAAATAAGAAAAGTTTACAGGACAAGCACAGATATTTACTAACACGTTTCGAACATCAAAGAAATCAGGACTAACATTAAAAACTACCAGAACTGTAATGAAATTACCACCGAATACCACGGCAAACACGAAAACTCTATCACACCAATATACTTCAAGCACCAAGAAATACCACGGCAAACACTGAAAAAATCACACCAATATACTTCAAACACCAAGAAATACCACGGCAAACACGAAAACTCTATCGTACCAATATACTTCAAAACACCAAGAGACAACAAGATACACCGAAAACACCACAGAACACATCCTTAACAGTAACCATCCGTAGACCACTACGACCTATACAACCAACGCGATTTCGCCTTTCTTTGCTATTCTCCTTCGGATTCCTACATTGAATCTCGCCGCCCCCGGGGTCCCCAGGGATGAGCTTGTCTCAGTCATGGGCATGTGGTCTGGACAGCACATACAACTACCGATCAAACTGGTCGAATTGCTGGGCGGTTTCAAGGAAGAAAAGACAAGAAAGAAAAAATCGCTGACTCCAGTTTCCTCCCGTCTAAAAGCGAGCTTTGGTAACATCCGCACTGAAGGAGAGGCAGGGGTGGGGTGGGGAGTGAGACCGAGGCATATTTAACGCTGGGTGAGTGGTGGTTCCGAAATGTGAGCATATCAAGGTCCGCAGGACGAAATTATGTCCAGCAGTAGTCATGCGAGTAATCTACAACCAGATAACCTCCCTTTCCCAGGGCTTCTCTATTGAAGCTTCGCACGAAAATTCCGTCAGTAGAAAAAGGAGCTATTGTTTCTTAGTTCTGTTCCTTTTCTGCCCACTCATCCCACCTTTTTTTACTTTCTCTCTCCTTCTCTCTCTCAAGAGCGCAATATATCAATGTCTAATGCTGATTTAGAGATTGATTTCACCCAAATCAGACCTTGTAAACTTAGGTAACGTTGTCAAACTACCATCAATGAAACCAGAGCGAGTGCAAACATAATTTCATAATATTCAAGGGATGATGGTGGTGGTGATAACGTAACGTATACATTTTAACAAGGAATAAGCCAGCTTTACAACATCGCCATGTAAAGATTTAACAAAAATTGACACGAATGTGCGCGCGCATATGAAAATATCATACAAATAATAAAAATCAATGAAAATGTATTCCAACGACAAAGCGAAAAATCAAATTGTTCAGATCAAAATTTCACTTTATCAAATGAAGTCTTTTTAGGAGGGTTTTTTTTTTCTCATGCCATTCTTTTCTAGATTTTTGTAACAATGGAAATTTGCCACTAACACCAACACTCGTAACTGTAACACTAGTGAAAATATTTTCATTATATAATGTGTACTGAAGCTTTTCTTCAGAAACAAAGCGGCACAGAGCTAAACAATACATTTCTGTTCAAACAAATGTTACTGTTTAATAAAGTTATATCTATACAATGAATAATTCATATCATGAAAATGTTGCACCATGATAAAAACATTATTGTCCTCAACACTACCGTACACGATAGATTCGCCCACAGAGATAAATGCCAAAAGCAAATGTCTCAATGCCAGGAAGGATGAGATCAGTCTCGCCCACAGATATAAATGACAAAGTAAAAATAGCAGCAAGAATTAAATAGTTACGCCCACAGAGATAAATACCTAACAAATGTCGTTGCTATGAAAGATGAGACAGGTTCGCTTACAAGGCCTTACACTACAGAGATAAATGCCAAAATAAATGTACCAACAAAAAAACGGGATCGCACGGACAGACACACATAGAGACAGATAAATGACAAAGTAAATATCACAGAAAGGAATAAATATATGTATGCCTACAGAGATAAATGCCAAAGCAATTATCACAAGAAGGATTAAATAGATTCATCCACAGATAAAAATGTCAAATCAAATATCACGGGAAAGTTGAGATACATTCGTCCACTGAGATAAATGCCAAAGCAAATCTGCAAGAAGTATTTTGGCATGACATCCCACCTTCTCGCTTTTACTGAATGTATTCAGTAAAGGTATTTTAAATTATAATAAAATCTTATATTTAATACTAATAATCTAAATAATAATACTATTTCAAACTTTATTACTTTCAACTTCTGTAAAAGTACTTATTTTAAACTTGCCCCAACTTCTGACATTTTAATTAAATTCAGCTTCCAGTTCCCCAGCTCCCCCAGTTACTAATCTCTGCTCTAACTTGTCATTGGCTTCTGCCTCTGCACGTGGACCTAAAGTATTAGTGTCCATAGGAGAGAACCATGTCCCTCTGCAGCCAAAACACTTGGACCGGATATGAAAAGTGTCATCCAGCTAGGGGAAACCTAGGCAACAGATGTCAGAAAGCTTAAATAGGTGAGTTAGAAAAATCCAAAATTAGACTGTCTTTTGGACCCACACCCAGTCTCCTAATGTGAGTGATTGGATCCTATAGTATCTTTCCCGGACTGAATAAAATTATAAGTTTACAGACTTGTGGAAATATCTGGATTTTATAATTCAGTAATTAATTGCCATCAAAAGTCAGTATCATGGTTTCTCTAGTTAGTTATTAAAACTAATCTTTTCTGCAGCTTACTTATACACATATTGTTTATATAATATATATCTGTATTCGTTAATGTTAATTAAAGAGCTAAGCAAGGGTGAGTGAGAAAGTTTGTCCAACTTTCTCTCTCTTCTATAAAATTGTCTAAATGAGTGCAAGTGACGTCACTTAACCCTATGATTGTAAACAATGCATAAAAGAAGAAGTACTATTTTCTCTCCAGTCTGGCACATTGTGGGAGGGGACACCAGCCAAGAAAAGACTGTTGTGACCTCCCCATTTACACTTTGCTTGGTCAGTGTAAAGATGCCAAACCATGCTTTCTTTCACCGGAGAATGAACAGGAGAATGATAATACAGGGATGCTTGTAAACTGCTGAGGGATAGGTTCTGTTTGGCCAGCAGTGAAAAAAGATAAGTCATAAATGAAAGACACTCAAAAAGACATTGCTCTTGCCTACAAGACATTGCTGTTGCTCTTGTCTACAAGACATTGCTGTTGCTCTTGTCTACAAGACATTGCTATTACTCTTGTCTACAAGACATTGCTATTACTCTTTCTACAAGACATTGCTATTACTCTTGTCTACAAGACGTTGCTATTACTCTTGTTTACAACTAAAATCCTTCTTTAATACTGATGACAATGAACTACATGTTATTCTGATCCACCTGCAGATTTTATCTTGTCTATTTCTATTTCACTTAATTTCATTTTCTTTATTAAATTTCCTTTAAAGTTATAAGTATTGACTTTACTTCTCATCCCATTCATATATGTCATTGGGATTTCATTCAGCAAAGGGGCCTGGGGGCTCGAGTTAGATTAAATAATATGTTTTTTACTTTTAGTATATGGCTAGACGTTGTGTGACGTGTTTAGTATAATGTAGACACAGTGTGACGTGTTTAGTATAAGGCTAGACGTTGTGTGACGCGTTTAATATAAGGTAGATGCTGTGTGACGTGTTTAGTAATAGGTAGACGCTTTGTGACGTGTTTAGTATACGGCTAGACGCTGTGTGACGTGTTTAGTATAAGGTAGACGTTGTGTGACATTTTAGTATAAGGTAGACGTTGTGTGGCGTGTCATTGTTATCCGTCTTTTGTATTTGTTTCCTGAAAGTGCAAAAATGTTACCGGAAAACCAAGTTGTTTTCCGGCAAGCAATGGAAGAATTAATTAGACAATACTTTATTCTCTTCTCGTCTTTCCCTCTTCCAGCATTTCATTTGTATATACGTCACAAGTATGAGATGACATCATCCAGAATAATCTGACCTTGATCCGACAATCTGTAGCGGCAGTGATTATAAACAGCGGCGATAGTACGTTTTTCTTTTGTTTTGCTATAATTGCTATATTGTGTTTCACTGATTTCTTTTATATGAACGAAAGAAGTGACTAATTAGAAAGGACGGAAGATCAAGAATTAGAAGTGTTTGATTCAAGAAAGAAAATCTATGGGGTACATAAAGTGTTTGATTAAAGAAAGGAAATCATTGGGTAACATAAAGTGTTTGATTAAAGGAAGGAAGTCTATGGGCTACATAAAGTGTTTGATTGTTTGATTAAAGGAAGGAAGTCTATGGGCTACATAAAGTGTTTGATTGTTTGATTAAAGGAAGGAAGTCTATGGGCTACATAAAGTGTTTGATTGTTTGATTAAAGGAAGGAAGTCTATGGGCTACATAAAGTGTTTGATTAAAGGAAGAAAGCCAAAGTAGTAAATAAAAAAATGTAGTAAACCTTCAGTATTCTAATGAACTTCGGTTATTAATACATTCACATTAAATATAAACAATGCTACTCTGAAACATATTAAACTTGACGCCTCTAAACACTAAACTATTAAATACGTTTTCAAATAATATATTTATTTAAAAACTAAGTTGCTAACCAATACTTTTTTTTCAAATATTACGACTCTAAACAATAATTTCATAAAAACTCTCTAAACAGGATTTCTCAACCTGGGTTCCGCCAAAGACTGGTTCAAACACTTGAATTCCTCAATACATTCATAAGCGTTACTGTGTTCTGATTCTCAGAGTATTATAAATTACATTAAAACGTAATAAAGACACAATATTATATCCCTGCGTGCAATAAGAACGTAATAAAGACACAATATTATATCCCTGCATGCAATAAGAACGTAATAAAGACACAATATTATATCCCTGCATGCAATAAGAACGCAATAAAGACACAACATTATATCCCTGCATGCAATAAGAACGCAATAAAGACACAATATTATATCCCTGCATGCAATAAGAACGTAATAAAGATACAATATTATATCCCTGCATGCAATAAGAACGTAATAAAGACACAATATTATATCCCTGCATGCAATAAGAACGCAATAAAGACACAATATTATATCCCTGCATGCAATAAGAACGCAATAAAGACACAATATTATATCCCTGCATGCAATAAGAACGTAATAAAGACACAATATTATATCCCTGCATGCAATAAGAACGTAATAAAGACACAATATTATATCCCTGCATGCAATAAGAACGCAATAAAGACACAATAGTATATCCCTGCATGCAATAAGAACGTAATAAAGACACAATATTATATCCCTGCATGCAATAAGAACGCAATAAAGACACAATATTATATCCCTGCATGCAATAAGAACGTAATAAAGACACAATATTATATCCCTGCATGCAATAAGAACGTAATAAAGACACAATATTATATCCCTGCACGTAATAAAGACACAATATTATATCCCTGCATGCAATAAGAACGTAATAAAGACACAATATTATATCCCTGCACGTAATAAAGACACAATATTATATCCCTGCATGCAATAAGAACGTAATAAAGACACAATATTATATCCCTGCACGTAATAAAGACACAATATTATATCCCTGCATGCAATAAGAACGTAATAAAGACACAATATTATATCCCTGCGTGCAATAAGAACGCAATAAAGACACAATATTATATCCCTGCGTGCAATAAGAACGTAATAAAGACACAATATTATATCCCTGCGTGCAATAAGAACGCAATGAAGATACTACCAACAAGAACGTCCCGCAGTATTAAACAATGGTATTACTATTTTTTCCCCTTTTTAAATTAAAAGCAGCAAAGCCCAGAACCGATGGCATTTTGACATCTGCCTACCTGACTACTTCTAAAATCCTACCCGTACCTCCATCATGCCTCTCGGAGCCAACAGCCTGCAACTCATTCCATTTGTGGCTCTGATGGTTTCAAGACACTATCAAACTCAAACGTTCAAAGATGCTGTGCTGTGCTGTGCTGTGATCGATTCTCTTTGTGACTCAGTGAAAAACTTCAAGAAACGTTGCATCATGCAAATGCAAGTAACTCCTATTGATGACGTCATATACATCTATGGAAGTATTCCTTTCGGGTGAAGTGAAAATTTTTTATATCAAACAGATTAAATCACCTGTGTGAGATTATGTCATTCCAACTGTCAGTCATGTGGGAGTAATTCGTTTTCATTGAGCAAGGTTAGGCATAAGTGGCAGTGTATCTCTTAATATATATATTAAGTCAGCTAGATGAATGCATCGCCTTTAGATCTAGTGTCAGTGTATCTCTTAATATATATATATTAAGTCACCTAGATGAATGCATCGCCTTTAGATCTAGTGGCAGTGTGTCTCTGATTAAGTCAGATAGATGAATGTATCGCCTTTAGATCTAGTGGCAGTGTGTCTCTGATTAAGTCAGATAGATGGATGCATCGCCTTTAGATCTAGTGGCAGTGTGTCTCTGATTAAGTCAAATGCATGTATATTAATGTATCCCCTTTAAATTCATTGGCAGCGTATCTCATACAGACTGCATCATTTGTATGTGCAGAGAAGAATAAGGTGAAAATACCTCATATATATCAAAACAGCAATCACGTAAAATCTCAAGATATTTAAATCAGATATACGAGAGAATTTCATACAGTATCTCATACAGACTGCATCATTTGTATGTGCAGAGAAGAATAAGGTGAAAATACCTCATATATATCAAAACAGCAATCACGTAAAATCTCAAGATATTTAAATCAGATATACGAGAGAATAGATTTTTTAAAATGTGCTATAATACCTCACTCAGACTATTAACTATGTGAAAATATGTCTTAAAAATGAGAGAATGCATAACACTAAATATATAGTGTACGGCACTTACACCATCTCACACAGAGTAAAGTATTACACCATCTCGTACAGATTAAGGTACTTACACCATCTCGTACAGAGTAAGGTACTTACACTATCTCGTACAAATTAAGGTACTTACACCATCTCGTACAGAGTAAGGTACTTACACCATCTCGTACAGAGTAAGGTATTACACCATCTCATGCAGTGTAAGTGTAAGGTACTTCCACCGACCATCTTCATATACTGTATTTTTCTTAGCTTTAAGTTGGGTGTTCGGTCTGGTGCTGCAAACAAGATTATAAAACATCATTTGTGGAATATTAAGAGCGCGTATCTTTATGCAAACGAAGTCTGCAGGGCTCTGGTTGGATCGATCAAAGTTTTAACAACCCAGTCCAGCTCCTGCTCGTAACACTGGGGCCCAGGCTTTAGGGAGGCAGCTAGCTTGGGAAATAATAAATGAATGATATTGGCCCCCGACCTGTGACCATGAAGTAAATCATCTGGACTAGAACACGCTTCTTCCAGAAATGACTACAAATGCAGAGATTTTTGTTCCTGTTCGGTGACAAAATGCACTAATACTGAGACAGAATGTTTCTCTAAAATAAGTTTCATTCCTTAATAAATAAATGTGTGTATATATATATACACAGACACGAATGTATACTGATATACTGTCACTTGTCAAGTAAAATCAAAGTATAGCTCGGAATTGGCAGGCAGCCAAGCAAAGTTGACCGGCGCGCTATCGTACTCAGAAGTATGAGTCTGATATACCGTGCAGGATTAAAACTGAGTCCCCACAAAACATGGCCGTCTCTCCAAAATACAGATTATGATGCAAGTTCAAATAAAAATAGTCTTAAGATTACCGCATAAAACTTAGGATCACTGACGTCATTTCCATCGCACGTTACCGTACAGCAAAAGTCACGTCCAATTGCACGTCACAAGCCATAACTGCTTCACACAATGTAATGCCATCAATTTTCGTTACCTTTATTTTCACATTCCACATAATTTCAAATTTTATAACAATATTCGACGTACTGTCAAATTTTATCACAAACAAGATTCCACCTAATGTAAAATTCTATAACAAACAAGATTCCACCCAATCTCATATTTCATTACACATCACATCCCAGTATACGGTCCAATGGAGGATCACATTACATAATTGCGTGCAACAAACATCGAATGAAAAGTAGAAAAACATTCAAACATGGAATGAAAAGTAGAAAAGCATTCAAAAATCAAATGAGAAGTAGGAAAACATTCAAACATGGAATGAAAAGTAGAAAAACATTCAAAAATCAAATGAGAAGTAGGAAAACATTCAAACAGTGTTGGCTTGAGGTCACGAGCGAAACGAAACGTGTATACAAATGATCTTGACATTATCCAATGACATACAAAAGTGTGAATGAAGCTCTAATAACAAAAATACTCTTAAGATATGATCTTGACATTATCCAATGACACACAAAAGTGTGAATGAAGCTCTAATAACAAAAATACTCTTAAGATATGAAAATCTTTCTTCTCCTCTATCGAGCACGTCCATTCCCTTACCAAACAGTTAATATGCTGGTAGACAGACAAGAATGACCAGTCAGAGTTTGCCTACACATAGACAATTGTGACACCAGTGCCATCTAGTGAATGGTTATGATTATTATTAATTAATTCATCATCCAAAACTAATTACAAGTGATGAGAATCTTAATTTATTTTATTAATAATCCTTCAGCAGACACCACTCGTCTCTCTCACTTGGCAGATATGAGGGCGCTGTACACGTTTTCTCTCTTCCACAACATTAAAGACAAACATTTACCGTCACACAATATTTCTGTAGGTGGAAAACTTCCTACTAAAGGAGAAGACAAATCTGTCTTTAATCTATATTAAGCGAGCCCCCCATCCACCCACTTTCTTCTCCAACATAAGATTATCAATATGTGGAAGAAGGTCAATGAATTTAACAATAAATTTATTAAATCAACAATCAAATATACATATAACAGATACAATCAAAAGATTACTTGACATCATTATTTCCATGAAACCAAGTTTGAATATTACACAATCTTAAATCCAAAAAATACAATACAAAAATTCAATACAAATCACGGGATAGTTCTTATCAGAGAACAGAAATGGAGTTATTAGAGATAAGCAATAATAGTTTCTATGTAAGCTGATTCAGGGACTGTCTCAATAGTCTTTTGTGCACTTTTGTAACAAAGACGCAGGTTTATTGTTCACCATTATTAGGTCAGTTCAACATGTTTCTCTTGTATGTTTGTAGGACATGCTATTCTCTCAAGATTAACTTGGGTGTGTCCTTCAATGTATTTAGCTCTCTCAAGCATAACAACAAATGTAGCAATTTCCAGTAACTTCCTTGTACCAGAAACTGCTTGATGTAGTCAGTATGTATGTCAAGTGTTTAGCATACTATAATTGAGCATCTTAATTCAAACATTTGTAGAAATAATAGTCTACTCACACAATACATCTCTATGTAAAACACAAATATAAAAGTAGCAAAATGCATGAAATATTTCAAATCCATTCTCTCTCAACCAGTCTGTTAACTCGCCATTAAGCTAATGGCTGCCTTTCAAGATCAGATTCTTGCCACACCAAATTCAAGTGATTAGACAATAGAATTCTCTACAGCATGTAAACTCAGCCCATTCCAATTTTGACACTTTTAGAAATGGGGATAGGCAAATTCACTCTGCCACAACAATAATTCTGAAGAAGGGAAAAAAGTCATGGCAACTCGTAATAAGGTCGCGCTTAAATCTTAATGGGAGAAAACATAATTTACTTTCCCAATGGATTTCCAGCACGCCATTTTAAAATGACACTAGTTCACACACAATATATGAACATAGTAAAATTAATGCGATGCAAACTCGCTTGCAAGGGGCTAACATTCAAGCCAATTAAGAAAATTACAAAAACAAATAATACATGATGGGAACAGAACACGCAAAACAACCATTTGAATTATGTGCACTGAGAAAAAGAAAACTTAAAAAAATGCTTAATCCTGCTGTTTTAAATTGAAAATACACCATTAAGACATTATACAAATTATTTAAACGAAAACGAAAACTAAAGATAATACAACAAAAAGAAAAAAACTCAATAAAGTGCTTAATCCTGCTGTTTTAATTTGAAAATACACCATTAAGACATTATACAAACTATTTAAACACAAACGAAAACTAAAGATAATACAACAAAATAAAGTGAATTCATACGCAAATTGAAATATTTTTTTAAAATAATTGTATTTACACAAGAGAATTATAAATAAAATAAATTCACAAAATTTCTGAGTGACAATGACGCAGAAGAGACCACGCTAGCGTTGCTAATGATGTGTCACATGAACACTCCAAAATGATCATAATCTCTTTGTATCTCAGCTCCAAAGGCAATACATTCCAAATAGATGAAGCCTGATAAACAAACGAACTTTGACCGTATAACACTTGTGCTTTAGGAATAGTTTTGTTTAGTTTTGTTTGTTTTGTTTTAATGATGACGAGCGCATGTTTCTAGCACAAATACATACATACATGAGACCTGACAGTGAAATATAACAAAGAGAAGAGGTTATGTGTTATATTCTGCTGTGAACAGCTGGTGAACAGGTAGCCAGCCAGTGAAAAGTGGAGGTTCCTGATCGGTTCTTCGAGATCTGGGAATAATTCTAGGTGTAGTCTTTTGAACCCTGTAAAGTTTCTTCTCGATACATAATGGCACACCCGAGAGAAACGAGTTACAACAGTCAAGTGGTGAGAGTACAGATGGATGTACAAGGGTTTTTCGAATACCACAGCGATAGCGCTGATTTCTCTGAGCTCATGTAGTGTTGTAGAGAAAGAGAGCTGTCACAAAGTACATTCAGTTTTCGAAGTGAATGGCTCAGCATAAAGAAAGAGTCACTGATATTCACTGATTGGCACAGGTCCAAATTTACAGACCTTTTCAGAAGCAATAAATATCTAAAGTAGATAAAGCTCTTTTACTGTTCTATAGAAGACATCCCTTCGTACGCATAAATCTATCACAAATCTAGTCAGTTAAAGTGCTCAAATAAGTGGAGATGTACGTATAAATCTGTTGCAAATCTAGTCAGTTAAAGTGCTCAAATAAGTGGAGATGTACGCATAAATATGTCGCAAATCTAGTCAGTTAAAGTGCTCAAATACGCGGAGACGTACGAAGAAAAGTTTTACTCACTTGCACATAACACACGCACATCTAAAACACAAACTTCCATACACATCATTTCCCAACCCTAACCCCCAGCAAAGTCCATTCCTTGCTTGAAACACTCTGCGTGTGGCCGTAGTTTCGTGTAGCCCAGATGTCGGGCATATTCTAGTAAACACTGAATCAGAAAGCTACTTACTTTAAAAGCATTTTTGGAGTATTTAAAGGTAAAGATTCGGGCAAAAGCTGGGCATTTCGGAAGCTCAACAATATTACACAGTTGGCACCTTTCGTAATTTACTCGTATTAAGTTCTATCTTTTTGGCATCGCAACTTCCGTAATTTAATGTCATATGATCGATACAGAAAAAATTCCATGATAACTTATGTAAACTAGTATATTATAACCGAAGTTATATTCTATCTTATGACATTTTAAACTACTCGTATTGAGTTCTAACTTCTGGCATCTTAACTTCCGTAATTTACTCTTATTAAGTTCTATCTTTCGGCATCTTTCGTAATTTACTCTTATTAAGTTCTCTCTTCTGACTTCTTAGAATTAATTTGCTAAATGATTGTTAGAGCGTGTGTGAGATGAAAAATATTTGCTTAGAAACTATTGTACCAACGAGAAGACTTCTTTGGACAGAAATTGCAGAATGAATGTACAATTTATTCATCCCTTTTTTATAACAATTTTTTTGTAATGTTTAGTTATTAAATTGCATTACTTCTTGTCATTACCATAGTTACTCGTGTAATCACTCTTAGATCTAGCTTCTACAGATGACTACCTCTAACAAAGAAACAAAAAATTAATACTTTAATAGACAATGTTCTGAGAAAAGACTTGCTAATTTAATTTATGGGGAGCGCTTCCGGCACAGACCGATTTCGCGCCTGAGAAAAGCCCTCAATTAATATTACACAGTAGCAACTTTTACCGCCAAATACCTTCCTGGTTTGGAACACGATCGACTGCCAAGTGACTGTGTCTGCTGTTGCCGCAATATAAAGTGAGATTTTCACCATCATAAACAAGCACGGGACGGTGAACATGTTGCCGCAATATAAAGTGAGATTTTCACCATCATAAACAAGCACGGGACGGTGAACATCTGCGGAGGTAATGTGGGCAAGCATGACCAAAATGCCAAGCACTACATCTGACAATATTCCTAGAATGTTATTTGCTGATATTCATGCCACTGCCTGGTAGACTGATGACAACTGTAGAGACTATAGCATCAGCAACAACGTCCTAAATGCTTGTGATTTATGTGGTGCTAATATATTTGGTTTAGGTGATTAAACCGCTAGAATACCAGTTAAGCAAAAGTTTCAATTAAATAAATAATTCTTTTTATTTAATCTTTTGTGGATACTGTTTGGATGGACTGAACATCTAGCGTGGAAGGGGGGGGGGGTTGATGAAAAGGAAAATTCATCAAACTAAAAACCACTTAAAATACAGATGTTGTATCTCTTAAATAATGCCTGACCATTTTTCGTTCTTTTAGAAGATAGTAATTTGAGCAGTTTCTTGACGGGTAGAGACAACGGGACATTACAATAATTTAAGAATGTCCTTGTAGGAGGGTGGGTGGGTGTTGAAATATAGTAACTGTAGTGAGAAGGGAAGCGTAATAATAATTAAAGAAGTTTCCTGGCAAGTGGAATATTATAGTAATTTGAAAGTTACTAAATGTGTCAGAAACCCGGAATTAACATAAATTCATAGCACGAGGGAACAAACTAAAAGCAGTGTAAATAAATGCAAGCACCTATTTTCATGGCCAATCCACTACAAAACTTTCCTCTTACACATTTTCAGAACTAGTCTAGTTTTTAAAACCTTAATGTTGTACATTTTTAGAACTAGTCTAGTTTTTAAAACCTTAATGTTGTACATTTTCAGAACTAGTCTAGTTTTTAAAATTTTAATGTTGTACATTTTCAAAACTAGTCTGTTTTTAAAACCTTAATGTTGTACATTTTCAGAACTAATCTAGTTTTTAAAACCTTAATGTTGTACATTTTTAGAACTAGTCTAGTTCTAATGCTATACATTTTTAGAACTATTCAAGTTTTTAAAATCTTCCTTCTGCGCTTTCTCAAGATTAATCTAGTTTTTAAAATCTTCCTTCTGCGCTTTTTCAAGATTAATCTAGCGTTTCTAATCTCTGCATTACACATTTTCAGAGTTACTCTATCTTTACTAACAACCTCTTAGCGATTAAAACACAACACGTATCCTTGGTGAACAGAAATAAGCACGAAATGCTAACTACACGCAGGTACACGTACACAAGAGCAGTAATAATGATGGAAATAGTAATTATTTGGAATAATGAATTAAATATTAGATAGTGCATATTTATAGGGATCGGCTTTTAGGCACAACACTGTTCTGTGAAATAATAATGGAGAGGTTATTTTACGAAACTAACTATTCCGTGAATTACGAACTTAAACGAAATAAAGAGCTTAATCATGGTGGTTTTACCCTTGTAGCCAGCAGAAGAAGTATAAAAAGAAAAACAATGTGAAATGAAAGAGTAAAGATTATGTATCTATTACCACGATCACTAAGTCGACAAGCAAAAGAGTGGTAAACAGAAAATTAGTATTAAGTATCCTTTAGTAAGGAGTTCACAAATAGTAAACAGAAAATTAGTATTAAGTATCCTTTAGTAAGGAGTTCACAAATAGTAAACAGAAAATTAGTATTAAGTATCCTTTAGTAAGGAGTTCACAAATAGTAAAAGAAGGTCAATGCTAAAGTTTACATTGTCACAGAGACTGCAGATAGTAAACAGATGATTAATGCTTAAAAATCTGTTATCGCAGGATTTACAGATTACAGACATCATAAATGGAAAATGTAATGTCTCAGAATGTACAGCTTTTACAAAATGGTAAACGGAAAATGTAATGCTTAAGTATGTTGCCATGGAATAGACAATAAAATAATATATATATATACCGTTACAATTATTTTACATTGAGTAACAATAACATAATATTGCTTATATATATACCTTTACAATTATTTAACATTGAGTAACAATAGCATAATATTGCTTATATATATATACCTTTACAATTATTTTACATTGAGTAACAATAGCATAATATTGCTATATTGCATTATCAATGACAGAATATCATGGCTATTAGTATTACAAAGCTCCTCATGTCTCTTGCCACTGAATTACCATGGTGATTTTGTCAACAACCACCAAGAAGAAAAGCAAAAACAAAATGAAAATGGAAAATGAATGGCAAAGGAACAGTAGGAGGGGGAAGAAAAACAACATCAAAGTTTGAGTGAAGGAAAAAATACTTAATTAACTCTACTGAAAATTCAAATTAGGTAAAATTAAAATTTAAAAATAAAGACTAACAACTTATGCATACTTTTAAACATGAGATAGTTTGGTGCGTTGGATAGAATGCAATCGAGCTAAAAATAGACTGACGAAGGGGATATAGTAAAAGGGAAAAATGGAACGCCCTTCTTAAAGGCACCAAATGCCAGGGGAAGCTATGAAAGTGTCACGGGCAAGAAGAAAAAAAAAACACACACACTTGCCATTACTCATTTACTGCCACAACTAGATTCTGTTTCCAAGCGAAGCTCTCAAAATCAATTAGGCCACAGGGTTTATTTATTACTCCTCACAATAATCAGACTACAGAGTTTAGCACTCCTCGCTCTAATGATTCTAATCAAACCACAGTTTAGCATTCCTCATTCTAATCAGACCACAGTTTAAGACTCCTCTGATTAGACCAGTTTAGCACTCTTCACTAAACAGACCACTGAGTTCAGCACTCCTCACCCTAAACAGACCAATGAGTTTAGCACTCCTCACTCCAATCGGACTACAGGATTTCTTACTCCTTAGACTACAGGATTTCTGACTCCTTTACTCCTTAGACCACAGGGTTTCTGACTCCTCACCTTCGATCAACATCGAACCTTCTGTTAGGGTTTAATTATTTTTTAAATTTAAATCTTGTTAAGAATGCAAGTTTTTTTTTTTAAATTAAAAAAAAAAACGCAATTTTTATGAAGCCCTCTAAAATAGTCAATTTCTGACGTGCCTGGCTTTACAACACACACACACACACACACACACACACACACACACACACACACACACACACACACACACACACACACACACACACCTCCCGAAATCCTCCCTAAAACAACAGCACGATCTGTGCATCATATTCTTATCTTTACGAGGACTCTCGTTGCACCCCGAGACTCGTATGACTGTTTGTAACCTTCTGGCAGCTCTATTGTGCAAGCGATAGTCCTTGTCTCGTCTTTCAATTAAGCCTTAGACGTGCCAGTCGCCTGCCAGTGACGCCCTGCTCGGACAGGAATGAGACACTGAGAGTCCACAGTGATTGCACGCCCCTAATGTCGCATGTTCCAACTACAATTACAGTGTGGCAGCGTACGTTATTCTGGCTACTATTAGTACAGTGAGGTCTATCATATATAATTCCAGCTACTATGAAAATTCAGGCTGTAGCATAAGCTACCATGGCAACTGTTAAAGTATAACCTATACAATACTTGCTATTATAATATGTAGCCTGTGTCGTCAGTTTTTCTAGCTATTGTTAAAATGTAGTCTGCTATAAGCTATTATAAGGTATTCTGACTACAAGTAAATGTTCAGCCTCCGTCATAAGCAATTCTGGCCTGCGACCCAAGTATTCTAGGTGATATTACAATGGTTGTTAAAAGCAAGCATACTTTTAATAAGATTGTTTGTTGTAACTAAAGTACCTTCAGTGATTGTTAAAAGCAAGCAAACTTTTGATAAGATTGTTTGTTATAACTAAAGTACCTTCAGTGATTGTTAAAAGCAAGCAAACTTTTGATAAGATTGTTTGTTATAACTAAAGTACCTTCAGTGATTGTTAAAAGCAAGCAAACTTTTGATAAGATTGTTTGTTATAACTAAAGTACCTTCAGTGATTCAGTGATTGTTAAAAGCAAGCATACTTTTAATAAGATTGTTTGTTATAACTATAATAGCTAAATTTTAAATGGGTAGCACTTGCTAATACAATTAATGCTACTGTTTTTCTTTTCTTTGTATTTTTTTCCTTCTTTTTTTAAGAGTTCAATTTAATAAGTGGAGGAAAAGACTCAAAGCCACGTGATGCGTCACACCATTGGCAGTAAATTATTACATTTCTCTAATTTCCTTCACCTTGAGTGGAATTAAACTCGGGCTGGATTTAATTCGAGTGGAATAAACGAAACTAAATTAGTGCGAAGATAGCAAGAGCCTCTGACAAATTAACGCTGTACATTGGAGATCCATGTTGCTTTTCAATCGGATTCATTCTGAAAGACAAAATTCTCCAGATCACAAAAGCTCTCCAATCAAATCTACGCCCTTTCAGTTCTGTTATCCATCTTATCAAAGATGCAAAATTGCAGACAGGGATTTCATATTAAACTCCAATATATAACAATTCGGGAATATAAGACAGTTGTATTCGGTTTAGTTGTAACAACCAATGTATGGCAGTACCCTTTCGTAATCAAATAGTGAAAGATTATGAACGTGCGTGCGTGTGTGTAAAAGTGAGAATGTCAATCGATTAGTAGGTCCGATTAAAGCGAACGTTTAAATGGATAACATGTAATTCGTTTTAATTAATTAAATTAATTACATTGAAGTTGAAGAAAATTACCCTTTAAATTAATACAATTACAAAACTATTTCTATTTAATTCATTTCCAATTGCACGAAAGACTGTTCCTTTATTAATTCAAATAATTACAATTACGATTTTCACTTCAATAATTTCAAATTACTTGTATGACCTTCCTTTTTAATTTGTTAAATATGAATTACAATTATAAAATGTTTAATGCAAATATATTGTATTGTTCAGTGTGATTTAATCAGTAAGAGGTTTTAACATCACGTCAGGAAATCAACTTGAGTTACAAAACGAATTCGTCTATTTAAACTACACTAAAAGCATTGTCTCCGATTCACAGTGACATATTTAGGGAAACACATTGAATAAGCACGACTTCCTGCGGTGTTCAATATAGGCTTTTGCAAGAGAAGAAGACCTAGTTTGTTTCAAGTGGGCAAGTTTGAGGGGGGGGGGGCGATACTTTAAAATAATACTTGTAGCTGCACGGAAGTTTTCAAAGCATCAACTTTGCAAACAGATATTACGTGAACAATGAACCAACTTTGCAAACAGATATTACGTGAACAATGAACCAACTTTGCAAACAGATATTACGTGAACAATGAACCAACTTTGCAAACAGATATTACGTGAACAATGAACCAACTTTGCAAACAGATATTACGTGAACAATGAACCAACTTTGCAAACAGATATTACGTGAACAATGAACCAACTTTGCAAACAGATATTACGTGAACAATGAACCAACTTTGCAAACAGATATTACGTAAACAATGAACCAACTTTGCAAACAGATATTACGTAAACAATGAACCAACTTTGCAAACAGATATTACGTAAACAATGAACTTTACAAACAGATATTACGTGAACAATGAATCAACTTTGCAAACAGATATTACGTGAACAATGAACCAACTTTTAATCACTTTTGATTTAGTGAACAATCAATCGCAAATAATTAGTAAATGTAACATTAATGCAAGTCCTATTCTCGTGGTTACAGTGAACAATCGTGCTTAAATATATATATATATATTGCAAACTGTCTCTAAAATCACAATTATTTCAGTAACTATATAAATTCTATTCAATTTACATCTTCATCAAGTTATACAATGTATATGGGTGCGTACATGCACATGAACAAACACACAATCAACGCATGATATTCTTTTAAATTACACACACATACACACACACACACACACACAAATTTCCAATAAAATAAAAAACAAAACACAAAACAATTAAAATGTGTCAAAAATATAACTAACAATATCTCAACAATCAGTTTGGTGCCAGCACTTATCCATTTCACAAAATGTAAAGCATCACTGAAAACAGTCACCATAAAATGAGTATATGATATTAAATACTCTCACCATAAAATGAGTGCATGATATTAAATACTGTCACCATAAAATTAGTGAATCTGTGGCAGAGCAAATTTGCCTATCCCTATTTCTAGACTTAATTGTTATATAAATTGTTAAATTGTTGAAGTGACCCGACCTTGGGCATTCCTTATGATGGAATTTTTGTAAGTGTCAGAGTTGGAGTAAATGCTAGAAATTGTTGATGCAATGCAAACCAGTCCCAATTGGATGAGTAATTTTTATTATCCAATGGTTAAGATTTATAAGAACAATGGGCTGATATCAAAAGTGTATCTGCTGTAAAGACTCTATTGTCTAATCACTTGAATTTGGAGGGCAAAAAGTCCGGTCATGAAAGATGGTCGTTAGCTTAATGGTTAACTGACTAATTGAGAGAGGATGGTATTAGAAATATTTCTGGTATTTTGCTATTGATATGTTTTACTTGTGTTTTACATGGAAATGTATTATGTGAGTAAACTATTATTTTTACATATTGTGAACTAAGATGCTCGTGTGCTGTATGCTAAACACTTGACACTGTTTCTAGTGAACCTGTTCATAAACTATTATACTCTATTTATTATGCTGTGTGGGTGTATCGGGCTAATAAATATTGTTGCAGGAAACTGTACGAGAGACTTGAATGTAAGAAAGAATTGAGTTAAAAATGAATAAACTGGCAACTTAGCATTTGTTCCCTGAATATCTTTTACATGGCAAAAGTAGCCTTTCTTTGTTTTATCTGAATCTCCTGGTTATTGATTATAAACCTGATAAGACCATGGTAGAAGCAAGAAGTATCTACTGCAGTGTTTAAGTGTAAGAAATAAACTGCACTCTGTTGATGTATGGTGGCAAAGTATGCTGACTACATCATGGGATTCTTGTACAAGGAAGCTATTGGAAATTGCTATTATTATTCTGCTTGAGGGAGCTAATACTGTGGAGCGTCCAGGTTAGCCTCAAGAGAATATCAGCTAAAAAATATGTGCTGTACAACATGAGAAGGGAAGCATGTGGAATTGAGAGTAATAATGTAAACAATAAACTTGTTACTTTGTTTTGAAAAGTGCGCAAAAAGACCACTGCGACTTCGCCTATACATGGCTACAAGGAAACTATTATTGCTTATCTCTACTACCTCCATTTCTATTCTCTGATAAGGACTATCCTGTGATTTGTATTGACGCTAATCTATTGAATTGTGTGTTAGGATATCAGACTGTATAGATGTGGGGTCTCAAATATGCAGCCTGTGGGTCGCATGGGCCCCTGAGGGCATTTTGTGCTGCTCACAAAACATTTTGGGATTTTTAAAAATAATGACATTTCATTTATTTATTTTTCTCTTGCCGCCACTGATGTTAATGCCATCTTAACCATAAGAAGTTCTTACTTATTTATTCATAGTCTTTTCATTGATTATACTTGCTGCGCCCAGTGCAGATATCCGGTTTATATAATGGAAGTAATCAAGTTAGATTTTGCTACATTTTAAAATAAAAATAAGTGCCCATATAAATGTCTTCTGTTTTGAAAAAAAGAAAGTTCATGGACATGAAGAGAGTTTTTTTTTAAGTAAAATGGGAGGATTTATAGTTTGTCACTGAGGTTAGAGGTAAAATTCAATGTCTCGCTTGTCAACAGACGATAGCTCTTCCAAAGTAGTCCAACGTGCGTCAGCATTATGAAACAATGCACTATGAGAAATATAATGCGTATGCGGGAAAAGTTAGAGAAGATGAAGTTAATGCAACTTGCATCAGCATTATACAAACAAAGAAGTTTCTTTACCAATATCATCAGTCAATCCTACGAAAATTCAGTAAGAGCAAGTTTTTTTTTGCTGTAAGTGAACTGATAGCAAAGTCATCACGGCCCTTTACAGAAAGCTCATTCATAAAAGAATGTTTTTTAAAGGTTAAGTGACATTTTACTTCCTGATCAAAAGAAACTGTTTGAAGGCATAAGCTTTTCACCCAATACGGTTGCCACCATGATTACAGATTTGTCAGCCAGTATGGAGAAACAATTAATTGAAGCGGCTAATGAGTTTGAAGTATTTTCAATTGCTCTCGACGAAAGCACCGATATGTCAGATGCCACACAGTGTTGCGTTTATCAGAGGTGTAGACTGCAGTTTAAATCTGACAGAAGAATTCCTAGAATTAATACCATTGAAGGGTACAACAACTGGACGTGATTTATTTCAAGCTCTGGAAAAGTGCATTGAGAAATATGGCTTACCAAGGGATAAACTTGTATCTTAGGCCACAGACGGTGCACAATCAATGTGTTCTGAAAATGTAGGTGTGGTTGGTTTGGTGAAAAACAAATTAAACAGCCTTGAAACAGTGGGAATCAACTTCACTAGTATATACATTGCATTTTGCATCAAGAAGCTCTTTGAGTAAAAGTCTTCAAATGAAAGAGGTGATGGATGTAGTAGTTAAAACAATCAACTTCACTAGTATACATTGCATTTTGCATCAAGAAGCTCTTTGTATAAAAGTCTTCAAATGACAGACATGATGGATGTAGTAGTTGAAACAATCAACTTTATACGTTCTCGATGGCTAAATCACAGGCAGTTCACATCATTTCTTGCAGATAGAGACTCTGAGTATGATGAACTTCTTTATCACACGAAGTTAGATGGCTAAGTCATGGAAATGTTTTGAAGCGTTCTTTGCACTTAGAGATGAAATCGCTTCATTCATGAAAATGAAAAACAGAGCAGTTACTTTGCTGACTGATTCTACTTTTCTATGCAATCTTGCTTTTTTAACAGATATTACAAATCACAATGATTGCATTTAACTTGAAGATTCAAGGCACAAAACAGGTTATCACACAGATGTTTGACAATGTGAAATCGTTCTAAGTTAAATTACGTTTATGCATAAAGCAGTTGAGTGAGGGCAATTTGGCCCATTTCTCAACCCTCAATTCCTTAGGAAATGTTGAACCCAAATGCTTGAAAGAATATACAGATTTGTTGTCTAACATATTTCAACAGTTTGATTTGTGCTTTGAAGACTTTAAGGTACTGGAGCTGCCATTTCAACTTTTTTCAATACCGTTTGATGTAGAAATTGACAATGTTGCAGAAGAATTGCAAATGGAGTTGGTAGAACTATGTGATACTATCTTGAATCAAAAATATGCAGTATTAGGGATTCCCGAATTCTACACGTTTCTTTCATGAGAAAGGTTTCCGAGGTTACTCTCTGTTACAGCAAGGATTATTGCAATGTTTGGAAGTGCATAATTTTTCTCATCCATGAAGGTTAACATGTTTGTGCTAAGGTAACGGATTACTGACTTCTTTTCATAAATTCAGACCTAATATTGAGATCCTTGTTGATGTAAAACACTGAGATTGGCTTCTTTTCATAAATTCAGACCTAATATTGAAGTCCTTGTTGATGTAAAACACTGAGATTGACTTCTTTTCATAAATTCAGACCTAATATTGAGATCCTTGTTGATGTAAAACACTGAGATTGGCTTCTTTTCATAAATTCAGACCTAATATTGAGATCCTTGTTGATGTAAAACACTGAGATTGGCTTCTTTTCATAAATTCAGACCTAATATTGAGATCCTTGTTGATGTAAAACACTGAGATTGGCTTCTTTTCATAAATTCAGACCTAATATTGAGATCCTTGTTGATGTAAAACACTGAGATTGGCTTCTTTTCATAAATTCAGACCTAATATTGAGATCCTTGATGATGTAAAACACTGAGATTGGCTTCTTTTCATAAATTCAGACCTAATATTGAGATCCTTGTTGATGTAAAACACTGAGATTGGCTTCTTTTCATAAATTCAGACCTAATATTGAGATCCTTGTTGATGTAAAACACTGAGAATGGCTTCTTTTCATAAATTCAGACCTAATATTGAGATCCTTGTTGATGTAAAACACTGAGATTGGCTTCTTTTCATAAATTCAGACCTAATATTGAGATCCTTGTTGATGCAAAACGTTGCCATCTAAGTACCCACGCTTCCAGAGCAAAAACTGACGAAAGGTAAACCTAATTTGGTAATTACACTCACGTTAAACATTACAGTTTTAATAAATGAATTAAAATCATTAAATAAAATTTGTAAAGCACTATGTTCTTATTATGTTGTCCTTTATTTATTTTTTTTTTTGGCCTTTTTATCATTGTAAAAATGTTCCGGTGATGCACCTTCGGGTTACTTTACAAGTCCCCATTTGGCCCTCAGAGCAATTTGAGTTTGAGACCCCTGGTATAGATATTAAAATTATTCGAACATGTTTTCGTGGTGCTGGCATTACAATATCACTGAAAACAGTCAACATATGCAGTTACGATAAAATAAATGTATGATATCATTGAAAACAATCACCATATAATGAGTGCATAATATCACTGAAAACTGTTACCATATACAGTCATGGTAAACTGAATTCATAATATTGAAAACAAACAAAACACATACAATCACCGTAAACTAAGTGACAAGGTCAACAATCAGTCACTATATATGTATTATCACTTAAAACAACAATTCATATTATGCAATCTCCACTGATATAAATGTGTATTATCAATGAAAACAATCATTCATCATATAAAAATCACCAATGAACTAAATATACATTATCACTGAAAACAATTCAGCAACACATTCAATCACCAGTAAACTAATGAATTAAGTGTGTATTATCATTAAACAATTAATCACAATATGCAATCATCACTGAACTAGATATGCATTATTACTGAACTAAATATGCATTATGACTGAAAACAATCGCCATACAATCCATGAAAGCAATGCAACCACTGCTTAAAAATGTAAATATACAGTGTAGAGACAAAATCATTTTGTAATGAAGCTAGTAATGTTTGTAACTGATTATAATTAATCGAATTTTTTATTAGCAGAAATCACTGACGTAAATTTTCCCTTCAAAATAAGATTAAAGAAGAAATTTGTGGGGAGGGAAGGGGGGTAGAGAGAGAGAATTCCTTTCCTTCCAAAAATTAAAGCAAGTTAGTTATTTTCCCCATTAAGAATTAATGGAAGTTGGATTAGTTTACGGGTTTTCGCACAGGAAATGTGTTGGCAAGTGGGATTGCTCTATCCCAGCGTGTCTACATGGGATTCGATTTCCCTCAATAGTGAATAGGCTCAATGTACGGATAGCCAGACAGGGCAGACAGACAGGCAGACTGTAAAACTGGGAGAAAGAGACGGAGGGAGAACGGAAGTTTTTCCACAACTCAATCCTCTCTATATACCACTCAAATTGGACCTCACCCTAATAAATAGTGGATTTTCTTACTACTCCTCTAAATTGTTTTAAGATACCTGTCTGCGAAATCAGTAAAAGATAAAGTGACGTGAATATTTCAGACTTTTAGTGGACACAACAAATCAACTTTTCTGTACACGTTCATATGCAATATTTTTAAGACGTTCGTCAGAGATGATGTTCAAAATCCAGTCATCCAACCCATCAAAGAAAAGATAACTCCTGTAGATCTGTTTTCTACAGAAAATGCATATTTGCAGATGATGTACAAAGACAACATATGGGCCAGAAGTTGTTAAAGGAAAATATCTGCATCTTTCTTTTTTTTTTTAAAAAAAAAAAAGGCAATAGATTTAATGGAAGAGTATTTCCATCTACCATCTAATAGGCCCCACCAAACTGATTTCAACATTTGCATATGCTATCTGTGAAGACATTCACTGGTCACGATTGTCCAAAGTGATGTGTTAATACATTTACTGATCACAATACGCCCTATGAATGTGATTTGCACATCTGTATATGCGATGTGCTAAGACATGAAGAGGCCACAAGACATGCGCCCATGGAAAGGAATACAGTATTTAATTTTGGCTAGACCCTAGCAGTAGTCAGAAAAACCCACCATATAGCAATAAACACTTTTGCCTTGAAGGACTGTTCACCAGACCATGACAAATATCAGACTATACGGGAACAGATTTGGAAAAACCTTCAGGTCAGAAAACCCCACCTATACTGTGTGGGCAGAATTACTTGATGTCCAGGTGGCATAAAGAATAAATAGGCAAGGCTAACACAAATACACCACTGTCCAGTGAGCCTTTTTTCAGAGCAAGGGAAATCCATAGGAGCTGTGTAACAGTTCAGAAATAGATAGTCAAAATAATTTGACTGGAAAAAAGATAAGGGGAAAGAATTCAATGTAAAGGGTAAAGCGAACAACCCGAAAGAAGGGTTTGGGAGTTTGAGTTGGAACTGGAAGAAGCTACATGATTGTACTTTCATGAAAAAGGGGGCAAAGGTCTGAAAGGAAATAACCCTGCAGCAAAGGATGTCGCCAGAAAACAGAGTTAAGTGTATATGTCAAAGTTCAACTCTGAGAATTTGGGGTATAGATTTGGGGTTGTATATCTACTTTGTATATCTATAGGACTTGTGTAGTATGACAATTGAGCCGAGTTCATACTGAATTTATGTGGTTGTGGCCAAAGGCTCCACTAGGACACAAAACTATGCATGATGTAAGGACCATTTTGTGTGCTAGGGAAGTCACAGGACATCAAGAAACATTTGGATTCTTTTAGTGACAGTATTAGATTAGCTATTCCTTTGAGACTTTGTTGAGCTGCGTCCCTACATAATAAATTCACTTTTATTTTTATTTTTTGGTTGTTTAATAAAGTTTCTTATTTTCACTTTTAATCATCTTATTGAATTCTTACTGTTTCATGTTATGTATTGTCATTCTGTATTATCACTTTTAATCATCTCATTGAATTCTTACCATTTTATATTATGTATTGTAATTATGTAATAGCTGTATTGTCATTGTCTTGTTAATTATTGGTGGAGACACAGAGACTCATATAAATCCATCATAGACGTGTGAAACCAAATGCTGTCTGTCTATATATCTGTCATCCATTCATTTTCATCACTGGGCAACCTTCTTAACTGGGCAAAGGAAGGGATAGACACAAGGCACGACAATGCACTACACTAAAAATATGTAACACTGGAGAGCACTGGAGGACACCAAATAAATATGTGTCATAAGAAGTAAAAATATTGAGACATTTATATAATTCCTGGATGAATAAAATAAAACAAGCGAAAAACAAAAGTCACATTTCCCAAAACTTGTACATTGTATGGAACTATAACGATATACATGACTTTTCAGTAATCACTTCCTATTAGCAAACTGTAAAGCCACACCCAAAACAAGTACATTGTACGGAACTACATCGATGACTTTTCAGCTATTAGCAAATTGTAGAGGGACTACAAAGATATATATGACTTTTCAGATATCACGTGCTATTAGCGAACTACAGCTAATGCTGAGTAACAGGAAAGGCAGAGGGGATTCTGATGCTTCACTTCAAATATAATCCGTATATTTTTTAATTAAGACACATAAGAGAGATTTTAAGATCACTTTTCCCCCTTTTTATCAAACTAAAAAAAGAAAAGAAAAGAAAAAAGAAAATGTGAAGCTAGTCAGTATTCTTGCAAATCTTTATATATGATAACGCATTATTTTAAAGTAAGAAATTCCGTTATGGAAGTGACAAGAAGCCCTTGAGCTTTAAACAAGCAGCTTGGATCTGCACGGGTTTCTTCTGGTGCACAGTCCCCATTTACTAAAGCTCATGCGTGGTTCTCTAAGGACATCAAGCAAGACTGATAAATGACTTATTTTTCGCATTCAATTCCAAGAAGTACAGCCGTTTGTTCCTAAAAATTACAAAGAAGAGTTAGGAAAAATATAAAAAAAAACGAGAAAAAAAGTAGATCGGGAAATATAAAACCCAGAAATACGCGATCTTAGGAGATTAGAAAGAAATAAACGTGGTGACAAGAACGCTATTATGTTCGTCTCAACAAGGTTCGCAGCCTCCCTTTCACTGCCTCTGCACAGATAACGTCCCTTTAGAGATAGTCGCCCCTGGGCAAATTCCGATTGTAGAAATGTGCGCAGTCAGAACATATCTTTTCACAGAATCCAATCGCCAGAACGGCTTTAAAATGACTGGATGCTACAAAACATCGTTAAGACAACGCTAAGTAATAAACGAAAAAACTGATACATTATCGTATTCGTGCAGCATTTAATCGCATTGTAGGTGGAGGGGTGGGGCAACATTTAATCGCGATGTAGGTGGAGGGGTGGGGCAACATTTAATTAACACAGCGCAATCGAGAAACCAGTTGACAACACAACGCGAAGCTTTACACATTTAATGGTCATGTTGTCTGGGTATCTCACTTCAAGAGGTTTGCTTCTGGTGACCAATATTGACAGGCTATTTGATCGCTGACCATGCATTGTAAGTTGGTACTGACAGCTGGCATTTCTTCTATAAGAGTGACTATCTTGCAATGCAGAGCAATGGTTTTAAAATAAAAAAAGTGTATTCAATACACGTATTCATATTTAGGAATCAGCCTGTTTAAGTTTTGTGGGTTTTTTTTATTTAAGTCGTAAATCTGCAAAATATGAAATTTTAATAAAAAATAGTAACTGCTAAAAAAAATGCAACTCTTATGGTCATAACTCATAGAAGATATTCAAGTATTTAAATGCAAGATACAGTTTAAAGCAGAAAAACAAATTAGCCATTAAAACATTCAGAATATCTGTATCAATAGCCATTGACGAAATCGGAATAGTCACAGGACCTAACAAATAAAATACAGGTACGTGTATTTATAATGCAGATGTGACTTTGTTTAAAGTACAAGCATTTACAATGCAGTTCAGGAGTGTGTTTGCTAACAGTAACACTAGCCATTTATTTTTTATAATGCAGTGACAATAGTTAGTTCTAAGAAAATGGCAGGTACATATTGTGAGCACTAGCCTTTTTCTAGCTGTCGGACTCTAACAAAGTTCTTGGAATGGATAGCAAGGATTCGGTTAACAGAACAATTAATACATTAGAATTCAAAACATGTTCTGAGTACTGATGATTGTGCCCAGCAGTAATTAAGTATCTGGAATGTAAAACAGGGACTTATCTCTGAAAGAGTATGACTTCGTTCTAAAAGAGCAAGACTTCGTTTTGAAAGAGTAGGACTTCGTTCTAACAGAGTATGACTTCGTTTTGAAAGAGTAGGACTTCGTTCTAAAAGAGCAAGACTTCGTTTTGAAAGAGTAGGACTTCGTTCTAAAAGAGCAGGACTTTGTTTTGAAAAAGTATGACTTAGTTCTAAAAGAGCAGGACTTTGTTCTATAAAAAAAAAGAATAGGACTTCATTTTAAGAGTAGGACTTCGTTCTAAAAGAGTTGGACTTAGTTCCGAAGGAGTAGGTCTTAGTTCTGAAAGAGTAGAACATTTCTGAAAGTGTATGACTTCTGAAAGAGTTGGACTTAGTTCTGAAATAGAGGAACATTTCTGAAAGTTCTGAAAAAATATGATAGTTCTGAAACATTAGGACTTAGCTCTTAAAGAGTAGAACACTTCTTAAAGAGTAGACAAGTTCTTAAAGAGTAGGACACCACTTAAAGAGCAGACAATTCTGAAACAGCTATGAATTAATATATTAGTTCTAAAAGTGTCGGATTTAGTTATGAAAGAAAATATTAGTGCTGGCATTAGCCTTTTAAGTATGTGGAAGGCAAAACTAAGATTCAGTGTCAGTACTAACCTTTAAATCATGAAAATACAGATATATGACTTCAGTCCACAGTAGCCATTAAAACCCTCATATTACAGATAAATGATAAACGACTTCAGTTCACACTAGCCATTATAACGCTAACAACAGCCAAAACATGTACTAACAACAGCCAAAACATGTACTAACAACAGCCAAAACATGTACTAACAACAGCCAAAACATGTACTAACAACAGCCAAAACATGTACTAACAACAGCCAAAACATGTACTAACAACAGCCAAAACATGTGCTAACAACAGCCAAAACATGTACTAACAACAGCCAAAACATGTGCTAACAACAGCCAAAACATGTACTAACAACAGCCAAAACATGTGCTAACAACAGCCAAAACATGTACTAACAACAGCCAAAACATGTGCTAACAACAGCCAAAACATGTACTAACAACAGCCAAAACATGTGCTAACAACAGCCAAAACATGTACTAACAACAGCCAAAACATGTACTAACAACAGCCAAAACATGTACTAACAACAGCCAAAACATGTGCTAACAACAGCCAAAACATGTGCTAACAACAGCCAAAACATGTACTAACAACAGCCAAAACATGTACTAACAACAGCCAAAACATGTACTAACAACAGCCAAAACATGTACTAACAACAGCCAAAACATGTGCTAACAACAGCCAAAACATGTACTAACAACAGCCAAAACATGTGCTAACAACAGCCAAAACATGTGCTAACAACAGCCAAAACATGTACTAACAACAGCCAAAACATGTGCTAACAACAGCCAAAACATGTGCTAACAACAGCCAAAACATGTGCTAACAACAGCCAAAACATGTGCTAACAACAGCCAAAACATGTACTTAGAAGGCAGACATTCAAGTGCGTGATAACGGCAGAATTATTTGGAAGGCCGACTAATTAATTACATAGAATGCATTAGGTCTTAATGCTAATTTAGTACTTAGCGATAGGTCGAAATGCTGACAGTTAGGTGAAGAAGTACTGGTTTGGGGTTGGTTTCTTTGTGTTTCTTTTGTTGTTTGTTGGAGTGGTTGTTGGGGGGATGTTTTGGATTTTTTTTTTTTTGGGGGGGGGTGTTTTTGGGGTGTGTTTTTTCTAAATGCATACATGTCAGTGTTGTGACCAGCAACAAAGCAGTACTTAGAATGTAGACGTGTCAGTGCTGTGACCAGCCAACAAAGCAGTACTTAGAATGTAGACGTGTCAGTGTTGTGACCAGCAACAAAGCAGTTCTTAGAATGTAGACGTGTCAGTGTTGTGACCAGCTACAAAGCAGTACTTAGAATGTAGACGTGTCAGTGTTGTGACCAGCAACAAAGCAGTTCTTAGAATGTAGACGTGTCAGTGTTGTGACCAGCTACAAAGCAGTACTTAGAATGTAGACGTGTCAGTGTTGTGACCAGCAACAAAGCAGTTCTTAGAATGTAGACGTGTCAGTGTTGTGACCAGCTACAAAGCAGTACTTAGAATGTAGACGTGTCAGTGTTGTGACCAGCAACAAAGCAGTACTTAGAATGTAGACGTGTCAGTGCTGTGACCAGCCAACAAAGCAGATTTGGAATGCAGGACTTACAATGCGGAATTAATTCTGAGAGTAAAGTATATACAAGTATATACACTTACTCAGTACGAACTCATATTTAGATTGCAATAATGACTTGGATGATAGCAATATTTTCAGAATGAAGAAAAACAAACATATACATTGATGTAGTGACTCTGATAAAAAATAAACTTCATCAGACAAAGAAAGACATAACATAAACATTGATGTATTCTCTGATAAAAATAAACTTTATCAGACAAAGAAAGACATAACATAAACATTGATGTATTGACTCAGATATAAATAATAATAATAAAAATAAACTTTATCAGACAAAGAAAGACATAACATAAACACTGATGTATTGACTCGGATAAAAAATAAACTTCATCAGACAAAGAAAGACACACTGATGTATTGACTCGGATAAAAATAAACTTTATCAGACAAAGAAAGACATAACATAAACATTGATGTATTATATATAAAATAAAGTTGTCAGACAAAAAAAAGACTACATAAACATTTGGGTATTGATTTGTATAAAAAAAATAAACTCTGTCAGACAAAAAGAAAACTAACATAAACACTGGGGTATTGACTCAGATAAAAATAAACTTTGCCAGTCAAAGAAATATTAATATAAACACTGGGGTATTGACTCAGATAAAAATAAACTTTGCCAGTCAAAGAAAGATTAACATAAACACTGGGGTATTGACTCAGATAAAAATAAACTTTGCCAGTCAAAGAAATATTAACAAAAACGTTGTGGTGTTGACTTGGATCAGCATAAACTTTTGTGCACTGAAGAGGGACAAACAAATTTAAAAGATTATTTTCTGTGGTCAGAATGGCCCTTTAAATGTGGATTCATTATGTTCTGAAAGATTATACAAGCAAACCCATACCTATATATTTTAATTATTCTGACAAGACAAAAACTAACAGCAAACAAATCCATACACTCATATACTAGTCACTCTTATGTGTAATATCTTCCAAACCCATATAACTCTAAACCAAAATATTTACTAAGTATCTTATAAATAATATGTGAACAAATTCTAATTTAATATTATTATTTCTGAGTCGTACATAAAGTAATCTAAAGTAAAAAATTACATGCTATACGCATAAGGTAAATATATTCAAATATTTACTCATTCGTTCTCCTGGTACATTATCAACTAATTTTGCCAGGAAATAATATTTAAGCAAATCCAAATCCATATTATATATAGCGAACATAATCTATATGCAAAGAAATCAATATGACCTTTTTAATTTCTCATTTATGTATATCCATTTTCCCTTCAACTATTTCATCGTAACTGTCCAGATCTTATCTTAATATACTTATTAGCTACCCCGACATTTAATGAATACCAAAATCCCAATGCATCCACCTGTACAGAGCTAACTCTCCTGAATTACAAGTAGCAAATCCAAATCTCTTCTTTCTTATTCTCTAGAAATAACTCACCTGACACGCTACACACCTGTCTATAGGTAAACCTCGTGTATGTCTACTGTAGTTGACACACAAGAAACTAGTCTACTTTCTGCTGACACGGATGACTTAGCACAACTAGGGAACGAGAGAAATCCTCAGGAAATCTACAACGAATCAGTGTAAGGCGTTAGCTTCTAAGCAGCTGTTTCATGCCCCCCCTTGCGAGACCCCAACTCGCCCTTACGAGTGAATGATTTAATGTGACATAGAATCAACTAGAAGACTCTCAAAGCATCGGACGCTCTGGTCGAGTATGTAGCACTAATCTGTGTTTGTGCTAAACGTTTGTCTACATCACAATTACGTGTACACCCACACCAACCCCCATCAAGTACTTTAATGTGTGCGAGACGTTACTTGCTAAGTTTTAAAATGAATTGACAGCGCAGCTGAACGTCTAAGCATCTAACTCTGGCGCGCCAATACTCCCAACAATCACTAAAAAATAATAATGCGGTCTACTGATATATATACCTGCGCTACACACGTTATAATAAGTGCGGTATATTACAGATCACACACACACACACACACACACACACACACACACACACACTCTACAATCAAATCAAACTTGAGAATGTACGACTACTCACAAAACGTTAATTTTGCTATGTAAATTATTCTGTTGCTTGTTTGTTTTACTTTCTTTCAATTCCTGCTGTTTGCTCCGGGTGGAGACATTTTAAGACAAACTGTACATCAGAGAAGTCACACCTGAAAGATATGCATGCATATATGCACCAAGCGCTAAATATGCCTATCAATGCTTACATTTACAACGCGCCGGGCAGCATATAATGTCAAATCACAAGCCCGAAAGCATTCCAACAATACATAACACGCCACACCGAGCAACATGGGGAGGATTAAACTTAGCGACATCTTCACCGCAGGAAAGGAGAACGGCAAGTGGTGACTAATGGTGACTAGAGAGCCAAGATACTGAGCTAAGAGCTGCCTCGAGAGCGAATGTACTTCTTCTGGAATGAAAGAAAAACTCTGGTTGCAACTCAAGCCGATCACTGCGCAGTAAACGAGACTACGGGTAGACAACTCTGTGTAGCTATGTATGAGAGTGCGGGGAGACACTCCTCAGTAGAACACTATAAGTGTGGGTAGACAATCCTCAGTAGCAATGTAACTCAGACCATGAAATTTGTATTTAAGGTCTTTGCCTCCACTAAAAGGATATGTTAAAATAGAAATCGTTAAAATATTTTTTTTAAAGAGTATTTGCTTTAGGTAATTAGTGAAGTAGTTTTCATTTGACTCTTGCTACTCCTACTTGTCGTAGAAAGTTTGGTGACGAGTGACACACGTGTATTTCCTTCTCATACGAACCGTAGCAATTACTGCGGTCACATAAATAAGTCGACAATAACTACAACTATTAAAAAGCTTATATATTCCCATTAAATGGAGTGTCTATCTCATATGGTGAACACGTACGAAGACTATTGAAATCTAAATGGGATGGGTTCCACAGAAACCCCTCGGGTCATCTGCTGTTTGGATGAAATGACATTTACGATTTTAGGCACATGTACTATATTGTGCCTATGGACATGTCAACTTATCGCACTCGTCTGCTACGCTCGTACCTTTTCCACAGCAAGATAAAAAAAAGTATCAATGGCTCGTATTTTACATGTCTATAATTAGCCATCTCTGCTAATTAAATATGTGTGATTACTTTTATTTAGTTGGGGGGTGGAGCAGAGCGAGGAAGATAAGGTGGGACTATTTCCGAGCGGGAACTCCCTACAGAATCGTAATTTTCGATCTTTTACCTGTTTTGCCAGAAAGATATTTTGAGAATATAATTCAAAAGTTAAATCATTGATTTTTGCTTACCAGGGCTGGCTAAAAGATACTTAATAGTGAAATATGGGTGGTTTAGCAAGCAAAATATTTGAATCTATTCTTAGAGCCTGAAAAACGGTACTCAAGTAAAATCTTATTAACTGAAACCCTGACGGGTACTGTTCTCTTCCTGGAAGTAATATCAGCACTAACTATTTAGCCGTTTAGTTATGTCAGAGTTAGCCAATTATGACGAAGTAATCACTAAAGCTACTGTTCTCTTACTGGAAGTAATATCAGCACTAACTATTTAGCCGTTTAGTTATGTCAGAGTTAGCCAGCTATGACGAAGTAGTCACTAAAGCTAAATCCTACTCGATTTCTTTCTATCTGACGGGGGGGGGGGGCGGGGGAACGCAAAAAAGCTGTTTTTCGTACGTTACTTTTCATCATTAGAATTAAATGTTCCAGTACTGTCATTTTCTTCCTGACAACCGTTACGCTGCTTCGTTGTTCCCAAGCATCCAATTTCACTTAAGTGCATACCTTAATATTGCTTTGGATTACATTCTTAATGTAAGAAGAAATAAATCCTTTAAAGTCACATTTGCACTCATCATTCATCAAGCTATCTATAAAGCTCTGCTGTGTTTACACGACTAAAAATCCAAGTCACTTTTGGAAAAGGTCAAAGGTACATGAATGCTGAAAGCTGCCAATATTTATGGACAATGAAAAATCGTCCTGCATCTTTAACATAAAAATGCATGCATATTTCAACGTTCTTTTAACGAGAAGCCAAACACATTACCAAACCCTGATACTGACACTCGCACAAATCAAATTTGTGTCCTTGAAAGGATAATGAACACTCAGAAACTTGAAAACTAGCAAAAACGAGACTAAACAAAGCTAGGTGTCACAAGAACTGGATTTCAAGTCGAGACATACTGAATACCGAAAGAAACATATGCATGAAATAGTTTTGTAAAAATACAAACAAAAATAATGTTTTAGTGCAAAGACAAAGACTGTGTGTGTATATATATAGAATACGAAACTAAACACAGCTAAGTCATGAGAGCTGAACTGTAGGCCGAGATATTAGAGAATACGAAACTAAAAGAGCTAGATGCCACGAGAACTGAATTTCAAGCCGAGATATGGTGAATACCGAAAGAAACATATGCATGAAATAGTAGTTTTGTAAAAATACAAACATAAAAAAGTTTTAGTCCAAAGACATCGACTGTAAACAATGTAGTGAATGAATCTTTAACTGTGAATACATGTAAGCTATAGAGTATAGAGGCTTTTCAGCTGTTCAACTTCCTAAAATATGTATAGATATATTCAAGGAAAGTGTGATTTTTACTTTTTCCTCATTCACTCACCAGACTCAGAAACTGAACACATGGCGAAAACTCTGCAAAGAACAGATAAAGAGTTACTGTTACCAGAGGTGATGACGACATTACAGGATTACAACAACTGTGACGTACAGGAGCACTTTCAGTCCGGGCACGGTGACCTTAAACTGTAAGAATTGATAAGATGAGTTGACAACTGTGGATAACCCAGCCAATAAAAACATAACCGCAACATTACAGTTTTTGCAAGCCATCCAGCAGCAATGCCGATTGCACCCCATTTTCTCGTGAACATGAAATCAGTTTCGTGAAGATAAAGAGTTCTGAAATGGACTCGCTCAGATTTGATCCAAAGCAACCGAGGATGAAGAAGAGAGACAAATGTCGCAGATGGCATACCTTAAGAGGCAGCCACTCAAACAAAAAAACCAGAGGGAAATACCGCCTACAACAAACGAGAGTGCTACTCAAACTAGTCATATAGCACTGACAACTTACATAAATTCTAATAGTGACTTCTAGGTTTTAGGCGCTGCCGTCGATGGAGAACAAGAACAATGAAGTTTGAACCAATGTACCAAACTAAAGTCTTATTACCGATACTGACCTCTGATGGAGAGGCAGTAATGTGAAGTCTGAACCAAAATACCAAACTAAGTCATATTACAGGTAATACCAAACTAAAGTCATATTACAGGTAATACCAAACTAAAGTCATATTACAGGTAATACTACCAAACTAAAGTCATATTACAGGCGCTGATCTTTTAGAGGAAAAGAAATAATAGTTCACAATACAACAACAACAAAAAATGCAAGCTGATAACAAACATTTCATTAACAGTCTCTCTTTCACAAACTCCTTTCTTCACTACACACAATCATACTTTCACGAGGGAAGGAAAGCAAAGGCTTAAATGCTGGCTATAAATAAGCAAAATAGTTGTGTGGAAAGTCGTTAATTAACTATGAACAGAATCCGTGGTACCTTTTAATCTTAGGTTGTTGGGGGATTTTTTTTTTTTTTTTTAGGAACTGTTAGTTCTGAAAACGTTAAGTATAATTAAAATCATGTAAAGTGATCAAGCACTGCTGCTATCTTACAAAGTCATGACATGACACTGGATCCGATGTCGGTATGTTTGAACTGAATACTGTTTCAAATACAACATTCAGGAAATTCAAATATTTTACATCATGTGTCAATAATACTAAAATAATTACCACTGCAAGAAAAAAATACGCTTTGTAGTTATTCAAAGCAAAGTCATTTATAAGAGTCGTCGATTAGGGTCAAAAGTCTTGATTAGAACACTACAGTTATTAATAACAATGACAGCTGATCAATGAAATGAGTATAAATACTCTTATCAATGAAATGAGTATAAATACTCTTATCAATGAAATGAGTATAAATACTCTTATCAATGAAATGAGTATAAATACTCTTGTCAATGAAAATGAGTATAAATATTCTTATCAATGAAATGAGTATAAATACTCTTATCAATGAAAATGACAGATAATCAATGACATGTGCAAACAAAACAGTTATTAATAACAGTCACAAATGATCAATGAAATGTAGACAATAGTGCTATTAATAACAGTTGAATAATGAAATTTGTAAACCTGGTGATAAAAAAACATCTACACAGTTGATGGCTCGTGTTGACAGATGACTTAACAGTCGCGCTGTTTGTACTATTTAAAATAATAATGAGCATATAAGTCAAGAGGCGTCCTTTTTCTAAATCTCTAACATGTTCATTTTACATCCAATGATTTCCATGCGTTTAAGTTTTGCTTTAAATGTATTCGTTTTGTTTTTTAAAAACAAGAAGGAAGAAGAGGGGGTGGAAAAACGAAGGAAAGAGTTGACACAAGGAAACGAGAGGTACGTGTGTATATATATGTACCTCTCGTTTCCTTAAATTAACGAAACCGTTGATAAATCTTTTAAATTAGTAATCATTAGTAGTTACAGAGAGCTTTTAAACATTACTAGAGATTAAAATGCAGTCCGACATGACAAGGAACCCAAAGGAACCACAGCGATGCAGAGCTCTGCAACTGCCGCCAGCTTGCACTAACAAAAATGCACACCAAAAATGCATAAGAGCGATGTCATTGTGTAAAAAGACAAAATCAAATATTAAACCAAACGTATGTATTAAATCAAGCAAATTTCATTGCAAAGACAAAAATAACTCGCAATCAAGAAAACTTCATTTGAAGTAAATAATAAGTTGATTTTGCAAGAAAAGCACGAATGCGGGGACTAGGTTGCTATGCAGACCTTATCGTGTAAAACTTACAAAAAAAATAAATTTCATGTCGGATTCCCAGAAAATATCTATATGTTCGATTAATACAATGATCAGGTGTAGAGTTCCCTTTTGCAGGAGATATGTGTTGGACAAATACGGATGGCTGAAGTGAACAATATGAAGCTATAATGATAAGGTGTATAACTCGTTTTAAAGAAGACATGTGCTTGGCAAAAGATAATCACAATGGCTGAACTGAACAACAATACAGTACATATATGCATATTTGGCACGGAAAATAAAAATGGCTGAAGTGAACATCAATGTCACATCTACTCGGGACCAAAGTGAGCAGAGATCTGAAAACAAAACAAGTTACATCCTGATTTAAAACTAATTTTTAAAGTATATTTATTATTACACACAAATAAATAGTTACCAGTTTATATTTAATAGCTAAGTAAAACTTGAGTAACGAATGTCAGTCAACTCGACTCAATATAAAACTCGGATAATGAATGTCAACGCGACCTGCATAGCGAAAGTTGCATTGATAGCAAAGGTAAAGTTCAGCTTTCTGATTCCTCGCTGACGGTTGGCCATGCAAGCCCTTCTCATCTCTAGTTGTGAAAGTTCATGCAGTAGGCTACTTTTTTTATAAAACTGCACTGCAAACGTATAACTAGTACGAATGCGTAGAAAGTATTCAACTAAAAAGTGCGTGTGTGCAGGTGACAATTCCAGAACGTACACGTAATGCTGCGACATGACGCGGCCATCATCAGTCTTGTGAAGGAATCTGCGCGAGCGCTTGACACACCTCGCACGCACGCACGCACGCACGCAAGCAAGCGAGCACCATTCGTCATTAGTATCAAGCACGTAATTACCGAAAGTAATAAAAATAATTTTAAATCCGATAAGCTTGAGAAAAACAAACATCTGTATACGTAATAATTTGGGGCGGAGTTTTGAGAATATGTAACGCCGTAATAAGAAGTGCTTGACGTAATAACTGCAGGATTAGCGAAAGCTTTAATACATGCACACACATACAAACACAACACACACAAAGGCCCAACATTATATTCGGACATTATCATGACTGATCACGGTTACTCGGCGTCAGACAAACCAGATTGTAATGCAAGATTTTAGGACGGCGGCTTGAATAAAGAAATAGTCATATCCAAGGGAAACAACTATGTTGAACTTTTTTATCTTTAAAAAAGAACAAACTTATATATTGTAATCTTTTACTCCCCCCTCCCCCCCACACACAAACAATTCTTTTCAGAAAAGAATGTTTCTGATTCTATTTTAGTTTTTGTTTCTTTTTATTTTTAATCAGATTGCACTTTGTGTATCCATAGATTCAATGCACTTTTTCTTATTACTCCGCACGATATCCCATGTAGTTACATTTAACGACCAACCTGACAGCTGTAGCAAACTTATGAACAGCGTCCAGGTAGTGCACCTGAATAAAACAAAAACAAAAACAAACAATACAATGAAACAGCTGCTTAAATAGTGCCAGAAGCCAGGATTCACCGGCTGAACATCCAAACCCAATGCCCTTTCTCTTCACTGTAAAATTCGTAAGCATGCAATGCGTGTCATACAAAAAGTATAAGTAAAAAGTTTAAAAACAACGGTTTGGTTGGTTGGGGTTTTTGTGTGTGTGTGTGTGTGATTGCGTGCGTGTGTATTGTCTGACTACAAGTAGCCAATCTGGTAGAATGCAGCTTTAAAAAAAAACAACATGTGAACGCAATGCACTAAGTCTTAGGGGAGGGAACCCTTTTCGTCAAGAGTGCAAAAGCAATCCGTTGAGCCATTGTTCGCAGTTCAACACGTGTTTACATCGATGTGCAAGCTAAGGTGCTCGCCCATCTTTCTCCTGCCATTTCCGGACTGTGACTGTGCACCGAAACATCCGTGTTTTATAAACCTGTTGTAGCCAACAGTGGCAGACATTCAGAGAGGTGCCGGAAGGGGTCGGGGGGGGGGGGAAATAAACCTGCTAAAGCTAGCAAGGTCAAGGTGACAGGCAGTTCGGGCTGTTCATTCAAACACACACGAATTTAAATAAACAGCGACCTTTGACAATAAAAGGTTAATCAGGCCCCACCTCATCACTCTTATTTACATTTGGATATCACTGGTAAATATGTGAACAAATACGGTATGTATACTGCTGGTGGACAATAATAACTACGTCAGCGTGCATATAATTAATAAAAGGAACAATGAGTAATCAACTTATTGCGTTCTTAACAAATGCCTACGTACAAGCAAGATCAACTATTTTAATCGCATTTAATGTGTTGTTTCTACAAGAGTACTTAACTGTCTGTGACGTAATTTATAGATTTTAACCGCATTATAGCAATGAAGTGTCTGGCATCGTTATTCATCTGAGAACGTTAATAGTGGTGAACTGTCAACTTTAGTCAACAAATTAGCAATTCTTGTATAAGGTGAAACTCACCAAACTTTGAAAGATCTCAAATTACTTTTCCGATTTACTTTCTGCGCATAAATATTTTTGAAATAAAAATAGAAAGGCATTAAGTATTCAGATACACACAGAGTAACATTAAGTATTCAAATTCCAAAATCTGAAAACGAGAAAGAAAAAAAATGAAACCCATATATTGTTATTGTTAATCAATCAGTTCTTATCTTTGTTCTTTTAAAGACAACTTAAGTGCAACACCGTGTTGCATATTATTGTTATAAAGAAAAAAATTAATATATACAGCTTAAAAATGAATCGTAAATCGCCGTTAGAGAGAACGAAAACTTTTAAACTATAAGATCTGTTGTATTTCGACTTTATCGTACAGCTCTTTAAAACCTATAATATATATTCTTAAATATATATCATACGACTGGTACATCTTGTATATACTTCATCACTTCTTAAATAGTATGCCGTGTTGCATACATCTTGTCTTTATAAATACTTCACTTCTTAACATGCATTTCTGTGCTGTTATGTACCTTGCCTCTATAAAGACTTCATCGTTTCCTATCTCGTCCTTATAAAGAACTCAATAATTGTAAACTACAAAATAGTGCTACAAACGTAAGATACACAACTTCATAAATAATAATTACGTCAACTGTGACATAATATTTTTTCGACTGCAAGAAAGCAATGAATACTATAAATATTCTGGCAGAGATACGCTTTATCGTCAATTTCAACTTTTGGTAATCAATATGCGCATGCATGCACGCATACCAGCACACAAGTACACTCTGGACACTAAATAAAAAAAGAATAAAGTGGGATCCATTTTGATCAGTATCATTGGTTCTCTACGTCATTTCTATTTTGACAAGGCGCCGAATCTAATGAAAATGTTAAACCGGGAGATGTTGCAAATGATAATGTTAAGCCGGGAGTTGTTGCAAATGATAATGTTAAACCGGGAGATGTTGCAAATGATAATGTTAAGCCGGGAGTTGTTGCAAATGATAATGTTAAACCGGGAGATGTTGCAAATGATAATGTTAAGCCGGGAGATGTTACAAATGAGTGTGTCAAGCTGGGAGATGTTGCAAATGAGGGTGTTAAGCTGGGAGATGTTACCAATGACCATAGGTATGAGTGATATTAGAAATGAAAGTGAAAGGTAACAATATTTAGAATTGTAAAAAAAAAAATGCAGGCTGTAAAAGTGCCAGTAAAAATTTAAATTATACACCCATTAGATTTTAGAAGAAAATCTTACCTTACAGGTGATGAAACCGACAGATAAAGTCTATAGCCGAGAACTAGAAAAAAATCTTACAGGTAATGGAGAGCAAAGTCTACAGTTTAGAAATGGAAAGAAAAACTTACCCACAGGTGTTTGAACCGAGAGTAAACAATCAGTATGAACCGAGAGTAAAAAGCAGTCTAGAAAAACTTGTGCTAAAACATAATCGCAATGGTCGACACCAGTGAACCTGCATCCGGCCTGAGCAAGGATCGCAATCGTCACAAATGTTATAAAGTGCAACACATACCATTACAATGGAAACTGTTCAAGACAAATGCACACAGAGTCACACATTTCTGGGTGGGGGTGGAGTGAGGAGGCACTCATTTCGAGAGTCGACATATTATTGGCGCAGTGCTATTATAGGATAGCTAATCGTAGTTTCTAAGTCTCTGTTCCTCAATGTACTTAGAGGAAACTGGAAAGTCGTCATTTTATTGTCATCCTAAATTAGTTTCTAAACAGAAAAATATTCAAAACCAAACTTGTTTTCCCCTAAATTTCGCGGATAGCAGTAGGAAAAAAATATTCAGCAGTTTATATGCACAAAAAGACGTATATCACACTAGAGGGTCATGTCCCTGTCAGTACAACAATCATCATTTTTTGAGTGAAGTGAACAGAAAGTATTCTAAACACGGTCTTTGAATCACTTTAAATAATGGATAGAAAATAGAAAGTGTTTATTCTATTTTCTATCCATTAAATATAATACTTGGCTCAAAGGTCAGTGTTTCAATACTAAGTGTTTAGTATCCAAACACGGACCTTTGAGCCAAGTATTATATTTAACATTTATATTTTTATTTTATTTTATTTTTAAATTCAATTTAATGATCAAAGATAATGAGTCAGTGAGAACCAGAGCGTGAGAGATTATAATTTTGTATCTAATACTACATTTACATACATTTTGCATGTGAAACTACATATTACATACTTTTGCATGTGAAACATTATTAAATATGTTTGCATCTAAAACTTCATTATATGCTTTAAAAACAGCAGCTTCGTTGTATATCTCTGCACCTAACATTAACTGTAATACAGTTTTGCATAAAGCAATCACATTTATATAAACATAACTTTACTGTATAATTTTGCAAATAATTAACAACTGTTAAAAACTGAATCATACAGCTTTGCATTCGTAGCTACATAGTTATGCGCTCTGTGAGTCAACTATTAAGAGATTTCGGAACAATAAATAAAAAGTAAGAAATAAAATGGCGGTCAAAATAAGAACAGTGCGTGTCTGTCAGCCAAAAGATTGCACTAGCTGGGAAAGTTATTATGCAATATGAGACAACACCAACACTTGCTAGTGATTTCCTTTGTGTGTGTGTGTGTGTGTGTGTGTGTGTGTGTGTGTGTGTGTGTGTGTGTGTGTGTGTGTGTGTGTGTGTGTGTGTGTGTGTGTGTGTGTTTGGGGTTTTGCTTGCTGCTGTTGTCTTTTTTTTTATTTTGTTGTTAAAACGGAATTTAAACGGAAAAAAAATCGAGTGCAACTACCTTAAAATTTAGAAACAGGCAGGGAACTTTTACCGCCAATGCCGGGAAACAACTACTATGTTTACAATGTTGGTGCCGTTGTCCGGTCATGTAAAGTTTCAAAATAAATGGTGGGTTCTTACACACACACACAGCGCGCATAATATATTACATACTATAGCATTATCTTGTATCTTTTTCTATTTCAAGGATGCATAGTGTAAATATATATATATATATATATATATATATATATATATTATGTCGTGAATATAGCGTTTAAGAATTTTCCCCATGCCTTTTGATTAACTTGGTATACAGACCGCTCCTAGCCCTTGTACGTATTTTTCTTCTCTAACTTTAGCTTAAAACAAAAGTCAACGGAAGCGCGTGACTAGGCACTGTCCTATACTGATAATGGTGGTGTCTGACAGAAGTGTAACGTACCTATGCTGATGATGGTGGTGTCTGACAGAAGTGTAACGTAGCTTTGCTGCTGAAGAGGGTGGTGTCTGACAGAAGTGTAACGTAGCTTTGCTGATGATGGTGGTGTCTGACAGAAGTGTAACGTAACTTTGCTGATGATGAGGGTGGTGTCTGACAGAAGTGTAACATACCTATGCTCATGATGTTGGTGTCTGACGGAGAAGTGTGACAAAACTGTCCTATGCTGATAATAGATATGTCTGATGGAGACCGAACACAAAGAGCTCTATTTCTCTAGCGTTCCTACGCTTCAAAGAACAGAATGTTATTGTTAAAAATGTTATGCGAAAGACTACAGCGGCGTCTATAAACTCTGACACGCGCACATTGACTTAGGTGACAAAAATTTCACAATCCTTACGTCATTTTATTACTGAAGAACAAAAGGTCAAGGCCTGAAACATGCTCCGCAACAGTGATGGTAAGATCACGTGTAATACAGCGACGACCGGCTGAACAAATTTGCTTATGTCGAACGACTCCATGACATTTCTATATTCTTCCTTAGATGTAAGGACGCGTACAGTATAACAAGAATTAGCCGCAAAGTCAGTTATTTAAATAATGTGTCCCCATAGTTGATTTTGGTGTCACATACATAATACTGGTCTCACATACTATAAGTGTAACAAAAACAGAGTGCCAGACACTCTTGTTGAGACTGGTCATAGTGTCACGTAGATAATACTGGTCTCACATACTGTAACAAAAACAGAGTGCCAGACACTCTTGTTGAGACTGGTCATAGTGTCACGTACATAACACTGACCTATATACTATGTAACAAAGACGATGCCACATATGCAAGTCGACATTTATTTTACTCTCTAAGGTCACGAATAGCTTGGCCAAGGGCGGGCTCTCGGAGGGTAATATACATCTTTGGTATTTGTTCCAAGGTCAAGAATAGTGTGACTGGCTTTGTGGTTTCTTGGCACTGGCTCTAAGGCCATAGGGAATGTGAATGGATCCTGTTCCTATACATTTACCTATTTCCTGATGTTGCCCGTAAACTCCACGTACAGTGAAAAAGGGCATGAAAGACCATTAAATCCATCACTGAACTTTGAAAAGTGATGCTGCCGGCAATGCAAGCGGTAAGCCTCCTTTTCAGCAAGTCACCCTCTCTCACTCAGTTTTTCCTCAGCAGTCCAATCCTAAGCGTTTGAGAAGAGGTGACCTGCACTCGTCCACACGTAACGCCGTTCCAAGGAGCGCTCTGGGCCACGCAAAAAAGTGGTGGTGTGGTGTGTGTGTGGGGGGGGGGGAAGCAGACTGCTGTCACAATTTTTCTGAACACACTGGAGTCATTCAAGAGTCAGTCCAAGCAAATGCAGAGTCATACAGAGATGAAGAGATAAAGACAATCAAGACAAGGGGAAATACATATTTGGGCGACACCAAAAAGATGGCTATGCAGTTGAGATAGATAGATAGATAGATAGATAGATAGATAGATAGATAGATGTTACTTGTATAAAAGTTGTGCTAATCTTTCAGATCTGCCGGGCTATTTATTCACAAAAAAATATGACAATCGATAATCACTAAATTAAAATCTACAAATCATTATCTAGCCATTATCCGTCTTAAATTGTAAACAGTGCATTCCCCCACACCTCTCTCTCCTTGCACATGCAGTAGCAGAAGATGTGTTTGAATATTTATTAGAAAAAAATTCAAATGACTCCTGACAGCCTGAGCATCAACGTGCCATAGTGCTTGTTACATTCAATCGCGACAGCAAGCAGTTAAATAATAAAACAACTGACACATGCCGGACGTCACGACTGGTACGAGATTCCTTTTTTGGTGGCTATAATAATTTTTTATGCACATTTTTCCCGCATGTATTGTGGTGTAGTTTTTTTGTTGTTGTTTGTTTATTTGTTTACTTTTTTTGCCAATACCCGAAAGCCTGTAAAATTGCAAAATTTCCTTATTTAATAATGAACAAGAAAGCAATCTATACTATTTGTTGCTCAGTTATTTTAGTATACACAAAATAAAATCAAGATAAATTTTATGTCTGTAAATAATGTGGTTCTTCAGAGTTAGACTTCAAGAGTGAACCAGGAAGCTCAATTTTGCATCATAATTATAAATTAAACCCTAGAACAGTTCAATTTTTACATTGTTGTTAAACCTGAAACAGTTCGATTTTACATTGTGGTTAAACCTGAAACAGTTCGATTTTACATCATAATTAAACCCTGGTACAGTTCGATTTTACATCGTAATTAAACCCTGGTACAGTTCGATTTTACATCGTAATTAAACCCTGGTACAGTTCGATTTTACATCGTCATCTAAACATGTACATCAAGGATGAGTAATAGTGCGTGCGTGCGTGACTTATGTCTTTGTTTTCATACTTGTCACACCCACATTGCAGGCATGGCCTTGGATGTTTGGCTTTAGATCTGCTCGTTAATTACGTCTGTGTTAAACTTCAAAGACATTCACAGTCGGCCAACTCCCTGTTCAAGTTCAGCAAAATTTATGGTTGTCGTTCTCTAATCATCCCATCCTGCGACGTCTAGTTCAGATCTCACACCAAGAAGTCTACTTTCTCTATAACTAGCCACATCAGTACTTTAACACAAACGGATCTAGCCAAAACTCAAGTCGGTTCACTGAAAAATAAACAAAAAAAACAACAAAAAACGAGTCAACAGGAGCCGCTGTGCAAATAAGAATACAATAGAGCTCTGTTAATTTGAGGGAACCTTAAAAGAGGGTTTGTTACAAGTTCGGTAATTAGATGGCGCCCAAAATAAACAGCTTTTTGTTCAGACCCATCGAGCAACAATCGGAGCCAGCTCGTGGTCACGCTTCAATTGCTATTCCAAACAGACTGGAGCCTTCATGAACGGTTAACAGATTGTCGTCGGCAGGAACAAAATCAGCTGGTCACCAGTGATTTTTCAAAAGTCTCGGCAAACACGAGGGGTCCCCAAGGCTAATGGTTCCAGTACCAATAAAAATGTGTCAGCAAAATTGAGACGTCACTTGCCTTTAGCCCTATTTGTCCAACTACTACTGTGTGTCCTTTCCTGTCATTTCATGAGGTGAATGTGAGGGCAAGGAAAAAGTTAGTAACAATCCAGCTAATAGTATACGGTTCTATAAATTAAAATACAAGTAGCCATCAGATTTAAATCAAAATCGTTTATAACCGTTAAGATGTTTGTTGAAAGCTGAGTTTAACACATGCAAATACCAGATAGATAGACAGACAATTTATGATTCAGCAATTATAAAGCACATTTTCATTTACACTATATTTAAGACAGACGGATGGATGGACAGGCACCAAACACATTTAGTCAGTCAGTCAGACAAATAGCAGAGTAAGATAAACACATGGATTGATAAACGTTAATTTATGAAAGATTTATAAATATCTGCAAGCAGCAGTTTTTCACAACTGGCATAATACATGATGCAATGAAAGTCCCTATCCTTTTCCTTTCAGGCTGTTTTCTAATTTGTGCTGGGAAGACCAACAATACCATTTCATTGGAGGAAAAGTTGGCCAAAGTTCAATTCATTCACACATCAAAAACAAACAATGGAAGAAAATATTCAGCTTGGCAAGCACATCTGTAGTCAAGCTTTTTCTTGTCCTGCAGCTGTAAAAAACCTATACTCTCTTACAACTGTAAATTCTATTCTAACTCATTATATGAAAACACAATACTTAACTCTAGTTAAAACAAAATTTGACCTGAGTAATGAGTGGAAAGTCATGCCAAAAAAGAAATACATCAGTTTGACAGTCAGGACTCAGTGAATGAATGGGTCTTAAACTTTCCACAATGTAGATTTACAGAGACACACATTAAAACACAATAAAAACTATAAGAAATAATATTTAACAGAATATTCATATAAAATGCATAAGTATCTTTGAATAGTTATGAATATTTCTTTGAAATCAGTTTAAAGAAATATCTGTTTTACACTGTCCAATTAATTCAAGGCACTGTTTCTTGCATGAAATCACTAGTGAAAACTTTAATATACAGAAATTGTAATAAAAGATTAGTATAATTATGTGTATACTGCTTACCAAAGTGATGGTGATATATTTCGCTCCTCAGTAAATTATTATGTATAGTGTTGTTTCTTTATTACATTATAAATCATTCTAATCAATGTTGATTAAGTCTAAGCATTCAAAATAAAGTAAAATTTTTTAACTGATAAAAGCAATCTTTATCCCTCCTACATCACTCAATTTTACTTTTCTTTTCCAATCACAAGTGGGGAATTAATGCACAAACTACCAACATCAAGGTGCTGAGAAAAGTAGGTCATGTTGAGAAAGGTGGTTCAGTTTGTGAAATGGAACTCTAAAAAGACACTCACTGGTTATAAAACTCAGGTTTGGGGTGGGGGTGGGGATGAGAAAGACCAGTGGGGTGCATTAATACTATCTATAATTATTCATTACTGAAATGGCATATTTAACATTACATTGTAATTTTAAAATTACAAGTATATCATTTCTTTTCAATTTTCTTTATGAGCAATTTTCCAGTAATAAAAGCTTGAAGAATAAAATAAATAAATCAATTCCAATCAAGAAAATATTTATTTATCAGTGTATGGTGTAATATGATATCTTTTTAAAATGTTAACTGTAGAACTGTGTTGGTGTATTCTTCACATTAGCAATTTTCAACTTGAACAATTTGCTAAAGTAAAAACTGTCACAGTACACCATTAGTTTTTTAAGGAGAGAATTTTTATTAAAAAGCCAAGTATTTAGATTGTGTTGAAAAGTTAAACATGTGTTGTCATCTGACAACAATGAGTTAGATAGGGTTAAATTGTTGTTTTCATTCTTATCAAGCTTTTTAGAAAAATATACTTCTAAAATTTACATAAATTATTATTTTCATTCCTCAATGTTGTCTTATTTCTTTTCACCATTCTCCCCAAATTCCCAAGGCACAATTGCAAGACCCTTTGTGAAACACTGGTTGAAAAAAACTGCTTTACAATAAGAAATATATGAGCTAAATTTTAAAATTGGCAAATTTCATGTACATTTACTGATTGTATTAAATTTACTGGGTTACCCTAAATATAAATTCCATTCATGTTTGTATTTAAAGAAATTATAAATATTAAACAAAAAAATATCAGTTGCATAGAGTTCAAATTATGTATAACTTATACTATAAGTTTTATAACACTATTTTTTGCAGTTAAGAGATTTATTACGCAAACAATTAGTTAAATAAATAGAAATAGGATAAGAAAACAATATATATAATTATAAATGAAGCTAAAATTAATTTTGTTTAATATTTGTAATTGCTATAGACCAGTGTACAGGTTGATCTCCCCACAGACCACTGTATAGACTGGTCAATCTCACAGATCATTCTATAGGCTGATCATTCCTATAGACAATTGTACAGGCTCATCATCCCCACAGACCACTGTATAGACTGGTCAATCTCACAGATCATTCTATAGGCTGATCATTCCTATAGACCAGTGTACAGGCTGATCATCCCCACAGACCACTGTAGAGACTGGTCAATCTCACAGATCATTCTATAGGCTGATTAGGCTGAACATCCCCACATACCTCTGAACAGGCTGATCAGCTCCACAGATCAATCCAGTTAATGCTGAGGTTTCATTTCTAAGAGCTGTGCTTATTAATGACCCTTTAGTGTTTACAGGTGTGTGGAAACTGGAAACTTAAATCTATCTAGCCATTCTCAAAAGAATCTAAGCACATAAGTGTGTAGGTCTATTATTTCCTTGTATGATACATGTAATTGTTATTTTTAATTGAGCATTTATAAAATGTCTACATATCTTAAATAAGATCCAGAATCTTAATTTTCTGATATATTTCAGAGGCGAAGTTTTTCTTATTTAAATTGGGATGTATATATATTAGTTTTTATTTTCCTAAACCATCACAAAATACCCCATGAATCAAAAAAGGAGCACTACGGCCAAGGTATTATTCAATGGCCTATTTCCTATATGAGTAAATTAAAATAAAAACAAAAGGTTGTGGTGCTTAACTTATTGAGAGCTTCCGTTCAGTTTCGTATCGCGAGACTGACAATACAGTAAGAATGGGGAGGGGGGAGTGGAAAAGGTAGGAACAAAACACTAGTGTTTATCATGTCCGGTCTGGGTTATCTGTTCAGTTCAGTACTGCATTTGAGTGGTTTGCCACAGGTCTTCGAACATTGAGCTTAACCCCCCACACACACACGCTTATCTCTAGAGATAATACAAACATCTAAGCTTTACGATCCTTTAACAATAGTGCCAGTCCACAGAGGCACCACCAATAGGTTATGGAAGTGCGCTTGACCTTCCTGACGAGGGGGTATGTATAACTCTTACTTGAACATACGTGCTACTATAAGAAACTCTGGTGATCGGTTATATGGTATGCAATGCTCGGTCTTTTAAATGCTTTTGTTGTTGTCGTCTTGACAGATCAGTGCTGTAAAACTTAATTGCAGTAATTGCGATCATTCTCCGCTGGTCAACACTATATGTCATTTAAGAAATTCACGTGTAATTATACTATATTAGTATATAAAAAATTCAACTATACACATGTGTTATTTTTCTTGAATCGTAAGATATGCTGAGTTCTGAAGATCGTCTATTTAACGGATGAGTGGCGTGCCGTTTAGTAATGGTTTACTCTTAAAATTAGTTATTTTTAAATTTAAATTATTACTAAATTCACATACCAATTTACACAAAATTTAGTTGTTTTACCCTAATAATAGTATACATCCTTCCACCCGTCAAAAAAAAATGAAGGTCCCTTTACAGTGGGAAAGAAGAGAAAGAAAAACTCAATGGTATCCCATGAGTGGCAAACTTACCACTAAATGACAATGTTGTGTGCTACACAGGTATCGACGAGAGCTAAGCAAGTTTCATACAACCAAGCACTTGACATTTCACAATCGTGAGAAATGACTTTTTAAATTTTAAAAAAAAAACGACTATGTTTTATGTTTATTTGTCTTATTTTACTGTATTATCCGCCAACTCCGCGATTCGAAATCCTGACCTTATTTTGGGCAAGCCAAATCGCACACAGTCAAAGCACATGATAAAAGACAAAAGACACGCGTAGTAGGCTATATCTAGATCAATCTAGATAAAACCACGAGTTGTGCTTCTCACAGTCAGTGATGGAGTAGATACATGCATAAATGCCTACAGTAACATATAATGCCAGCACCAAAAAGCACACCTGTTAAGTGCCCCCCCCCCCCCCCCAACAAAAAAAAAAGGAAAGAAAGTTTGACAAACATTTAATTTTTTATAAACCCAAAGGGTGTGTACAAGCCAGAAAAGGGTTTTGCTAGCACAGCCAGCAAGACACGGTGACAGTTTGTGACTTATATCTAACCCAAGAAACAGCGAAAGACTAGCAAGCTCCTTCAGTGGGCTCTTACCTTCCAGTGCACCCATGGTCGTCTGTCGAAGCAGTGAACACAACGCATAGGCCAGCAGAAGTAAACTCCAGTGAAATTTCGGCAACATGATTTCACTTATGTCCGTACTGTCCCCTCACTCGTCTCTCGGACCTCACTCGCACGAGCGTTGAGTGACGTTGCACAGTCCTTTTACTTTATTATTATATTTTTCTTTTCACTCTCCAGTGTAACACATTTAGCAACGGAACGTGAAAGTGTTGCTCGCGGTTTCTCTCTCTCTCTCTCTCCGGCACTCTTACACTATCGACTGCTTACAAAACTGCGAGATTGTGCACTTCATAGCTTGTTTCGCACCGGCTGAGAATTCAACCTTGTAGTCACTTCTCGAGAGCCCGCTATTTTTAGACAGCCAATGGCAGCGAGGGAACTAAACAGGGGATCCCGACCGGTTTCATACTCTGGGCTTTTCATTCAGGGCTACCGTGTTAGCAAAAACATTTGATAGTGTTACATTTATTTAAGTAAGAAAACAAAAGACAAATTGCATTCAGTATCAGATTTTAACAGTTTCCAACAAACTCATCTAAAACTATTTTGCTTTTAAGTTACACATGATATTGACTACTACTAGTAGGCGCCCGTCTAACAAACAAGTGCGGACGCCGAATTTTTTCAAGGAGTGAAGATTAAATGCTATATTTAGTAGCTGATTTAGTAGTCAGTATTTAGTAGTCATTTGTTTTAAATGAGTTTATTATATGTGAATTATAATCTATGGACAGGTGTACTAGTGGGCTTGGTCAAAGTAATCCTGGCGATCAAGCACACGTTTATTATTAGATTCGAAAAGACCACTGACTTTCCGCTTGGTTGGTTCATCCTAAACTATAATAATAATAATAATAATAAATAAATAAAGTTTTGGCGTAAAAGTAAACATTGAATTGCTGCTATATCTTCACCATAAGTATGGTTTAATAAGCATGGTTTACACTACTGACGTTTATAATAAGCATGGTTTAAACTAGTGACGTTTAGCATAGCTTTACAGTACTGACGTTTAGCATAGTTTTACAGTACTGAAGTTTAATATCGTCTTATAAAACTGACGTTTAACATAGCAAAGTTTTAAAGTTAAAGCATAGTTTTACAGTACTGGTATTAAACATACTTTTACAGTACTGACTTTTAGCATAGTTTTACAGTACTGATATTTAGCAGGTTTTACAGTTCTGTCATTTAACATTGTTTACAGTGTTGACGTTTAGCAAAATTTTACAGTGTTGACGTTTAGCTTAGTTTTTCAGTGCTGTCGTATAGCATAGTTTTACAGTACTGACGTTTAGCATAGTTTTTCCGTGGTGACGTATAGCATTGTTTTTCAGTATTAATTTAAGCATAGTTTTACAGCATTGACGTTTCATTGTTTCTACATCTTCATCCTGATAATTCAGTTTTTCTTCTCTGATTTTGCCACTCTGTCGTCATCAACGTCGCCATCTTGTTTGCTGCTCTAATATTTTATTGCTACTGTGGCCTCCTCGTCACCATCATTTTCCCTGCTTTGACGTTTAATTGTTACATCAACATTGGCACCAACAAAGTTTAACTGTTTTTTTTTACACTGAATTGTTTCATCATCAACATTGATTTTACTCCCGTGGCATTACTCCTGCAGTCAGCATTGTTGTTATTATCGTTTTTATTTTTATTGCCGTCTCGTTCGATTGCTACTGCACGATTGTCTAGGCCCTAATGTGCAAAGCATAATTCAATCATAAAGAAATTATTGCGTTGAAATTGTCACGCAATAGACAATTGCTTTGGCAGTGCAGAGGAAATATTAGTTTTGATTTGCTGCTACTTTACTTTGTATTGTAATTAATTAATTTTAATAATCTGTTTGTTTTACATGTACACGACTAAAAGGATCTTCGTTTTGTAATCAAAGTTATAGATCTTCGTTTTGTAATCAAAGTTATAGATCTTCGTTTTGTAATCAAAGTTATAGATCTTCGTTTTGTAATCAAAGTTATGGATCTTCGTTTTGTAATCAAAGTTATGGATCTTCGTTTTGTAATCAAAGTTATAGATCTTCGTTTTGTAATCAAAGTTAAGCAGGTTTATCATATTGCTTGTGATCAAGATTGAGGTCTGTAAAACAAGAAAAATCTCACCAAAATGATAATGAAATTACTCAAGACATACTTGGATCAAATTTATTTACTTTAAGAAAATTGAAATCTCAAATCTTTACAATCATATATATATAAACCTTGTAGTTCTCGATCAAGTTAACAAAGTTAACCACGTTTAATCAAGCCAAATTTTGGATTTAAAAAATCAGATAATTATATTTTAAAAGTACAATTTTAAAAAAGATACCAAACTACTGCTAGGGGATAGTGCACGCTAGGTCAGTGGTAGGCCTACATATTTTCATCTGTAATTTAATATAATATTATTACATGTAATGCTATTATTGCTGGTGTTTGTTTTTTAGTTTATTATCCTATAAAAGCAACATTGAAGTAACTGTATTTTCCGTTAAGTATCACTATCTCAATGCAGGCTGGGTTATTGAGCCAAATCACGTGACATTTACATCAAAATGTCTGTACTCAGCATGTTGTGTGTGTTGGGGAGGCAAGCGTAATGCGTGGAAGTGTGGTGTGTGGGAGTGTAGTTTGTGGGGAAAGTGTGTGCATATTTTGAAAAGTGTGTGTGTATGTGTTGTGCGTGCGTGTGTATGTATCTCTCTGTCTCTCTGTGTTTTTTTGATAAGTGTGTGTAAGTGTGCTATTTCCTAGTTCTAAGTTGACTCTAAGCTAACACCGAGTCCAGTGCGCACTATATTTGTAATCGCATGTTTTGTAAATTACAATTATTTTACAATTAAATATTTACACATTCTTATACCTACCCAGTGAGTGAAAACTTAAAGCAAACCATTTACTATTATTTTTCATTGTTTCCTTTCTTCGATTCACTTGTTTTCACCTATTTCTTCAGCTATTATTCGTTCAGTTCTTCATACGCGTTTTCGCTCGCTGAACCCGAGCAGACCTCCTTTAATCACTAGTCTTGTGATGTCATTGGGTCGTCTGATTCCGATGCACACCGCATCTCGGTTAGATTTGTGCCGCCATTTTCAGTCAGACACTGACACAAAAGAAATGGATTCCGTCTCCGGCGCAGAGCCAGATTAGGCGATTGGCAGCTTTGTTCCAAGTATCTAATTATGACTGGTGGCTTTCGTCATCCAAGTTCGACGTACATCCATTATAAGTGACCTTGATCACTACGAGATAAAAATTTGGGACCAGTGAAAATCAGCATTATCCGCTTTGCAGAGTTGCTCAAAACTGACGGCCACTGAATAAATTAGCCATGTAATCAGTACCTGAAAGAAGCAGTTCTAGAAAATAGGAGTTATGTAGGGAAATGCATGCACGGTATGTGGGTATTAAATGTGAACGGTAAAGTATGTGGGTATTAAATGTGAACGGTAAAGTATGTAGGTATTAAATGTGAACGGTAAAGTATGTAGGTATTAAATGTGAACGGTAAAGTATGTAGGTATTAAATGTGAACGGTAAAGTATGTAGGTATTAAAAGTGAACGGTAAAGTATGTAGGTATTAAATGCGAACGATAAAGTATGTGGATGTGAACGGTAAAGTATGTGGATATTGTATATGAACGGTAAAGTATGTGGATATTAAATGTGAATGGTAACGTATGTGAATATTGAATGTGAGTGGTAATGTATGTGGATATTGAATGTGAACAGTAACGTGTGTGGATATTGAATTTGAACGGTAAAGTACGTGGATATTAAATGTGAATGGTAAAGTATGTGGGTATTAAATGTGAACGGTAAAATATGTGGATATTGAATGTGAACGGTAAAGTATGTGGGTATTAAATGTGAATGGTAAAGTATGTGGTTATTAAATGTGAATGGTAAAGTATGGATATTGAATGTGAACGGTAAAGTATGTGGGTATTAAATGTGAATGGTAACGTATGTGGGTATTAAATGTGAACGGTAAAATATGTGGATATTGAATGTGAACGGTAAAGTATGTGTGTATTAAATGTCAATGGTAACGTATGTGGATATTGAATGTGAACAGTAAAGTATGTGGATATTGAATGTGAACGGTAAAGTATGTGGATATTAAATGTGAATGGTAACGTATGTGGATATTGAATGTGAATGGTAACGTATGTGGATACTGAATGTGATTGGTAGTCTGCTAAGATTACACGTTGCAATTCTTCATTCTTCATAATACAAAATATCAATAATATTTATTTATTATTGTATGCACAAAGATGACATGTATTATGTGTTCATGAACAAAGATGGCGTGATTAATATAAATAAATTAATACAAATATCGCATATAACATGTAAAATGAAAACAGATATACAGTTCATATACATAAAACTATATTTCATATATTATATATAAAAAGTTTGAAAATAGATTATTGTCACAAATATATTATATATAACAAATATGAAAACAGATTATTGTCACAAATATATATCACAAGTATGAAAATAGATTATTGATGCATGAAAACAGAAAACCCATTGACTGCCAGGTATTCTGAGCTAATTAATCTGAACATGGCGATTGAATAGTCTCCCTTTTGAATTCTCTCAACGTCGTCTCATCAGCACAACTGGTTTGAAACAAAACTTTTTCATGACTCACAAGACAAAATGAAAATTGTAGAGCAAATTCATTTTAATTAATTATCAACTTTGTAGTCAGAGAACTCGGTCGACAATTTAAACTTTTTAAAACCTTGCTTCCTCTATAACAGTGGTATTCATCCTTGACATTGATCACAATCACAAAAGATTTATTTAATTTGTACTTTTAAAAAAATCCACCTGTTACAGCAAAAAACCAGTTAAATAAAAACATGGGCCTTTATTTTAGCTACATTGCTGCAGCTCTGACCTACTATCAGATGATTAAATTGTATATTTTGGATGCACTCTACACATCAGATGATGTACATGTGTATTGTGGACGCACCCTCCATATCAGATGATGAATGTGCATATTTTGGATGCACTCTGCACATCAGATGATGATCATGTGTATTGTATATGCACATCAGATGAACGTATTGATTGTAGACGCACTTTACATATCAGATGATGAATGTGTGGTGTAATAAATTTACCTGTACCTATTTTGATATTTAATTGTTATATACATTGTTAAATTGTCAGAATAACCTGACCTTGGGTATACTTCTTATGATGGTATTTTTTGAAAATGTTGGAGTTGAAAGTAAACACTCAAGTTGAGAGTGTGCTAGAAATTGTTGATATAATGCAAACCAGTGATTAGTTTTTATAATCCAATGGTTATGATTTATGAGAATGAAACCAGCCAAAGGGATGAGATATAAAAGTTTGCCTACTGTAGAGAAATCTACTGTCTTATCACTTGAATTTGAAGTGGCAAAGAAGTCTGGTCTTGAAAGGCAGTCATTAGGTTGATGGTGAGTTAACTGACTGGTTGAGAGAGAATGGACTTAGAAATATTTCATGCATTTTCCTATTGATATGTTATATTGTGTTTTACATAAGATGTATTATGTGAGTAGACTATCATTTCTACAAATGTTTGAACTAAGATGCTTGAGTGTAGTACCTAACACTTGCCAATGTTTTGATATACTGTAATTATTATGCTGTGTGCATGTATGGGGCTAATAAATAATGTTGCAGGAAATTATAAGTCGAGATAGGAATGAAAGAAAGAATGGAGTAATAAAGTGATATACTGGAAGCCTAGCATTTGCCCTCTGATTATATTTTGCAGAGACAAGCAGCCTTTCTTGTTACCTCATGTTATCTGAATCTGCTGGTTCACTGTAACTGCTACAACATGGGTAAACACACAGCATGTGTGTAATGTAAAGGAATGCAATATACTTCTTTTATATATGGTGGCAAGATGTGTTGACTGCGTGAGTAAATTCTAGTGCAAGAAAGTGACTAGAATTGCTGTAATTGTTATTTTACTTGAGGCAGCTGGTTCAGCAGGAGAAAACACATAGGCTGACTTGAGAGAATAACAGTGTGTCCATGTTTTTGATGTGTGCAGTGGGAGACATGTGTTGACAGGAACAATAAATTTGTGACACTGTTGCAAAGCATACAAAGACTATTGAGACATTGCTTATATAAAACTATTATCGCTTATCTCTAATAACTCCACTTCTGTTCTCTGATAAGAACTATCCTGTGATTTGTATTGACATTATTGCTGAATTGAATTTTAAGCGTAAGACTGTGAATTATAGAAATAATTTAAAGTTGTGAAAGAGAGAAAGCATTTACAGTGCCCGCATATCCATCAAGTGAGAGAAACGAGTGGTGTCTGCTGGAGGATCATTAATAAAATATTAAGATTCTCATCACTTGTAATTAGTTTTGGATGATTAATTAATAATAATCATAATCGTTAATTAAGTGGCATTGGCGTCACAGAACGTGCGTATTGTGGACCCAGTCTACATATCAAATGATGTACATGTGTATTGTGGACCCAGTCTACATATCAAATGATGTACATGTGTATTGTGGACCCAGTCTACATATCAAATGATGTACATGCGTATTGTGGACCCAGTCTACATATCAAATGATGTACATGTGTATTGTGGACCCAGTCTACATATCAAATGATGTACATGTGTATTGTGGACCCCGTCTACATATCAAATGATGTACACGTGTATTGTGGACCCCGTCTACATATCAAATGATGTACACGTGTATTGTGGACTCATTCTCGATCCATACACCCACACATACCGCTTGACTGACGTCGAAGTCGAGCTCTGAGTTTTAATACTCCCCGTGGACCTAGAAGGTCTGTTCCTTTTTAACATTTCGTCTATGCCCTACAGCAATGTCTCTACCTCCCCACTACAGACCAGGGCTTCTCAAGGTCAGAGGACTAGCCACCTAAAGTAATGATTGGGAGGACCATCTAAATACCCGTTAAAATAAATAAGTTGTATAATAATATGTATAAACAAAATCACCTGCACCACTAGCTATATTACCTTTATCAAAATCCAGTAACTAATAAAAGCTTTAAGTACCTAGATAATAAAATGAGAGAAACAGACAAACAACTGCGACAGAACAAAATTACAGAATAGATATACCATCACCACCCACTGTCTCCCCCCAAACATCCCTCAAAATTCGCCCCGTCCTCAATCCCCAGCGCGAAATCAGCCTCAGCTGGAAGCGCTCTCATTACAGTAAGAGATTTTGTTAGAGACTGTTATCTATTTAAAACGGATATTTTATAGTGGTCAGTGCTTTGGAAACCAAAACAGATATTTTATAGTGGTCAGTGTATCAGAAACGAAAACAAGTATTTTATAGTGTATCACGTGGTTTTATCGTGCTGATCATATGACGACCGAGTTAATAAAAAGACGCAGTATGACGTCCGTCGTAAACGACCAAGTTAATAAAAAGACACAGTGTGACGTCCGTCGTAAACGACCAAGTTAATAAAAAGACACAGTATGACGTCTGTCGTAAACGACCAAGTTAATAAAAAGACGCAGTGTGACGTCCGTCGTAAATGAGGAAGCAAATAAAGAAATTGTGTAACCTGTGCCACACATGACCAAGCTAATAAAGAAGCGCTGTAACCTTTTCCGAAAGTGACAAACTTGTAAAAAGGCGATAGAAACTTCCCCATAATAGACCAGTCTAATAAAGAAACGACATTTCCCGTAGACCCCCTAAGTGACCAAACAAATTAAAAGGCGTTAGGACCTTTCACGTAATAGACCAATCTAATAAGGAAACGATCTAACATTTCCCATAATTAAACCAGTTAATAAAGAAGCGTTGAAACATTTCCCGTAATTACAGAGACGATGTAACCTTTGCCATAATTGGTTGACTAAGTTCGCAGCGAGAGTCAAACGCCGCATCAGCTAGACTGCAAACCAAGAGATGTCGATTTTTGTGTCAAGAGAACAGTTAACCTGGTAAACATGCAGCGTTTTCAATATCTGGAACTGCACGGCTACGAGTGGTATCGGTGTTCTTTTAACTGCCCCTCCCCCACCCCAACTGCTTGTTGATAGAATTAGTGGGTGTGTGGTGACTTTTGGGTTGGTTTGTGCATGCAAGTCTAATGCCAGTTTTATAATGTTATTCGTCGACTTTGCAGATGTTTTCTCTTGAAATACTTTCTCCTCAGCCCTAATTAAAGCGTAATATTTACCACACATTCAAATACACACACACACACCACATACACGAGAGACAGAGAAAAGAAAGAATGTCTGTGTTTTATATATATTTGCACGAGCAGTTAATAACGACATGGCTTTCAATCAGTGAGACGGAATATTCAAATGTAAATGCTTATAAATTCACTGAAAATATTTCAAAAATGCTCCATGGAGACGGTTTGTACAGACCGTTTATCAGTGCAAACTCCACACCTAGTGAAGCAGTGTCACTGAAGTCAGGAACCACGACTGTTCTGTCTTCATATTCACGAGATGGAAGTATGAATACCTTGGCCTTGGTACTCATGAGATGAAGTATGAATGCCTTAGATTGGCCTTGATACTCATGAGATGAAGTATGAATGACTTAGACTGGCTTTGATACTCATGAGACGGAAGTATGAATGCCTTAGAATAACCTTGATACTCACGAGATGGGAGTATGAATGCCTTAGCTTAGAATAACCTTGATACGAGATGGAAGTTTACGAATGCCTAAGACTGCCTTGGTACTCAGGAGATGAAGCATAATGCCTTAGGTAATGCCTCACGAGTTATATGAATGCCTTGATACAACGAGATGAAGTATGAATGCCTTGATACAACGAGATGAAATATGAACGTCTAAGTTTGTAATGACAATCACTGTCTTGATGAATGGGAGAGAACCTGGAATGCTTGTCATCCATTCTGAAGGTCACTGTGGATAACAAGACTGAGGAAGGAATAAGCGTGCAGTGTGTCATTAAAAAAAAAAGGAAGGGGGAATGAATTCCTGTGTACAGACAGCTACGTGAGTAGCGATCAACTACGCTAAGAAAAACAAATTTTAAAGTAGGCAATTTCTTTTTCTTGATTTTATAGTACATCTGGACTCTTTCAGTTACACCATCCGTATCCATTCACATTTAATAGTTTATATTTTACTTATACGTCACAGCAATAATAATTATTTTTAATTTTTAGTAAAGTGTCATTTAGGTACAATTTTTAAGGAGTACACATCACGCGTGTTTGAAGTTTGAAAGTGGTGCTAATATATTTCTCTTGAGACTGCGCTTTTTAATATGGGAAAGAAAGAAAAAAAAAATAGTATTCTTATTCTTGCATGATAACACATTTGAAAGTTTTATGGAAGTGTGACTGTTTTTTTTTTTTAAATCATAAATTCGTCACAACAGTCTGTTTGCCACATGTGGCGAGCTTATTGGTCACCGCTGAGTGACATCATTTCCGATGACTATTGCAAATTTGTTAGTTCCTCTGATTATATGTCACACAGTCAAGTCGTCCCAACAGCCAACTGATACAAACGATTGAAAGAGCCCGTTTCTGCAAGAATTTCGTTACCAATATACACAAACGAGCTTGAGGACACAAATGGCTGCACCACCATCCTTTGATGTTTGGCGGTATGCACTTAAAATGCAAAACGTCCTTCACGTCAGTGCCTCGTAACTTGTTGATTTCAACTGGGCTTTTTGCCAACTAGCACACAAGACGCGCTAATCTGTGACCTTAACTTGCCTCTTTACGAACAAAAGTGTCATGTGGTCTGTGACGTCTCTCGCACACCTTTCTCAGGGTTGTCGGTCCTGAGCACTGTCAACGCATGCAAGGATCTGTCATTAATAATAATAATTTTTAAAAATACTTTTGTACATTTCAGTAGCATTTATAACAGTTGTTGCCTACTTGCACGACTAACACAATACTTGTAGTTTAACTGCAAACCTCATACCATAGAATATTCTTGTTGAAATAAACATTGCGTGTTTTTGTAATTGTAAACATGTTGACATTGCCTGCCAATTTATTACCACTGTACTACAAGGCGCAGTGTTATTTGGCGGATTGTCCGGCGAACCGATGCGGGGCACCCCGACATGTCCCGGGGTTATTTAGTGGCTGAGGCAGGCACTTAGCAAGAATTGCCGCGGGTTTCGTTCCGCTGACTGACACACTATCAGATAGCATTAAAAGGTGACAAAGGTCAGAGAAACAGTAGGACGGATAAAACTTTGAATGGTAGTGAGGGAGTGCACGCAACCCTGTTTAGGATGAACTTAAGCTTTAGATGATCTTTGGTATAAACTTTTTGGCTTTGTCAGGGATAAACTTCTCGGCTTAAGATGGCGAGTATAGTCTGGGATGATCTTACGATGATAACAAGAGCAGTTTGCCTGCCAGACATAGCAATTTAGAAACGGTCCCATTTTTTTTTTTTTTAAGCAAGGCAATGAAATATGCCCCTCCCTAAAACCGAACACTATACAAACATTGCAGATTGGTCTTTGACTTTCTGTACACACCTATCAATATGTAAACTAACTAGAATAGTTGTATCTTGGTCACTAAAGTAATGCATAAATCTTTTATTAACTATGTGATGTGAAATGACCTGTAGAATGAGACGTAATCTGGAATATACTTCTTCATATATAAGACTGGACTAGGCCTCTCTTCACAGACTGGTAAATATAACCATCTTAATCTGGTATAGTTAAGAGTAGGGTACATATAATTCCTCCCTCAGTTTGGGATAGGCTAATCAAATTTTGAGATTTCTCATTATACACTGGATTGTTTAATCTATGTATCAGTTCTTAAATAGACTGGAAGTTACATATCTATATAGACAGGGATCTACCTTCTTGAGGTGGGGATGGACCTAAATGCACTAACTCCTCAGTTTAGGATAGATGTTCCTTTATAATAAAACAATATAGCTATACATCTTAAATCTGGGACAGACCTCTCTTTATAGACTATCTATCTATCTATATCTCAAGATTTGGGCAACCTCTTCCTATGATGTGAATCAATTCTAACACTGCTTTTAAATGAGATAGTGATCTTTCTTTCTATCAAACACACACTCTCTCTTACACCACACGCATATTTAAACTCAAGAAAACCAAAAACATTTTCCAATCTTCTTTTATTATGATGATTTAGCAGTACACAAATGGTAACTGTCACTGCAGAAGTATGGAAGCACATGACATAATTCATGGCAATATGTTTGGATGCCCTTGAATTTTTACTTTTTTTTTTTAACCTCCTCCAAGTACCCATCATCAAACTCTTTCTTTTCAAAAGCTTTCTAGCGTGCTGTAATGTAACTATAATATAGCATTTTATAATACGGTTAATAATTATTAAAACTGAAATTGTGTTCATGAACAACACAATATTGAAGCTTAGAATTTAAATTTAAAAAAACATAACAATTAACGTTCTGAAAAGGATTGTGATAATAGAATATTAATGATCATTTTAAAATTACAGTTCATAAAACCATTTACAAGCAAGTGGAGTTTTGAGTATGTTTTATTGTTTATAGAATCAGCTAATAAAGTTTTGATCATTGAACAAACATTATGAGTTTTCTAAATATTTCTAAGCCAGTTTGATTACATATCTTGCCTAACAAAAGTACGATTTAATTATTAAATGGTAAATGTAAAAGGAAGCTTTAACAAGATATAAATAGTCAAACTTGAATTCAGATACAATGTAAAGAAAACCTCAATACATAAACAAGTACTGAGCTCTTCATGAGTCAAACCATATCCGACACTGAGACACATACAATGAAAACAGTAAGGCATTCGAGACAACACATAAACAACCCAACATCCAGTATGAATAGACCAGAAAAAATAATAATAAATGCTCTTCTCTGTTCCATAAACAATCTGCGTCAAGAAAGCAGCAGACAAATTATCTAGTAAGGTGAAATAAAAATTTAACATCAGTTACACTGAATACTACATATATTTAAGTTTAAACATAGAATGAGGGAAAACAGTTTTTCAAAAAATACATTAAAGGAAAAAAGAAAGATGACTGTTAATTTAATTACTGTATTTTAGACAAATCAGAAGTGATTTTAATGCTTTGAATGTATCAACCTATATCAACATTGCTGTACCTGTTGAATAGTCAGTCACTAACATGTCAATTCTATTATTTTATTAACATATCCCATGGGAAAAAAAGTGAAAATGAAACGTGATTTTGCATACTTTTTAAATATGCAAACTAAAGTCAGACAAGCTTAATATATTTAATCAGGATTATCCCTTTTTTCTAAAACAAACAAAACCAAATGAATGAACATTTATTTACTATATTTTACATTAACTCAATTGCTTCCACATACGTCTTTTGAAAAAAACAAAAGACAAAAATTACTCCTTTACATTTACTTGAAAAATATATTTATTTTACAACGTTTGCACACTTCCAACTGATGGAGACAAAGAGATATACTGTGAAACTGGATTCAAGCTCAATATTGCAAACAATGGATGTACAGTTCAAATATATAATTATATGGATAATGGAATGGATGCAATCCACTTTCTAAAAAACTCTCACAAATGTCTTTTCAGTATATTACTAGCTGAAAATGAAAATTACAAAAAAAAACCCATATGAAATCTAAGGAAAGGATTAACTAAATAGCTGAGTGGAAAAAAAACAAACCTGATAAGCCTTTCACCCATATCTCAAGAGCAGCATTCTATTAAAAATTGCATGGTTATAACGTGGTCCAAAGATTTGGAAATGCAGGTAAAATTTCATTTATAAAGATTCATACATTCCTCACTCATCCCTCGTAACCCGCCCTGGAAGTTATATGCACACAAGGTGTTTTGTAAGGCCTGGTGTACAATCTCGTGACAGAGAAGACAGGACAGTATCAACGGTGAATCACGTAGCACTTTGGAAAAGCAGTTTGTGTGACGCAGGCACAAGCCTATGCCATTGTGCCGAAGACAGGATTGTGGCGACATATACTAGGCCCATGTTCATCATAGTCAGCTTTTGTGTGGCACACTTGGTAAAACTCCGGCTGAAATGAAATAAAATCCTCACACTATAACTGAAGAGGAAAAAGTGAATGTGCATATTCAACACTATGCATCATATTAGATAAAACAATTCCACTCACCCCACACACATCACTCCTGTTTATAAATTTAAGTTGTTTCAATACTGACTCCAGACATCAGAGCTAGGATTTTGTTGAAGAACTAGTTTAATTACAATTTAACTCTTATAATCAAGGCATGGCTCGATTTAATTTAGTTACATTTGAACTCTTATAAAGAAGGCAGAATGAGTTCAGTTTAAACTCTTACAATCAAAATGGAACTTAGTTCAGTTTTATTATATTTGAACTCTTACAATCAAGACAGAACTTGGTTTATTTTAATTATAAATGAACTCTTACTGACAGTTATTAATGAATATCTACTTTCATCCTCCACCCCAGCCCTAAAAAAAAGTAGTTTAAATTAAAAAAAACAAACAATTTTTGTGAAGGAAATATTTAAATAATTTTTTGAAGTCAGAATTAAAAACATACATATATATCAAAATTAGTGGAGGCTTGATAGTAATAATTTGTTGTTAACTGATAATTATTTTTAAAAATGATGAGTTATGTCTGTAAAATTCTTTTTATAATCTTGACCTATCATTTCCTGTCACCAGACTAATAACATTAAAAAATAAACAATCTAAAACAATGTTCTAATAACTATGTTAATAGTAATGGAGATTTATGAATCATTCATAACAGTTATTCAACTCAAGTTGTGAATATGCTAGAAATTGCTGATGCAATCCAAACCACTTCCAACTGGATGAGTAGTTTTTATTATTCAATGGATAAGATTTATGGGAATAAGACCACCAATGGGCTGGGATCAAAAGTTTACCTGCTGTAGAGAATTCTATTGTCTAATCACTTGAATTTGGTGTGGCAAGAAGTCAGGTCATGAAAGGCTACCATTAGCTTAATTATTTTATTTAATAATCATATCCATTAATTAGGTGGTGTTGGTGTCACACATGCAATAAAGGTTTGAGGTTGAGACAGGGTGGTATAGGGGAGGGGAAGTCAACAGAAAGGTCATGAGAAGAAAAGAAGAGGTAATGCTATGTAGAAATAATGAGGTGGTTATCAGAATATGATCACAAATATTAGAGGAAAGAAAGAGTAGACAACTTACAGAAGGTTATAGTAAATCATGATTGCTTAATTATGATAAATATTTCATGTGTGAGTTTTAACAGAAAGATAATTTTTATAATGGCAGGTGGGAAAATGATGAACAGAAAAGATTCTCAATGAAACCAATCACCACCTTATATTGCATACTTGTTTATTCTCTATTAGTAATGGATTTTATTAATTAACTTACAACAGGACAGAAAAGAGTAAATTTCTAACAAAGGGAAACAATTTGGTTAGGTAAGTACAGGTAGGCAGTTTTAGCTAACACATCTGAACAAAGTTCCTATGTTTAACATATATTTAATAAATCAAGTCTAGACTCAAGTAAACCACTTTTTAATAGGATGTTAACCCAGTGATGATATACCAGTTATGCTTGATGAACAGCTAGGAAGAACTCCTGTCCAGTCATGACATAACAAGTTGTACTTTAGATTTTGATTAATAGTCTAAAAACCAGCTCCTGTCCAGCCATGACATTACAAGTTGTACTTTAGAGGAGTTTGATTAACAGTCTAAAAACCAGCTCCTGTCCAGCCATGACATAACAAGTTGTACTTTAGAGGAGTTTGATTAACAGTCTAAAAACCAGCTCCTGTCCAGCCATGACATAACAAGTTGTACTTTAGAGGAGTTTGATTGACAGTCTAAAAAGCAAATCCTGTCCAGCCATGACATAACAAGTTGTACTTTCGAGGAGTTTGATTGACAGTCTAAAAAGCAAATCCTGTCCAGTCATGACATAACAAGTTGTACTTTAGAGGAGTTTGATTGACAGTCTAAAAAGCAAATCCTGTCCAGTCATGACAAAACAAGTTGTACTTTCGAGGACTTTGATTGACAGTCTAAAAAGCAAATCCTGTCCAGCCATGACATAACAAGTTGTACTTTAGAGGAGTTTGATTGACAGTTAAAAACCAGCTCCTGTCCAGCCATGACATAACAAGTTGTACTTTAGAGGAGTTTGATTGACAGTCTAAAAAGCAAATCCTGTCCAGTCATGACATAACAAGTTGTACTTTAGAGGAGTTTGATTGACAGTCTAAAAAGCAAATCCTGTCCAGTCATGACATAACAAGTTGTACTTTAGAGGACTTTGATTGACAGTCTAAAAAGCAAATCCTGTCCAGCCATGACATAACAAGTTGTACTTTAGAGGAGTTTGATTGACAGTCTAAAAAGCAAATCCTGTCCAGCCATGACACATCAGTTATAGTGAGCTTGATTATTACTCAAAGTACAACTTCTCTCCAGTATACAGTATGTCATGTTCTTAAACTGTCTTGACACTATACTGACCTTCATTGACCTCATACTTCTTGTGGGTTTCAAGTAACTTTCACTACTATTAAGCATTCCTGTTTTTTATCAGATGAAATGATAGTCAGAAATGAGGTGGTGTTGCTTGTAAATTTTTACTTAAAAATAAAATGGTAACTACAAAAATACTAGCTTGGAACAACTCACTGTGTAAAAAGTAACCAGGAACAACAAGCAAATATGCAAAAGATAAATGTATATATTGTAGTGAATAACCAATTTAACCAAATTAAGAGTAAATTTGCCTATTCCTATTTATATATGTAAGAGGGTATAGTCATCCAGAATTTGGTACAATATTTGTTCAAAATCATGACAGCAAACTACAAGCATGAGAATTTGGTCAGAAAGTGGCCAAGATGTTGTGTTTTAATGAAATGATACTAATATAGTGGTACCTCACATAACGAATGATCCACATAATGAATGCCGCTGCGAACGCAAGTGTGGCTCGCAGAACAAACTTGTTTGTCATTATTACTGATTCACCAATCTTCTAACTTGTATCATGCCCAGACAACTGCTATATTTATTGTCATAAATTTGTAAATTTTCACCATTTCAGAGAAGAGTACTTTTATTGGTAATAACTGTATTGAGTTCACAAAATTTATACTTCATTCTAACGTTTGCAAAGTTTGAAATTTTATGCTAGGCCATCAGTAACAACAGATGTCTTCCCATTGTCAGTTATTCTATTATATTGTATCAAAAATTCATATAAGATTGAAATTTGTAATTCAACATAAAAATTACATTCTGCACATTTATATATTCCTACAAAATGAAAACCTATAAAGACACTTATAAAATGTAAAATTATATGCATATTATGCATTTGGGCAAGTTATAGGCAGATGAAATTCATGCAATTCTCCCCTTAATTTCAATATTATTTTAATTTATGTAACCACTATTAGTAATTTTAGAAATTCATTACCCATTTTCATCAATTTAGTTGAATACTTAAAAAAGTTATTTCATTTCAAAGTTGATAAATGTTGCACAAAAAAAATAAAAATAAAATACAAAATTCAGTGTTCTGAAGATTCAAAGTGCTCAAACGAAGAAGAAAACAGTAATTCAGACCCCTGGTAAAGATTTTGTAGTGAAAATCCTGTAGATTTGGGAAACAAGTTTGATGCAATCAAAGCATTAAACTTTTGTATGAGCAATGGTAGGTACTTATGATAATGTGTCCTGTAATGAGTGTATTGAAAAAGAAGTTAATTTATCTCTTATTGTGAAGTGGAGGTCTGCCTAGGACAATCACTCTCTCACATCACAGTAAATGATGTGATGATTTTGTCTTGCTGATCAGTCTTCTCTCTCCTCAAGGTTAACATTAAGTCAGGAGTTTGTCAACAATGGACAGTCTGGATCTTTGTGTCAGAGATCAATGACCTGGGATTGCAAGCAAACCTAGCAGTCCAGTGAGAATTTCTGGTGGGTATAGGATGTCAGTGAAAACTTAGCAAGTGAAAGGGTGAATCAGACATGTTTATTTATTTCATAAACTCCTTTATTAATACTATAAATAAATATTACTTGGCACTTTAAAGGCACAGCTCTTTTTGTCCACTTCATAACTCTATTGCTATAAATAAACGTTACCTCAGTGCAGTAGTAGAACAAGTAAAAGCTAACAAGGATGAAACAGTTTCACAGGAAGTCTCTAGTCTACCAATTACTATTCAGTCATTCAAACAAAAATAAATAAGGTGCATTAGTGACAGAAAACCATTAGAATATTAAACAAATAAAAGATAGATGCATAAAAATACATTATTCATGCTTTTGCTTGTAATATTCATTTTAAATTACACCCCCCAAAATGGAAATTTTCTATTTTATGGGAAAATGGACTAAAGTCTCCGAAAGAAATTGATGTTGAGCAGACTTGGTCAACACCTGAAAGTAAATAGTAATGTAGCTGTAATTTATGTATATCAAAACATGCTAAGAGAACTGTGATAAAGAAAAAGTAGATACCGTAGATGCCAGCATGCTACCACCAAACCAAACAGCGTATCTCTGCATGTGGTGTGATACAACAGCCACATCAATAGGCTTGGGCTGCAAATAAGACATGCTCATCATATGGCAAAATATAACAGAGAAATATAACAGAGATTATCTTTTAAGAAAAAGACACAATAGTTCTGTGAAAAGAGAACAATTGTTATTATTAATTTCAATCATTTAGAAGAAAATGATACAATAGTTCTTTAGAAAAAGAAAGAGTTATTATTGTTATTAATATTTATTATCTAGTAAAAAGGACAAAATATTTATACATTTGTGCAAGATTATCAGGAACTCAAAGCAATAAACAGTACTGTGGTGTAGTAAACTTGCCTTATATAAAATGTTAATTTGTCAAAGTGATCCGATCCTGGGCAATCCTTATGATGGTATTTTTTGTAAGTGTCTGAATTGGAGTAAACAACTATGCTAAAAAATTGCTGACACAACCTAAACCAGTTCCAACTGGATGAGTAGTTTTTCTGACTAATAGTCTCACACAAAAATTCAGGAACATTCCTTCTGATGTGCTTGATAGCACAAGTGAAATTCTAGATAATTCTTCAAGTTGTGCTTTGTGAGTGCATCGAAGATTCTGGAACAGGTGTGTAATGTTTCTAGAAGGGATATGTGGGACCGTCGCCTGAATAAAAAAGTGACTTGTTGCAAACTGCATGATTGTGAACATCTGCCATCTTTGAAAATGTTATGTACTTTGACTTTAATTGTTTCTCTGAAACTCCACTCTCATTCTGTGATGACTGCTATTCATGAACTTAATTATATATGTATGTTAATGTGACTACTTATGTCTATGCTAGGATAAACTGAATGATTGTCCAGTGTTAATCAAACATTGTTGTAAAATAATGTAAATGTCAACGCTCTTCGATTATACTCATATGTTGTATATTTGATTATTGATTCAAAATAAATTTATTGCCAAATTTATTGACCTTCTTATACATAGATATAGCTTTATGTTAGAGCGAAAGTAGGTGGATGGGGGCTTGCTAAATATATATTAAAGACAGATTTGTCTTCTCCCTCAGTAAGATTTCCCCCTACAGAAACATTGTATGATAGTAAATGTTTGTCTTTAATGTTGTGAAAGAGAGAAAACTTTGCCCACATATCTGCCAAGTGAGAGAGAAGAGTGGTATCTTTGGGATAATTATTAATGACATAAATTAAGATTCTCATCACTTATAATTAGTTATGGATGATTAATGATAATAATAATCATAACCAATAACTAGTGGCATAGGTATCGCAAGTACTATAAGCTAGTAAAATCTTGTATGTTTGTACCTAGAGACGAATGAAAGGGCTATATATATATTAAGCAAGTCAATTCAAAAGCATTAAAGTTTCTGTAAATTCTAGTAAATAAAATATCTGATTGTAAGCTATCTATAATTAATGTGTAATTGGATGTTACAAATTACTGTTAAAATAATTTGTGAAGGATTTATTAATAATATGAGCATATACAGTGAAAGCTCAAGGAAAATTAAAATGAAAACAGAACCTTTAAGTCCATGACAAGTGATTATAAAATCAAATAAAAAAACCAATCAACAAACTCACTTTGATGCGCCCACCACTGAGATCTTCACTGACTTTCAGCCGAGCATCTACAACTCTCTTAACATCACGCTGAATCTTGCGACCAAAATCTCGGAACATAGTTGATCCACCAGACAGCACAATATTCTGGAAAAAATCCAAGAAATGATGTGAAACTGCATCTACCAAATAAAAAACAATAGACTAATTCAATAACTAATATACTAAAGTTTGAATTTAACACTGAAGAAAAAATATCAATAATAGAAAAATTAAGAGAATTTCACTACCAAGTATGTCTAGTCATCCTGGATCTCTCAGCAAACAGATGACCACCATGTATCCTTTCCACTTGATAGGGTATCACTGATCAATGACCTGAACAGATTCCAGTTTGGATCGATCATTCCTAGATATTACACTCAATCCCCTTTGGAGTGGCACAAACTATAAACCCTTTCTCGTGCTGTCTGAACAGTGTCATGGTACACGAGGCATTACACCTCCATTTCTACGGAAAAGACCATAATGCTGGCATTCAATATAATGGGGAGAAAATGGGAAAGGAACTGAATCTCTCGAGGCACTTGCCCTCTCCCCGTCACTAATGCCAACTATGATTTAGCTGATCTGGTGCTATTCAGGGGAACCCTAGCTCAGGAATGGTAGAAGGGTTATACAAAACCTTACATATGTATTCCTATAATTTTCAAACTTAATCCAAGTAGTACCAGACATTTTAGAAGCTTACATTTTGCTAATAATGTCTGCTCAAAACTGGCACATGTACGCCCACCTTGCCAAAACACAGCATAACTGTTGGTATAATGGACAATGTGCTCCAGTAAATAACGAAGAAAAACAGTCTAATGCCATTGCAGTCATTACATCAAAACCATCAGGAAACAGCTCCTGTACCAGCTGCATTAAAATAATTGGCAATATATGGTATATGAAGATGTGCTGTCCATTCATTGTCAGTATAAATCAGTGGTCTGGATCTACTTCAATATCAGACTCGCTATCGCTGTCCAGATTATAAACAATATCACTCTTGGTCTCACTATCATCTGCATTTAAATCATAATCTGCCTGCATCTCACACCCATAAAATAATTCTTCTTCACTGAATTGAAGAAAAATGTATGGAACAGTACAGTTAACACCATCTGACTCAGAACTGCTATGAAAACATGCTAATATTTTGTGATTTGAATATGGCACAAATACTGCTGTATCGGTAGAAGTGTTTTTTGAAAATAAAATATCTTTTTTAATAATCAATAAATGATGATGCCAAACACTAATCTGAAAATGAACTAAGTTCTGATTGGCTTAACTCTTTACCGGGCGGAGCGCCCCAAACTGCCATAACGTCATATCGGGCAAAATGCCCAAAAGCATCCGTATCAACCAGTGCTCTTTTTTCTTATATCGTTCGAGAAATCGTGAGAGTTCCAGTGTCTACAGGAAGTATGAAGTTTGTACAACGATTTCCGTGCCATTTTGAAACGTTTTCTCCTTGCTTCATTCATTTTTTTCATAAAGTTTTCATTGTTTTTTGCGTTTGGTGTTTCAAATGGATTTCTTAGAATTGTCGAGCGATTTTGAGGAGTTTACTGGATTCAATTTATTGGATAATGAGGTAAGAAAAGTTGATTTTTAATCGGACGATAGGATTAGAAGTGACATTACAATACTCAGAAAAGCAAGCAAATAGTGGATATACAGCACAAATGTGAGATTATAATATGTGACTCTACCAAAAAAGTGATTCAAAGCATAGAAAAAGACAATCTGGAACTGAGCAGCAAAGAACTCAAGAAAAAATTTCTATCATATATAAAAACACAAAAGAAAACTACAACAAGCTGAAAGATGAAAATAAAAGTGAAAGGAGCAGACATTTAAAAAAAAAAGTGAGCCTTAGGCACAAAAAGATGCTGATAGATAGGCAACAGAGGGAAGTGGTAAAGTAACTCTTATGTTTTTTGTTTTAGCAGTATTCCATCAGAAAGAATGTGTGGCTCTACAACGTTTAGTCGGGGAGTTGATGCATTAGGCAAGGTAAGATTATTGACATACACGGAATAAATCTGGTAAATACTCTACCTTGTATAGCCCTCTCCTAACATCAATTGGGCAGTTCTGGATCACTTCATCCACAACATCAGAGATAGGCATGGTGAAATCAGGATTTGAAAACTATAAGACAGAAAAAACTCACACATAGTACATAAAGTGAAAGAATACATGCAGCACAAAATGTCAAACACTTTAAACATGATATGATTATTCTCTAAGACAACTTGAGAAGACAAGACTTATTCAATGGAGTGAAAGAAAAAATGTGGTCAACACAAAATTACCTCTGGATGAAAAAAGATTTCGGGACCAAGAAAACGTTCATAGCCTACATCAATAGAAAAAGGTTGCTTTGTTATAGCATTTATCCCATCGTATTTCTTCAGCCACTTGCTGGGGTCCGAATCATACTTTGCAAACTCTTTGGCAATGTCTGGACACACATAGCTATAACGCTCCTGCAAAACAACATATATAAGAAATATTTTTTTACTTCTTCCAAATAACACAAATTCATATTAAGATGATAATATTAATATAATGATATTTTATCACAGTTACAAGATAAAACTAACATTTTTATACAAATTGTAGGAACATTAAATGACAGAAGAGAATACAAACATAAATAGCCATTAATTATTATTTAAATTCTTCATAAAACTACCAAATTATCAGTTCCTTTTACTTGGTGAATTACAGGTATGCCACTAATTACAAACTCCACATCAAAGGAAGGTAAACAACTCAATCAGTGACATCCCATAGCAATATAAGATCTATCTGGAAGTGAAAAAAAATAAAAACTATAAGGTGATAAATTGTAATTTTTAAATTCTTAAATAGCAACTGATTCGATCAAAAGGGTTTGTCAAATTTGTATCTGTTTATCTCTGTTTTTGTTTAAAAAATATTTAGAAAACTGTTTTTTCTCAAAAGAGATATCAAATTGTTGGGGCAAGTGACTGCAAGTTCTGACAAGTAATTACAAGGTGAATTTGTTAATTATAAACAAAAACATTCTGATTATAACTAAATGCTTGCATTATAAGCAAACATGTTTGAATTGTAACAAAAAAAGTGCTTTAACTACAAACAAAAATGTTTTAATTATCATCCACAATTCCACATATTTATTTACAGAGTATAGTTGCATCTTATGCATATTTAGTTAAAGAAAATTCAAATGTACATGCTCACAAAAGAAACAAAAATTCAGGATGTAAATCTAGGTATTCCTGTTCTACATGTCCCCAAACACAAGCCATTTCATGTGGTGCTCAGATCAACCCCCAAACCAAGCCATTTCTTCTGATGCTCAGATCAAATAAACAGCAATCAGTTCCAATGCTGCTGGAAAATCTGGCTACTGGGTTTATTGAAAGATGGTACTTCAGTGTGAAATTGTGGCACAAATATTTTCAAGGGTAGTTCTGGCTATTATGTGCCAGCTTCAAAATATAATGTTTTCATAAGATACAGCTGTACTGTATATTCATCTCTAAGATCAGTTTATACTTTAAAGTGGTAAATTGTCTTCTGCCACCTCATTATAATAAAGTATCTTGGAAATGACTTTTTTTGTTGAGTACATGTTTATTTTATGACAGTACTATTTTATGTTTATTTTTTTTAATATGGCTATAGCTACTGGAATCACGAACTAGTAATAACACCAAGTTACTAATGCATATATTGTAAAAATAATTTATTACTGAAAATGAGTGATGGAGTGATCTCCACATACTGACTTTCTTGAAATAATTATAAAAATATAATAAATACAAATAAAAAATTCTCACAAATTGATTTATTTTAAAACAATTTGATAGAAAGTCTGAAATTAATCTACATGAAACATAAGAAAACACAACTATTTACAAAAAATAATATATGCTTTCCCAAGAAAATAATGAGACAAGGTAACACACATTCAGGGAGGTAAAGGAGATCTGTGTTTCACTTTCTATATATATTTTACTAGAAAATTTTCAGTTATTATTGTCTTTAACAATCATAAATTTTGATTATATATATATATATATATTAATTAGATTTAAATCAGAAAAAAATTTTCACCATGTTAGTATAAAATAAAACCAGTCACACTTAATAAAACAAATCATTCAATCATTATCTGAAATAAAGAAAAAGAGTCAAAGCAACTCATTTAATAGTGACAACTTATTTTAATAGTCAAAAGAATTCACTTTAACAGTGAAAACTCATTTTAGTAGTCAAAGGAACTCACTTTAATAGTGAAAACTCATTTTAGTACTCAAAATAACTCACTTTAACAGCTTTAGCTGTCTCTAATGACTGTTCTGGTGGAATGCCAACCTCTCGCTCTCTTAGCAGTTGTTGGATGAAGTATGTAATGTCACGGCCAGCAATTGGGATGTGTTTGATGCAACTACCAATAACGTATCCTTCTGCCTGTAACAGTCAATCAATGCATTTTCTATTTTCATTGCATGCATTTTCCAAGTATTTCAAGTTATTAAATTTGACCTTACTGTGCCGCACAAAGAAAGTACAAAGAAGTTTACTATGTCAGCCTTGTGAAACTAATGAAAAACATGGCATCCAAACTTAGGATAAATGCAGTATATATATCACATTTGCTCTAATTCTTTTAATATTCTAATTATTTCTTAGTTTCACATTTTAAGTTAAAGTTTCAAATATTTTTCTTTCTTACAGTTTCATCAGAGATGCCGCTTGATCATTTCACCAATAGAGAAAAATATAATGGAACTAAAATATCTGATAAGGTGGGGCACAATACATTAATTTATTTAACTGGCAAAGATTGCCAGAAATGGTAGCATGTGCTTCAAATGAACAACAACAGTTTAGTGAACTGATTTACAAACCTATCACCTTTACAAACAGAATCACAAAAAATCATCAATGAGATGAAGTGCATGAGCATAAATACAAAAGACAATGTGTGGTGTTCATTTCCACCACTCAAAAGATATCATTTGTAGTTTGGTAAATTATTTTCTCTAACACTGGTTTGGCTAGGCTGGCATGGTTAACACAATGATAAATTATCTTCTCTAGCATTTGGTTTGGCTAGGCTAATATGGGCAAAACAATAGTAAATTATTTTTCTCTAATATTTGATTTGTAGGGGCACAAATCTGGGCTGGCATGGACAACACAATGGTAAATTATATTCTCTAGCATTTGGTTTGGCTAGGCTGGCATGGATAACACAATGGTAAATTATATTCTCTAGCATTTGGTTTGGCTAGGCTGGCATGGATAGCACGATGGTAAATTATAGTCTCTAGCATTTGGTTTGGCTAGGCCGGCATGGATAGCGATGGTAAATTATATTCTCTAGCATTTGGTTTGTAGGGGCACAAAAATATACCTGGCCTGACATGGACAACACAATGGTAAAGTATCATGTTGTAGATACTTTGTTTCCATGATAAAACAATTAAATATATACATTCCTCTTTAAGACACTCAAATCAACTCACAACAGGAATGATGTGGGTGACACCATCTCCTGAGTCAATAACTGTGCCTGTGAGAGTTCTCTCCCCAACTTGCTTTGATGTCCAAGAAGCAGCAAGAGCCAATACAGCCTGAAGAGGAAAGCAAAACAAGCACACACAAAAAAAAGAGGGTTCACTAATTGAAATAAACCATTAAAAACTATTCTACATTTCAATGGAAAATTAAGCAAATTATAAAATCAAACAAATAAGTAAAAACACATTATTAAAGGAATCTCCTTTTGCATTATGTAAATTTTCTCTGAATAAGTCAATTTAGAAATGTACCCCAACCTTCTATTAATGAAAATGGCATTGGCAAAATATATGATTTGCATCACATCAGTGTGCAAGAGCTTATTTTCTAATTTGATGTTCAGATTTGTGTCTTGAATTTTAATTGTACTACAATCCTAGCCAATAATAGCCAATCATGTCATCACTTCAAAACACATTGCTTAAACTTACTGTTTATTATTCCAAAAAAATACTATTATTTTTTCATAAGATAAATTTTAATAGATAGATTCTACTTTACTGAATGCACCAATAACACACAGAGAATAATTATAAGATAATTTCAGACTTCTGTCAAAATCCAAGTATAACAGTAATTCTATATTCTGTATAATAAAGTAATTCTGTAAGTCAGTGAAATTTTTAAGACAGTGTTATTCTGTGTGTAATTCTGTGACATTCTATATAATAGAATAATTCTGTAAGACAGTGAAATTTTTAAGACAGTGTTATTCTGTGTGTAATTCTGTGACATTCTGTATAATAAAGTAATTCTGTAAGACAGTGAAATTCTTAAGACAGTGTCATTCTGTATGACTAATGACACTTACTTGAACTGCAATGTACAGACCAGGAACATTGAAGGATTCAAACATAATTTCAGCAGTATACTCTCTGTTTTCTGGTGTGTTCAAGGGGGGCTCAGTCTGAAAGCACACACACAGTCACCTTTTCATGTCAATATTGTAAAATGAACTAAGGAGACAGCTTCACATAATAAATGTTGCACATTAAAAAAAAAAAAATAGAAACAGAAAATTGTAGTTGGACTATTATAAGCCAAGGTCATAAACTAAAATATGCTATAAGCCTATTTGTTTTATTGATAAAAAAAAAAAATATATATATAATATACATAGTTAACATTTGCCCTCCCAGGTTACTCCTTTTAACCATTGTACTAGAAAATAGAATTTTTAAAAAAAAAAAAAAGCTCAAAAATCTGAATTAATAAAGAAGGAAAAAAAAAACAACAGCTAAAAATGCTCAAAAATCTAAATTTTTAAAAAAGCATTTACATAAAAGTTAAATATTAGACTACAGAAAAATAATTTATTTATGAAACTGAAAGAAAATAATATTATTAATTTTTAAAATTATCATGTAAAAAAAAATTAGACGTATAACAGACATAAGCTACACATAGCAAGATAGCACTACAATGAATCTATTACTATTTACCAAGAGAAAATAATGATCTTCAGGTTCAGCTCGCAGATACTTGAAGATGACTTGCTCATAAAATCGTTCCATTAAATCCCAATCTTCAATAATGCCATGGCGAATTGGCCACTGTTAGATGAAAATGTAAGACTTGAGCAAAATAAAATGAATTCTAAACAGGAAGAGATACACATAACAGAGTTACACATTTAGTAATGCTAACACTATTAACAGTTCCAAAATTTAAACACATCTTTGCTGAGAAAATTATTAAATTTCTAACCTGTAAACAATATAAACAGCAATAACATGTTAAGAAAAAGAAGAAACAAATGAAATATGAAAATCTCAATTTTTAATTTTACAACCAATGCAAGATTTACATAAATATAAAAGATTTTTAAAAATTTTAATAAAAGATTTGTAAATACATATTTCTTTTAAAATAGCTAAACAATATCTTTATAATTTAGATAAACAAGATTTATAATTATATAGACAAAACAGTTCTTTTGTTTATTTTAATAGCACATTAGCAGTAGAGCATTATTTTTATAAGACATTTATATATAAACAGGATTAGTATATAGATATATAAACATTTATAGGTACACAAGACTTATCTGTAAGCAGCTACAAAATGATCAACTTAATCACCTCACCTTAGTAACAATTAATAACTGACTTAAATTAAAAAGGGATCAGCAGTCACATCAATCATAAGTTACAGTTATAAACAGTTACTCACAAATCACCTTAACAGTTTACCTATATAAAAGCACATTAATGGATAAGGCAAACTCACTAAACAACAAACTACAGCTCTAAGTATCCACAAACAAGTCACCTTTAACACAAATAACAGCATAAGGTGCAATCATGCTAACTACACAAGCTACAGTTATAGTCAGTCACAAACTAAGCAACATAACAGCATAAGGTACAGTCACACTAATTGCAAGCAATAATTGTAAGAGGTCACAAACAAATCACCTTAACAGAAGGTTCAGACACAAGCAAATCACAATGACAGCATAAGAAGGTGCAATCACAAGCAAATCACCGTAACAGCATAAGAAGGTGTATTCACAAACAAATCACCTAACAGCAAAAGAAGGTGCATTCATAAACAGATCACATTAACAGCATAAGGTGCAGTCACAAGCATATCACCTAACAGCAAAAGAAGGTGCATTCGCAAACAATCTTAACAGCATAAAAAGGTGCATTCATATAAATCACATTGACGGCATAAGAAGGTGCAATCACCTTAACAGCATAAGAAGGCGCAGTCAAAGCTTCATCTCCAATATAGAAGTCCAAGTCTTCCACTCCTTTTCCAAGTCGTCTGATAGCCTGGTCTCCTACACTGGCAGTTTCTTTGATAGCAATGGCTGATGGAAGAATAAATTGTGGTTCTGAGTTGCCAGCATATCCCATCTTTGTGTATCTGGGGTAAAAAAGGATAAGACACTCTTATGTATATTAATTAGTGTGCTAATAAGATTTATAACATGAACTGATGCCAAGGATTTCTCAAAAAAGATATTACTTTTAGTTATGAGATTATTAAGAGAACATTATAAATGTTCTTCATATTACATATTCCTTACTTCTGTAATGGGTACATTCTTAAATGATGAAATGTGGATAAAGATATCAGGATTGCAGATATTTTTGGATGATATGCAGATGCAGATAGAATGAATGTATGCACAGTTGCTAGAATAAACACTAAACAGAGACAAAAGTTAATGCATAAATATAATCTTCTGACTCATACGAATGTATATTATGGATATTGGAATAAACAATATACTAAGGGAGATAAATAATGCCCAAACCCCACTCCTGTCCTAATTTACAAATGCAAGTATACTAAATATTACAATGCATTTTGGGATAAACATTAGGGATATGGTAATGCACAAACCCCAGCTACTGACAAATGACCAAGATGAAACTTTGTACATACTTTTATATAATATTACTAATTTCATTACGGTGTAAATCAAACAAAGTACTGAAAAGGTTGTCATAATAGTAGTAATGCTACTCTAGCAAGCAAAATATATCTGCTATAAAACTGCTTATAATTTTACATACTAATAGTTTTAATACTAGTCATAGCAGTTTTCTTTCTGTAATTATAAAGACAACTGGCAAAAATCACAATGACAAAAAGCAAGCATCTTTATAAATACTACTATTAAGATATTACTCTGAGCTTTAAATTTTTTTAGAAAGTAAAAGAAAATAAACCTATTCAGAAAATAGTCAACACTGAACCTATTTTAACTGAACATCCCTAACAAGTTTTAAGTTTTTGGTTTGAATAATTGATGCAAACGTTGCAAGTTGCATACTGTCCACCAAATAAATAATCTCACCAAATTGGATGAATATGCACATTTTCCATTATACAGCTCATTAATACCTGCTTTGTAATATTTTTATACATCTTAACAATATTTTATGCTTTTTGATTTATGAGCAAAACATGATATTTCTAAAAGAAAAAATATAATATGATAAATATGATCTCATATTTCACATGTTTAATACATTTATTGATAGTGGACATCAAATATATTTATCACTGTATTCATACAACTAAAAGGGAGCAAACTGCTGTGACCATAACAAATCCAAAGTGCTCCACACACAGTACGGCTCTTATATGAGATATGTCTTACTGAGGGCAGACAAATGTCTTATAAAAATATCCCCTTGACTTGTCTTATGTGACTGTCTTATAGTTTAGAAACTGTTCTATTTTTCTAAGACAGTCATAATGATGCCAAAATGTCATAGCTAATAGTAGATGTCTCAAATTATGTGATGCTAAAACTACAAAATAAACATACTGCTGACCAGCCCTTCACGCAAGTGTGCACTGTGACATGTACAGAACCCTAGCAAGGACTGATCTTAGACAAATGAAATGGAGGTCACTGTACAGGTGAGAAAAGAGGAAGCAGATCTGGACTTAGAAGCAATAAAGAATGAGAGAAAGGGGTTATGTATAACTATAAGCACTGTACCGATCCCTGTATAATATCCATCTTCTGACTCAACAAGATTTTCCCCCCTTGCTTCTTTTTTTCTCTTGGCTGTTTAAGATTTCTGCCAATGCCGCGCTAAAACAATATCTCTATTTCACCATTTCTTGCAATGAATTCTGTAACATCCATGGAAGCAGCCATTTTGCAACCTCTTTGCTGACACTAAGTTTTCGCTAGTGACAACTGAAGGGGTCAGTGTACTAAAAGATAATAAAGTTACTTATAAAGTGATTTAAAAAATTTAAAATACTCCCTAGTATAGAAATGTGTTAAGGAATTTAAAAAGTAACTGATTGGTTGTTTGGAATGAATAGTGTAACTATAAATAGTGACCCGTTTTTGCGGGACAGTGTTTGTCACGTGGACAGCTAACAGCGTTATCACATGACATTTCTATAAATAGTATGAAGGTGGGCCTAAGTATATGTAACTTGGAAGTGTTATGTGACTTTGTTTTACCATATGTGGACAGGGTGGAAAATGTATTATACAACATGTTTTCCAAGACAGTTTGTTAAGACATTTGTCTTACCATGTGCAGAGGCCTTAACTCAACTGCATAATAATACACATCTTTCATCATTACATTAAATTACATAATGAAATTATATGGATATACAGTTCAACATTGTATAACCACATTGTAAATGAGATATTCAATAATTTATCAATAATTTCTGAGAATATATTACATATGGTGTTTCTAATAAATGGTGAAACCTTCTGGGACTGGCACCAAGAATTAACAGTTTAAACTATAAATAATAATGTAGTCTACTTGCTATCAAAAGTGCCTGATTTGTAAAAAACTTCTGCGAAGTACTCCTCTGAACATGTCTGAGACCCCTCAGATATCATTAGAAGATGTGAATATATTTAAAATAATTTATATTTATGTAAAGAAGTTTAATATAATAATAATAATAAAAGAAGACTTAATAAAGGCAAAATCTTATAAAAAGCTTCAAGCACTCTACAATAATTCAAACAAAATATGCAACACAAACTTCTTGAATACTTCAGGAAACTAAAGATAATACAACACAAAATAGAATCAATACGAATGAAACAACACAACAAATAATTTGAAATAAATGTATTTACAAATTAAAACATAATTAAAATCAATTTACAAATATAAAATGTTAACAAACAATGATGAATAAGAGATAGTGCTATTCTTGCTGATGTAAAAAGCTGCTTTAAAAACTCTCTTAAACATGATCATGGTCTTTTTGTGTCTTAGCTCAAAAGGCAGCAAAATTCCAGGTAGATGGACACTGATAGTGATAAGCAAATGAACACTGACCATACAATTTACACTTTGCATTTAAAATATTGGGAAAATGCATGTTTGATGGTGAGCTCAACTAACTAGCAGGAGTGCAAATGTCAGATAGGACAAGTCGTTAGAGCTGTAGTGTCCATGTCAGATCAGACAAGTAATTAGAGCTGGAATCTGTGACAAAAAGCAAAGGAAAGAGATCTTGCACCGTTTTCAGTTCTGAAGACTGGGGAGGAGTGACATGTTCTTGGTGTGTTAAAAGCAATCTAAGCTGCAGTACTCTGAGCCTTCTTAGTTTCTTCACAAGATATAATGGTGGACTAGCAAGAAGAGAGTCAAGAAAGCACATGTGAACAAAAGGGTTTTGTAGAATCAGAGATAAGGAACTTGTGAGCAATTATTTATTTATTTCAACTTAATAAACACTGAAGATAATGTAGTTGTTGGAGGGAAATCTATCAGGAAGTACACATATGTCTTCATAAACTGCTGAACAATTAAAGGTCTGTGCAGTTTGATAACTGACTCTTTCAGCCCAGTAAATTCCTTACACTGTGGAACACAAATGTTTAGCCCACTAAATCATAAAATGGGACAAAACTTACTGATCAGCTTCACTGATAACAGTGAAAGTTTTCTTCAAAATACACCTGGAAATTGCCAAATCCTCAATTGTATATTAGAAAGAAATGACCTTAGTCTATATTCATCTGTAAATGAATTATGTGAGTGATGGTTTAATATGTTATGATTATATAACACTATAAAGCAGACTAGAAGTAGAAGGAGATTAGGAATTAGGTTCTGCCTTGTAAAGTTGTATCAGGATTAGGGTTAACTATGATTTTGTTTCTAATCATCGTGCTATATTTTTGCAAAACAACAAACTAAAAAAATTATCCAATATGTGTGATTTTCATTTGCAACAAATCTACTATATTAAGAAGGCACAAATTGTGGCAATTTAATTCTAAAGCAAATGTTTGTGTGACAGTTATTTTGCAGGTAAATAAGCAATAATGTATTATATCTTTTTAATAGAAATAAATGTACATTCATTTAATGGGCAAAAACAGAACTTGTTTCCTCAATAATATAAGATGCTTAACTAAATAATTATCTTAATTTCTAATTACCGTCATACTTTTCATATTAAGGGTATATTTATTTTATGTCGGTATCATAATTTTTTAAAAACTAAACCAAGTGCTATATATATATACTACACGTATATCAGCAAAGAAACAAACGAAAACAAAACTATCAGAGACCCTTAAGAAGTTTTCTTGTAATCAACGAGGAAGTAATCTTCATCTTACTCTTAGATGATTTACTTCCGGCGATTTTGAACTTCAACACTAAGCCCCAAAAAATTTCTTAAGTCATATATTTATCAACAACTAAATAAAAATGCATATATGAAATCTGTAGCTGTGAAGAGAAAAATGTACACAAATTCTGCGATGCTTTAAGTTTATTTTAACTATCACCGTATCCATCAAATAGTGCAACTAACAGACCCAGTAGCTGCCGTTTAGAACACACCCCTTCTGATTTGTGTTGAGGTTATAGCAAATAACATCAAATACATATGAAACATTGTGATACGTACCCTGTCCCAGTGTCGACAACAACGGCTGGGAGTCTGTTCGCCATTGTTATGAATAAAGAACCGTTAATTTAATTTTAACAAAATAATGAATTCACTCTATACACAATAAACCTACGAAATGTGCCGGCGGTCCAACAGGAGCCAGGAAGTTACCCTGTTCTCGCAGCTATGGAATAAAATATATTTAAATTATTTACTGTGCAACAATAGTTAAATAAATTATTAATAAAAATCATATTAAATAATATATGTGAGATTCTGTTGATTATAGGCGTCTTTTATTTTCTTTCTTTTGTCTTGAACTGTGGTAAATGAGTCATCAAAGAGAAACAACTCTGTTACTTCTCGAAACAATCTTGTACATGTAGTACCTGTTGTATAAGTGCAGGTATTTGTTATATAATGAATCAGGGATAAAATTTTGAAAAATAATAAATATTATTAGATAACGTTATTTCGATTCAGAAAGCCCACTAAATAAGGGTCTGCTTAAAATTGTACTCAGATACTGCATGCTACTAGAGGACTACTGAATCCATGTTTGAAGAGGATGGTCGTGTACATATCTCTCAAGTGTTTTTCTTTCGCGTAAATCATGTCTTTGTGTTGTGATGGTCTCCTCTCATGTCAGTCTGTCTCTCCGCATTCTTACGTCTCTCTTATGTTTCATGTCAGATTTTCTCTGTCTCTCCGCATTCTTACGTCTCTCTTATGTTTCATGTCAGATTTTCTCTGTCTCGTGTTTGTCTCGCACTCTTACTGTCTTAGTCTTACAATTTACATAGTTACGTGTAAATAGTCTCTCGTTTTCGGTCTTTTGTATCGGTTTGACGGTCCCCTCTTTTAATTCAGTCTGTCTTTCGTGCCGATCTTTTTTATTCGTGTGTGTGTTACATGTTTATCTCGCGTTGATCTCTTTTATAATTTTTCGCGTTTGTCTGTCTTTCGTTTCAGTCTGATTTTTTCGTGTTTGTATTAATTTCTCTCTTGTGTTAGTATTTCTCTTGTCATTGTCCTGTGTTAATTTCTCTCTATTCAGTCAAGTCTGCCTTTCTCGAGTATGTTCGTCTTTTTTTCTTTCCCCTCTCTCTTGTGTCTTTTTATATCTCTCTATTATCCATCTCTTATTGAAGCTATCCCCATATCAGTCTCACTCTTGCATTGGTCTATGTCTCTTTTGTATCAGCTTGTCTGTCTGTTTTGTCATTGTATCTTGTGTTTTCTGTCTGCCTCTAAAATCTGTTCATCTGGCTATCCTATCAGTCTTTGACCCTCGTATCTATTTCACACATCAGTCTCTTTCTTGCATCTGTCTGCCATCTCTCTCACTTCTTTTTCTCATCAGTCTTTTAAAATTTGTCTCATTTGTTTTTATGACAATAATTTTAGCTATTACCCCACACTTCATCTTTTTTATGAATTTTTATATGCACAAAAAATGCAGTAAAAAAAGGAGCTTTTTAATTTTAGTATGATGCTAATATAATTAACATAGAGCTCATGCTCTGTACATTAAATGCAACACTAACAAAAGTCACTGTAGATTGTTTACTTCAAATTTTGAGTAGGGAGAATAAATCAAATCAAGTAGCATTTTGCACTACTTAGATTACAGTGGACAGAACACCCCCAAACAATAGACTATACCTAGACCTGGCATGGGTGCATACATCTGACCCTCCCTCATGGCAAGCTTGCTGGTGATGAAACAGTATTGGATGCAGTCCAATAATGTTGACCACATGCCTGTAGGTTGGGTCTAGCAGTTTCACAACATACTGCTGTAGCAGCAACGGGTTGATGTTATGTCTTGCTGTCAATGGGGTGTCCTTGCAGCATGGTGTTGCCAACCATCACACGTTTGCCTGGCACAATCAGTCCACCCTTGGAATTGGTCTGGTTCAAGGCCACTGTGGCTGTCTCCAGGTAGAGTGTCCTGTACAACTGCTTTACATTGACACTGTAGTGGTTCGAGCTCTTTCCACTAAAGTGAAGACAATCTTGTTCCAGCGAACTTCCACTGTTTTTCAAGGAGCCCATTTATTTCTCAACATAATTGAATGGGTGCTCAAAAATGGCCATGACCATAGGAAAATAGGTCCAGTCCTCTCGCTGTGATACTGATGAAGACAAATTACTCTCTTTTTATTACTATTCGAGTTCTTAAAAATCTCTCAACTCATGCAGTTCACCCAATTCTTCTCTTTACTTGCTCCCTGATTGGTTTTGCATGTGAGGATACAAGAATTTTAACATCACAAATACTCAGATTATTTGTGATTTAAATGTCAACCGTTCCATATTTCTAGGATGATAGTCAATCATATGGGCAATAAAACTAATCCGTTTTGTAATGGTTAAGCAGAGAAAAGATTGATTGGTACCTGAAAATCAGTGTTACACATCCTAACAACCCCCATCCCCCCCCCCGACACATATCAAAACACATCATTATACCCTCAATCTCCCTACTAACGGCACTACCTTTGTCAAAGGCAATGAAATAATCCATCCTATCCATTTGCCTTAACGCTCATTACCTCAGACACTATATATGTCATTGGCAAAAATACAACAGTCCCATCCTATCCATTTGCCTAAAATCTCATTACCTCAGACACTATATCTGTCATTGGCAAAAATACAACAATCCCATCCTATCCATTTGCCTTAACTCTCATTACCATATCTTTCAACTTTCATTTGCAATACAATTCCGCCCAATCCATTTGCTCATAATTATCACAGACACTGTATGTGTCATTGGCAAAAAAATAGCAATCCCGCACTGTCCATTTGCCTTCATTCCCCTGACCATAGACACTATATATGTGTTACTGGCAAAAAAATACACCCCCCCACTCACCCCCGTCCATTTGCGAACGTTTAGAAAATATTGGCGCATTTTTGAAACAAAGGCAATAGCGGAAGTCAATCAAAGAAAATAATTCGCCCAACAGTTTTTAAATAATCAATTTACCAGCTTGGCAAATCATTTGTCATAGAAAAATAGCGTTTGCTACGCAGATGTTACCATCGGTTCATCGTCAAATCATTCATCACACACATTCTATCGAATATCTTTCGAAACTCCAACAGTTGTGGGTAGCAGTTACCTCTCTTGACCTGTTCACGACGCTGCATTTCCCTGGTACAGTCTTCTAGGTATTAAACACGAGCATAATCATGTTGTTATGGCACCCGATTCCACTTCCACCTGCAAGTTGATTTAACTTAAAAACGAGATCTAACTGAACACATTAAGACCGAGCCGGACTGCATAATGAAAACCGCTGTATGCTTCTAACTGTTCTCTCTTCAAGTCGCGATATCCTTAAAATAGGTCTGATTTTAGTACAACACTTTTATATAAAAATGACAGGGAGATGCTCTGTAGCATTCATTCAACGAAAGTTATTGCAAAGCAATCATTTCCTTTGTAACAGAAATTCTAGTCTTTCCTCTCATCTTTGTCGTGGTACTACTTTATTTCCCTTAGGTAGGGGAGTTAATTCCGCTATGTGGTACTGGCGCAGCTTGGTGCCCTAATTTCTAGAGATTTCTCTCTCTCTCTCTCTCTCTCTCTCTCTCTCTGTAAAGTTTATATAAATATATTCCATTGTCTATTCCTTCGTTGTGTGAAAAGTTTTCACTGTCAGCTCGGTGCTATTAGAATGTGATTAACTTGTGCAGGATCTGTGCTCAGCGTTATATCTTATTATTTTAATCTTGTTGTCTTATTATTTACTACTACAATCAGGACTACTGCTACTATAACTACCCTACTGGACAGTATTAAACTGGACAGTGCTGAGCTGGACAATTCTTGACTGATCTGGACAAAGTTAAACTGGACAATGCTGAACTGGACAATGTTAAACTGGACACTACTTAACCGGACAATGTTAAACTGGACAATACTTAACCGGACAATGTTAAACTGGACAAATGTTAAACTGGGCAATAATGATCAGGGTAATATTAAATTGGGCAATGTTGAACTGGACAAATAATAAATTGGACAAAGCTGAACTGGACACTTATTAAATTGGGCAATGCTGAACTGGACAAATATTAAATTAGGCAATGCTGAACTGGACAAATATTAAATTGGGCAATATTGTACTGAACAAATATTAAATTGGGCAATGCTGAACTGGACAGATGTTAAACTGGGTAATATTAAATTGAACAATGCTGAACTTGCCAAATTTAAATTGGACAATGTTGAGCTGATAGATGTAGGTGACGATGACCTAGGAAAAGTGTATTTACTGAAAGAGACTGGTAAACCTATTACTTCTTTAAATAGTTCGGTTGGAGACTAAAATGTCTACAATATATTTAAAAAGTACATTTAAGAAAAAACCTATCTGAATACATATGAGTAGGCATTTTCTTCAATATTTCTAATTTTACAATAACTCGATTTTACTGCTAATGCGTTATTTGTACATACTAATTTAGTACATGCCATCAATTACGTCATAATATTTCAACGAGTACCCATCGTGACGAACATTCCACTGCCTGAATACTGTGTAAAACAGAGAAAAGAGGTCAGAGGTTCACCCACCTGGTCTAATTTATCTCATCACTCTACTTGGTGTACTTGTTACCTTACTGTCACACATCTGTTAACCTACCGTGACATAGCAAACATTACCTCACCGGGACAACATGTTACTTTGACAGTGATATTGCATCTGTTATTTTACCACGCCATTTAACTCTACTATGACACAGCATACTTTACCTTACCATAATACCACATCTGTTACCTTGCACTTCACATCTGTTACCCTACCATAACACAGCAAATGTTAACTTACCATGCAACGTCTTTTACTCTACCATAACACAATAGCTTTTACCTTACCCTGAAACAGTAGTTATCTTGCTGTGGCACAGCCTCTGTTATCTTACCCTGGCACAGCCTAAGACTGTTAATTTTCTTGGTGTACTCTCGTCATCACATATTGTTTACAATACATTCCATATTGGAGTATTTGCTGAAAATAATCAGAATATTTTTTAATGCTGCCAAGTACTTTTTTTTTTGGGGGGGGGGGAGTGGGCACAACTGGCAGTTTTTACACATTTATGCAAAAAAACTGTATATTATTCCATTTGATTCCCTTCCAAACATTCGATTTACTTATCGATGCTAATTAATCTAAGTAGAAAGTAACTCTCCAGATTTTATTGGATTGTCAATCATACACTCAATGAAAAGCTAGCATGATAATGTTTAGAAACACGTGAAGAAGTTATGGTTGAGTGTGGGGTAAATCTTGTAACTGTGTCATAAATCATATTTAATTCATTTCTTGGTGTGTGTACACTTGTGTTTACACTTGATTATATTTGAATTGCTATTTAAATAAATCAGTTATTTTGATTCTTAAGTTTATTATCTCAAAAGGATCAAAGGTAAGTTTATTATGTCAAAAGGATCAAAGATAAGTTTATTATCTAGGAAGGATCAGAGTTAAGTTTATTATCTAGAAAGGATCGAAGGTGAGTTTACTATCTCAAAAGGATTGTCACGGGAAAAAAGGGGGATAATCTATCCAAAATTTATTCCTTCAATAATTACCTCCCTTATAGTGGATCACAGTGCAGTTAATTGTTTATGTCATGTTTTTAAAGGTTGTTTACTACACGCACTGTATGCGTGAATGTGATATATGCATATGTATGTGTTTGTATGCGTGTGCATATATAATTCATTTATAATATAACTGTAATATAATAATAATGTATTTATAATAATAATTCACAGTCCACACCGGCACGAATTCTTAGAATATAGTCAGCTATTCTCATAAAGTCCACACCGACACGAAGTCTTAGAATATAGCCATCTATTCTCTTGAAGTCCACAGCGACACGAAGTCTTAGAATATTGTCAGCTGTTCTCTTGAAGTCCACAGCGACATGAAGTCTTAGAATACAACTTGCTTCATGCTTTCGGAACTCTGCAGGGAGTGAACCTAAAGGTCGGTAACTCGTTTAGCGCAAGACTGGTGCTCGCCTCTTTGGCCTTTTTATATCATTTAGTAACATTGAAAGCCCATAGGCTACGGCCACCAAGAAATACTTTACTTCCAGCAAAATTAAAAGACATAATAAAGTAATGTTTGTGTATTTTACAGCGTAGTCTTTAATGGCCTGGATAAATTGTTTTTGGGGGTAGTGGTGAACAATGATGATGTAATGAGAACATGATTAAACTTGACATGTTAACGATTAATTAACCGGAATGGCTTAAGAGCAACAATTAGCTCGAGAGAAGCAAATTCACCAAAAAGGAGGGATGATTGTGTAAAGCAGCCTTTCTCAACCTTTTACCATGGTGGAACCCTTGAAATAATTTTCATGAACCCCTGCATAAAAATGACTAAATGTACGATGCATATTTTTTTCAATCACGATCTCTCGGGGACCCCCTAGAAACGTCCTGCGAGATCTCTATGAATAAGACAAAAGAATAATTCAATGAATGATTTTGCTGGCTGCTAGTGAACGGTTGATTTGCAATGATGACGTAAACTAGAATGGGGCTGATCACTGAACTATAACGGTAATGCTCACTGAACAATAATTAATGCTAACGGAACTACAATGGTATTGCTCACTGAAATAGAATAACATTACTCATAGAATAGAACGGTATTAATCACCGAAATAGAATGTCATTATCATTGAAATAGAATTATTACCCATTGAAATAGAATGTATTACTCACTGAACTAGAATGGTATTACTCATTGAAATAGAATATATTATTCACTGAAATAGAATGGTATTAATCATTGAAATAGAATTGTATCACCCACTAAACAAGAATGGCATTACTCATTGAAGTAGAATGACACTACTCACTTAACTAGAATGGTACTAAATAAAATATACTGTTTGCTGAACTAAAATGGTACTAAACAATATACTACTAACTGAACTGAAATGGTACTAAATAAAAATAGAGTTCTTACTGAACTAGAATGGTACTGAATTAGAATAACCCTACTTACTGAACTAAAATAGTAATAAATTAGATTACTGCTTGCTGAATTAGAACAGAACTAAATTAGAATGACACACCTTTCTGAAATAGAACGATAAAGCTTACTAAATCTTGCTTACTGAACTAGAATGGTACTGAATTTGAACGATACTACTTTTTGAACTAGAATTGTACTAAATCAGAGTGATATTACTTATTAAACTAGAATGGTGCAGAACAAGAATGATACTAATTTACTGGGCAAAAAACGGTAGTGTTTAAATCACTAGAAAGATATTGCTTACTGGGCCAAAGATTGTAGTGTTTAAAACCTTAGAAAGATATTGCTTACTGGGCCAAAGATTGTAGTGTTTAAAACCTTAGAAAGATATTCCTCACTGAGTTATACTAGTAGTGCTTAAAACGTCAGTAAATTTATGCTGACCGAACTAGAATGGTTCTGCCAACTAGCTTGTTACTGTTTCTGAACTAAAATGGTACTGTTCAGTTAACTAAATTGGCGTTTTTTACTAGATAGGATAGTACTACTCTATTTTTAAAAAATGGCGCTGTTTACTAATTAGAATGATACTGCTCAGTTGAATAAATTTGGCGCCGTTTACTAACTAGAATGATACTGCTCAATTAACTAATTGGCGAATTTTACTAACTAGAATTGTACTACTGAGTTAACTAAATTGGCGATGTTTACTAACTAGAATTGTACTACTGAGTTAACTAAATTGGCGATGTTTACTAACTAGAATTGTACTACTGAGTTAACTAAATTGGCGATGTTTACTAACTAGAATTGTACTACTGAGTTAACTAAATTGGCGATATTTACTAACTAGAATGACACTGCTCATTTAACTAAATTGGCGATATTTACTAACTAGAATGACACTGCTCATTTAACTAAATTGGCGCCGTTTACTAACTAGTTTGAACTGCTCATTTAACTAAATTAGCGCCGTTTACTAACTAGATGGGTACTAAACACAACACTGAACTGGAAAGGAACTGCATATTAAAAAGAATGGAAATGAACTAAAATGGTACTACTTACTGAACCAGAACTGTACTACTTATTGAACAAGAAGTACTTAACCAGAATGGTACTACTTACTGAACTAGAAGTACTGAACTAGAATGGTACTACTTACTGAACTAGAAGTACTTAACCAGAATGGTACTACTTACTGAACTGGAATGGTACTACTTATTGAACTAGAAGTACTGAACTAGAATGGTACTACTCACTGAACTAGAACGTTAGTCATCATTGAAGCATGAAATGTGTATAAGGGTCATGAAGCATGTCGGCTGTGCATGTGCCATGAAGCATGTCGTTTGCGTATGCACAGAGATAATTGTATAAATTGTGTAATGTGCAATGAAATATATAGTTTTTGTGTGCAATGAAACAGGTAAGGTGTTCGTAATGTGAAAAATGTATGTAGTTTTTGTGTGCAGTGAAACAGATAAGGTGTTCGTAACGTGAAAAATGTTGTATGTACATGTCCAGTGACTTATGTATTGGCTGTGGGTCATTCTTTCTGATGTGGTTGCGGAAAGCAGTATCTTGATTGACTGTCGCAAGGCAATCCACAAGGCTACGTGTAGGTTAGGCTAGATTTAGATTAGGCTGGACAGAGCTGACCCTATTTAGATATGGTTGGACAGTGGCTGACCGGATTTAGATTAGGTTGGACAGTGGCTGACCGGATCTAGACGAATTTGGACAATGGCTGACCAGATTTATATTAGTTTGGACAGTGCTGACCAGATTTATATTAGTTTGGACAGTGGCTGACCAGATTTATATTAGGTTGGGCAGTGGCTGACCAGATTTATATTAGGTTGGACAGTGGCTGACCAGATTTATATTAGGTTGGAAAGTGATTGACTGGACTTCGATTAGGTTGGAGGTAGTTGACTGGACTTAGATTAGGCTGAACAGTGGCTGACCAGATTTAGATTAGGATGGAAAGTGATTGACTGGACTTAGTTTGGAAAATGATTGACTGGATTAAGATTAGGTTGGAAGTGGTTGACAGGTTTTAGATTAGAGGTGGTTTACTGAATCCACAGGCTGAAGGCTTTCAGCTTAAGCAGTGAAAAAAGATAAGGAGATTTATATGTTGGTACGTTACAATTTATTTTTTCTTGCAAACACTGTTCGTCTGTTCCTCGCTTGATCAAGACAAAGTTAGAAAGAATGGGCGGTGAGCTCTCTTGCTAATCATTGCCGGGAAAGCTGGTCTTTTCTCTGAGGGATTCTCGGCTAACCCAACAAGACCCACATAAAGGCTGATTCTGGAAATACTGCAGTATCAGGTCCACCCATGCAGAAAGTCTCTGAACTTTTGCCCAGTGTCAAAAATCAATCAAAGCACCCGTTATGGGGCGAGTCAGACATTGAGAGTATATGTATGATATCACCCACCCTAAAGACGGGCGCGTAATAAAGTGCATTATTTCAGCTAGAGTGGTCTCTTCGCGAAGACGAGACGTGAAATATGTGACCTGAAAACTTTCGTGACGTCCGGAGATAGGACACCATTTGCAATAATTATACATGGTTGCCTGAAATACTTTCCTTCATGTTCTCAAACCTATCATCCCGAATTTGTTAAGTGAAGGACTTTGTTAAAATATTAAATGCTGCTGGTGAGAAAGTGCAATAATCTGTTATAGGTCAGTTATCGATGCAGATCACTTATTGAGGTAAAGTATCGCCAACCAAGTTGAAGAAGTAATTGTATTTGACTGCACGAAACCACAGGTAGTTAGTGATGAAAGGAATGTACTTTACTACTTGTCACATAAACAAGAACTGTTACCGATAAAAGGAATGTACTTTTCTACTTGTCACATAAACAAGAACTGTTACTGATGAAAGGAATGTACTTTTCTACTTGTCACATAAACAAGAACTGTTACTGATGAAATGAATATAATTATGTTTCTATCAATCTCATAAACATGAAATGCAACTGCTGAAATGAATATATGTTTCTATCCATCTCATAATTATGAAAATGCTACTGTTGAAATGAATATATGTTTTTACCCATCTCATAATTATGAAATTCTACTGATGAAATGAATATAATTATGTTTCTGTCAGTCCCATAATTATGAAATTCTACTGATGAAATTAATATAATTATGTTTCTGCCCATCTCATAATTATGAAATTCTACTGATGAAATTAATATAATTATGTTTCTGCCCATCTCATAATTATGAAATTCTACTGATGAAATGAACATAATTATGTTTCTACCCATCTCATAAACATGAAATGCTACTGATGAAATGAAAATACTTTGGTACTCATGTAATAATCAATTTACTTATGAAAGTAATTGTAGTAAAGTTACTGATGAAATAAATATTAGACGGTACTTATGAAATACATTAAAGTTACTGATGAAATAAATATTAGACGTTACTTATGAAATACATTAAAGTTACTGATGAAATAAATATTAGACGTTACTCATGAAGTTTTAAATTAAAGTACCGATCAAACAACTAATTGGGTTCACTGATGAAATAATGTACACATTACTAATCAAATCAGTACTGTTACTGGTAAACTGATGTACAAAGGATTGATCAAATCAATATTGTATTACTGATGTACTGTTATACTGATCAAAGCAATATTGTATTACTGATGTACTGTTATACTGATCAAAGCAATATTGTATTACTGATGAAGTTAATGTACTAAAGTACTGATCAACTCTCTATTGTATTACTGATGAATTGATGAACTGTTATATTGATCAAATCTCTATTGTATTACTGATGAATTGATGAACTGTTATACTGATCAAATCTCTATTGTATTACTGATGAATTGATGAACTGTTATATTGATCACATCAAATCAAAGCAATGTTTCGACAAGAGGGGTGATTAGGAAGTCAGATAATCGAATTCGTGGAATTTTTTCCGCTTTATTAATTTTCTTCAGAACATTAATGTTGTATTTGTTACTGATATAATAATAATGAGTCTTTCGAAAGAGAACTGGATGAGGGCAATCGAAAAACGAGAATTCACTGTATAACGTTGCGTTTTCATCTGCAACTTCAGTTTTAAAGGGTAGCTCACTTGATTGACACTGCGACCTTTTATTTTGTGGGTAGCTCATTTGATTGACACTGCGGCCTTTAGTTTTATTTTGTGGATAGCTCATTGATTGACACTGCGACCTTTAGTTTTATTTTGTGGGTAACTCACTTGATTGACAATGGGACTTTTAGTTTTATTTTGTGGGTAGCTCATTTGATTGACACTGCGACCTCTAATTTTATTTTGTGGGTAGCTCATTTGATTGCCACTGCGACCTTTAGTTTTATTTTATGGGTAGCTTATTTGATCGACACTAGGACCTTTAGTTTTCTTTCTGGGTAGCACACTTGACAATGGGATATTTAGTTTTATTTGTGCGAGGCTGAACTCCAGACTAGATATTTTGTTAAGCGTGTTACTGTTGCGTGTGCGTAGGAAATTACTGAATATAATTGATTAGTTAATTAACAAATTAGGAACCTAAGAGCGCGTCTAATTTTATTAGCCAAATAATATAATATTGTGATCTCTTATCCGAGGTAGTTTTATTGATTAGTCTGGTAATCTTATCCCCTCTAGAAAATAAATAAATAGTTATATAATTCAGTCAATATATAAAACAATGAGTACATACGTAAGACCAGTATTTCTTTCGTAAGGACCTACTGCGAAATCATCAAACATAGAAATGAAGGTAGAGAAAGAAAATCAACCAGTTAATTTACTTTATCTTTCACAACAACGTCTGCTTTGGGACTTATTACATATTGTTTGACTGCGGTCATCTGTTTTTAGTATACTTGGTTTTATTAATTTGTCTGCTCAAAAGCAATTATTTTTGCCATTTAAGATTTGCTACTTATTGTCTGCCTGATTAATATCCCAGGGTCTTTAATGTATTTGGTTACAAGTACTTATCTTGCCATTTGACTTTGTTATAGTTTGTCTGGCTGAATTATTAACCTGGGTGTATGTGTGTGTGTGTGTGTGTGTGTGTGAGTGTGTGTATTGTAATTCTGGAACATTTCAGACTTGCTACATTGTCTGATTGTGGAAATATGCATTAGTATTCTGCACTCAGAATTACAGTTGTATGCTAGTGTGACAAAGTAAATTTGCACCTCCCTATTTTTAATTTTAATTGTTATTTAAGTTGAAAATTGTCAGAGTGACCCAACCTTGTGCACTCCTTATGGTGTTATTTTAAAAGTGTTTTAAAGTAAACAGCCTAAGGCTAGACCATTCTAGATTTGTTGATCTAGTGAAAACTGAGTGAGCAGATTTTTATTATCCAATGATTATGATTTATGAGAATGAGACTTGCCAATGATTTGAGTGTACGGAGTTTACTTGCAGTAGAGAATTTTGCTGTTTATTCACTTTTGAATTTGAAGACAAAGAGAAAAGTCTGGCTCTGAAAGCAGTCGTTAGCTTGGGTGGTGAGTTTAAACTGACTGATTGAGAGAGAGTGGACTTGGGAAACATTTCATACATTTTTCTATTGACTTGTTATACTTGCGTTATGTAAATATGTACTATGTAAGTTGATTTATTTACTATTGATATATTATACTTGCGTTATGTAAAGATGTACTATGTAAGTTGACTTATTTACTACAAATGTTTGAACTAAGCTGCGCCCTTGTGGTGTATTAATATGTTATATTGATTGATACATTGTATTTATTGTACCACGTATGCATGGGAATAATAACTACTGTTGCAGGAGATTGTAAGTTTTGAGAATAGATGTGAAATAAAATGGCTGGTCTCGTTTTCGTAAATCATAACCATTGGACAATAAAAAAAACTACTCATCCAGTTGGAACTGATTTGCATTACATCAGTTATTTATAGCATATTCTCAAATCCGGTTGTTTACTTCCAACTCTGACACTTACAAAAATACCATCATAAGGAGTGCCCAAGATCGGGTTACTCTGTCAATTTGACAATTTATGCAACAATTAAATTTAAAAATAGGGATAGACAAATTTTCTCTGCCACAGCTAGTCACTCATCATTACAATGATATGTTTGCCACCTACCAACCATTACAGTTATGTTTAGCCATTCACCATTACAGTTATATGTTAGCCACTCAGAATCTGTGACCTATTATCTGGCCGAAGAAATAAATCATGGACTTTGAGACTCATTGCTGTTATCTGCTTTTAATGGTTTGATAAACTTCTTCTATGATATTAGCTGAGTTTTCTATTTTATTTTAATCTTCTTTTCTATTTCTTAGATACTTTCATTGTGTTTTTAAAATATTGTTTTGTATTTATGAAATCTTCTATTGTATTTATTTTTTCATTATTGGTTCCAGAGGAACCTCGTGCAGATTTGTTTATTTTTATTGATTATTTGGTCCTTCTTGGAAAGCAAAAGAAGTACAGTAGCCAAAGTAACAACAGCCACAGTAGAAAGGGAATATAAATGAGATTATTAAGAAATGACATTGAAAGTATATAAAATGAAAAAGCAATTAAATAAAACCTGTACGAACAACACGAGCTTAGAGGCTTTTCTCATTAAGCGCTATATCCGTATAAAGTAGAAAAAGAAAAATGAATAATTTATGAGCGAATGACGTCTTGTCATGTGATCCAATTATATGACGAATAAATGACATATGCGACACGCCGCTGTGAATGAATAACTTGTCATATGACCTATGACATCAATGAATGGCTTGTCCTGTGAAACTATGATATTAATGAATAGCATGTCGCGCGAACAACGGCGTTGTGAATGAGTGTGGTAGTTCGTGATATGAACTCTCTGCATAGAATTTAAAATATATGCACAACATACGAAATACAAAAAAAACCCCACAATAACAGTGTTTTAATTTTGTGCGGTTTTATTAAATGAAAAGAAAGGTTAAAATTTCCTCGTGTAAAATTGCTTTTGCGATGTAAGCCAGTTCTGTATGTAGTGCATGGGATACATGTGCGCCATCAAGCAAGCACTTGTACTTTATGAACTTTTTTCATTCCCATAACAAAAGACGAGTTCGTTCATTTATTTCTTTTTCCTCATTGTTTCCTTGCGAAAAGAATGCCTATAAACTGTTTAACAGCTTTTTTTTAATGCTAACAATTTCATTATCTTACACGTTACATTGAATAAACTGTGGTGAACTACCTCGCTGAAAGCCATTGGACTCAGACAGCTAATGCAGAGAATTAAGCAGCCTACCGTCATCTTTGAACGGCAAGGACAGACAACTCGTCAAGTTGACAAAAACTCATTTTCATGACGACTAATGGCATGACAAGTCGAGAAGAAAAAGAAATAAAACTGAAAACAACAAATCATGTTTAAAGACACAATAACTGCTTGCAGAATCGAGATGGGTGTGTCGATTCCAGTAGCCAACTACACGTGTCACTGCGACACAGCACCCTAATAATGCCAAAGAACGATTTCAATGGCGGCTACCATCTTCTTCTGATTAGACTTGCCCTGAATGTAAGCATCACGTGATCCGTGACAAATCAGCTGATCCATTTAGTTATGCATGAAATTCTCGTGTGAAACGTTCTTTGCTAGCGACACCTATTTTGTTGATTATTTGCATCCGGGCCACTCCAACCAGCTACAAAAGCGCACCGATTTGTGACGTTGAATTGTGTACCACTTCGAACAAAAATGTCACGTGATCTGTGACAAATCAGCTAATCCAGTTGTCTATCTATCTATCTATCTATCTATCTATCTATCTATCTATCTATCTATCTATCTATCTATCTATCTATCTATCTACCTACCTATCTATCAATCTATCTAGATATTCTTTCGCTAGAGAGGTTCACTGGCAATAATGTGATATAATGGCTTGCAAAAGATTCCCAAATATTCTGGGTTCACAAATTATGTAACAGTGACTATAACGCTCATTTCTCGAATGTCCTCGAGATGGGAGAGCAGCCTTAGATCAGGACACTAACATTCAAGATTTCTCTCGTAAAATCACAGCAAAAGCAAGTCTACAATCTAGTGACTGCTATTCTTTCCTCTCATCCCACAAAAAGATCTCATCACTGTATTGTGAGTGATGCACTAGCAATTGCTGGTTGCTGTATGTGACACAAAAAAGTGATTTAAAAAAAAAGACATAGAATATAGCTATTATGTAGTCTACATTGAGGTTATAAACGCCCGGTTATAAATATATTATTATTATTAACCAAAGTACTCTAAGTCCTTAATTTCATCTATTGCAGCTTGGAGTATAGAGATTTTCATTAGATTCATGGACTGCCTGAGAATGAACTGTCTCTTGTACGAGAGTTTTGTTTCCATTCTAGCACGGGGACTTTAAACCGTATTAGTGAGAAAGCAAATATCTGCATACCAGCATTCGAGATTTAAACTATTTAAAAACAACAAATGTTAACTTATCACCTTAGGGACTTTCTATACAAGTTCGGAAGCATTAAACTTTAAGAGAACAGAAAATATTTGCACACCACCGCTGGGGCTTCAAGTTATCTAAACGAGAACAACAAATGTCAGCATTCACTGATTAATAAGTGATTTCCGCTTAACGCCCACTTCCAACGGTTGTTGATTTTGAGGACAGATTCTAAGGCTGAGAGAGAATTGAAGATGAGGAAATAGAAGATGGAAGTCCACCCGGGTGAAGAAAGAGTGAGAAAGCATGCAAGATGTCTGATCGAATTCTCACGCTCTCCACAAGAACTTCAGGGGTGGTACACACAAAACTATCACCTCCTATCGGGGATGGCGTTGCTGTTGTCAGAGGCCCGTGTCAGTAGCCTTTATTGTTCGTAGTGGTAACTTTATTGACGTTTGCTGTTGGGAACAAGCTGGTACCTGAAGCCGACTGTTGACACTCTTCTCTTTGGTGTGTTCTTTTGTTTTAGCGGTTTGCTGTCTGGATACTTTTATTTAAAAAATGTTTTCCACCCCAATTTTTTTTTTTTTTTTTTAAACAAAGACCGTTGCCGCAGTTATATGGCACTGTAGATGTCTTGCTACTATCGTCACTTGCTCTTATTCTTACAGCTGTATGCCGTCTCAATGTGTCTTCTTTTCAGTGTGTGTCACGTATGTAAACAGATGTATGCCATCTTGATGTGTCTTCTTTTCAGTGTGTGTCACGTATGTAAACAGATGTATGTCGTCTTGATGTGTCTTCTTTTCAGTGTGTGTCACGTATGTAAACAGATGTATGCCGTCTTGATGTGTCTTCTTTTCAGCGTGTGTCACGTATGTAAACAGATGTATGCCGTCTTGATGTGTCTTCTTTTCAGCGTGTGTCACGTATGTAAACAGATGTATGCCGTCTTGATGTGTCTTCTTTTCAGTGTGTGTCACGTATGTAAACAGATCTATGGCATCTTGATGTGTCTTTTTTTCAGTTTTTGTCACGTATGTAAACAGCATGTGACGTCATTGTGTACATATTTTGTTATTGGTGTTGAGCTTGAGAGTCTGTATGCTTTGCTGTTGTTATTCTGACTGTCTGAATTGAGTTCCTTTTCTGCTGTTATTATGACTGTAAGAATTGAGTTGTTTTACTGTTGTTATTCCGACTGTCAGCGTTGTTTTACTACTGTTACTATTCTGACTGAATTGAGTTGTTTGACTGTGGTTTTTATTCTGACCATCTGAATTGAGTTGTTGTACTGTTGTTGTTATTCTGTCTGAATTGAATTATGTTACTGTTGTTGTTATTCTGACAGTCTGAATTCGGTTGTTTCATTGTTTGCCGACTTGCTTTCTTTTACTCTGAAATTTTCAGTTTATAGATTCGTCTTGGGTTTGTTTCTCAGATGACGTTCTACTGTCATTTGTTCATTAGTTTTTGTCTGTGTTCACTCTTCTGTCGAAAACCTCGCTACTTTAACCTGCACGCCCGTCATCGGCTTTGTTCAAAAGAAAATTGCATTTTTGTTTCTATACCAGCTTTGGAGCTTTAAAGTAATTTTATAATAGCTAATCTTTGCATGTTAGCACTGGAACTTTATACTATTAAGGAGGACAGCGCATTTGTGCATTTTATCAGTGGGGCTTTCAAAATATATTTAAAGTAGAACAAAGCGCCTTTAAATGAAATTGTTGGTCCTTCACTTAAGATTGACACATAAAAATAGCAAATCGTTCTTTAAAAAAACAACGAGAACCGCGAATTCTTACATGTCAGCTTTTTGGTCTATGGACGAGAATGGCGAACGCTGGCATTTCAGCTCTTTGGTCTTTGGACGAGAATGGGGAACGCTGGCATTTCAGCTCTTTGGTTATGGACGAGAATGGCGAACGCTGGCATTTCAGCTCTTTGGTCTATGGACGAAAATGGCGAACGCTGGCATTTCAGCTTTTTGGTCTATGGACGAAAATGGCGAACGCTAACATACCACTTTTGGGCTTGAAGAAGTAAAGCGGATCCTTACATATCAGAAATGGGTCTTCAAGTGGAACTAACCAAATGAATAATAGATCATAGTGCCATATTATATGGAATAGTACATACAGATAATGCAGAAATAAATGTGTGGAGGAATAAATTATCTATCCCTATTTATAAAATTAATTGATATATAAATTTTTTAAATGTCCAAGTGACCCAAGCACTGCTTATGCTGATATTTTTAAGTGTCAAAGTTGAAAGTAAACAACTCAGGCAATCCACACCAGTTCCAACTGGATGAGTAGTTTTTCTGTCTAATGGTCATAACAAATTCATTCAATGGGGATGGCCCGAAAGTTTCTTTATTGAAGGGGTACTCTATTCTAATAATTTTGAATTTGGTGTGGCAGAATCTGGTCATAAAAGAAGGCCGTTAGCTTAATGGTGAGTTAACAGACTGATTGAGAGAGAATAGACTTAGAAATATACTGCTATTGATGTGTTATACTTGTGTTTTACGTAGAGATGTATTATGTGACTATTATTTCTACATAATATTTCTACGTATTATAGACTATTCTTTCTACAAATTGTGAACTATAATGCTTGTATGTAGTAAGCTAAACATTTAACATTGTTTCTAGTGAACCTGGTCATAAACTATTATGTTGTATTTATTATGTTGTGTGCTCATATCGGGCTAATAAATACTGTTGCAGGAAACTGTAAGTTGAGACTTGAATGTAAGAAAGAATAGAGTTAGGGATGAATAAACTGGAAAAATAACATTTGTTCCCTGATTATATTTTACAGGGAAGAAGCAGCCTGATTTGTTTTCACCAGAATCTCTCAGCATACTGATTTATACACCATGCTACAACAATGGTAGACGTGAAAAGTATCTACCCCCAGTGTGTAAGTGTTGGGATACACTGCATTCTGTTGAGGTATTGAGGCAAGATATGCTCGACTACATCATACAATTTCTGTTACAAGGAAGACTGGAAATTGATACAGTGTTGTTCTGATTGAGGGAATTAATAGGCAAAGGAGCTAGAGAAGAGCAATTAAATGGCTACAAGATAATAGGAAAGTCTGGAAAGTCATTTTGTAAATCCTACCATCAATGAAATAGATCAGATGGGATCTTATACAAGAAAAGATAACTCCTGTAAAATCATATACGAAAATCAGCTTTCTGATGCAGTTTTTTTCGACGCCAACGTCAAACATTCATCACTGATTGCAAGTCATTACGTGCGTTACTCGATCATCACCGATTGCAAGTCATTACGTGCGTTACTCGATCATCACCGATTGCAAGTCATTACGTGCGTTACTCGATCATCACCGATTGCAAGTCATTACATGCGTTACTCGATCATCACCGATTGCAAGTCATTAGGTGCGTTACTCGATCATCACCGATTGCAAGTCATTACATGCGTTACTCGATCATCACCGATTGCAAGTCATTACGTGCGTTACTCGATCACCACCGAATGCAAGTCATTACGTGCGTTACTCGATTTCCACAGGATGGCGGCGATATTTGTATTTCCGCTAAAAGGCGACGTTGCCAAAATTGTAACGATTGTAAAAGAGGCCGAGGAGTGAGGACAATTTGTTCTTGTCGTAAGACAAATCTCAGGACAGTTTAGAATTTCCATCAGTGTTGAATATTTCATACGATGAATTATAAACTGCTCCCTTGGTCCAAACGCTTGATCAATTAATTAAGTCATCGAGACATAAGGTTTTTTGGAAAAAACATGTTAATGGATTTCACATGCTGAAAGGGTATAATCTAAGAAGCTATTTATTATATTATAATTATCTTTACTCTCTATCTATTTATCTATCTTTTTATCTATCTATCTATCTATCTATCTATCTATCTATCTATCTATCTATCTATCTATCTATCTATCTATCTATCTATCTATCTTTACTTCAACCTTTCCATCTCTTCCTTTCGCTTGTCTCTTTTCCTCTTTGTCTTTTTGTTTTCTTAATTGTCTTCATCGTTGTTTGCTTTCTTGGTGCTCGTCTGTTACATTTATGTGTAAGTTCGTTTGTCCCTCTGCAGTCTCAATTTGTCTCTCCCTAAAATCTCTCCTTCTCTGCATCTCCCTTCGTCCATCCATGTGTTTGCCTGTCTTACTCTAATTAATACTTAATGCGGACTTCACGGGTCACCGACTTCACGCCCCAATAAACACAGATAAAATATCCTCTATGAAACACACTCGTTCGCTCGCATGCTCTGGAAACGACATGTTCGCTCGGACTCTTGCATAATTCATGACATATCCATAAAACAACCAGATATAAAAAAAATAAACCCAAAGAAAAACTAAACCAACAGCGGCCCCCACCTCTACCTCTCACTCCCCCCCCACTCTTTATAGCAATTTTACCAGACAAACTAATCGATGGCTCGACATAAGAGACTATACGGTAAAGGCCAGAGGCAAACATTTCAAGACTGATTCTGACTAAACTTTTGTTTATTTGCAGTGTGAACGTCTATGTGATCGCTCGCTTTTGGAGAATTTGTTGATGAAATAATATACACATAAATTCAGCAGAACAGCGCGTTTGTAACATTACTTACAGCAATTCTGATTGTTCTTTGACGCGTCAGAACCACTGAGCTCTACATAGCTGATAAAAATTATAGCTCCGACTGAGAATTTGGAGACACGTGAGATTGTTACGTCAGGGGCAGAGAGGCAAAATTTAAAAATCAAACAAGGAATAGAGCCGGTAGTGATAGGACACTTGGTTGTCATTCATCCAGGTCCGAACCTTCTTCATATTAAACGAGGGGCGCTCCTGGTTTACGCCGATGTCACAATATTTGGTAGTGTTCAGTTGGGGTGTTGTGGGATGGGCGGGGGTAGAATAAGGGGCTAGCTGTATGTTACACCTGGAAACTGGTGTTATTCGAAGTTTTACTAAGGGATTTATTTATTTTAAATTTTGGTGGGGCGAAAATTCTATATTATTTTCTTTTTACTTTGTTTTCTTTATTATAGTAGTGTTGTTTATTTTTCCAATAATCATTAGTATTACTATTGTTTACTTTATTATTAGTAGTGTTGTTTATTTTTCTCCTAAACATGAGTAATAATATTGTTTACTTTATTTTTAGTAGTGTTTTTATTTTCCCCTAATCATTAGTAATTTCTTTATTATTGTTGTGTTGTTTATTTTCCCCTAATCATTAGTATTACTATTGTTTACTTTATTATTGTTGTGTTGTTTATTTTCCCCTAATCATTAGTATTACTATTGTTTACTTTATTATTAGTAGTGTTGTTTATTTTTCTCCTAAACATGAGTAATAATATTGTTTACTTTATTTTTAGTAGTGTTTTTATTTTCCCCTAATCATTAGTAATTTCTTTATTATTGTTGTGTTGTTTATTTTCCCCTAATCATTAGTATTACTATTATAGCAAAAGATTGAAAGGTAACATGTAACCGTTCCATACTGTGTATATTCGGTTCTTGTGTGTTGCAGATCTCTTGACAGATTGTCTTTCGCTGTCCGAACACTGGTATGTTTGGATCCTGTGTGTTACAGTTCTCATGACAGATCGTCTTTCGCTGTCCGAACACTGGTATTTTTGGATCCTGTGTGTTACAAATCTCATGACAGATCGTCTTCTGTCCGATCACTATATGTTTGGATCCTGTGTGTTAAAGATCTCATGACAGATCGTCTTTCGCTGTCCGAACAATACTGCAACTTCCCAACATATGTGTAAGAAGGTTCAATAAATTTAACAATAAATTTATTAAATCATCAATCAAATATAAATATAACAAATATAATGAAACAGATTACTTGACATCAATATTTCCACAAAACAACAATCAAATAATTTTAATATCTATACAGTCTTATATCCTAAAATACAATTCAACAGAATACTGTCACTACAAATCAGAGGATAGTTCTAATCAGAGAATAGAAATGGAGTTGTTAGAGATAAGCGATAATAGTTTCTACATAAACTTGTAAAGGCAAAGCCACATTAGTCTTTTTCCTATTGCTATGTAACAAAGTCAAAAGTTTATTGTTCACATTATTAATGTCAACTCCACGTGTTTCCCTCTAACACTGATTCACTACTATTCCCTCAAGGCCATTTGGCGCCGTGTATATTAGCTCCCTCAGGCAGAACAACAATTGTAGCTATTTCCACTAACTTCCTTGTATCAAAAATTGCTCTATGTCATCAGCATGCTTTGCCACCATACATCAAAGGAGTGCAGTATATTCATTTACACTTACACACTGCAGTAGATACTTCTCATGTATACCATGATCATAGAGTTTATAATCAGTAAACCAGGAGATTCAGATAAAACAAGGAAAGGCTACTTATTTATTAAAATATAATCAGGAAACAAAAGCTAAGATTCCACTTTTATTCATCTTTAATTCCATTCTCTCTTAAATTTATATCTCAACTTACAGTTTCCTGCAACAGTATTTATTAGCACACTGCATAATAAATACATCATATCAGTTACACGAGTACATTCACTAGAAACAATGCCAAGTGTTTAACATACTATGTACAAGCATCTTAGTTAAACAATTTTTAGAAATAGTAGTCTACTCACACACACACATATCTACGTAAAACACAAGTATAACATATCAATAGCAAAATACAAGAAATATTTTAAATCCATTCTCTCTCAATACTCACCATTAAAATTAACTAAACTTCTTGCCACTTTAAATTCAAATGATTAGAATTCTCTACAGCAGGTAAACTTTTGATCTCAGCCCATTGGCTGATCTCATTCCTGTAAATCTTAACCATTGAATAATAAAAATTACTCATCCTGTTGGAACTGGTTTGGACTGCATCAGCAATTTATAGCATGTTCTCAACTCGAGTTGTCTTCTCCAACTCTGACACTTACAAAAATACCATCATAAGGAGTGCCTAAGGTCTGGTCACTTCGACATTCTAACAATTTACATAACAATCAAGTCTAGAAACGAGAGATAGGCATTTTTACTCTGCCTTAAGGCAGAAGTCTTTCTGAGAGGCATCAGGCACGGCCTGGAATGATTCCTTGCTGGTTAGACATCTATGCCCAGGTGCTTGTTTGACTTTCTAGTGCTTGTCTTTGTTTGTTCTTAAGGTTTTTACTTTTATTTTTTTCTAGTTGTTTTACACCTAATGTTTGTTGTTGTAGGTCTGTTTATGTTTCTTTAGTTACTCTACTTGTGTTTACACAGTGATTTTTTTCTACTTCACTCTTTGTCGTACATAGGTAATTTAATTCCTCTAAGCATTCCTTTTGTCTTTTTCTATTCTTTTTGGCTCTTTTTCTATCTATTTTAAATGTCCTTTCCTATATAATTATTCTCAGTATTTTCGAAAACATTAATTGCCTCACTGAGTTCTGCACGGTTTCTATTATGTCATATTTGTTGTCACAACTTCTCTCTCATAAAGTAAGGTAAGCGAATTTTCACAGTAGATTACTAAAATTAAACAAACAATGATTATAATATGTGAACTAAAACTCACAGAATAAAAGGAGTCACTAGTGTTCAAAATAATGTTTGGCTGGCATTGAGAATAAACCTATACAAAACAACAATGATAATACATGTGCCATTGTTTTAATCTCGAATAATGAGGAAGGGAAATTTATAAAGCGCGTGAAACTTTGCAGCACTGTGGCGGTGTCACAATGATTGAAATGTTTCTGTGTTGATGGCACACATAGTGACGACAATATTTTCTCATTACAGTGTAGGCAGATCAAGCTTTAACGAAAACAGAAATTGTTCCCTTGACAAGTGTTTTCCCAACGGTTATAACCGTCCTAATTGGCCAGATGGGCGCGGTTAATGTTAGTTGTGCTTAGCGACCGTTTCCGCTTTGAATGAAAGCTTCACGCAAAAATCACCAATTTTGCAGAACCCACACATCTAGTCCATCGCATGTGGCACATGTAGATTATTGCAAAATGTATAGATTAATGGATATGTTTTTCTAATAATGTTTCTCTCTATTCACCTTTAAAGAACAATTTATTCGTTCAAGCTTCTCTCTATGTATACTCGTACAACAATTTAAATGTATATATTTGCAAAGCAATTTTCCTTTTTGTCCACATTGTTAAACATTTATTCATTAGCATATTTTTCTATCTAAATATGTGGAATAATTATCTATTCACAAAGTTCTCCGCTTACTTAAAAAAAAAGAAACAACCTTATCCCCCTTCTCTCTGCCATTGTATAGCAATGACAATTGAATACCCCTCGTCAATTACCTTCGTCAAACAACAGTTCAAATCTATCTGTATTAGCCATCTTTCATATACTCCTCGTCAATTACCTTCGTCAAACAACAATTCAAATCTATCTGTATTAGCCATCTTTCATATACTCCTCGTCAATTACCTTCGTCAAACAACAGTTCAAATCTATCTGTATTAGCCATCTTTCATATACTCCTCGTCAATTGCCTTCGTCAAACAACAATTCAAATCTATCTGTATTAGCCATCTTTCATTTACGCATGTAAATATATACCGCTTTGTACTTATCTCCGTAAACCAATATATCTCTTTATCTACCTTCGGAAAACAACACGTCAATTTTTGCACTTTTAATTTACCCTAAAAGTCCAATAGATCTCTGTGTCTACTTTCAAAACGCGTCATTTTTAGACTCTCACTTCCTACTTCTGTCTGTTGAATTCATTTCATAAACCAGTTTCACCTGTCAATACCCCATTGTAACTCTCTTTCTTTCAGCCATTTACTTTATCTCTCTCTATGCCTTGAAAAACAATTCGTCTCTTTATAACCGTCTCTGTCTACCTTCATAAAATATATAATTCATTCATACATACCCGTCCTCTAACTTCATAAAACAATTAATCTCTTAACATTTCTCTCTATATTTATATAAATATATATATTTAATTTTATAACTATCTCCAACAATTTACACCAAAATTATGTTGATTTCCCCCTTAAAAAAAATAGCAAACCCCCCAAGAATGTTTTGGTTTTTAATTTTAATATTTATCTTCGTATTACGGTGTGGAGGGATTATTTTAATTCAATAGAAAGCCTCTTGGAGAGACTAAAATTAATTAAAATTAAAGTTTGTTCTTGGCCTGATTGTTTTAGATGAGCCGGTGCTAGGAGTATTTTTCAACCACACACCCACACATACACACAACCATACACACACACACACACACACACACACACACACACACACACACACACACACACACACACACACACACACACACACACACACACACACACTGTTATGGGTCAAGGGCAAATTATGCCTGACCTCCTATCTAAAATTTATTTTCATTGTAGTATTAAGCTCTTTTTATGTTTTTGATCTTTTGTATAAAAGATTTCTTTGCACTAGGATCACAGCCAAGTTACGTCATTGTATGCGTCATGCTCTAGCAGATTTCGGGCAATTAGAAAGTCCATGCATGTTAAAACGAAAATGCCAATCACTATAACAATAGCGGAGAGGGGGTAGTGGGTTGTTGTTCAAGCCCCACGCTCGACTGACAGAGTTCCCACCATTAGTTCATAGATATTCATAAATACCATGAAACCGAATTGGGAAATTATTCACAAGGAGAATTTGCCTAGAGTTACAAAGGTGCACTAATTCTGTGAATCAAAGATAAGCCCGCTAAATATTCAGACATGGTAACACATGGATCTCTTAATATTTGTTAACTATATTTTATTAAGGGTGTTATAGTGTGATTTAGTGTATTTTATTGTGATTGATATGAATTGTTGCTATTTTCTCCTGATATCTGGCCAGAGAGTAGAGTGACAAAGATAACATATGCCCCGTAATTCTAATGACTTATTGAAAATATATAATGAGATTGTGGAATGATATTTTATCTCCACTAAAGAAATTATTAATTTGACAATTGTAAAATTTTGTGCGCATTCAAAAACATTATGCTAATATAATAATTATTAATCCACCTCCTTCACCCTGCATTTTTGAGAAAAACGCCTTGACTCAGATTCCTTGATACAGCACTCTTTGACCCAAAATTTCTGGACACAACACTCTTTGAACCAACATTTCTTACAAAGCACTTTTTGTCCCAGATTGTATTTTGGCACAACACTCTTTGACCCAGCATTTCTTCACACAACACTTTTTGAACCAGCATTTCTTCACACAACACTCTTTGAACCAGCATTTCTTCACACAACATTCTTTGACCCAGCATTTCTTCACACAACACTCTTTGACCCAGCATTTCTTCACACAACACTCTTTGACCCAGCATTTCTTCACACAACACTCTTTGACCCAGCATTTCTTCATCAGCATTCCTGTTTCGATCATTTCTTTGTAAATTGTTTAAATTTGTGAGAAAGCCAATAGCAGATGTCCCTGGAACAACTGTTTTTTTAAATGGTTCCAGCACTGCTGAGGGCAGATTAAGGAGAGGTAATGCAGTGTGCAGTCTACAGTCTAACAGTCTACTATTTTAAAGCATACAAATCCACGGAGACTGTACGCAAGATGAAATATATTCATAGCGAGCCACACAAAGTAACGGATAGATATTACAGAATGCTATTCACTCGTGAAAAACAGACAAATTAACAGAGAGACAAAATGCAATACATTCACATCAAACAACGAAGGAAAGTTTGGAAAAGAAGGCCATACCTTAGATGACTGATGTGAATGAACAGAAATGTTGCAGTAAGTTTACAAACAACTTAAGATTTACCATGATAATATTTTGCATTAAGTAGAACACATTACAAAATCCATTTATCAACCCGATTAACTGGAAAATTGCTCATAAATTAAGTCTGTTTTCTCCAAAATTCAGAGATTGCGAATTTCCAGAATACGCAATGTAGTGTCTTTCAAGAGTGAGTAATGTAGTGTGTTCCAAGAGTGAGCTATGTAGTGTGTTCCAAGAGTAATGTAGTGTGTTCCAAGAGTTAGCTATGTAGTGTGTTCCAAGAGTAATGTAGTGTGTTCCAAGAGTGAGTAATGTAGTGTGTTCCAAGAGTTAGCTATGTAGTGTGTTCCAAGAGTGAGTAATGTAGTGTGTTTCAAGAGTGAGCTATGTTCCAAGAGTAATGTAGTGTGTTCCAAGAGTGAGTAATGTAGTGTGTTCCAAGAGTAATGTAGTGTCTTCCAAGAGTGGGTAATATATGCTCCAAGAGTGAGCCATGTAGTGTGTTCCAAGAGTAATGTAGTGTGTTCCAAGAGTGAGCCATGTAGTGTGTTCCAAGAGTGAGTAATGTAATGTGTTTCAACATTTGATATGCTTTTTGCACAGACAATGTGAATTATTTTGATATGTTTTGCATAGACATATTGATTCATCATTTTGCATGTTGCATAATGTGTGAGTTATGTTCCTGTATAATGCATAATGTGTGAGTTATGTTCCTGTATAATGCATAATGTGTGAGTTATGTTCCTGTATAATGCATAATGTGTGAGTTATGTTCCTGTATAATGCATATAGAGTGAGTTATGTTTCTGTATGTTGCATATAGACTGAGTTATGTTTCTGTAGGTTGCTATAGTGTAAGTTATCGAATTCTCCTCTGTATATTGCGCATGCAGGGTGAATTATCTGTCTGTATGTTGCATAGACAGTGTGAATTGTCTTTCTATACTTTTAACAGCCACTGTGAATTATCTGTATTGTCAAGAGAGTAAATGTTCTTCCTGTACGCTGCACAGTCAGTGTGCATTGTCTTTCTATGCAAACTGAAAATTTTCCTTACAGGAAGCAGAGATTGCACTTAATAAAATATAATTAGAACAAAAAACTGTGGGCGTCAGAGTGTGAAATTTTCTTCTTTCAATTCAGCCACTCTGTAAATGCTATTCGTCTTGCCCCAGGCTTTATCAAGCCTTGTCCATACACTAATTCAGGACACATCATTAAAATGCAGCTAGAAGACAAAGTACCGAAGCCGATTATTTTTGCCGTAAATTAAAAAAGTATTGTAAGCAAAAAAAACCCTGGTTCTCTAACACAAAGTTTATAATGAAGCCATAACTTCCTCAATAAGTTTGAGGCTGTCAAAAGCGCTCAAATAAATATATATATTTTTTAAATGGGTTTCTAGGTGTATGTGTTCTTTTCTAAATGATTAACAATGGTATTTACCACTGACATCTCTTTCCAACGTTGATTTGGCTAACGGCTTATGAAATAATCTAAAGTATCAGGAGAAGACATAAATTACAAAATCGGAGATTGGTGCGCCTTGTTTTGTTCCAAACACTAAATTCCGGTCTGAGAGTTCTGTAGGCTTTAGAGTCCTTTCATCTTGTTATTTAAAATTTTTAGAGTTTCATATTGTGCTTTAAGGTTTAGTGAATATATAGCTTCTACTTCAATTTACTATGTGTATTGAGCTTTCAGTCGCTGCTTTCTGAACACCGGTAAATTAAAACAGTAACGAGATAGCCGAATACGAAGTGACGAGTCACGAGGTAGGAGGTGAAGTGAGACAAACATGACGTCAAATGTGTGGCACGACATCCAGGCACGCTTTATTATGTCATAGGAAACAGACATACTACATGGCGTCATATAAATCAAGCTAAATGACGTCATCTGAAACAGATTTCATTATGTCCGTATGAAACCAGATATACTTTATTTTGTTCATATGATATCGACGACTACGTGATGTCACACGAAACAGACATATTACAAGACATATTTTATATGATGTCATATGAAACATACAGGTCACGAATGAGGAAATGGGAAACAGAATTAAGCAAGCCATTCGGCTCTATGAAGAGCTATTGGCCATTGTGAAAACATGCAAAATGAAATGGTATGGGCATGTCACACGATCATCAGGGCTTGCCAAGACAATCATACAACGAACTGTGCAAGGAGGACGAAGGAGAGGAAGACAGATGAAAAGATGGAGGATGACATCCCAGAGTGGACAGGACTGAAACTGAGCAATACAGTAAGATTAGCAGAGAACAAAATGGAAAGGAGGAAACTGGTTGTCAGGTCATCAGTGGTGCCCTAACGGTTGTCAAGACCAAGGGATAGATAGATAAAACATACTACTTTACGTCAAAAGACATACTTCATTATATCATGAAATAGACGAAATTTAGGATATCATATATAAATATTTACATGACACGTCGTATGAAAGATATATTATACAAATATTCAAAATAGCGCGTAAAACTTTTCAACATGACGTCTAGTGAGACAATCGTATATGACGCCATATGAATCACATAATTGTTGTGAGGCAATCTTACATAACGTCGTATTAAAACCCCATATATGTAGCGAGACAATCTTACAGAAGGTCGCATGAAACACATACATGTAGCGAGACAATCTTATGTAACATCTTATGAAGCACATACAATATAGTGAGACAATCTTACGTAGCGTCGTATGAAACACATACTTGTAGTGAGACAATCTTACGTAATGTCTTATGAAACACATGAACATATGTAGACAACCATTCATAACGTCGTATGCAACACATATATGTAGTGAGTCAATCATGACGTCAAATGCGACTTAATGCGAGGTGAAATACTGAAAGTTTGTACTGCGAAGTGATTTGCACTCGGATGTTGTTATATAAAATAAAAATGCTGCATAGCTTTGAATGAAATTAAGACATTTAATAAATGGCCCGCATTGATTTGAAGGTAATAAATCAACGCTAGAAATTCTCCCATTTTTGTGATGTCTAAAATCGGAGAACAGAATCTTATTAACACGCTTATAAATTGTTTTGTCGGGACAATACGTCTGGGAATTTGCATTAGACAGATATTTATAAAGAACTTCTTTGTTATTTTCTGTAACATCTTTGAATTTATACAATTGAATAAGATTATTCACGTCCGATGTCTTAAGTCACCGTGTCGCTGGATATGTATAAACAGAAAATAAAGAATGTTTAAAACATCTTATTATTCTGATTTATATAAATGTCTTTCGTGTATATTAAATATTTATGTATAACGAAACAGGATATTATTCAGACATTTTGCTATTTTGTCCTTAATTGTCATTGTTTACTTGCAAATAATGTGTTATGTCGTGTAGCTAGTGTTCCTAATGGCGATGTTTTCATTAATCAGAAACGATATATATGCTTTGTATCGGGACATGTTGTTTTACAATCCACCATTTGTGTGAATTCCTTAAATAACTGTAATTGGATTGTCGGACTTCTGATCTTTATCAAAAGATCTTCAGGCTATGCTTGAAATCCATCAGATTTATCTGCCGCTGTTACGTATATTACAACACTTCTATGTTACATTCACTGCAGGGTGATAATAATTATTAGATTAACTGTATGGTGAAGTTTGACAAACAGCCTTCATAGAATGTCATACAGAGTTTACAACAGTGCTGCTGATTTATCTCCCCAAGCCCTCCGTCGATTTGTCGATTTGAAATTTGTCAACCACGCAAACAAAAACAAAATTAATTTAAAATAAAACCAACAACAATGACATGACAGTATGCCAATATGCTTGCAAAGTGTCGTCCTGAACCAATATGGCGAAAAGATAACTGCACAACAGACGTTAATTAGTTAAATGATGCTGCGATCTAAACGTAAGCGAATGTACCGTTTCATAGTGCTATCTGTAAGTTTAGTGTTAAATGATTTAGCTGCGACCTAAAACACAAGCGTGCCACTTCACTGCCAATGCTAACTGTAGGCTTGGCAGTTGTTACTTTTGAAGAATAACGCGTTTGATACTGTTCGAGCATGAACACGCTTCCCGCAGTGCTGTGCGCGCGACAAGCGACTCACTTAAGCCAACCAGTGACGTCCCTTGATTCTGACAGCTGCCCACGTTGATCAGAGAGGACGTTGATCCGGACGCATGGATATAAGTACAGCGCGCTTTAGTCCGAATGGATGCCACGCGCAGTTGGTGCCAAACGAGACACCGTGTCCATTGTGCCAACATGCAAATGTTTTTCCTGAAGCAGTGGCCACGAGACTTGACTTGCGCACCACTCACGTCCTAGTTTTTACTTCGTCACACTTTATCAAGCAAGCCAAGTTCACAGGGGAATTTGTTGCCGTTACAACACACTAGAACTAATATAACGTCTATTTTTAATATAAGAATTTCTTGGAAATATCCATTTATTTATAAAAAAATCATTGTTTAAATTTAAATGTGCGTGTGTTCATTCAGACTGGAAGAAAAATAATGAAAATAAAAGTTGTACTTATACTAAAGAATAATATACTGTATTAAAATCACACAAAAAAGCTTATGTGTAGAATTAACATTTTATTGTTTATTTTAGGCATATAATTGTTTTAAATACATATTTGTTTTAAAATCGCGGTTTCCACACTCAGCCCCTCAAATTTGCCAAAAAAAAAAAAAAGCCCTGAGGAAGGGAATGAACCGGAACAGCGGGAAGATGTTCAGATTTCAGCTAATTTTAGCTCTAAGCCTTTACACCTTGTCAGCAGTGTCTTCTGTTGACAGCGTGTCCATTTCCAACGTCACAAGCCTGAACCTGACTCTGTCATACCTACAGCGCACTCACAGTGCTCTCTCAGGGGCCCTCCACTTCTTTCAGCGCCAGTTCACAGATATCAACTTGGATGCTGTGATCGGAACTCGCATTGTTGAAGGTAAAAGTTGATTCTTATTAAACATTTGTATACTTAGTTGTCAAATTTCAAGTATTTAAAAGGTGTTGAAATGATGGACTGAATTTAAATACTGAGTTAAACTAATAAAGGGTTGAATATGAACGACAGCTGTTAGATGCAATGAAACTGGTCATGCTTTGCTAGTTAAATTAACAATATGTTTCATAGTCAAAGATATTTCGATATAATGAAAGAAAGATGTGGTCTTGCTTTGCGAAAAAAATTAAGAATATATTTTTTAGTGAAAGTAATTTTGGTGTAATGAAAGAGTGATGTGGTCTTGCTTTGCGAGAAAAATTAAGAATATATTTGTTAGTGAAAGTAATTTTAATGTAATGAAAGTGACGTGGTCTTGCTTTGCAAGAAAAATTAAGAATATATTCTATAGTTAAAGTTATTTCAATGTAATGAAAGAAAGCTCTGTTCCTTCTACGCAAGATAAATTAAGAATATGTTCTATAAATAAAATCGTTTGGACATAATGAAAGTAAGTACTGGTCTTTTTCTTTGCGATGTAAGGGAAAATACATTATATGTTCATTGTTAAAATCATTTGGATGTATGAAAGTGAGAACTGGTCTTTTCCTTCTCGATTTAAGGTAGAATACATGTTCTATAGTTAAAATCGTTTGGCTGTAATGGAAGTGAGAACTGCTCTTTTCCTTCGCGATTTAAGGGAGAATACAAGTGTATGTTCCTTAATTAAAATAGTTTGGACGTAAAGATAGTAAGAACTGGTCTTTTCCTTTGCGATTTGAAGTAGAATACATGTTCTATAGTTAACGGCACTTTGTTGTTAAAAACAGAAAGACTGAACTTTGCGAGAACTCTCCATGATAACAGATTAAATGTCCTTCAAAAATTATATTTTCATCTTCTCTTTTACTTTTACTTTGTTAGTAGCTCATTTAATCAGACAACGGAACCCCGCATTTACCATAAAGTAAGTCTGCTCTCTACTTGTTGGAGTTCCTTAGAATACCAGACTTCTTTTACGTTCCAATGTTCCAAATCCCGTAGAATGCCAGACACCCTTTTCGTTTTTCTTACCTCAAATTCCTTAAAATTTTAGTCTCCTCTTATGTTTAGTTGTCCCGTATGACTTAAATTGCCAGAGTCCTCTTACTTTATGTTGCCTCCAAATTCCTTAGAGTACCAGACTTTTGTACATTCCAGTGCTCCAAATTCCTTTGAATGTCCGATTCTTCTATGTTTTGTTGCCTCCCAATTCCTTAGAACGCCCGACTCCTATTACTGTTTGTATATATTACATACGACATGATTGCATGCACTACTATTCTTGAAATCATACAACAGACATTTCTAATTGCTTGACAACTCTTCCAAAAAATCCCAACATGCATCACGACTTACGCCACTGTCCTAATAGTCGTAAAACATATATCGCGACTAAACTAACTGTCCTTAATGTCATAAAATGGACACCATGACTTTCATCACTGACCTAACAGTCGTAAAACAGATATCGCGACTAAACTAACTGTCCTTAATGTCATAAAATGGACACCATGACTTTCATCACTGACCTAACAGTCGTAAAACAGATATCGCGACTAAACTAACTGTCCTTAATGTCATAAAATGGACACCATGACTTTCATCACTGACCTAACAGTCGTAAAACAGATATCACGACTAAACTAACTGTCCTTAATGTCATAAAATGGACACCATGACTTTCATCACTGACCTAACAGTCGTAAAACAGACACCATGAATTTGCGTCACTGTCCTTACAGTCATAAAACAGACGCCTCACTTTTCTTACACTCAGATAACACACGTCTTCAAGTTAGCCCTGTTCTTACAACCAAAATAAAATAGATAACTATTTGTGACACTTCTTTTACAATGAAATCAAGAAAATACCTTTGGCGTGACGTTTCTGTGTGAATAGCGCTTAATCTATTCCGGGCGTGACGTTTTTCTGTGAATAACGCTTAACCTATTCCAGGCGTGACGTTTCTGTGTGAATAACGCTTAACCTATTCCGGGCGTGACGTTTCTCTGTGAATAACGCTTAACCTATTCCAGGCGTGATGTATCTGTGTGAATAACGCTTAACCTATTCCGGGCGTGACGTTTCTGTGTGAACAACGCTTAACCTATTCCGGGCGTGACGTTTCTGTGTGAATAACGCTTAACCTGTTCCAGGCGTGACGTTTCTGTGTGAACAACGCTTAACCTATTCCGGGCGTGACGTTTCAGTGTGAATAACGCTTAACCTGTTCAGGCGTGACGTTTCTGTGTGAATAAAGCTTAACTTATTCAGGGCGGGTGTGTCTGGCACGAGCAGGGTTTGATGAGCTACTTAACGATTATGGGCTAAAAAATACTGTCGGTCGGAAGAGTCGTGTCCAATATCTAAATTATAATTTTAAATCACGACATACTGTTAGCAGTTAGTCTTTTCCTAAGGAGAAAATTCACGACTTAAATGACAAATTCTAACAAGATTTCACCAGTCTGTATGCAATTATGTTAACACAGTGCAAAAGCGTATCTATGCAGTGGCTTTAGCCATGCTATTTATATCTTGACGGTGTGCGCAATACGTCACTGACTGTTTTAACTGTCTCGTTGTAGTGAACTATTGAAATCAAAAACACAAGTAATTAATTATTCACGGCAGCTATAAAGTGGCGCTAACCCACGGATCAACTCTGGTTCTATTAGTCGTTGTGAATTAAGCAACTGTACAGTTAACACACCAAGTTTGTTTATGCAAACACTATAGTGAGTTACCCTGAAAAATATAATCAGGGAGCAATGCTAAGTTCCAGTTTATCCCTTTATAATTCCATTCTTTTTTACATTCCAGCCTCAAGTTACAATTTCATGCAATATTATTTATTAGCCCGATACACACACATAGATTAATAAATACAGAGTTATACTTAAATGAGAGGGTTCACTAGAAGCAATGTTAAGTGTTAAACATTTGTAGAAGCAATAGTATACTCACATAATATATCTCTACATAAAACACAAGTATAACACATCAATAGGAAAATGCATGAACTATTTCTAAGTCCATTCTCTCTCAACGTCAGTTAACTCAATATTAAGCTAATGGCCACTTTTCAAGATCAGACTTCTTTGCCACACTAAATTCAAGTGATCAGACAATAGAATTTTTACAGAAGGTAAGCCTTTGGATCTCAGCCCATTAGCTGGCCTCGTTCTCGTAAATATAACCATTAGATAATAAAAACTACTCACCCAGTTGGAATTAGATTGCATTATATCAGCAATTTCTAGTATATTCTCAACTCGGGTTGTTTACTTCAACTCAGACACTTACAAAAATACCATCGTAAGGGCACTCTGACAATCCAACAATTTATATAACAATTAAATTTTAAAATAGGGATAGGCAAATTAACTCCGCCACACATGTACAGCATCAGAAGATTAGAGAGAGGGAAGGTCTGAGCGGTTATTTTGGTCGATTTTTAGGGCAGCTACCGAATTTCTACTGATTAAGGTATTGTTAGTGTATGCGGCATGCACACACAAGACTCCATTTATTGTTACCGTCCGAAGAACTATACGTTATAACTATCACCTGAACTAGCGAGTGGTGTTAAAATGTCGGTACACCTTTAATCCTGGAGCAAGAATCGAGCCCAAGCCGTTTGACCGTAAAGCGTTATCGTCGAGATCGTCATCGCTGCCACTTCCACTACTCCAACATTACCACCATCATTGCTATTGTTTTATTATTTTTATTTTAAAGATAACATGATTTAACTTCAATATTGAGGAAAAGAAAATGCAAGGTGACACCATGCTTTCATCTTTGATAAGGGCATTAACTCTAATATCTTTTATCTACCCCTCCCCCACAAATGGCTCATTTACTTAGAAAAGCTGTCTTTCTGAAACTGCATTGTGTTCGTGGTGTTTTTTGCTTAAATTTTTTGTTTGTTTGAAATTTAGTTTAAAAAATTGTTTCTTTGTGACAAAATAACACTCAACAACTTTTCAACAGCACTAACAATCAAAAGGGGCGATTGCGTTGGCCTTGAAGAGAACAAAACACTATTGAACTGACAGCCATAGCGAGCCTATCTTCCGGACCAAACAATTGCTGTGTATCAGATGTTGAACGAAAACATAATTAATTTCAATATTTCCACGCAGAAAAATCTTTCTTGACATTTGGTATTATCAAGTACAAACAGTTTATTGTTGTTCACTAATTTATTATTTTACATTCAAGTAAAAACTAGAATGTGTGAATATTGTTTAATTATCTAGTACAAACATAAAATACTGAGATTTATCAGTACGCGCTCTCTTGACTTACAGAGCAAGGTACTTTCCAGTACAAAAACAAACTGTTGTTTTATCAAGTACAAACTCTCGTGACTTACAGAGTAAAGTGCTTTCCAGTTACAAATATAAATTGTGCTTTCCAGTACAAAAATAAACTGCTGTTTTATCAAGTACAAAAATAAACTGTTGTTTTATCAAGTACAAACTCTCGTGATTTAAAGAACAAAGTGCTCTCTAGCACAAACAAAAGTAGTGAACTTTTTCTAGTGCAAACTACAAATTTATGACTGAAATAGAGCAAATTTCTTTCCAGTTCATTGAGGAATGCTACTTTGATTTTATCTGAGGAAAATATAATTGCTTTTGGTGTGTACTTGTACAATATATCATCAAGTAAGTGTTACACCTAATTGTTTTGATACGTACGTATAAGAATATATCATCAGTTATGTGTTACACATTGATAATAAAGTCACAACCAATTGTTTTAGGTATGTACTTGTAACAATATATCATCGGTTGTGTTACACTTTGATAATAAAGTCACAACCAATTGCTACAGACTGTACTTGTAGAAACAATAATATTTTTAATAATATAATAAAATATTATTAATAATATATCATCAGTAATGTGTAGTTTCTGGTAGATTGTACATCAAGTTAGCATTGAAGACAGGTACATGGTTATACCTGATAATGGAACATAATATCCCATTTAGTTTTCTCGCCACATAATATCCCATTTAGTGATAGTTTTTGTTTTCTCGCCACATAATATCCCATTTAGTGATAGTTTTTGTTTTCTCGCCACATAATATCCCATTTAGTGGTAGTTTTCGTTTTCTCGCCACATAATATCCCATTTATTGGTAGTTTTTGTTTTCTCGCCACATAATATCCCATTTATTGGTAGTTTTCGTTTTCTCGCCACATAATATCCCATTTAATGGTAGTTTTTGTTTTCTCGACACATAATATCCGATTTAGTGGGTTTTCTCAGATGAAATCCTACTTTTAGTAGTTTTCATTTCTCGCCTCACTTAAATCCTATTGTTTGTAGTTTTTGTTTCTCGCTTCACTTAAATCATATTGTTTGTAGTTTTTATTTCTCGCCTCACTTAAATCATATTTTCTATAGTTTTTTTTCTCTGTCGGGTCAAGTCCTATTTTTGGTAGTTTTTTCCCATTCCAGTTAAGTGCTATTTTTTATAGTTTGCTTTTGCAGCGAAATAATCTTTTTGTAGATTTTCGCTTAGTACTTTGCCATAGTGTCTTCGGATAGTACTTTGTCATAGTGATGGCCTCATAGTCTGAGTGTCTTTGTTTAGTACTTTGCCATAGTGTATAACCACATAGCTTGTCAAGATTGAACTTGATTCTTTGGACCCTGCTTATTGACTTTGTTCAGACATAGTTGGAGGGTCATCATCACTGAGTCATGGTCACTTTCAGTGTCTGCTCCTGGAAAGCTTCTTGTCTTGGCAATGTTTATACAGGTATGGAAACGCCTCTTCACCATGATATAATCAATCTGGTTATGGTCTTCTCCATTCAGGCTATGCCACGTCCACCTTCTGGATGCTTTGTGTGGACCAAACGTGCTCATCACTTTCAAATCACTAGAACTGGCAAATTCCAGGAGCCTTAAGCCTCTGTTGTTTGTCTCTGTATTGCAGTTGCATCCACATGTGCCTTTCCAGTTCTCAATGGCATCCTCTCCTAGTTTGGCATTCCAGTCTCCTTGCACCACAAGAATGTTTTTCTTTGTGGTCTGGTCCAGGATATCTTGCAGTAGAAGTCCTCTATTTCTTTATCATCATGGTCTGTAGTTAAAGCATAAGCTTGCACAATGGTGATATTGATTGGGGTTGCTCTCAAGCGTATGGTGATAAGCCTGCTGGAGACTGGCCGACAACTCATGACAGTGTTAAAAAAATTCGACACCATGTTAATGTTTATCCATCTCTGCAGGCGTAGTATAGTTCATGACCGTCATGCGTTGTACTTCGCACAGTCCCAGGATGGTCCAGTGGTATTTGTTCATTTCGTGTGTCAGTTCCTCTACCTTTCAAGGCGTTCTTAATGCTTTCGAAGGTTGCTTGGCATTTCGTATAGAGATCACGTCATGAATGACGTAGTGAGAAACAGAATTAGACAAGCCATTGGGCCCTATAAAGAGCTATTGGCCATTGTGAAAAAACGCAAAATGAAATAGTATGGGCACGATCAACAAGGCTTGCCAAGACAATCATGCAAGGTACTGTGCAAGGAGGGCGAAGGAGAGGAAGAAAAGATGGGAGGATAACATCTCAGAGTGGACACGACTGAAGCTGAGCGATACAATATGAAAACAGAATGAAATACGGAAAGTTGAATGTCAGGTCATCAGTGGTGCCCCAAAGGTCGGCAAGACCAAGGGGGAGAGAGAGAGAGAGAGAGAGAGAGAGAGAGAGAGAGAGAGAGAGAGAGAGAGAGAGAGAGAGAGAGAGAGAGAGAGAGAGAGAGAGAGAGAGAGAGAGAGAGAGAGAGAGAGAGAACCTCATAGTCTGTGTGTCTTTGTTTAGTTTGTTTAGTACTTTGCCTTAGCAATGGCTTCGTTTTCTGTGTTTTGTTGGCTAAGTAACGTGCTGTAGTAAAGTTTGTATTTTTTTAATTTTGGTTCCATATACTGCCACAAAACTATAAGTCTATTTTTGAAATTTGGCAGTAGAATGAATCGCCGCAGAAATATATATCTGTTGATGTAATATAGCTCTAGTTCATAAGCCTCAGTATGATCTCATCTTCAGCAGCTTAGCACATGTCTAGTCTCCTGTGACATGTTAAGTGCCACACCCAGTTTTCAGTGATCAGTTAAATGATATAAACTACCAAGTTCGAATTGTTGGCAGAGATATTTGCCATAGTATATATTCTTATAGTTGGTATGTTGGCAGAGATATTTGCCATAGTATATATTCTTATAGTTGGTATGTTGGCAGAGATATTTGCCATAGTATATATTCTTATAGTTGGTATGTTGGCAGAGATATTTGCCATAGTATATATTCTTATAGTTGGTATGTTGGCAGAGATATTTGCCATAGTATATATTCTTATAGTTGGTATGTTGGCAGAGATATTTGCCATAGTATATATTCTTATAGTTGGTTTGTTGGCAGGGATATTTGCCATAGTATATATTCTTATAGTTGGTATGTTGGCAGAGATATTTGCTATAGTATATATTCTTATTGTTGCTATGTTGGCGGAGATATTTGCCATGGTATATATTCTTATTGTTGGTATGTTGGCAGAGATATTTGCCATGGTATATATTCTTATTGTTGCTATGTTGGCGGAGATATTTGCCATGGTATATATTCTTATTGTTGGTATGTTGGCAGAGATATTTGCCATATTATGAATTCTTATTATTGGTATGTTGGCAATGTTACCAGTCACATTGACGTATTTTCATTGTCAACATGTTTTCACAGGGAGATGTGGGTGTGGTAACTTTCTATGCTTGGTTTCTTCATTACAAATAAAGTAACCAAACTGTCGATCCATGTTCTATATGCCATTGACACTTTGCTGACTTTAGAGTACATTTATACACTTTAAGAATTTTCAGTATATCACTTTAATCCAGGCGACTCTAAGGCACTGAAGGATATATACATTTTAAATTATTTTGAAATTCTTTCACTGGTAGCGCATACATATATAAAATATATTTCTAGACACTAGAGCACGTGAAATACGCACATTTCCTTTCGTTAACAGACATGTATACAACAGCAAACAGTACATCACCCTCTTGATGTATTCGATAACAGATATGTATACAATAACAAACAGTACATCACCCTCTTGATGTATTCGTTAACAGACATGCATACAATAGCAAACAGCACATCACCCTCTTGATGTATACATATCTGTTATCGAATAACAAACAGTACATCACCCTCTTGATGTATACATATCTGTTATCGAATAACAAACAGTACATAACCCTCTTGATGTATTCGTTAACTGACATGCATACAATAGCAAACAGTACATCTCCATCTTGATGTATTCCGATAACAGAGATACATACAGTGATAAACAGTACGTCACGCACTTGATATATTCCGATAACAGACATGAGTATGATAACAAACTACGACACGCTCTTGGTGTATTCCGATAACAGAGATACATACAATGACAAACAGTACGTAACGCTCTTGGTGTGTTCCGATAAAACATTTATATTCAATACTCAGACACATACGTAATCAAGTACAATCGCGGCGGATATGTGTGATTGATACAGAATTGTTATTTCTCAAGAGTAATGCTTTGTTCAGTGGACCGTACTCGACAGAAAATCTTTTTGCAGCATTTGTGTGTGTGTGTGTGTGTGTGTGTGTGTGTGTGTGTGTGTGTGTGTGTGTGTGTGTGTGTGTGTGTGTGCGTGTGTATGTGTGTGCATATGTGTGTGTATGTGTGTGTATGTGTGTGTGTTTGTGTGTATGTGTGTGTGTATGTGTGTGTGTTTGTGTGTGTGTGCGTGCGTGTGTGTGTGTATGTGTGTGTGTGTGTGTGTATGTGTGTGTGTGTGTGTGTGTGTGTGTGTGTGTGTGATGACAAGTTTATTTTAATTGAGAAGAGTTACCGCATGAATGACATCTTAATCACTATTTTGACCGCTAAATTGAGAGAAATCGCAGCATATCCGGCGTTATTCTGGTAGTTGTAACCGGACCGTGTGTGGGTAGGAAAGGAGAGGGGGGGAGTCTTGTGTGGAGAATACTGGGTAACGACATTTGTTGCACTGGCGTGTTTGCCTAAGCACCCAGATGATACGACCTCTTGACCACACAACCGCAGGCACATCGTTCTTGTAGGTGCTCTTTTAGCCCGAGTGTCTAGCAGCAGACAGCAAATGCCAAAATCTTCAGCCCGAGTGATCAGTACCATGAGAGCAAATGCCAAAGTCTTTTCATCTCAAAACGTAAAGGGGAAAGAGCAGAATTCATAGACTGGCCAAAAAAACCAACAACAACCAAACAACAACAAAAAATTCTTAGAGAATGCCTTGTATAGTTTGTAAGCAATTGAATTTGTTTAGTAATCAAATAAACTGTAAGACTTACAACATAAGTAAAACGTATATGATAATGAAATGATACAATACTTACATGTGCACACACACACACACACACACACACACACACACACACACACACACACATCTGCACACACACAGACACACACCGCATGCACACCCCATACACATACACGTACACATACACGCTCAAACTAAAAAAAATCGTTACGACTAATGACAATATTTTTTTTTTCACAACCTGATGGAGTATGACTGAAAATTGAAAATATTAACGTCAATTGAAAATCGACAATTGTTGTAGGAGAAAACAAAGGCAAAGCATAATATAAAATCTCTCTAGAGACGGAAGGGTTGTTTAAGGTAGTGTTGTCAGGCAATAGCGTCAGAGCTTATGCACAGAGAGAAAATACTGCCGTAATTATTTATTACACTTAGGTGATGTTACCGCTAATGACCTCAGAGATGTTGGAAAGTTTCATACGTCTACAGTTAAGTTGTTATTACCGCAAGCCAGTGTGTTGTGATTTTCAACACGTAACAAAATCAATAATTATTACTCAGTGCCATCATGAAGATATGATTTGTAGAGTAGTGGTATCTTATTACATATTAATAATAAGTAAAACATGTCCCCGCTTAAACCCTAGACCTACTACAGAAACAGTACAATGCTTTTTGATAAAATCTAATATTAACCGGACCAGTACTATTTAATAAAGCCTTTACTTAACATAAAAATGCTATTTACTAAAGCCTTTACTTAACATAAAAATGCTATTTACTAAAGCCTTTACTTAACATAAAAATGCTATTTACTAAAGCCTTTACTTAACATAAAAATGCTATTTACTAAAGCCTTTACTTAACATAAAAATGCTATTTACTAAAGCCTTTACTTAACATAAAAATGCTATTTACTAAAGCCTTTACTTAACATAAAAATGCTATTTGATAAAGCCTTTACTTAACATAAAAATGCTATTTGATAAAGCCTAACAATAACGTACACATGCTACTTGAGAAACCATTTACTTAACATTCAAATGCTATTTCATGATGCCTAATACTAATGTACATATCCTATTTGATAAAGCCTTTACTGTCACGTGGGTGGCTGACAATTTGGGGTTTAACGACCGCTTTTATTCCAGCGATCGTTTAGAGTTTACGATAACCTAAATATAACACCGAATCACTCTATTCCAGAGCACGGGGAACTCTGCTCTGTTCCTGTGCGCATCAATATTGCTAAAAATTACTTTTATTTTTTGCTAGAGGGCGCTCCACTCGTAAGGGACCTTGACTGTATTGGCAACACAGAGTATGCACACAAACGTATAATGAATTCTGCATTGCTTGCGCTATAAAGCTGATTAAAGTGACATTCTCAGGGGTACAGAATGCATTGATCGCAATGACGTGTGTTGGGGGGTGGGTGGGTGGGGAGTGTACTTGGGATAGTTACAGGTTTTCAGAACGAACAATTAATACTTGACGGTATGGATGGTTTCTTTAGTCATAAATACACCCACCTTTTGTCTATGAGCCCTATGGATGGTTTTTTAGTCATAAATACACCCACGTTTTGTCAATGAGTTGTATGGGTGGTTTCCTTAATCATAAATACACCCACGTTTTGTCTATGAGTTGTATGGGTGGTTTCCTTAATCATAAATACACCCACGATTTTGTCTATGAGTTATATGGGTGGTTTCCTTAATCATAAATACACCCACGTTTTGTCTATGAGTTGTATGGGTGGTTTTCTTATTCATAAATACACCCAGGTTTTGTCTATGAGTTCTATGGAGGCTTTCCTTACTCATAAATAACCCTCGTTTGGTCTATGAGCTCTATGGATGGTTTCTTTGGTTATAAATACATACAAGCTTTGTCTATGAGTTGTATGGATGGTACGTTTGTAATAAATACAATCACATTTTGTGTATAAGTATATAAGTGTGTATAAGTTCTATGGATGGTTTCTTTAGTCATAAGTACATACAGGTTTTGTCTATGAGATGTATGGAGGATTTCCTTAGTCATAAATACACACACGTTTTGTCTTTGAGTTCTATGGATAGTTCTCTTAGTCATTAAAGACATTTTTTCTATGAGTTCTATGTTTGGTTTCCAAAGTCATAAATACACACACATTATACATGTGAGTTTTATGGACGGCTCCCTTAGTCTGAGTTCTATGGATAGTTCTCTTAGTCATAAATGCATGTAACTTCTGAGTTCAATAGGTGTTTTCTTTAGCCGTAAATACATGTACGTTTTGTGTGAGTTCTATGAATGGTTTCCTTAGTCAAAAGTACTTAAAGTGTTGTGTATGAGCATTATGGATGGTTTCCTTAATCATAAATACATAACCTCTTTTGTCTATGTTGATGTTTCCCTAGTCATGAATACATAAACTTTGCTGTCTATGACACGTCTACGGATGGATGTTGAATTCATGAAATAATATTTTTCTATAACTTCTGCTTATGGTTGCCTTACTCTATAGTATAAAGTCGTTGTGTCTAAGAGTTCTGTAGATAATTGTCTTAGTCATATATGTCAATTGAAACCAGCTGAAAAAAAACCCAACTCCTTAAACAAGAAGGACATGAGGCTGAAAAGGAGTTGAAATTTGGGATAGTCTCTATCAGAAGAGTTACAGTTTAGCTGAAAGTAAGTGGAAATTATGTGTTAAAGTGTAAGCATGCTCTGAATAAATGGACCACAAGTGTAAATATTATATTCTGAATGGAGAACAAGTATAAACATGTGACTTGCTTAATAGGATCAAATTGTAAACATGTTCGGTCTGAATAGAACACAACTGTAAACATATGACTTGCTTAATAGGATCAAATTGTAAACATGTTCAGTCAGAGTAGAACACAAGTGTAAACATGTGCTTCATTAGACTAAAATATAACAATGATCTGTCTAAACCAGGTCAATTGTAAACATATCTCAACAGGACCAACATGTAAACACACTTTGTCTTAATAGTATCACATTGTAAACATGCTTTGGTATTAATAACACTAAAGTCTATTAATAAAACTAAACTACTCTTCTCTAAAGTACATAATGTTAGCGAAACACACGATTCAGGCAAACTGGACAAAATAGCCAGTTTTTTAAAAAAACCCTAAACAGGCCAGTGAAATCGGCACATATTCTGCATGTTTACATCTAACAACACTTTGTACAATGGATAGACACACTGATTTTAGGGTCAATTTAAATTGACACGTTTGCCTACTACACATAATTGTGTGCTTGATTGTTTCTACTATAAAGAGGCTATTGTCCGGTCAATTTAAACTGACACATTTGCCTACTACACAAGAATTGTGTGCTTGATTGTTTCTACTCTACAGAGGTTATTGTATGTCAAGGCGTACCTGAGTGTTGACACAACGGTGTAGCTGTAGGATGAGTCATCATTAAATTAACAACTGTAGTAAAATAATATTTCACTGAAATATTTCATACACTTACTTTAAAGGCAAGGCTAAGTTAAATTTCACAAATGTTTGCCCAAAGTTGACTTATACAAAGTGAAATCATAGGTTAGTGAAGAGTCATAATTATTTGAAATTACTGAACAAAGTTGGCTTCAACAAAGTGAAATCATAGGTCATTTAAGTGACATAATTATTTGAAACTTTTTAACAATGTTGGCTGAAATCATGGGTCTGTGAAATGTCATGCAGAGCGGAAATGATGGGACAATGCTGATTGCATTTCAACTGACATCACAGTCTAGCATGCGAGAAATAATTCTGTGTCACGTGACGACTTGGAATTTGGTCCAGAGGGTAGACATCAAAAGGTTGTTCTGCTGCTTCGCTAGGAATCTTCACGCACAGTTTGACAGCAAAAGTGAAATGTCCGAAAGAAAAAAAATACCCCTTACCCCGCAAAAAAAAAAAAAAAAGCCCACCATAGTCTCTCTCTATAAAAAAAATGCAACAAAGGACAACTGCAGCAATCGAAATAATAAATAAAATTATTAAAATAACAACAAAAATATAAATGAATAAATAGGAGGTCTGCATTGATAATATGACTCGACTGTACACACACACACACACACACACACACACTACATGCGCACGTACGAACTAATATAAAGAACATACACTTTTATTTCACACACATAATAACTCATATTTTTAATGGTCAATGTCAGAATCAATTTGATTAACTAGTATCAAGAAAACGACAATAATTGAGAATTACTAATATATCTTTTTCCTTTATATGCAAAATAAAAAATAATAGTTTGTTTTATAAATAGATGATAGTTTATTTGAGAAATTAAGCAGTACACTTTAGACAATTAACACAGTGTATATTATTTATTATCCCCAAACCACCCCCTCCTGGGGGTGGTAGTGAATTCCCCTCTGGTTGAGAACCCCTAAATTAGAGGAAAATGTACTTAAGAAGGCATCAGCTAACAAGATGTCAGGAATGTATTATCTAATTAGAGGAACATGTACTTAAACAAGGCAACAGCTAACAAGATGTCAGGATTGTACTATCTAATTAGAGGAACATGTACTTCAACAAGGCAACAGCTAACAAGATGTCAGGATTGTACTATCTAACTAGAGGAACATGTACTTAAACAAGGCAACAGCTAACAAGATGTCAGGATTGTACTATCTAACTAGAGGAACATGTACTTAAACAAGGCAACAGCTAACAAGATGTCAGGATTGTACTATCTAACTAGAGGAACATGTACTTAAACAAGGCAACAGCTAACAAGATGTCAGGATTGTACTATCTAACTAGAGGAACATGTACTTAAACAAGGCAACAGCTAACAAGATGTCAGGATTGTACTATCTAACTAGAGGAACATGTACTTAAACAAGGCAACAGCTAACAAGATGTCAGGATTGTACTATCTAACTAGAGGAACATGTACTTAAACAAGGCAACAGCTAACAAGATGTCAGGATTGTACTATCTAACTAGAGGAACATGTACTTAAACAAGGCAACAGCTAACAAGATGTCAGGATTGTACTATCTAACTAGAGGAACATGTACTTAACTAGAGGAACATGTACTTAACTAGAGGAACATGTACTTAACTAGAGGAACATGTACTTAACTAGAGGAACATGTACTTAACTAGAGGAACATGTACTTAACTAGAGGAACATGTACTTAACTAGAGGAACATGTACTTAACTAGAGGAACATGTACTTAATCTGCTGGCAAGATCGATGACATGTTTATATTTCATTGTTTTAGCAAGGAGCTTTGCAACAAAGTTGCTCACACACTATTAGAAACTTGATACTAAATATCCTAGGAAGAATCTGTAGGTGTCGGTCGCGTAACTACACACTATTATTAGAAAATTGGACCTAAATATCCTGGGCAGAGTGTGTAGGTGTCGGTCTCGTGGGAGACATTTTTTAATTATTAAAAACTTGAAACTAAATATCCTAGGAAGAATCTATAGGTGTCGGTCGCGTAACTACACACTATTATTAGAAAATTAGGTGTCCGTCTCGTGGGACACACTAAACATTAATATGGATATGCAGTTATATTCGTATTTGATCTTATCACTCAGTGCAAAAACACTTTGTATCAAATTTCCACAGCATAGAAATTTTAGGTTGGCTTATGAAACTCAGTCTGAAAAGTAAATTAAAATAAAAAATATAATTATCACAATGAAGTAGAGTATATAATCGTTTGTTCGCAACATTTGTCAAGTAAGTCAGTTGGTACTTAAATACTATTAGACAACAAATAAATAGATAGATAGATAGACACAGGAAGAAAGTACAGACAGAATAATAGATATAGAGACAAATCTATAGGTAGTTATGTAGGTAGATAGACAGATAGAATAAAAGATATATAGACAAATCTATAGGCAGTTATGTAGGTAGATAGACAGATAGAATAAAAGATATATAGACAAATCTATAGGCAGTTATGTAGGTAGATAGACAGATAGAATAAAAGATATAGAGACAAATCTATAGGTAGTTATAGTAGATAGACTGATAGAATAATAGATATAGAGACATATCTATAGGTAGTTATGTAGGTAGATAGACAGAATAAAAGATATATAGACAAATCTATAGGTAGTTATGTAGCTAGATAGACAGATAGAATAAAAGATATAGAGACATATCTATAGGTAGTTATGTAGCTAGATAGACAGATAGAATAAAAGATATAGAGACAAATCTACAGGTAGTTATGTATGTAGATAGACTGACAGAAAGGCATGAACAGGGTGCTGCTTTTCTATTTCTCTAAATAGTCAATACAATCAGCAGAAATGTATTCTATGTTTATCAAACCAATAACAAGTAAAACAGGTTTAATAGTGAAACAAATGAATACAATAATTATTTTTACTTTTCATTTCTCTCTCCTAGTTCTCTCCCCCTTAATTTGTAACAAAACAGTTAGATTTTATACCAGTATTTTATCGATACACATTTCCAACATAAGGAAAGGATTTCCGAAGCTTAGCTGAGTAATGCGCTAACACTTTTTTCTTTGTCCTTGTCATGTGAATGAACTCAAATATTATTAGCTTTGTTAGGTATCCATGGCAACGTCATTGTGTGTTGGTAAAACGTCCTTCAATAACAACGTCATTGTGTGTTGGTAAAAGGTCCCTCAATAGCAACGTTATTGTGTGTTGGTAAAAATTCCCTTAATAGCAACGTCATTGTGTTGTTAAAACGTCCTTCAATAACAACGTTATTGTGGTAAAACGTCCTTCAATAACAACGTCAATGTGTTGTTAAAACGTCCTTCAATAACAACGTCATTGTGTTGTTAAAACGTCCTTCAATAACAACATCATTGTGTTGGTCAAACGTCCTTTAATAACAAAGTCATTGTGTGTTGGTCAAACGTGCTTCGTTGGGTTGTCACTCACGTCCTTCCTAAGAGAAATGTCCAACCCGGTAACAGCACAGGACCGCTACTTTGGTGTGGCATTAATGAGGGAGACGCTTGGTTTTATTTCCACGACCGAATTTGCCAGTAGTTGTCTGACCCTTGCACCCATGTTCACACGTTCTTTTGTGTGTGTGTGTGTGTGTGTGTGTGTGGGTGGGTGTGTGTGTGTGTGTGTGTGTGTGTGTGGGTCTTGTGTATGTCTGTTTATTTGTCTATCAGTCACCTTATTTATTTCGTAACGGTTGAATGGCATGCATAATTCTAATTTATCAAGTAGGAAACTACAGCACGCCAGCTGTTAGGTAGTGTACACCATCCCATGTCAGGCATTTGGAGAACTGTGACGGGAAAATTGTTAAATATGCCTGTCACATTCAAAATAGTGTTTTCTGTTTTAACTTTATGAATAAACATGGGAATCTGCAGAACATCAGAATACTTGCACTAAATGGATATATACTTCCCTCTCCATCCATCCATCCATCCATCCATCTATCTATCTATCTATCTATTTATCTATCTATCTGTCGATCCATCTATCTATGATTCAACGCCACCCTAGTTATTGATTATGATTATTATTATTTAATCACCTCTAACTAATTTCAAGTGATGAGAATCTTTGTTTATGTTATTAATAATATAATTCTCCAGAAGATGCCACTCATCTCTCTCACTTGGCGGATATGCGGGCATTGTAAACGTTTTCTCTCTTCCACAATATTAATGACAAACATTTACCATCACACAATATTTCCCTAGGTGGAAAACTTCTTACCAAAGGAGAAGATAAGTCCGTCTCTTAATTTATATACAGAGTGGCCCAAAAGTAGGTTTACAGTTATCACGTAGACTATTTATTTGAAAATTCGACACTAGAACAGCGGGAAATTCGTTATACCTGTTAACATAAACAATTTAATCTCTCAGATGCTCAAAATACGCTGAGGAATGTTTTATATTGGTATTACTAAGCAAGTAACTTCAACCATATAAAAGGTAGCTTAATAATGTAAGCCTACTTTTGGGCCACCCTGTAAAGCAAGTCCCCATCCACCCACTTTTTCTCCAACATATGGTTACCAATATGTGTAAGAAGGTCAATACATTTAACAATACATATATTAAATCAACAATCAAATATACAACAAATTAATATAATCAAAAGAGCATTGACATTTACTTCACAACATTGTGCGATTAACGCTAGACAATTGTTCAGTTTATCCTAGCAAAGAAATCAGTAGTCAATTTATATAAACTTATATATATATATATAATCAAATTCATGGATCTCATACATCACAGGACTGAGAGTGAAGTTTTAAAGAGATTATTAAAGTCAATGTACATAACCTTTTCAATAACGGCAACTATCACTGGCATGTGTTCACATTCAAGCCATTTGCAAGAAGTCACTTTCTTTTTAATTAGATAATGGACCAACGTACCCACTCTAGGCATATTACACAACTGTTCCAGAATCTTCTATGTGCTCACAATGCACGCACTGGAGAATCGTCCAGAGTCTAGCATGCACTAACAAAATCATACCACAGCAGAGTGTTCTAGAATCTTCATGTGCTTTTACTCAACACACCCCAAGGAATGTTCAGAATAAACTTTGTGAATTCTTGAGACCAAACTAAAGCTTCAATTTTCGCAGCATTGGCTCTCGAATAGAACTCACAGGAATCGACTTACAGCAAAGCAATCGACGATAACTCTGGATTCACACACCAAAGCAATCGACGATAACTCTGGATTCACACACCAAAGCAATCGACGATAACTCTGGATTCACACACCAAAGCAATCGACGATAACTCTGGATTCACACAGCAAAGCAATCGACGATAACTCTGGATTCACACAGCAAAGCAATCGACGATAACTCTGGATTCACACAGCAAAGCAATCGACGATAACTCTGGATTCACACAGCAAAGCAATCGACGATAACTCTGGATTCACACAGCAAAGCAATCGACGATAACTCTGGATTCACACACCAACGTAATCGGGTGTACAGCAGTCATTTAGCCCGAAACGAAAAGGGTATGCTTTCTTCTGCAAAAGTCAAATGAAGACAACATTTAAATTTCAGGCATGTTTCATCTCCTAAACCACTTTTTCTCTTACAAACATTTTCAACTTACAATCCTACAACAATTTCGTTTGCTCGATATGCACACATCATAAGAAATAAAGTATCAATCAAAATTCACAAGTATAATATGCAATGTAATCAAATTAGTGAGCATAGAAATAATGGTTCAATTAAATAAGCGTTCTCTAATTTAAATCATAGATCAATACCAACATGTACAAAATATTTCTAAGTCCATTCTTTCGTTATCAGTCAGTTAACTTACCACAAGCTAACGATCGCCTTTATGACTGGACTCGAGTTTCGTCAAAATCAAAGTGATTAGAATAGAGTACTTCTTTAACAAAGTTACTTTTGTTCCAACTCCATTGGATGAAATTGTTATAAACAAGTGTGAGACTATTAGTCAGATTGTCAGAACAGCAATTCATCCAGTTGGAACTGGTTTGAATTGCATCAGCAATTTCTACCATATTCTCCACCTGAGTTGTTTACTGAAACTTTGAGAAAAAATATCTCAAGGAGTGCTCAAAGTCGGGTCACTTTGACATTTAACAATTTATATAACCATTTAAATTTAGAAATAGGGATAGGAAAATTTACTCCGCCACACTATTTAACTATCTATTAGAAAGATCAAGTTCTTTTCTTCTCCGCTCCAAGTTTCCTCTTCTATCTTGTCTTCTCCTTTTGTTTCTTTACTGTCGTTGTCTCTTTTCGACTCGCTGACTTTTGATAAGACTGTTTCTATACTTTTCTGTAAATATCTCTGTTTGTTTGTTTGTTTGTTTCTCTCTTTTTTTCGTTCTTTCTTTCTTTCTTTCTTTCTATCTATCTATCTAATTATCTATCTATCTATCTATCTTTCTTTCTTTCTTTCGTTCTTTCTTTCATTCATTCTTTCTGTCTGTCTTTCTTTCTTTCTATCTATCTATCTATCTATCTATCTATCTATCTATCTATCTATCTATCTATCTATCTATCTATCTATCTTTCTTTCTTTCGTTCTTTCTTTCATTCTTTCTGTCTGTCTTTCTTTCTTTCTATCTATCTATCTATCTATCTATCTATCTATCTATCTATCTATCTATCTATCTATCTATCTATCTATCTATCTATCTATCTATCTATCTATCTATCTATCTATCTATCTATCTATCTATCTATCTATCTATCTATCTATCTATCTATCTATCTATCTTTCGTTCTTTCTTTCTTTCTTTCTCCCTTTTTTATCCTCTATGCCCTGTTTTCTCCGTCACTTTTGTTTTACTTTGACTGTATCATTTATTCACCTATTTCTTTCTCTATGTCGTGATCTCTCCCACTCTTTCTTGGAGTCTTGTATATCTCTACTTCCTGCTTGTATATCTCTACTTTTTGCTTGTATGATTCTATTTCTTCTCACACCTTCTTTCACACAAACTTGCATATACACACCCGAACGCTCATAAGAACGCGCACTGTAGACATATACACACATGCACGCACATTCTCTCTCACATTCCTGGTATAATTTTATCAGATAATAGATTGTAGTTTTTCTATTTGTTCCGCCTTTTTATTTGAATGTTAGACCTGGGTTTTTTTTTTATTAAACAATTTTCTTTCATGTATTATACACATCTTCCGTCTTTATTTTCTACCCCCCACCTCATAATTTCCAACCCAAACACACATACGCACACATTGTCTCTCGTATGTTTTCTCTCGTATGTTAATTTATCAGATAATGTAGACTTTTGTCTTGCTATTTGCTTTTCCTGTTCATTTGAACTCAAAACCTCATTTCTGTTGCCAAACACTTTTCCTTTCATATATTGTGCACATAGGTCTGGGATTTTTTTGTACACTAAAAGTCCACACTAACACACACGCACGCACACGCACACACACGCACACACACACATTTAAATACAGATGAAATGTACAAACACCTTCTTGTGCTATTTAATTGCGTTTTGTGAACTCGGTAAACATGTCTTTAGTCAGGAAGCTGTCGGTGAATGCCTGCATGTAATCTTGAATTGTCAGTGAATGCCGGCATGTCCTTATGCCTGCATTTAATCTTGAATTGGGAACTGAATTGCTTGTATGCAGCAAATCTGAATTGCTGCAGTTTATAATGTCGTTTAAATCCCCAGTGCCCTTGTACAAATTTTTTTTATGGGTCTATTGTTCGAAATCCCCAGTTCCTTGTGGGTACATAATTGTTATATGTCTCGTGTTCAAAATCCCCAGTTCCTTATATGTCTATATCTAAAATCCCCAGCGTCTTTCTACACAAATGTTATATATCTATCGTTGTAAATACCCAGTTCCTTGTAAATAATTCTTATATGTCTATTATTCTAAATCCCTAGTGTGTCCTTGTGTCCTATCGTGTTAAATTCTCAGTTTCCTGTGCATAATTGTTGTATGTCCTTGTTGTCTTATGGTACTTGTTCTTTTACTAATTCTGTCTACACGTTATGTATGTGTCCTTGTCTTTATGGTACTTGTTCTTTTACTAATTCTGTCTACATGTCATGCGTGTTTCCTTTATGTCTCTTTGCACGCTTTTGTGCACAGCAGTCTTTTTTTGAGATCTTGCACTCTTTGCGTAAGTGTGCAAAACTGCAATTTGTCTGGGGGGTTTTCTCTTTGCGTAAGTGTGCAAAACTGCAATTAGTCTGTTTTTTTCTCTTTGCGTAAGTGTGCAAAACTGCAATTTGTCTGTTTTTTTCTTCTTTGCGTAAATGTTCAGGACTGTAATTTGTATGAATTTTTCTATTTGCGGACATAACGCAATTTTGTTGTGTATCCGTCGATTTAAGCACTGACCATAAACGCATGCATAATTGCTGTGCGTCTGTTGGGTTAGTTTCTGTCTGCATACGGGTGCATAATTGATGTGTCGTTTCGGCCTTCTGACCACGTGTGCGTGAAAAATGGCACGCGGGCAGACAAAGTGCCAGTGCTAATCACTTCTCGGTCGACGCAAGTTCAAGAAGTACTCCCCCCAACCTCTCTTTGATCGCCCTCCATAAGCAGTTTACTTAAAAATTAATCCCCAGTGAAAATGTATGTCCCCATTTTCTATACCGTAAAAGAATTTGCTGATATATTGTGAAGGGAAAAAAAATCATGATGAAAATAAAGATGATGAGCATAATGATGATAGCACCGAGCAGAAGTGAGCGTGTTGCCAGACATTTAGCACCATGAAAGTTTCTTAGAGTTAAGGAAGGGAAGTTGTAGACCAAAAGTAAGATTTTTGCTCTTTGTGTGTCCGTTAAACTTTAATGAGGCATAATTTTTATTTAAAGACTGGGAATGCTTATAACTGCCCTTTATTGCCTCCAGACGTCGAGCTTCACCCTTTAATAGTGAAAACATTTATTACTGACCTTAATTTCCTTTCAGCATCACCATAGAAACAATCTTCACTCTTTATTTAAATAGTGAAAACATTTATTATTGACTTTAATTTCCTTTCAGCATCACCATAGAAACAATCTTCACCATTTCTCTTTTGTAATAATACATAATATTACTTTATCTACTTACCACTTTAAAAAATATATACACTGAGAACGCTTGTTATTGTCTTTAAACTCTAATGTAGATTACTACCATCAGTATAATTAATTTTGTATACACTGAGAACGCTTGTTATTGTCTTTAAACACTAATGTAGATTACTACCATCAGTATAATTAATTTTGTATACACTGAGAACGCCTTGTTATTGTCTTTAAACATTAATGTAGATTACTACCATCAGTATAATTAATTTTGTATACACTGAGAACGCTTATTATTGTCTTTAAACACTAATGTAGATTACTACCATCAGTATAATTAATTTTGTATACACTGAGAACGCTTGTTATTGTCTTTAAACACTAATGTAGATTACTACCATCAGTATCATTTGTACATATCGAGATACCTATTATTGTCCTTAACTGCCCTTAAGTACCCATATAGATTATTACATACAGTACCGTTTTTATAAACTGAAAATGTTTATTAATATCCTTAACTGCCATATTAATATTAATATAGATTATTACACACTACCATTTTGATTTACTGATAACATTCATTATTTTCCTTAACTGCCCTTAATAAAATAGATTATTGCACACACTATCATTTTTGTATTTTGTTGAGTGAAAACGTTCAATATTGCCCTTAATTGCGTTTCTTATTATTAAGCAAAAAATCTGTAACTTTTAAACGTGTAAGCGACCATTCATTTTAATACCAACCCCCACCCACCATACACACACCCTACTCTTATTTAATTGAGCTTTATAGGAGACATTACTGATAAAATACATATGTGAACAATGCAGTACTGCGTGACAGGCACAAGGCCTTAGTTTTTAACACAATGATGAGACTGCCAAACATAATGTATATGTATTGGCTTAAATCTGTCCCAGAGAACGGAAATTGTTGGTGTTCCAGAGAATGAAAACTGTGCTCAAAAACTCGTTCACGTGTGGCAAAAGCGATTTAGTTGGAAGATGGTAATTAGGAGTGGTGGGTGGGGTTGCCAGAATTTCGCATAGTATGAATGGATGTGAATTTGGGATGGGGGTGGGGGAAGGAAGGAAGAATACATCAGGGCCTTCATTCGACCAACGACACCACGCAGTCGTGACTGCGGTGAACAGGGTCTGGAAGTGTGGACAAGAACTGGGAATCGTACGGTCTTGTATATCACGAGTGGCAGGTAATAGGATTACGGGGAACGAAGGTGATTACTTCCCTTGGCAGCAAGTTTGAGTTCAGGGGATAATAACTAGCAGCTATGATAGACAAATATATCGTCATTATTCACTTCGTGCGAATCGTTAATAGAAAAAGCAAAATCAATGAAGGGGATTAGTTACATCAGGTTGCTGTCGCTGGACTGCAAAATCAATGAAGGGGATTAGTTACATCAGGTTGCTGTCGCTGGACTGCAAAATCAATGAAGGGGATTAGTTACATCAGGTTGCTGTCGCTGGACTGCAAAAGCAGAACTTCAATAATTCTTCTTTATAAGATATTGCGTACGTGAATAGTCCAAAAAGCATTGAACATCGGTACATCGCCTGAATTGTATTTCTTACATTACGGACATAGCCAAATGATATTTACATCCGGGCTTTTGCCAGCAACCAGATAGTGTACGAGGTCAGCTAGCATTGTCTCCCAAAATTAAAAAAACGGTTACGAGATATGTGATATAGGAAAACTGTGTGACTTTAATTTTAAATTAACTGTACATCCTTAAATAGATATATATTTAAAATGAAAAAGTTATTTATTAGTTATTTGCTCTTGATTAAAAAAAAATCGCATTTCTTTCTTCTCTCACTCTCTTTCTGTTTAAAAAATAAGTACCTCTCTCGTTCTGGCTTAATGTACAGTTAATTTAAAGCGTTTGCATGAAACTTTAGTTAATACAAGAATTGTCACATCCCACCTGCTTGATACGAACGTACACCTGAATACGTAGTCTCCCCTCTCCTTTTTCATATTTCTTTCTATAGTCTATACATTTCTCATTCTCTCGCTCTCTCTCTCCATCCACACACACACACACACACACACACACACACACACGCACGCACGCACGCACGCACGCACACACACACATTCGTACATATACACATGCACACTAAACCCATCCACATAATATTTACATACATTCAAACATACACATACATAATACCTACAAGCTTACATACTTAGGTACAGTAACGCACAACAATAAAGACATACTATAAATAACATTTAAAGAAAAAAACAAAAATAAACATTCGGTAACTATTTATAGACGTAACACTGAGTGCACTGGGACACGAAATTGATTTGCAACTATATTCGAATTCTAAAGGCATTTAATTGCAGATGACCGGGCTTTAATAATAAACAAGGAACTGTAACGATGTGCTTTGGTTTTCTAAGAATTCTTATATATAACTGTCACTCACAAAGCACTCTTTACAAGAAACAAAACACAACTTATGTATAATTGTCACTTACAAAGCACTCTTTACAAGAAACAAAACACAACTTATGTATAATTGTCACTCACAAAGCACTCTTTACAAGAAACAAAACACAGCTTATGTATAATTGTCCTTGACATAGAAATCAGGAATACATTCGTCACTAATGCTTAATTGTCAATCACACTTTTAGAAACAAAACCCCTTGTTTGTTAAAAGGCAATCACACTTGAGATTAGCTTTCTTAATTCAGTAGAAACGGCTCTCAAAGGAAGTAAAATGTGACCTTAATCTTCATTTAAAAGTAGAAGAATTATTTTGTTTAGAATAAATCTTACATTCACATTCATTTTCGCCTCCCAAAATAATCCCAATAATCTTAGACATTTCTTACTTATAAGTGAATATTGAGTATAACAGTAAAAGAAACAAACATCAAAAATTGAAGAAAATTTTAAAAAAACACAGATATCCTCCCAACTTTTGTAAGACATTGCCTCACATCACATTATTATCTCCCCTTCAATAAAAGAAAAACAGTGAAGTATACAGATAAGCAAGAAAACCAAACAACAAAAAGAACAAAGAAACACCACTTGAAATCAGAAGTTTCAGCGTTAGACTAATCCCCCCTTGACAAAAGCAAAGAAAACGAACACCACTTTAAATCAGAAGTGTCAACATTAGACTACTCTCCCCTTGATCCCCTTCCCCACTCACTCTTAATTAAAACAGTTCTCTCCTCATATTACTAAGTAAAAGAACACAGGAACCCTTATCTAATTAACACATTTTCCCCCACTTCAGATTAGGCTAATAATTAGCCTGAATAAACGCTTTCGAAAAGTTAAGTAAAAGAAAATTAAACATAAACTCTCACTCCTGCTAGATATTTTGCATCTCCAATCTCTTCGTCTCTTGTCTTTTTTTCCAAGCTGACACTGACGACTTTAAGATGGCACATTACAAGGCGTGTAGAGTGGGGGTGGGGGTGGCGGTGTGGAGTGGTGGTGGGTGGGCGTGTGAGCAGATGTTGATAGTAGAGAGAGAGGGAAGGAGAGAGAGAGAGACGCTGTTCTGCAAGAGAAGATGCGTCGGTCAGACATTTATTTCCTTTAGCCATGCGTTCTACCTCCAACGGAACTGACATTCACAGAATACTCGTGCGAATTGCAGTTAGGTAGCGCTCGGGCAATTAACGCGCTAAATTTGATAGGAGTCGTGCACTCATTATCTCTAACAGGCAAAACGTACTGGCGTCCAGTCTCCGGGGTTGTATTTCTTTGAAAAGTTGCCATCTTTGGACAGACGTATTTGTCATGTTAATGACAGGCTAGCTTTTTTTTTTTTAACCTAGCAAGCACAGTTATATTAACAACAAAAGAACTCAAACAACAGCGACAACAGTAATAATTTGAGGGACTCTTATTCTTACACTCTCAAATTTTAAGCGCTTAATAATATCCGCCAACACGGACATTATGGACAAGAAAATCAATACTTCGTTACAATGACAACATTGTACAGGTTAGAAAAACCCACGAAATAATGGCAACCCTCCCCCCACCCCAAATAGTTTTCGAGCTGTTCTAACAATTGGATTTTAAATAAATCAACTTTTGTTAGTGAGTTTTGGAATACGATGGACCGCAACGTATGATGTAGACTTAGATCTCAATGTGTTATGGACCTTGAAGGACTGCACTGGATATGAGATACACTAAGATCTCAAAGAGTTTTGGGACTTGAAGGGTGGCAATAGCTGTGAGATAAACTAATATTTATTATTAAGTTATTGAAATTGAACTGCACAAGATGTGAGATAAACCAATTTGCCATTGGGTTATGGATCTCGATGGTCTGAACTGGGTGTGAGATAAACCAATCTGTCATTGGGTTATGGATCTCGATGGTCTGAACTGGGTGTGAGATAAACCAATTTATCATTGGGTTATGGATCTCGATGGTCTGAACTTGATGTGAGATAAACCAAGCTGTCAATGAATTATGGAACTTGATGACTGCACTAGGTGTGAGATAAATCAAGTTGTCAATGGGTTATGGAACTTGATGAATTACACTGGATGTGAGATAAACCAAATGAATTATCGAACTTGATGGGCTGAGAAACACCTTCAAGTTACGGCTTTTTCCATAGAGGTCCTGAAATATTTTTGCATGATCAATAATCTCACTTCTAACTCTTTCCAGTCTCATTTATCCCTGTGTCAAATATGGAGACGTCAGCAAGTTCAGACTTCTTAAGGGGGATTACTCTTAGAGCCGCAGAAACTCACCATAACCCCACAACTTTTAGACGTACTCTTCAGTTGATTACTGTTAGATTATATTTTTATACTCTTCAGTTGATTACTGTTAGATGATTGTTTTTTTTTATACTCTTCAGTTGATTACTGTTAGATTATTGTTTTTTTTATACTCTTCAGTTGATTACTGTTAGATTGTATTTTTATACTCTTCAGTTGATTACTGTTAGATTATTGTTTTTTTTATACTCTTCAGTTGATTATTGTTAGACTATTTTTAAAAAAAATACTCTTCAAATGATTACTTTATTTTAGATTATTTTTTGTACCCTTCAATTGATTAACTAATTTTTATGCTCTTCAGTTGATTACTGTTAGATCATTTTTTGTACCCTTCAATTGATTAACTAACTTTTATGCTTTTCAGTTGATTACTGTTAGATCATTTTTTGTACCCTTCAATTGATTAACTAATTTTTATGCTCTTCATTTGATTACTGTTAGATCATTTTTTGTACCCTTCAATTGATTATACTATTAGATTATTTTATTTATACTCTTCGGATGACTACAATTAGATTTTTAAAAAATGTTCATTGATTTATAATTTTATGGAACTCCAGAAATTAGTTTTGTCTTTATAATAAACAGTTAAGTTGACACAAATTATCAAAACAATATATTTTCCTTCTTCTGTATGCATAAATAGCAGTTTCCCTATGAAGCGTTGTTACAAAGTAGACTGTGTCGAGAATGATGAAACAATTATTTACTTTCTTACGTTTGCGTTATTTGTCTCGCCGTCAGGGTCACTGAAAATTCTCCTTAAAATCCTGGATGACAGCGCACGTGCCAAACTGCTGCCAGCGGAGTTAATGAGCAAGATTGTCGCCCTTTACCACTTAGCTAAAGATGTCAGCGACTCAGCTGAACCGTACATAGCCAAGTACGAACCGGCATATTACGAAAGTAAGTCCTCTTTTAGCTGTAATTTTGTATACATAAATTACGTTTTATGAAAACGTGACATTTGTGCCTAGATCTTCGTGCATTGTATTAAATTAATTATTTATTTGTCCTATAATAGTGTGCTGGTCACTGACCTTGTAAATTGTATGAGAGTGATCTGGTAACTGCGTTATTGCTATATATCACCTGAGCCATCTTGTTGTGGTTGTCACTGTTGTACATACATGCCTAATTGCAGTCGTGGTCGCTGCTGTACATGTATGTCTAACTCCAGTGGTGGTTGATATTATACATGTAGGCCTAATTGCACTGGTGGTCACAGTTGCACATATACGCTTAACTGATGTGGTTGCCACTGTTGTACATGTAGGCCTAAGCTGTGGTTTTCACTGTTGTACATGTAGGCCTAGGCTGTGGTTTTTACTATTGTACATGTAGGCCTAAGCTGTGGTTTTCACTGTTGTACATGTAGACCTCACTGCAGTATCGAACAGCAAAAGAACTGACAAGGCGGATTTTTATCGAACGTCCGATGACTTACGTTGTAGGTGTGGTAACAGTTGTAAACTAATTTATACATGAGATATTAAATTCCATTGCTTAAAAGTGCGTATACATCGTGGAGCTATTACTGAAGTCTTATTTTCTAATTCTTGATTTAACTGGTGTATCATTGCAATAAATCAGTATGTTTAAAATGTTTCGAAAACATTCTAACAATCACCATGACGGAAAGATTAATTTCAGGTCAACTGGGGTAATCAATTAAACAAAAATAATGTCCGGTGTCTGGTTAATAACTGCAAGTGTTAAAATGCAATCCCAAAGGATATTATAGCATAGTTGCTACTTGACACTCAACTCAAAAGTAGTTGCACGAGTATTTCATTCTACTTGGCACGAGTATTTCCTGCCACGCGACACGAGTATTTCATGCTACCGGACACGCGTATTTCCTGCTACTCGGCACGAGTATTTCATGCTACTTGGCACGAGTATTTCATCCTACCGGACACGAGTATTTCATTCTACCGGACACGAATATTTCAAGCTACTTCTTTTTCTGGTGATTTGAAGGGAGACGAGACTACTAGTATTATACAGACCGAAATTACCAGAATCCTACTTACGAATCATCTGTTTCATCCCGTTGTGTTCATCAATGAACTTAATATCTGATTCAAAGTAATTCTATCATAATTTCTTTCACTCATAATTCCTGTTAAGTGCGGAGAAGGCCAGTTGGTCTGCCCTTCAATTAGCTCATCTTGTCTTCGGACTGAGAAAGGCCAATAAGCCAGCCAGTTGGCCTGTCCTTCAATTGGCTCATCTTATCTTAATATTGAGAAAGAACAGTGACCTACTTCACTTTTAATTAACTCTTTATATTCTTTAATGTATTTAATGAGCTACACTAGTTCACTTTGTTTTAACTCTTTACATTCTTTAACTTATTTCATTGGCTACACTACTTCACTTTGTTTTAACTCTTTACATTCTTTAACTTATTTCATTAGTACACTACTTCATTTTACTTAACTCTTTATATTTTTTCCTATCACTAATTCCTTTACGTCCCATTCCAATTTAGCATCGTTTTTTAATATTATTCTTTCTAATATTCTATAGACTTGCTTCCATCAATACCACTGAATTACATAATGCAAACAAGTCATCCATTTTATTACATTATTCTAACTTTCTTAATTAATCTCTTCGGTTAACCGTTCCTCGCATATTTAGAGGATCGTAGTCCTTCTGGCTATTTTTCTTTTCAATTTTGAATGATTCTGAGATAATATATTTTCCGGGATTACACCTAGGATAGGGTCTAATATGTTTCCCCGAACCATTTCCACCCTGGTAACAAAGTTAACCCAACGCAAGGAACGTTCTTCAAACAAAATGTCTGTAGGGGACATCATCGTCTTGGAAAGACAATCCGGTTTTATTTGTTGCCTGAAGACAGTTTAGCGTTTGGGAACGTGATTAAAAACTTCTGTTCGTCTGTGATTGATAGAAAGTCTCTATGAATCATTTCGCGCAAACACCCATCACAAGAACGTCGAATGCTGACGGATTTTCAAGTGTCCGTCCAAACATGGTGAGTGCATGTGTTTGTGTTCGGTTTGTCTGAACATCCGACCGGCTGCTTGGCCATGTAAACGTCGTTTTCGAATCAGTAACTGCAACATCGAGTGCGCTTTCCTGTCAATAGCTTAGAGGTAGTAATCCGATTTCCTGGGCTTTTGAGTTTTACGTAGAGAGCATCCGCCCCCCCGCCCCCAATGGTGAATAGACAGCTTCATGCGACTTCGCTTTGGATATTTGTCAGCATTGCAAATCTTAGAACTGAAATTTACATTAAGTTATTAAATGCAATGTTTTTAATAATGGATGTATTTAATAATGGATGAATACATTCGCAAAATTGTCTAATGTTTTGCCAATAATTTTCACCTGATTGTGGATATGTTCTAATAATTTCACTTTGGAAATGTTTGATATTTATCATGATAACCACGATCAGCAAATAATAATAGTATTACTAATGATGATAATGGTTAATTTTAAAAAGTGCTTTAGGCGCTTTACAATATCATGTTGGTCTTTTTTAAGCTGATAAATATTAATCAAGCTGCTTTACATTATCATGCAATGCGGGTCTTTTTTTAAGCTGATAAATATTAATCAAGCTCCTTTACAAAATCATGCAATGTGGGTCTTTTTTAAGCTGATAAATATTAATCAAGCTGCTTTACAATGAACGACTACTCTTGGCTGCTTCTGAGAAATGAAATGAACTGTAGTTTCTGTGTGCATAATTCACATTCATTTCTTTCTTAGAATTTACGTCCTCTCCTGTAGTTTTGTGTGATTATTCTTTTGAAATTATTATATTTTTGTTTGCAGTGCATTGTGTCCTAGTTTAGTGCATATTGTTGTCTCTTGTGTATGCAAAGCTTAGCATTCCTCCGTGTCAGTGCGAGAGTTAACAGTACTCAGCTTAGTGTGCACTGCTGTTTGATAAATGTATTTGTGTGTGTGTGTTCGGAAGTCAACGGTTTTATTTCTCACTACTGTTAAGAGATCATCAAAATATATTGATGATTTATTTGTCCGGAACGAACACTTTGGCTAGTGTGTCATCTGAGACAATACACTCGTGACAGGACTAGTCTGAGACATTACACACAAGACGGGACTAGCCTGAGAAAACGCACAGTTCTTAATGAAGACGGAACTAGTCTGAGACAATACATAGTTCTTAATGATAACGGGACTAGTATGAGACAATACATAGTTCTTAATGAAGACGGGACTAGTCTGAGACAATGCATAGTTCTTAATGAAGACGGGACTAGTATGAGACAATACATAGTTCTTAATGAAGACGGGCCTAGTCTGAGACTATACACATTTTTTAATGAAGACTTGACTAGCCTGAGACAATACACAGTTCTTAATGAAGACGGGACCAGTCCGGACTAGTCTGAGAAAATATACATTCTTAATGAAGACGGGACCAGTCCGGACAAGTCTAAGACAATATACATTCTTAATGAAGACGGGACCAGTCCGAACTAGTCTGAAACAATATACATTCTTAATGAAGACGGGGCCAGTCCGAACTAGTCTGAAACAATATACATTCTTAATGAAGACGGGACCAGTCCGAACTAGTCTGAAACAATATACATTCTTAATGAAGACGGGGCCAGTCCGAACTAGTCTGAAACAATATACATTCTTAATGAAGACGGGACCAGTCCGAACTAGTCTGAAACAATATACATTCTTAATGAAGACGGGACCAGTCCGGACAAGTCTGAGACAATACACAGTTCTTAATGAAGACGGGACCAGTCCGGACTAGTCTGAGACAATATACATTCTTAATAAAGACGGGGCCAGTCCGGACTAGTCTGAGACAATATACATTCTTAATAAAGACGGGGCCAGTCCGGACTAGTCTGAGACAATATACATTCTTAATAAAGACGGGTGTCACGTGCAGGGTTTTATATAATGTCGCAGTATTAGACTCAGAATTATTCATCATGAAATTTATTATATTAGCTCTAATACTGACAACAGCCCAGGCAGTCCAATCTGCCCTTCAATCTCTATTTTAGACCTCTTCCTTGGGACCCTTATTCCTCTAACATAGAGACAGACTAATTAGCTGACGTGCCTTCAGTTGGCAATGTTATCTTTCCCTTTGATTAATTATGACTTATTCTTCTCGGTCAAACTAACAAATTCACCAATATGTGGGTTTAAGGTAACAAAAACAAAGAAGATTTAAAAATAACAATTAAAAGAGACAATAGAATTCTATTTCCAAAACACAGGTGGAGACCGTCTATTTACTGTCCCAAAATTAACATTCGTTTATCTGATTATTGTTCATCTGGTTCATCAACTTTGAGAACAGTCACTTTATCTTTGTGCTGTATGACGTAACTTTGAGAGCAGTCACTTTATCTTTGTGCTGTATGACGTAACTTTGAGAGCAGTTACTTTATCTTTGTGCTTTATGACGTAATTTTGAGAGCAGTTACTTTATCTTTGTGTTTTATGATGTAACTTCGAGAGCAGTCACTTTATCTTTGTGCTTTATGACGTAACTTTGAGAGCAGTTACTTTATCTTTGTGCTTTATGACGTAATTTTGAGAGCAGTTACTTTATCTTTGTGTTTTATGATGTAACTTCGAGAGCAGTCACTTTATCTTTGTGCTTTATGACGTAACTTTGGGAGCCACCACTTGATCTTCGTGTTTGATGACGTAACCTTGAGAACCATCATTTGTTCTTCACGTTTTTCATCCAAAGTGGCATTACATAGCAATACTTAAAATAGGAATTAAATTACAAATATTAAACAAAAAAATACATTGCAAAACATAAAAGACCAATCACATAATGAAATTTAAAACAAAAATTATATATCAACGCTTATAGGATGAATTACATATAAAAACTTTAAAAGAGGAATTACATAACATATTTTACACGAGGAATTACATAAAAAATTAAAAGAGGAATTGCATAACAAAACTTAAACAAGAAATTACATATGAAAACTGAACAAAGTAATTACATTACAGAACTTTAAGAAGTTCTCACATAATAAAACATTAAAGAGGAATTGTTTAACTATATCTACAAGAATAATTGAATTATATAAATCTTTTAAAAAATCATTTTATTCGAAAATGTAATATAAGAATAAACTTTAAAAAGGAATTACATAAGCAAATTCACATGTTTAAAAATAATATTTACGGTGGTTTTACCCAAAACTTTTCAAAATGCATTCCATGGCTAAACAATATCAGAGGGAAAAAAACATAAGCGTAAGAAAATAAATTCATTGAAATAATGTTTAGAGCAAAAGATTATATAATTACAAGTCAATTTTAAAGCATAAATTAAATACAAATTACAAAATTAAACAAGAAATTAGGAACCCATAAGAAAAGTTTAAAGTTTAAATTAAATAACATAACTGAAAAGAGGAATTACATAAGAATACTTAAAGTAAATGTTACATAACAAAACTAAAAATAATACATAAAGTAAATATTACATAACACAACTAAAAATAATACATAAAGTAAATATTACATAACACAACTAAAAATAATACATAAAGTAAATATTACATAACACAACTAAAAATAATACATAAAGTAAATATTACATAACACAACTAAGAATAATGCATAACAAAACTAAAAAGAGGAATTACATAATGCATTTAAAGGCTTACGTAATGCTACAAATCATTCAATTAAAAATATAATATTAATTTTTAAATCAAAATTTCTAGAAAAACCTTTCACCGATTTTGTAAAAAAGAGCTTTTAACACTATCTATGTCGGGGATAATTGTTCTTGTTAAACAAAATGCTCTACAAATCTTCTTTTATCTATTTTCGGCTGCAACCACATCGACAGCCTCTAGAACACTACAAAGCAATATCGATGTTTTGAGTCACCATTACAACGATGGAAATTGCACGGAAGCATGAAAAGATTGATGTTGTAAAACCGGTGGACTGACAGAAAATTTTGACAGTATTGATTGACAGTTGAACAACAAAATACATTTGTGGAATCTCAGCCCACGATAAATTAACTTTCATCCTTTATCTTTCCAGCATCACAGTCTTGCCTGGAAGTTTTCGTTTGTTTCCTTGTTTGTATAATTGTTCAGTTGTCTTGTGTGCGTTGTAAACAATAGGGCCGTAATGAATTTATTGGGTCACATATGTACTTAGAAACAACAGTGCCATAAGTGAGTTTATTGGGTCACAAAGGTACTTATAAACAACAGTGCCATAAGTGAGTTTATTGGGTCACATAGGTACTTAGAAACAACAGTGCCATAAGTGAGTTTATTGGGTTACATAGGTACTTAGAAACAACAGTGCCATAAGTGAGTTTATTGGCTCACATAGGTACTTAGAAACAACAGTGCCATAAGTGAGTTTATTGGGTCACAAAGATACATTGAAAACAACAGATCCTGGTTCACAAAGGTACTTTGAAAACAAAAGAGCCTTGATGAGTCTACTGGGTCACAAAAGTACTTATAAAACGACAGAGCCTTGAGTTTACTGGGTCACATACGTACTTATAACACAACAGAGCCTTGAGTTTATTGGGTCACAAAGATACTTATAAACCAAAAGAGCCTTGAGTTTATTGGGTCACAAAGGTATTTAGAAACCAACAGAGCCTTGAATTTATTGGGTCACAAAGGTACTTAAAAACCAACAGAGCCTTGAATTTATTGGGTCACAAAGGTACTTAGAAAAGGACAGAGCCTTGAGTTTATTGGGTCACAAAGGTACTTTGAAAATAACAGCGTGAATGAGTTTATTGGGTGAAGAAGGTACTTAGAAAAGAACAGAGCCTTGAGCTTATTGGGTCACAAAGGTACTTTGAAATGTAATGAGTTTATTGGGTGAAGAAGGTACTTTGAAATGTAATGAGTTTATTGGGTCACAAAGGTACTTTGAAATGTAATGAGAATATTGGGTCACAAAGGTACTTTGAAATGTAATGAGAATATTGGGTCACAAAGGTACTTAGAAAACGTTTGCTGTATTGCTCTACTTCGTTTCTCGTTTAATTCAGCAATAGCTTCGATTTGAAACTATGTTTAGAAATACTAAGTTAATCAGTCTATTCTGCCTCTCGCCAGCGTTCCTTTTAGAATAGAGATATAGATAACAAATATTTATAAGATGTATTATGTATTATTTTATTATTCACTTTCGATTTCTATAGTAAAGCAATACGTCTATCGCAGGATACACGTTATGAATGCATTTCTGACTAACTGTAACGAAGTGGATCTAACTGTAACGAAGTGGATCTCTAGATTAACTCCACACAACAGCACGTGACAAGTATACACACTACACGTGAAAAGTAAACACAGCACGTGACAAGCAAACACACAGCAATAGAAAAGAAACTCGCAGTCAGTCCATGGTGGACTTGAATGTGGAGTCAGTCCACACCACTGGTCGGCAAAGTCAGAGGGGACTTTAAGTTAAAATGCTAAGACTGTTGATTTATAGTGCGACAATGAAAACATTAATACACGGCAACTGAGCCACAGTTGTTTCACAAAATAACTTTTGACAAGCTCTTCTTCAATTGCACGTGCGCCAAGGACAAAGAGGACGCACACTTTGAAAATGGTAGAGATTGATGAGAACGTGTCACATGAATGAATAGCAAAGATTTTTTGACAGTTTTAAATGGTAGAGAATGATGAGAACGTGGCTCGTGCATGAATGGCAAAGATGTCTTGGCAGTTTTAAATGGTAGAAATTGATGAGAACGTGTCACATGAATGAATAGCAAAGATTTTTTGACAGTTTTAAATGGTAGAGATTGATGAGAACGTGTCTCATGAATGAATAGCAAAGATTTTTTGACAGTTTTAAAGGGTAGAGAATGATGAGAACGTGGCTCGTCGGCAATGAAAACGGTTATTATTATAATCTTTCATAACTAATTGCAAGTGATGAGAATATTAATTTTATTATTAATGATCTCACTTGGTGGATATGCGGGCGCTGTAAACGTTTTCTCTCTTCCAAAACATAAAACAACCTTTACGGTCACATAATATTTTCCGTGAGAGGAAAATTTCTTACTAAAGGAGAAGACAAATCTGACTTTAATCTATATTTAGCGAGCCCCATCCACCACTTTCTTCTCCAACATAAAATTATTATCAATATGTATAAGAAGGTCAATAAATTTAACAATAAATGTATTAAATGAATAATCAAATATACATAAGACAATTACAATGAAATAAATTACTTGACATCAATATTCCATGAACTAACGTTTGGATATTTTTATTAAACAGTCTATCTCTATATAAAAAATATAAGTACAATTCAAAAATAGATTCAATACAAATCGCAGATTATCAGAGAATAGAAATGGAGTTATTAGACCTAGGTTAATATAATCTTTTACATGACCTGGATTAATTACTGCTTGTAACTGTTTTTGTAATTACTGCTTCACTTGCTTTTGCAACAATGTCATAATGTCACAATGTCTTCGTGTCAGCACGTGTCTCCCACCACACACCTTGAAAACATTGACACACACTTTCCTCTCAAACTGCTTGAACATTCTGCTCACCATGTCTATTTCTTCAAGCAGAACATGATCTTAATAATTCTGGTACCTTCAATGTACTAGAATTTTCAAGAATGCACCCAGTGTTCTTTGCTCTGATACCTCAAAAGTGTGTAGTGTACTCCCTTATGCTTACCCACACCACAACAGATGTTTCCACATCTCCCCGATCACTCAGGTTTATAGCTGGTGAACACATGGACTTGAAACTTGAAGCTTGAAACTCAACACTCAAGACTCAAGGTGAAACTCAAAAGTCAAAAGGCCACTTGCTCCCTGTAAAATATAAATAAGGAGCAAACCTTAGTTTCCTGTTCATCACAATATAACTCCACTCCACCTCACACTCCATTTTCACTTACAATTTCCTGCAATAGTATTCATTAGCACGATGCATACACATGGTACAATAAGTACAGCTTATCGAAGTCATGTTTCTCTTAGCAAACTATATGTGAACAGCCAACTTGTAGTAATAAAAGTCACATCACATAATACATCGCTACATAAGTATAATATATCAATAGCGATAATGCATGAAATGTTTCTAAGTCTATTCTCTCTCAAACAGTCAGTTTTACTCACCATCAAGTGAACAACTGCCTTTCAAAGCCAGACTTCTTCCTTCCACTCCAAATTCAGAAGTGATTAGAGAGCAGAGAATTTTCTACAGCAAGTGAACTTCTTAAACTTAGCCCATTTAGCTAGTCCGTTCTCATAAATAATAATCATTCGATAATGGAAAACTACTCACTCAGAATGTATTATGTCAGCAATCTAGAATATTCTTGCCTCGAGCTGTTTATTTTAAATCAGACACTATCAAAAATGACACCATAAGGATTGCCCAAGGTCAGGTTACTCTGACAATTTAACAATTAATATAACAATTTAAATTTAAAATAGGGAGAGGCAAATTTACTCTGCACATATACCCCTCCTCCTTTTGAGATGTTAACCATCCTGTGGAACATCTACTCTATTAAGAGTAAATTTGAAACATTACCAGTGAAGTTTCCACCTCAACATGAAAAGAATGCTATTCACGAGACAAAATTCTATGTTGGTTTTAAAATGTATAAATAATTATTCATAAGACGAAATAAAATATATGTCAGTTTTAAGACATGCACTTAGTTAAAGACAGTTGTTGAGTCTCAATTTACTAAAGACTGCACACCTCACCTCACTTAAGACTTTATGGGTCATGGCTCATTTCAGATTATGTATGCGCCTGACTCAATTAAGATTACATATCCTGACTCATTTAAGACTATCTAAGAGTCTCGTTTCACTTAAGACTCTTGTGAGCTCACCTTACTTTAAAATCTTGTGAATCTCTGCCTACTTAAGATTATTTGTAAGTCACAACTCACTTTATGTTTCGGCTCTTATAAGACTGCACACCTCTGCTTACTTACGACTGCACACTTCCGCTCGCATAAGACTGCACACCTCGTCTTACTTACGACTGCACACTTCCGCTCGCATAAGACTGCACACCTCGGCTTACTTACGACTGCACACTTCCGCTCGCATAAGACTGCATACCTCGGCTTACTTACGACTGCACACTTCCGCTTGCATAAGACTGCATACCTCGGCTTACTTACGACTGCACTCTGCGGCTCACCTAAGGATTGCATACCATTGTGTTACTCAAGACTGCATGTGTGTGTCTGGTTCACTGAAAAATGTGTGCGTGTCCTGACCCACTTAATACTATGTGCGTGCCTTGACTCACTTTAAAACAATGTGCGTGTGCCTATGGCAACAGAAGATTATTGAATGATATTAATGGCCATGTACCGGTCGACTTTACTACAGCACTGACGTCACTATCCGAGTATGAATGGAATTTCTTAAATTGTTAACAGCATTCAAAATAATTGCCTCTCTTTCAAAAGCAAGTAGAGTTTACACCATCAGCAGCGAGAATAGGCGAATACCTCCCTATCACCACCCTTCCCCCAAAATGACGTCTTAGCACTTCATTTATGACGTAAGTTATCCTTTGCCTGATTCGTAGATTACCGGAAGAGTCGATTGAGGACAAGCACATCCTGTGTTGTAGGATGAAGACTTGCTTTTTTGTCAACATTTTAATAAACATTATGAAGCACGGTTGTGCGAGTGAGATTTTGTGAAGTAAGGAACGTGGTTGTACTAGTGAAATTGAGAAGTAAGGAACATGGTTGTACTAGTGAGATTGTGAAGTAAGGAACATGGTTGTACTAGTGAGATTGTGAAGTAAGGAACGTGGTTGTACTAGTGAGATTGTGAAGTAAGGAACGTGGTTGTACTAGTGAGATTGTGAAGTAAGGAACGTGGTTGTACTAGTGAGATTGTGAAGTAAGGAACGTGGTTGTACTAGTGAGATTGTGAAGTAAGGAACGTGGTTGTACTAGTGAGATTGTGAAGTAAGGAACGTGGTTGTACTAGTGAGATTGAGAAGTAAGGAACATGGTTGTACTAGTGAGATTGTGAAGTAAGGAACGTGGTTGTACTAGTGAGATTGTTAAGTAAGGAATATGGTTGTTCTAGTGAGAAGCAAGGAATGTGGTTGTACTTGTGAGACTAAACTCGTGGCCAGTGTGTCTATGTGTAAAGTCTTGAACAGCAGCATAATACACTTCCCAGCCCTTCCGTTAAGTATTGGCGTATGTCTCACAATTAATCGTGACAGTATAGGCACGTGTGTGTGTGTGGGGGGGAATCGCAGACGACAGAATGATTGAAAATTTTAATTTGAATTATTTTCATGATTAACACACTTTAACACGTATCTTTTTCAACAAGTTGTAATTGTATTTGATAGGGTATTTTTTCTTTTTTTAATTTTTGTCATCATCTCTCCTTTTTTATTTTTAAATAAAATTTGCTGAAGAGCATGAATAATAATTCAAAAATATTTTTATTTGTACAGTGCATGCGTAAGAATTTAAAATATATTTTTTGCTTAAGAGCATGCACAATAATTCTATTATATAGTTTTATTTGCTGAAGAGTATGCATAATATTTCTATATATTTTACTTTGTAGAAAGGCATGATAATAATTCTGTGACACAACGCTACCCTAGTATTAGTTATGGCTATTATCATTAATCATCCATACTAATTACAAAATATGAGAATCTTAATTTATGTTATTAATAATTTTCCAGAAGACACCACTCATCTCTCTTACTTGGCGGATATGCGGGCGCTGTAAACGTTTTCTCTCTTACACAACATTAAAGACAAACATTTACCGTCACACAATATTTCTATAGGTGGAAAATTTCTTACCAAGGGAAAAGATAAATCCGTCTTTTAACTTATATTTAGCAATCCTCCATCCACAACGTATGTTTATCAATATGCATAAGAAGGTCAATAAATGTATTAAACCAAAAATCAAATACACAACATAGAATCAAAGAAGATTATATTTACATCATTTCAGCAGTCAAATGAAATTACACACACACAAACACACACAATCTCACACAATCTATCCTAGATAGATCCAACAACCCCAGCCAAAACCCAAATAAAAGACTATGTACCATCTTGCTGGACATCGTGAAGGTGTACCTTTGCTCTGGCAATACTGGCCTCTTAAACAAACTAAAACAAGAAGGGATAACAGTGAATGTGTTTTTAATAATCAAATCCTTTCTAGAAAATAGAGAAAAAGTCGAGGGCGTAATCTCCGATTATCACCCACTTATCTCCGATTATCACACTGATCTGGAGAAGTTATCTCCGATTATCACCCAGTTGATAACGACGACTCACAAATCAGTGTTATCAGCCCCTCCCCACTTTACATAATAATGGTAGCTGACCTAAACAAATTCGTAAGTGACCTAAACACCCTAGGACAATTAGCAGATGACACTCCTCTATAGGAGAAAGTCACTCACAAAGAGGTCAATAAGAGAAGCAGGATTTCAGGAATATAACAAATACAAAATTATTTAACTAAATGGTATATCAACAACGGTTTATAACTAGCTCTAACAAAAAACAGAAGCCATAATTTTCCAAAACAAATCAAGAACCAAGACAAAATATCCTAAATTAAAAGTAGATGGTATTGAAGTAGATTACCAGCCAACATTTAAATTCCTAGGGGCGACATTCCAAGAAAACCTCCAATAGAACACGTCAGTCTAACTCTAAACAAATGCTGAATAGCCGTTCAACACTTCCACCACGCAGAACGCCTTGCTTGATGGAACAGGCCCGGTTCTATTCCCATCAACAAGGCCATCAAGCACACCAATCGCAGGCTACCTTTTTATCACGTGATCAGTCGTCATTCCAAGATAGCAGTTTTCGTCGACAATTCAGTGCCCACTTCAAGGATTTCTAGAGACAAAACGGAAAAATGTATCATGTTGTACAGAGATCGAGGGATTCTTTGGAACCCAAAACAACACCTGCTTCCATTAAACGAGAGCCGTTGTCACAGCTGTTATTGCTCATGAAATAAGTTTATCTTCTGATGATAGCTCACTGACAGAAATTTCGTAGTTCGCGGGCCATTTAGTGCAATAGCATATGTTTTTGTCACATGATATCTTGACACGTGACCACATTTACATACAATCAAATTTAGATTTTGCTGCTTGATCCGTGTAGCATAGCGTCATGCAATTGTTGTTCAAGTGTTCGATGGAAATGATTGAACATGTGACACCCACTTAAGAAGGCTCTTTATCTTGTGACTGCTATATGGCGCTTGGTAACGGATATCCGATTAAGGTGTCTTCTTTTGTCAAAGTATCATAAAGAAACCGCTAAGGTGTCGTTATTCATCTCACCATCCTCAAAGTGTGGTGGGCATAAACCTTGGCAATGTGCGACCATTTCATGGTTGGGCGGAAGATATCGACAGATGTGAAATTCTAGACAAGTATGCGCAAACACTGTAAGACGCGCCAATGATGTCGGTAAACACTCAACTAGTCACACTAAATTGTTCAGCTTCATCTACACTCGACTAGTCACACTAAATTGTTCAGCTTCATCTACACTCAACTAGTCACACTAAATTGTTCAGCTTCATCTACACTCAACTAGTCACACTAAATTGTTCAGCTTCATCTACACTCAACTAGTCACACTAAATTGTTCAGCTTCATCTACACTCAACTAGTCACACTAAATTGTTCAGCTTCATCTACACTCAACTAGTCACACTAAATTGTTCAGCTTCATCTACACTCAACTAGTCACACTAAATTGTTCGGCTTCATCTACACTCAACTTGTAATACCAAATTATTCAGCTTCAGCTACACTGAGTTAGTTCGACTCTTTTTATACAAGAGTAATCGCTGTTTGTTCAGATCAAGTATTCTATGACAGCCGCTTTAAAAAAAAAATTGTAACTTGTTCAGCTTTACGTACATTATGGACTAGGGTAGTCGCTCTTTGTTCAGCGTTACATACACTAGGGACTAGGGTAGACACTGTTCAGCATTACATATACTAGGGACTAGGGTAGTTTCTGTTCAGCATTATTTATACTAGGGACTAGGGTAGTCTCTGTTCAGCATTACATATACTAGGGATTAGGGTAGTCTCTGTTCAGCATTACATATACTAGGGACTAGGGTAGTCGCTCTTTGTTCAGCGTTACATATACTAGGGACTAGGGTAGTCTCTGTTCAGCATTACATATACTAGGGACAAGGGTAGTCGTTCTTTATTCAGCGTTAGCTACACTAGTGACTAGGGTAGTCGTTGAAATGAAAGAAACGGTTAGTTGTAATGAACAATTGACTAAAAAATTATCTACAGATTGTTCAGTGAAAGTCACGATCCCTATAAAGTAAATTCAGTCTTAGGGCTACCTGTTTTTATCATGAAAATGAGAGTTTTAGAAAGAGGAAAAGTATATAACACATTGACCTGATATCTGTTCTGTTTTCATCCTAGCAATACTTGTCTTAAGTCTCTCTCAGGATATAGGTCTACTTGTCTTAAGTCTCTCTCAGGATATAGGTCTACTTGTCTTAAGTCTCTCTCAGGATATAAGTCTACTACTGGTCTCGCACGTTTGATTCTGGTGCGATCTCCTAGCACCGTTATTTAGACTGGTCTACGTAGAGGGGTCGTTGTGTCCTTTCCTCTGATGTTTGCAGTCGCACGTCGTGTCATGGGAACCAGTCAGTGTCTAGAGATATGGCCTTGAGGCATTACTAATAGCATATAACTACAACTGTCTGGAGTAATGACCTTTGAGCATTATATATAGCACGTAACCACGACTAAGTGTCTGGAGTAATGGCCTTGAGGCACTATAAATAGCATGTAACTATGACTAAGTGTCTGGAGTAATGGCCTTGAGGCACTATATATAGCATGTAACCACGACTAAGTGTCTGGAGTAATGGCCTTGAGGCACTATAAATAGCATGTAACTATGAATAAGTGTCCAGAGTAATGGCCTTGACGCACTATAAATAGCATGTAACTACGACCAAGTGTCCAGAGTAATGACCTTGAGGCACTATAAATAAATGTAACGACTACTAAGTGTCCAGAGTAATGGCCTTGAGACACTATAAATAGCAGGTAACTACGACTAAGTGTCCAGAGTAATGACCTTGAGGCACTACAAATAGCGTGTAACGACGACTAAATGCATTCCAAACGATCATTTTAATAGCTAGGTTATTGCAATGTTTCTAAAAATAAAGATGATGAAAATAATTATAATTCTTAAATAATTAAATAAATATGGCCGGCAATTGCTCCGTCACGTATACAACAATGAGAACGGCTATACTGTAGTGAAGCATGAGTGTGAAGCTCATTGTGAATGGATATACTGCAGTGAGATTTGAACGTGATGCTAATTATAAATGACTATTGCTTGAATTTCATGTTCACTGGATGCTAATTATAAATGACTATTCCTTGAATTTCATGCTCACTGCATCATTCGAGAATTTAAATTTTGTTGCAGGAATAGGGTCAACCATTCGAGAGGGACTTTGGGAGGTAGATTACCCTTGGCGGCGCCTGCCCCTGCCTGTGTCCTTGTGGGCTTACAAGAAGGAAGAAGCCATGACCGAAACGGACTCAGACGACTGTTTAACCGAGCTCTTCGGAACTGGGTGAGTTCTTGGCGTGACGTCTGCAACCAGGCAGTAAACACGTCACTGATATGACTAATACAGCTCTAGGGTCCTGGGTGAGTTCTTGGCGTGATGTCTGCTATTAGGCTGTAAATGCACCACTGATATGACCAATAGAGCTCTTTGGGCATTGGTTGAGTTCTTGGCGTGACGTCAACTATTAGGCTGTAGACATCTCATTGATTGGACTGTTGTAACAAAACTCTTTGGTGCTGGCTGAGCTCTTGGCGTGACGTCTTTTATGACGCTCTGATCACGTCGCTGATTGGACTATCTAACAGAGCTCTCACATACTGGGTGAATACACGGCGTGATGTCTGTTATTACGTTGTGGCCACGCGACTAACATTTCTCTCTAAAGGAGTTCTTTGTTGCTGGGTGAGTTCTTAGAGTGACATCTATTATGACGCTGTAATCACGTCATTGATTGGTGTTACTATGATGTGACTATACACCCGATTTCTACCAGTACGATGTGACAGGTCACTGATTTCTGTACGTATGATCTGACGTGTTATTGTAATTACAAATGTGACCGCTGCACTGATTTTAGTTACGATGACATGCTATCCTTTGCTTCTTTGTTATTAGGTCACGCCGTCAATGACTTCTATGGCAACACGGATACACATATTTGTTAAGATCAGTTGCTTGTATTCAAAATATATTTCATCGTCATCACTGCTAGCTTGTTGATAGTATCTCGTCATCACTGCTAGCTTGTTAGATAGTGTCATGGCATCACTGCTAGCTTGTTAGATAGTGTCATGGCATCACTGCTAGCTTGTCAGATAGTATCATGTCATCACTGCTAGTTTGTCAGATAGTATCATGTCATCACTGCTAGTTTGTCAGATAGTATCTTGTCATCACTGCTAGCTTGCCAGATAGTATTTTGCCATCACTGCTAGCTTGTCAAGTAGTATCATGTCATCACTGCTAGCTTGTCAGGTAGTATCATGTCATCACTGCTAGCTTGTCAGATAGTATCATGTCATCACTGCTAGCTTGTCAGATAGTATCATGTCATCACTGCTAGCTTGTCAGATAGTATCATGTCATCACTTTTAGCTTGTCAGATAGTATCATGTCATCACTGCTAGCTTGTTAGATAGTATCACGACTTTCTAAATAGGCAGTCAAATAAATATCTCAAAACAGCGAGACATGTTCTTGACATGTAAAGTCTTTAAGGACATGTAAACCCAACATTGACCCATATTAATCATGACACCGAAAAAACCTACTGACAGTCATTTTCTCATCAACAAGTAATTAAGTAGAAAACGTTGTTTCGACGAAACGTACATAAAACTGCAAAGTTTGACCTGACTGACTGACTGACTGACTGACACAGGAAGTGCATACGACCGGAGACCGATTTCGCGCGACATTTGACCAAGTGCGTGACCTAAAAAGCGCTCCCACAAAACACGTGACCTAAAAAGCGCTCCCACAAAACACGTGACCTAAAAAGCGCTCCCACAAAACACGTGACCTAAAAAGCGCTCCCACAAAACACGAGACTCAAGCAGCAGTACTACACATAAATATCCATCGCTAATCACTTCTTTTTTCTTGCGAGAGGCAATTCCAGCCAAAGCAGATTTCGCAACAATTGGCCATGTCGGTAAGAGTCGTTCTGAAAAAAGCACGAGGCTCCGCGTGAAACCCAAACTACAAACCTGCCTTACTTCACACGAAGTCAGTGATACTGTCCAACGTGCCTTGCGTTCTTTCTTAAGGAGGATTTGGTCAGAGGGCTGAAAAGATTAGGCCCTCTCTGGTTCGTGAAATGGAAAGATTTCTGACGAGATCAAAGGCTTAAATGTATGCATTACGGGCAGCTGAGAGAGCGTGTGGGTCACGGGCAAGGATTCGTGACGAGTTAAAGTCTCGGAAGTCTCAAGGTTGGCAAGCAGAAAAGCTTTACAATTAAACATCGCATGAATACTGATACCTCTCGACTAGCCTTCTAAGACACGATTGATTGCCCCCCCCCCCCTTCCACTCCTTGAGGTGCTCAGTATTGACGTCCATTTCCTTTCATCAGAGATTTATGAGCCACTGCCTGAGTGTTATCGGTATAGATTTGTGAGCTACTGCCTGAGTGTTATCGGTGGAGATTTGTGAGGTACTGCCTGAGTGTTATCGGTATAGATTTGTGAGGTACTGCCTAAGTGTTATCGGTGGAGATTTGTGAGCTACTGCCTGAGTGTTATCGGTGGAGATTTGTGAGCCACTGCCCGATCGTTATCGTAGAGACTTGTGAAGTACTGCCTAATTATTATCGTAGGGACATTTTGAGGTACTGCCTAATTATTATCGATACAGACACTTAATGTACTGCCTGATTGCTATGGCTATAGATTTGTGAGGTACTGCCTGATTGCTATGGCTATAGACTTGTGAGGTACTGCCTGATTGCTATGGCTATAGACTTGTGAGGTACTGCCTGATTGCTATGGCTATAGATTTGTGAGGTACTGCCTGATTGCTATAGCTATAGACTTGTGAGGTACTGCCTGATTGCTATGGCTATAGATTTGTGAGGTACTGCCTGATTGCTATGGCTATAGATTTGTGAGGTACTGCCTGATTGCTATGGCTATAGATTTGTGAGGTACTGCCTGATTGCTATGGCTATAGATTTGTGAGGTACTGCCTGATTGCTATGGCTATAGATTTGTGAGGTACTGCAGCATTTCTGTTCGTAACAGATTTATAATTTTATTTTACTATGTACAATGGCATCTTCTTAACAGAATATAAATTCTATCATTCTAAGATTACTATCAGAATGATCGCTATCAGTAAGATAACCTAACGTTTATATGTTGAATATACATTTGTAGTAAATTTGTGAGGTAAATGCGTTCATGGCAGAGTTTTGGTTTTTATCCACTGTCTAGGCCTAACTACCTCTTGGTTTTTTTTTGGTTTTTTTTTTTAAACTTCTTTCTTCTTTGAGGCTGTGGAAAGTTGATGGGAAGATTCTGATTTAAAATTATTGACAGACAGATGTTCAATAAAATTTAGAAACTAGTATTTCTAATTAAACAAATTTACCATGAACGGTGATTTTTGTTCATTGTCTCTCCTCTTTACAAAACCATGAACAAATGAACTTACGTACTAGCACACCATTTACATCACATAAACAACAGTCAACAGCATCTATATGGTTTCCATAGAATGATAGATGATGAGGACAAATGTCTCAGTTCAGAGGCAACCTCAGTACTCAGAGACTGTAATATCCAGGTGTTCAGACGAAGGTTTAACGGTTAATAGTAGGCTGTAGCCAACGGCCAAGAATAGCCACTATGGGCCAGGAGGTTAGAAGGAACCAGAATTAGTGGAATGCAATGGAACCAGCAGACAATGGTCTCTGAAAATAATCGATCTACATAAGTCCTCTAACTTCACTCCCATCAAAGAACCAGAAGAATATCGGACAAACAATCTTTCAAGCCAATATTCATTCTCGTCTGAAGATAATTAATAACAAATTCACCTAGACACAATAAAAAAATAATCTAAAATTAATCAAGTATTTATTTAAAAATTATATTTGAAATAGGTGAAAACATTTTTCTTTTAAAAAAAAAAAAATTAAAGATGACCGACCTGCTAATATACTCTGAATTTCTTACGAATTCTCACGCGGGTCACATAGTTCCAAGGCTTCCAATTTCTATTAAAGCAAAAGCTGCTTATTAAGCTGATTTTTTTTTTTAAATTCCCATGGAAGACTTGGGAAACTTAGCAAAAGGATTACTATTGCTTCCAAACATTTTTTTTATATAGTTTTGAAACAAAAAAGTTATTACTAATTTTTTTAAATGTTCTGTTATAAATGCACTTTGCTAATTAAAGTATATTTTTGTTTACGGACTTTGCCGAACTCGAGATTCCGGGTTCCCAAGAGCATCTTCGGAAACATAAACTTGTGACTTCATTATGGCAAAACAAAGTCAGGACAAGGGGGTGGGGGAGGGGTGCGGTAGAAGGGTTAGCGAAATAGGTGGTAGCATATGCGATCAAGTGAATCGCCAGATTTCGAATTTATTATCAAAATGGTTCCCTTATCATTTCGAATCAGATGAAACTGAAAGTGGTTCAGAATACTTTCTTGACACGTACACAGTCCGCGTTGGCAACAGGGATTTAGTCAGTTTCAATGTAAATAGGGGATGTTGTTAGATTTATCGAGCCCGGCAACAACCGTAATTAACTGACCTAATTAATCTAGGTAGTATTTGAATGCTTAGCAAATAGATTTAGTATTTAGAATGCAGATCTAAGTAGTTCCTCCTGCTGAATAACCCACCGATGGAGGGTGTGTGCCAGACTGGTGCGACCTTATTTTTACCGCTCTCCCGCCAGCCCCCCTCACCCCACCCCCCGCTCCACCTCGGAGCGTGTGGGGTCCCACTGGGGCACTCCAGATCAGATAACGTCTGATGACGAAATGATCAACGCAAGCTCCAGTGGTGACGTTAAATGCTATCGATCCTCCTCCCCATTCCCCCCCCCCCCCCCGCTGAATAACTGCTAACGTTTGCTATATAAATATCTAAATGTTTAATATAGTAAAATAATTTGAAAATATTTTGATTTTTCACTCTCACACATACACACACACGCACGCACACGTACACCCACCAAACTATAGCAATAATTTTATTTATTGTACTTTTATTAATGTTAGTGAAGTAATAGGTAGAGATTTTTTTAAAATTTGCTTTTGAAGCATATATAATTCTGTGCTATTAATATTTATTATTAAGGCTGTTGCAAATACTCCTTAACATGGATCTACTAGTTTAGGGGTGTGGTACAAATAAATATTATTAAAAATAAATATATAAATGATGCAATCAGCACTCATAATTTAGAATTATTATGACTATAACAAGCATTTTATAAAAGTATAAATTAATACATAAATTAAGTAATATGCGCAATTTTAAAATACAAAATATATTGCAGTATAATTAAATGTGTTTATAAATCAAATATAGTACGCTCAAATTCATATATTTTCCAGTTATTTAAGAAGACTGGTTTCAGTCTTAGCATGTTATCAACAAATGCAAGTAATACTTAAGTTTCTTGCTATAATCTCTCTGGATAATAATTTCATTTGACTTTGAGAGAATGTCTGGCTTTAAAGTTGAACAGAAGTGTAAAACCAACATCAGTAGTGTTTACATTTCAGAAAATTCTCCTTGTTTAAGAGCACATCACAAATTTAAAATCTCCCCCGCCATTACCATTCTGTAGATTATATAATTTTAATTTGTTCTCGAAATCATTGACAATGCATATAAAGTACAAGTGCATTTTCCAAATTATGGATATACTGGCTGAACTTTATTATTAGTATTAAACTACTAGAAGCAATTTTAATTTCAATTCGTACTTCAGTCAAATATAGTTGTACTTTGTAATTTTTATTATTTATTATTATTAATCTTATGCAAATACTATTTAACTGACTTAGAACTACTAGTAATGACATATATAATATTTGTGGCAGAGTAAATTTGCCTATCCCTGTTTCTAAACTTAAGTGGTTATCTCTTTCATCACATTGAATCTCTGAGAAATAATTACTTCTAGCAACCATGAATTGCATTGGAATTGAAATGTGTAAATGGAGTGTTCACATTTGAGTGAGTTTAAATTACCACGAGCAAATGTGTCCAGAGTAATTAGCATTTTTAAAAATATTGAATCAAAAATTAGAAGAAAAAAAAATAGAACAACCACGAAACACTAACTTCGTGATGATCCCCATTATGTTTCTAATTTTATCCAGCACTGCCAGCAAACGGTGCGCCATTTCCGATAAGTGTTGGAAGCAGATGACGTCTCCTGGTTACAGCCAATACTCACTTACTCACGAGATTTTCTACCTGCAGATCGGTGAGCAGGTGAGTTTTACGGTTAATCGACGAATTTGAATGAGATCTTCTATCAGTAAAATGGTGAGTGATAAGTCAATACAGAAATGTGTGTCAGATTTTCCATTGATAAAATGGTGAATGTTACGGCGAGAAGAGGCATTTTCATAAGATTCATTTCTGCCTAAAAATTTGACAACGATGAATGTTCTAACATCTGCAAGTAGCAATGAGATTAATCAGAAATGTGCATAATTTCGTCAGCTTTTAATGGGTTAATAGATTCCCTGTTTGGAAAATTACAAAATATATTATACACAGACATATCTAAAAATGTATGTCTAAACATATATATACACAGACATATCTAAAAATGTATGTCTGTACATATATTAATTATACATAGACATATCTAAACATGTATGTCTGTACATATACACAGACATATCTAAACATGTATGTCTGTACATATATTATACACAGATATATCTAAAAATGTATGTCTGTACATATACACAGACATATCTAAAATGTATGTATGTACATATATTATATACAGACATATCTAAAAATGTATGTCTGTACATATATTATACTTAGACATATCTAAAAATGTATGTCTGTACATATACACAGACATATCTAAACATGTATGTCTGTACATATATTATACACAGGCATATCTAAAAATGTATGTCTGTACATATACACAGACATATCTAAAAATGTATGTCTGTACATATATTGTTAGAACATATCATTTATATATCATATAAATCTAAAGCATAGAGTGATTTCATTAACCTAATTGCTCTAGAAATTACGAAATGCTGAAAATGTTTTAACTTTTGGAAACAGATTTAAAATTAAATGATTGGATCAGAGTGTTATTATTCATCAATCTTTGCACACAGTACTGATTCTACTATTGCATGACATTACTATCCTAACACACGTGATCTCACTATACCAGGGGTGCACAAACTTTTTAGGCCAGAGGGCCAAATTTCCAATTGATAATGCGTGGAGGGCCGCCACATGGATGGCTCAGTACAAAAAATAACACGAATAATGAAATAATGTGCTTTACATTTGTAATAATGGTAACATCCAAAAGTCCTCTGGGGGCCGCATAGAGCCCTGTCTCGGGCCACATGCAGCCTGCGGGCCATGGTTTGTGCACCCCTGCACTATACTAATGCAATATATTACTATCCTAACACACGTGATCTCACTATACTAATGCAATTCATTACTATCCTAACACCATGCGATCTCGATATATTGATGCAATGCATTATTATCCTAACACACGTGACCTCACTATACTAATGCATGGCATCGTTATTGTATTAATGCAATGACGTGACGTCACAAAACATCGCGCTATAATGCTAAAACACACGACAGTGACATATTTGCCTACATGTCGTCAGTAAACTTACGTAGATAAAGTTATTACACTTACGTGCATAATTTTACATAACGACGCATATAAATTAATTCTGATTATTTTTAATTAGCTCAAGCGTCTCAAACTAACTTTAAACATAAATGTACTGTAAGTTATTATTAACACATGGAGGTTTTTAAATGAAAAACTACGGATTTTCACATTTCAAAACCACACACACTCAAGGCAGCCGCACACCACAAGCGTACCTTTTTACTCTGTAAATATGCGATCGATAAACTGAAAATATCAATTGTAAATTTTAGCCGTTTTAAATATTTAGCGTCAAAATAAAGTTCAGCAAAGATTTCACATTGTGATCATTGTTCCAGTCTGTCGTGGACGAAAACAAATCTATGTAGCACTACCCCCACCCCCACCCCTAACAATTGTTAAGATGTCACACGCGTGAGGAGTATTGGATGCTCGAGAGGTATTGCTCTCCCCTGAGTCTATTGTGCTGGGGATGGTCATGTGGAGTGTGCTGTAGGAAACCGTATAATGATTCTTTGTTTGCCTTTAAACAGTATTGATACGGACGATAGCTGAGAGTAACGTCCCCTAAAGCAAATAAACTACAGATTATTTTTCATTGTTTATGTTCGTGTCATGTCTCGAGAGAACGTTTTCCTGTTGGCTGCTTTTTCAGAAAATGAAATCTATTTGTACAGGAAAAAACTTTCTTCCGTCTCTGTAAAAGCCGAATCTCTTTTAATGATTTAGGGCTGGCATATCTTTTGCATGCTTTTTCTTTCACTATTATATTTCTTTCTCTTCCTGTTATGTTTGAATTAGTAGAACATTTCTTTGAGTGACAGAAAAACGCCATATCTCTGTCTGTCTGTCTGTCTCTGTCTGTCTCTGTCTGTCTGTCTGTCTGTCTCTCTCTCTCTCTCTCTCTCTCTCTCTCACACACACACACACACACACACACACGCACACACTGCAGCTAAAAATTAAGCTATACTGTAACCAGGATGGCCTATATATAAATATATTACGTCGCGACGATGAAAGAAAATTACTGACAAGAGCCTAATAATCCATCTTACAAGTAAACAAGAAGAATAGACATCACTTTCCTTACACAAAGAGGCAAATAGAAATCTCACTAGCATTATATAGAGAAATAATTTTTGTGGTGTAAGACAAGTGAGATATGTATTCTCTCAATTTATGCGTTTCAAGAGAGATATTTATTTCTCTATATAATACTAGTGAGATATCTATTTCCCTCTTTGTATAATGCAAGTGAGATATCTATTTCTTTTTTTGTGTGTTAGACAAGTGAGATATCTATTCTCTCATTTTATGTGTGTCATAAGAAATATTTATTAAAATGATAATTCCTCACAGTGGTAATTCACACAAAGAGAATTAGACATTGCACTGGATGTGCACAATAAGAAGTATAATCACAACGCTCTTCTCAAAAAGAAAATGGGCAAGCATACTTGCAATTCACATATGAACGGACTTTCACCAATATAAATTATTGTTAGAATTGACAGACCTAGATTTCACTAATATAAATTATTGTTAGAATTGACAGACCTAGATTTCACCAACATAAATTATTGTTAGAATTGACAGACCTAGATTTCACTAACATAAATTATTGTTAGAATTGAAAGACAAAAATTTCACTAACATTAATTGTTGCGGGCAGTGACAGACATACATTTCACTAACATTAATTATTGTTGGCAGTGACAGACAAAAAATTATTGTTGGCAGTGATAGACAACATTTTCACTAACATTAATTATTGTTGGCATTGATTTACGGAAATGTCTTCAACATTAATGGAATATTTTAATTTCTTTATACTCTCCGGCACTGATGTCAGATTATCGAGATATTTTGTCCTTGTATCTGAGTAGAACGAATGTTAAATGCTCTCAAAAATAGGAGAAATTATTTATCTTAAATCGGATAATACATGACTATGTTGTCTGAAATGATTCATTGTTAGGTTAGATTTAAAATATTCTATTCAAACATAATCAATATCTTCCAAAGCTACAGATTTCAAACTGATTCGAATTACAAAGTAGAATTATTTATAACTAAATTATGCATAAACTGTTTTTATGCACTTTCGTTAAAGAATCAGTTAAAGTAGTTCAGTCGTACATCCACATCAATATATTTGTTCAGTCAGTTAACAGAACTAATCATCCAGTCAATAAAACGATTGATAAATCAGTGATTTTCTTCTCGATTACTAAGGAAGTGACCTAGAAGAAGACTCAGGTTAACTGAAGAGGAAGATAGATAGATAGATAGATAGATAACTATATAGATAGACAGACAAACAGACAGACAGACAGATAGATAGATAGATAACTATATAGACAGACAGACAGACAGACAGACAGATAGATAGATAGATAGATAGATAGATAGATAGATAGATAGATAGATAGATAGATAGATAGATAGATAGATAGATAGATAGATAGATAGATAGATTACATTCACTAATTTCACGTTCGGTTTTCTGGCCAGTCGCGCAGTTCATGCCTATTTATAGTCGTCATTTCCATATTTTGCAGTCTGGATGTCTACCCTCCATGATCCGGATGATTGTTTTGAACAGTCAAGGAAGTCTGCAGAGACTCCAAGACACATTCTGTGCCAACATTCTTCACGAGGCGTACGGCATTGCCGACGCCAACTTTCCAGACAGACACAAGGATCTTTTCATGGAGCAAGGTGAGGGGTAGTCACGAGGATCTTTTATGGAGCAAGGTGAGGGGTAGTCACGAGGATCTTTTATGGAGCAAGGTGAGGGGTAGTCACGAGGATCTTTTATGGAGCAAGGTGAGGGGTAGAGGATCTTTTCGTGGAGCAAGGTGAGGGGTAGTCACGAGGATCTTTTATGGAGCAAGGTGAGGGGTAGAGGATCTTTTATGGAGCAAGGTGAGGGGTAGTCACGAGGATCTTTTCATGGAGCAGGTTGAGGCAGGACACAAGGACCTTTTCATGGAGCTGCGTGAGGTAGGACACAAGGACCTTTTCATGGAGCTGCGTGAGGTAGGACACAAGGACCTTTTCATGGAGCTGCGTGAGGTAGGACACAAGGACCTTTTTATGAAGCAGCGTGAGGTAGGACACAAGGACCTTTACATGGAGCAGGATAAATGGGGAGAAGCAATGACATTTTCATGGAGCTTTTTAAGGGGGGGGGGGGAGGACACAAGGAACTTTAAACAGAGCAGGGTGGTGGGGGAGACAGGAGTGCCTTTTAATGGAGCCGGGTGAGGGGAGGGGGCACAAGGATCTTTCCATAGCGAAGGATAAAGGGGACAATGTGGGTCTAGCCATTTTGCATTAAGGCAATAAGAAAACAGCGCAGATGAAAAGGAGAACTGAGTGATAGAGTCAAGTGTTTAAAATCCGTTTATCTTTATTTTTAAGCGAACTATCAAGTTTAATGAAAGTCTCTCTGTCTCTCTACGTATCTATCTATTCATCCGTCTGTTTATCTGTGCTCTCTCTCTCTCTCTCTCTCTCTCTCTCTCTCTCCATTCATTTAATTATGTCTGTATTATCTATCTATTTATTTTTTCTGTCGTTTTTTCATTTTAATTGTAAAACACTGGCCGGTTTTAATGTATTATTATTGTTGTTATTTAGTATAATTATTGTTGGTATGTACAATGTCGGACGACGCTATTTAATATTGCATTGATTTCTTTTCAAAGCTTTTAACTTGTTTAATCACGGGGAGAGTGAACGCCAACTTCCGCCACTTGCAATTTCAATATTGTAATAGTATCGCCAATTTTGTGTGTGTGTGTGTGTGTGTGTGTGTGTGTGTGTGTGTGTGCCCGTGTGTGCCGTCGAGTGTGGCAATGTAATAATTGTGCTGTCATTCTCCCACCAGACGCTCAGGTGTACACAGCACACTTGTGCAATATTAATCGCCAAAGTAGCGACACGATTAAATAGCTATCTGAACGAGCATTCTCATCGCCTCTCTGTCATTCGGACTTATATCTCTTAGTGGAAAGTCTCCTGCTGACTCACCCCTGCTCTCTACTTTTCCCTCCCTCTGTCTCTCATTCTAGCTCTCTCTTTTTCCCTCTTACTTTTTTCCACCCATCCTGTCTCTCTCTCTCTTTTTCTCTCCTTGTAGACCTATGACTTATGTGGCAGATCTTAAAACTGACAGCACTCAGTAACCGTCTGGCATTTTTCTTTCTCCTGATCAAAATCGAGGCTGAAATTATGCATGAATAACTTGTCTGCTCTTCTACTGATTTGTTATTACGACATGAGAAAATGCTTATATACCTCACACACACACACACACACGCGCACGCGTAAGTACGCATATTACTCAAACTCGCATGCACACACATACACACACAAATGCACGCGTGCATACACAACCATACATATATATATATAAACATTAAATCAAACATAGTAAACACACGTTAATAGTAAGCAACATTTGTTACATTACTGAAAGAACATTTACAATTTGTTGCTTTCAGTTGCCCAGTACAGACTATACGGGTACTAAGCATTACTAAAAGAACATTTACAATTTGCTGCTTTCAGTTGCCCAGTACAGACTATACGGGTACTAAGCATTACTAAAAGAACGCTTACAATTTGCTGCTTTCAGTTGCCCTTTGCGGACTATACGGGTACTATGAGTTTCTGCTGTCCGACTGGCTTGATAAGATCCTTGAATGGCAAGATACCCAGAAGGGCTGTTACAAATCTCCTGAATGGCCTTTCAACAACGCAGGTTTGTTTCTAAAAATTAATACCTCCGTTTTTCTCTTTGCTTAAAGATTTCGTCCGGCAAAAGTGTATGGGGTGGAATGGGTGGATGACAGAGTAGGATAATTACTGGTGATTGGACTGTGATATAACATGGATAACTTAGGTACCATCCTAAAAGATTAAAAGGTACTTGTAAGTGGTTTGGATTATTAGTGGTTCGTTTAATTGTTAATTAATATGGATAAGTTATGTCCTATTCTAAATAATTCAGTATTATATATAAGTAGTTTCGATAATAGTAGTGGGTCTAACTTTATGTTACCTGGGTAACCCATGTACTATCACAAATAATTAAATGTTATGTGTAAATGGTTGAGTGCTGATTTTAATTTGTTAAAACTCTCCTAATAATCCCTTAATAGTAATTATCCATCTCCAGCAGGGGAGATAACCTTGCGATATGAAACGACAGACGTAATATGTTCGTTTTCACACACAACAATGCAACAGCAAGATCAACAAACATTTTCACACACAACAATGCAACAGGAAAATCAACAAACATTTTCACACACAACAATGCAACAGCAAGATCAACAAACATTTTCACACACAACAATGCAACAGCAAGATCAACAAACATTTTCACATACAACAATGCAACAGGAAAATCAACAAACATTTTCACAGCAATACGATTTATACATTATTATTTTACACTCTTTCTGTTCAGTTTTAAGCATTAATCAGTTCATTTTTAACAGACTTTTGCACGTCATATCTTAGTGTCACCTCATCACGCTTGTCATCAGGTTGTATACATAGTGTGTTGCCACTTTGTATACCTAGGCATTGTCTTCAGTTTGTATACATAATGTGTTATCACTTTGCATACATAGGCATTGTCTTCAGTTTGTATAAATATTGTATCTTAAAAATTACATCATGCTTGTCTTCAGTTTGCATACATAGCGTATTGTCATCAGTTTGTATACATAGCGTATTGTCATCAGTTTGTATACATAGCGTATTGTCATCAGTTTGCATACGTAGTGTCTCTACAAAAATTGCAGTAAGTGAAGAATGGAATAGACAAGAACCTTCCTTATATAAGTCCTCTGTTAGATTATACAGGTTACAGCACGGGCATTACGAAATAGCTGGGCAAGTTTCTTATAAAACCTGCGTTAGGTTGTGTTTGTAGATTTCTTTTCCACACGGACTAAAGTGGAATCTGAATTATGCGACATTCATACGAAAAAGTCGGAAAAAACAATTGTGTGAACTAACCGCTTGTCATTCAGCATCTGGGTCCGAAAACACCAGACACATCTCCTTAGCTAAGACCCACTTCTTCCTCCCTGACTAAACTCTTCCTTGTCTAAACTCCTCCCTGTCGCTATTGCAGATGCCACTTTAGACTTCTTGTGCCCGTGGTTGTGGGCTTGCCACTTTAAAAAAGTTGTGTTTTTTTATTTCAGAGTCTGAGGCAAGCACACGACGTGTGAAGAGAGAAGAGCTTCGATTGGCTGACGACTGTTTGTGTCACTTAACAACTGTGGCTGCTGCAGCTCTCGTGCAGTACTTTCGCTACTTGGTGGAATTGTACACGGACTTAGTCGCTAGTCAGGCCCAGTAGCTGAGATCTGATACAGTTTAGATTTGTACTATGGTCATCATTAAACCCAACCTACACGCGCCAAGCTCTAACACGATTCATATCAAGAAGAAAGTAGATTAGAGATGAGATTACACTAATGTTTAATAAAGCAGGCGTCGTCATATCTTAAAGTATTAATTGTAGATACTACATACCAATAACTACAGACTACATGTTACAGTCTACATACCAATAACTACAGACTACATGTTACACTCTACATACCGTATACCATACACTACACGTTGCACACTACATACTAAACAGTATACATACTACATGCTGCGCAGTACATAGTATATACTACACTCTACACACCACACTTCGCATTGCAAAATACACACTACATACCATACATTACGAACTACTTGCTTGCTACATATTATATACTACATGTTGCACTATATATTATATAATGCATACTTCACAAAACACTACATACTAAACACTACATACAACACATCTACATACTACAGCTGTACCCTACACACTACCATCTACACAGTACTATTACACACTACACACTACATACCACACGCTACGTACTATATACCACATTCTACACACTTTTCACGCTACACTGTATACTATACAAGACATGCTACACTATATTATACAGGACATGCTACACTGCATACTATACAAGACATGCTACACTGTAAATTATACAAGACATGCTACAATGTATACTATACAAGACATGTTACACTGTATACTATACAAGTTATGCTACACTGTATACTATACAAGACATGTTACACTGTATACTATACAAGACATGCTACACTGTAAATTATACAAGACATGCTACAAATTTTAAAAGCAGACATAAATTGCCTTTTGTACACAAGATCAGAAAACTGTAGATAGAACTAAGGTACGCCCCAATAAAACAGGGAGATAGATACTAAATCACACAACTGTAGATAGAGCTAAGGTACGCCCCAATAAAACAGAGAGATAGATACTAAATCACACAACTGTAGATAGAGCTAAGGTACGCCCCAATAAAACAGAGAGATAGATACTAAAATCACACAACTGTAGATAGAGCTAAGGTAGGCCCCAATAAAACAGGGAGATAGATACTAAATCACACAACTGTAGATAGAGCTAAGGTACGCCCCAATAAAACAGAGAGATAGATACTAAAATCACACAACTGTAGATAGAGCTAAGGTAGGCCCCAATAAAACAGGGAGATAGATACTAAACCACACAACTGTAGATAGAGCTAAGGTAGGCCCCAATAAAACAGGGAGATGGATACTAAACCACACAACTGTAGATAGAGCTAAGGTAGGCCCCAATAAAACAGGGAGATGGATACTAAACCACACAACTGTAGATAGAGCTAAGGTAGGCCCCAATAAAACAGGGAGATGGATACTAAACCACACAACTGTAGATAGAGCTAAGGTAGGCCCCAATAAAACAGGGAGATGGATACTAAAGCACACAACTGTAGATAATAAAAGCAATACAAAGTCACTGTAAAATAAAAACTCCACAACACCGTGCACACCCTAGATCAGTTGAGTGCTGAAAATAGAATAAACATACAGACTCCAAAATGAAGATATTCCTCAGCCAAATGATAAAGCAAGTGACACATTCATCATAGAGACACCAATAAATTCTCGGTCAACGGAATTTGAACGCATGTATCCCTTCATTGTAATAGATATCCCATCCTACACAGATAGCTTACCCTCTAGAGTCTAGACTATGCTATAATGTTAATACATCATTGTAAAAGATATTCCATTCAATACAGATAGCTTACCCTCTAGAATCTTGACTATGCTTTAATGTTAATACAGCATTGTAAAAGATTTCCCTTTCAACACAGATAACTTACCCTATAGAGTCTAGACTATGTTATAATGTTAATAGAGAAACGTGACAAACTTTGCCTACTCTATGTTGTACACAGGTGTAAGAAATTTGATACGAGATACAAGCATTTTCAAAAGAATTTATTCTGATTTGAATGAGAGAGCACATGCCTCATTTTTCGCCAGCAGTGAATACAAGAGACACTTTTATTATTATCATTTTGCCATGTACACTTTAAAGGGGGTAGTCATTGAATATAATTATAGCTAAATTCAGGAATAGTTTATAAAATAGTAAACTTAACTTTTTCCGTGCTTTATAGGGGGAATGTAAATCTTTGTAATCTTTTCTCTATCATTTATTATTAATTGTAAAGCGAGTGGTGTCATTCCAGCCATCATGGTGTGTGGCAAAAGCAAGATGACTGCTAACTGGGGCGTGTTTACAGGAGTGACGTGAAGCCAATGTCTTTTGTTTTTCTTTACCATTCCTTTATTGCACATTCGTCCATGTTTCCTCAATGATTTATCAACTTATTCCTTTGAGAACAGTCTACGTGAGTGTTTAGATTCATCACTAGTGACAAGACTTCTTAAATGTTTAGTTCACTCTTAATAACTAGTCTAGTCTAGTAAAATATTAGTCCACTCATAGTGACTAGTCTCGTGTACTTAGTTAACCCCCACGTAAGTAATTAACCTAGATAATTAGCTAAGTTCCTAATGAGTAGTCAGCATAGATATTTAACTTACTCTTAGTGACTAGTCAACATAGATACTTAGCTTACTCCTTAGTGAATATTCTACCAAGAGACATAGTCCACTCCTAATGACTAGTCTAGAGAGGTACTTAGCTTACTTCTAGTGACTAGTGATTTGATACTTATTTCTTAACTGACATGTCTACCTAGATACTTAACTTACTCCTACTGACTAGCCTACTTGAGCACTTAGATATATCTAACACTATTTAGCCCAGTACCAGCTTGTTAACATGTTCTGCGAACCGGAATGTTGAGGAAAAAATAGAGAAATGGATGGAGAAAGTTTTGTCTCAGTGTTCTAGTGTTTCGTTTTCTTTGTTATTTTTAACGCTGAGAATACTGCATTTTTATTTTATTTCTTCACAATGCTCTAGTGCCTTAAACATATACACACACACATACACACAAATAATATATATGCACCACCATTCTGTCGTCTACAATCGTTTGCACCTTTTGTCAGTGTCTGCTTGCTACCCTGTCATTGCCCTCTGTGTCACGATGCCAAGCACGTCCAACTACAAAATTACAAACTGTCATGGATGAAAATTCTCAGCAGAAATGCAATTGACATTTAGATTTCAGTAGAACCATATTAAACCATGAACCGATCTTTAAAAATATCATAATCTGATAACTGATTGCTTTCAAAAGCAGCCATTTTTGCAGATGAATTGCAGTATGCAAAGACACACTTTGCTTACTGACTCTTGTAGTGTCTGAATTCAGTTTGAGAAGCTCTGGCTGATTTGACGTCACAAGTCAAGTTAGGTAAGAAATTGGATAACGTTTGAGAAGCTCTGGCTGATTTGACGTCCACAAGTCAAGTTAGGTAAGAAATTGGGTAATGTTATTGGAGGATACAACATCTAAGATCGGGGAATTGATATAAAATCACAAACAGTTGTTGGAGCATTTTTTCGATATTGTTTATTAATTCATGTCAATAATAACCTAACTACACCAAAGAGCCATAATGGAGCTACAGTTTGCCTAGGTTTCCGATAATCTTAAAAATCTCTTTAAAATATTTTATAGTTGAAAGATGTCCTATTTTCTTAATCATCATAATGCAAACTACTTTAGACTAAAGACTTATAAAAATAAAGATATCTTTTCTTGAGTTTGTTGTTGTCCTTTTTAATTTTAATTTATGTTTGAATTTCTAGCATTGGTAGCTCACGAGACTGAAATAATGCACGCATTCATAACACCGAATTCAAGTGAATCTGTTGGCCCTTGACCTAAATATGAATGTAAAGACCAGACAAACAAATTCCCTATTGATGTTTAACAACAATCGATAAAGTAAACAGCCTAATGAGGAATGTAAATGTTAAGAGCAAACAATCAAACAACCTAATGAGGAATGTAAATGTTAAAAGCAAACAAATAACCTAATGAGGAATGTAACAGTTAAGAGCAAGCAAGCAAACAAACAAACAATCTAATGAGTAATGACATTCTTACATATAGTAAAAGGGTGTAATGACATACTTCCATATATTGGAAAGGGTATAATGACATTCTTACATATAGTAAATGGGTGTAATGACATTCTTGCATATAGTAAATGGGTGTAATGACATTCTTACATATAGTAAAAGGGTGTAATGACATTCTCACATATGATGAAAGGGATGGAATGACATTCTTATTGTGACGCTATTGCCACTTAGTTAATGGATATTATTATTATTAATTAATTAACCATCCAAAAATAATTACAAGTGATGTAAATCTTAATTTATTTTATTAACCATCCTCCAGCAGACACGACTTGTCTTGACGGATATACGGGCTGTAAATGTTTTCTCTCTTCCACAATGATGAACAACATTTACGATCGCACAATATTTCTGTGGGTGGAAAACGTCTTACTAAAGGAACAAATCAAATCCGTCTAAATTTTGTGAGCCCCAATCCACCCACTTTCTTCTCCAACATAAAGTTATGAATATGCTTAAGAAGGTCAATAAATTAACAAATCAAATATACATATGACAAATACAATGACATAAATTACTTGACATCGATATTTCCATGAACCCATGATCAGATAATTTTATATTTACACTGTCCTTATCCAAAAAATACAATTCATCAATATGTCAATACAAATTACAGGATAGTTTTATCAGAGAACAGAAATGGAGTTATTAGAGATAAGTGATAATAGTTTTACATCTTGTTGAACTGCTGTCTCAATAGTCCTTCTGCATGCTTTTTGCAACATCAACTCCATGTACCTCACTCGCAGGTCAACAAGGAATGTTGCACTACTTAGAGTTAACCTAGGTGCTTCTTTTCGCCATGTCAACTCCTTCAAATAGGACAATAAATGTAGCAATGTCCAACAACTTTTCTACACTAGAAATTGTTCAGGTAGTCAACATATCTTGCCTCCACACATCAGTAGAGTGTAGTGTGTTCTTACACTTACCACGGTTGGTTGTAGTAGTTTAGAAACAGTAAACCAGGAGGTTCAAATCAAACATTGAAAAGAAAACAGGAAAGGCTACTCGTCTCTACAAAATACATTTAGAGAATAAATGCTAAGCTTCCAATTTATCACTTTATAACTGCATTCTTTCTTACATTCCAGTCTCAACTTACAGTTTCCTATAATGGTATTCATTAGCCTGATACACGCATATGGCATAATAAATACAGCATATTGAAACAATGTCAAGTGATTAGTACACAATATATGAGCAGTTTAGTTCAAACATTTGTAGAAATAATAGTCTACTCACATAATACATCCTATTAAAACACACGTGTAACATATCAATAACTAAAGTTCATGAAATATTACTAAGTCCATTTTCTTTCAATGTCAGCTAATGGCCGCCTTTCAAGACTAGACTTCTTCTTGCCACTCCAAATTCAAAATGATTAGACAGTAGATTTTTCTACGGCAAGTAAACTTTTAGAACTCGGCCCACTGGCTGGTCTCATTCTCGTAAATCATAACCATTGGATAATAAAACTACTCACAGGTTTGCATTACATCACAATTTCTAGAATATTCTCGATTCAGGTTGTTTACTTCGAACTGTGACACTTTAATAAATATCTTCATAAGGAGTGACAAAGATCGGGTTACTCTGACAATTAAACAATTTATATAACAATTAAATTTAAAATAGGAAGAGGCAAATTTACTCCGCCACATATACGGTGAAAAGAGGGCAATGACATTCTTATATACGATGAAAAGAGGGCAATGACATTCTTATATATGGTGAAAAGAGGGCAATGGCATTCTTACATATAGTGAAAAGAGGGCAATGTCATTCTTACATATGGTGAAAAGAGGGCAATGACATTCTTACATATGGTGAAAAGAGGGCAATGACATTCTTACATATGGTGAAAAGAGGGCAATGACATTCTTATACATGGTGAAAACAGGGGGATGACATTCTTACATATGGTGAAAAGAGGGGAATGACATTCTTACATATGGTGAAAAGGGGGAATGATATTTTTACATATGGTGAAAAGGGGGAATGATATTCTTACATAGGGTGAAAAGGGTGCATGGAGCATAAACAGTTGAGAACCACTGCACTAGTTCTTTATGTCTGCCTTACACAATAAACCAAGGCTACAGGCAGGAAACTAGTCCTGTATGTCTACTGTACTCATTTTGCCAAGGCTACAAGCAATCCATTAGTCCTTTATGTCAGCTTTATTTTTATAGCCGATGTTAAAAGTAGTGTCTATTATGTCTACTTTACTCATTTAGCGAAAGTTACAAGCAGTCCACTAATTTTTATGTCTATTCACTTAGCCAAGGCTACAAGGAGTCCATTAGTCCTTTATGTCTACTTTGATCATTTAGCCAAGACTCCAAGCGATCCCTAGTCCTTTATGTGCACTCATTCAGCCAAGACTCATTGTCCACTCTACTCCTTCAGAAAAGTCCCAGCAGTCCACTCTTCTTCCTTTCAACAACACTCATCCGACTTCCACCCCCCCTCCCCTAACCAATTATTATTAATGAGAAGCTCGGGTCGGATTATATTGAACGCAATTTAATCTTCTCATCTCTGCTCAACATTTAGACTGCGTGTCATGTCATTATATTTTTATGAGTGCTGTCCCTAAAGCGAAAAATGTTTCAATTGAATTTCCCATTCCACAACTTCTTTGCAACACAGGAAATGAGGTTTTAAATTAGTAATATAATATATATTTTGAAAGAAAATAAAAAAATTTAAAAAATTGATAATTACACGACCATCGTCATGGCTATATTGCGACACTTTTGATCAGAATAAAAGAAATTTTCTCAGGGTTTAAAAAAAAGAAGAAAAAATCACACCATATTTACTACGAAATATTCCATTTATTTTTAATTTATAAAAAGTTGTATTCTCTTTTTTTTTGTGATGTGAAGTAAGAATCGTTGAAGTCCTGGCATGAGAGAATGCTTTTATTCGCCATAAGATACCAAGAAAAAAGTTCTCACCATTATACTTCCAAACAAAAGTTTCACAATAAGATGTCAAGATTGAAATGTTCACATTGGATACCAATACAAAAGTACTCACAGCATGACGTGAGACACAAAAGTATTCACCATTAGATAACACAAAAGTGCTCACAGCATGACGTGAGACACAAAAGTGTTCACCATTAGATAACACAAAAGTATTCACCATTAGGTAATACAAAAGTGCTCACTATAACATAACAAGACAAAAGTGTTCACCATAAGACAAGATGAAAGTGCCCATTTTTAGATATCAAGCCGTTCACCACAAGATAACTAGACAAAAATGTTCACCATGATAACTAGACTAAAATAAATTTATGTATTGTTTAGCACTGATCAACTTGATCCCGCCTTCCCACGTAATATTTGTTTTTTACCTCTTCCCTCGGTTACTGAATTTTGCATCAAAAGTAACCCAGAAGAGAAAAACAGAAAGAAATGTTGCATTACCAGGCTGCATCCTCAAACCCATTAACGGTCCTTAAATTGTCCTTTTTAAAACACAAATGAAGTATTTAACGCATTATTCTTTCTGTAATAGTGGAGGACCCATAACCTGCCTAGTAGTATGTAGGCTGATGCAGAAAGCACATCTTTACCTTTAAAACTAGGCAATAGTCTAAAATGTTGTCAAAAGTCTTTAGTCTAAAGCTTTTGTCAATAGTTTGTGCTCCATTTTAAAGCTTTTTGTCAATAGTCTTTACTCCAGCCTTAAACTGAATATCTCTAATGTTTACTCCAGTCATAAAATCTTCTTGTCTATAGCCTGTGTTCAGAGTCAATATCTTTTTGTTTATTGTCTGTATTTACAGTCTAAATCTTTCTGCCCGATAGTCTGTACTCCAGTCCAGGTTTTTTTGTCAATAGTCTGTAATCCAGTCTAATTCTACTTCTTAATATAGTCTGTACTTACAGTCTAAATTTTCTTGTCTATAGTCTGTGGTTACAGTCTATATCTTCTTGTTTATTGTCTGTATTTAGAGTCTAATTCTTCTTGACTATACAGTCTATAATTCTTACTATTAGTCTAAATCTTTTTTTCTATAGCCTGTACTCATTCTAAATTTTCTTGTCTTTAGTCTGTATTCTCAATCTAAATCTTCTTATCACTAGTTTTTACTCACAGTCTAAATCTTCTTGTCTATCTTCTGTACTCACAATCTAAATTTTCTTGTCTATAGTCTGTACTCCAGTCTAAATATTTTGTCTATTGTCTGTATTCAGTCTATATTTTCTTATCTATAGTCTGTACTCCAGTCTAAATATTTTGTCTATTGTCTGTATTCAGTCTAAATTTTCTTGTCTATAGTCTGTACTCCAGTCTAAATATTTTTGTCTATTGTCTGTATTCAGTCTAAATTTTCTTGTCTATAGTCTGTATTCAGTTTAAATATTTTTGTCTATTGTCTGTATTCAGTCTAAATATTCTTGTCTATGTACTCACAATCTAAATCTTCTTGTCTATCTTCTGTACTCACAATCTAAATTTTCTTGTCTATATCTGTACTCCAGTCTAAATATTTTTGTCTATTGTCTGTATTCAGTCTATATTTTCTTATCTATAGTCTGTACTCCAGTCTAAATATTTTGTCTATTGTCTGTATTCAGTCTAAATTTTCTTGTCTATAGTCTGTACTCCAGTCTAAATATTTTTGTCTATTGTCTGTATTCAGTCTAAATTTTCTTGTCTATAGTCTGTACTCCAGTCTAAATATTTTTGTCTATTGTCTGTATTCAGTCTAAATTTTCTTGTCTATAGTCTGTACTCACAGTCTAAATATTTTTGTCTATCGTCTGTATTCAGTCTAAATATTTTTGTCTATTGTCTGTATTCAGTCTAAATATTCTTGTCTATGTACTCACAATCTAAATATTCTTGTCTATCGTCTGTACTCAGTCTAAATATTCTTGTCTACAGCCCGTACCCTATTTGAAATCTTTTTGTCTATAGTCTGTATTCATTGTCTAAATCTCCTTGTCTATAATCTGTAGATTATAATCTATAATCTATAATCAGTCTAAGTCTTTAGCCTGTACTCCAGCCTATAGCTTCTTGTCTATAGTCTATACTCTAGTGTTAAAATCTTCTTGGCTGTAGTCTGATTTCAATCAGTGGTATCTTCTAAACACGATCCACCATACTGGTTCCAACCTAATCACGAAAATAAACTTTAGTAACAGCGAGCTGCATTCATAGGGGAAAAAAAATTAAAATCAACAATGAGTCCTTGTATGAATTAAAAATGTTTAAAATCAACAAAGGGTCCTTGTATGAATTTTTTTTAAAAGTTTATAATCAACAAAGCGTCCTTGAATGAATTTTTTTTTTAAATGATTAAAATCAACAAAGGATCCTTGTATGAATTTATGAAAGGATTGTAAGCACAATGGTTGGAAGTATAGCAGTCGATAAGCAGTCAATTATGACGTCACCACGCCAGGTCAAGTATGAATGATTTATTTAGTGTGCTTTTTTCCGAAAAGTCAGACTTTTGTGATGTTTGATTCTGCTCCTTAAAAGGGACCCAACTCTTACAGAACTGACTTTAGATTGTAAAGACGCGGTTATGTACCATGTTACTTTGGTAACCAGATAGATATTGGTGGTATTCATGGTTACTTGCGTTCACTAAGAACACCATTACACTCCATGAACAATACACGTTCCAGTCCGTTTAACATCACACACACACACACATTCCAGTCCTTAGAACACATTATTAGCATCATACACACATGCGTGCGCACACACACACACACACACACACACACACACACACACACACACACACACACACACACACACACACACACACACACACACAAACACACACACACACACACACACACACACACACACCACATTCCAGTCCTTAGAACACATTATTAGCATTGCACACACATATAAAATACACAATTATAATAATAAATAATTATTTTCTCACACTATGGCAGTCAAAATTATAATCAGTAAACGCCCATATACTAATATTAACAAATTAATTTTTAGAATTGTAAACTAAATTCAAGATGTAAAACGACCTCATTTTAATATGGACTAAATCTGTCATTACAATCCCTCATTTTAATATGGTCTAAAACTGTCATTACAATCCCTCATTTTAATATAGACTAAAACTGTCATTACAATCCCTCACTTTAATATAGACTAAAACTGTCATTACAATCCCTCATTTTAATATAGAATAGAAACTATCATTATAGACAGACACTATTTGCACACAGGATTCACAGTTTGCACATATTAATAAACATATCATAATATAATCAGCATACACATTCATAGCTTTAAAATCATAATTCACATACCACAATCAGAACACACACGCACAGCTTAAACACCATAATTCATATAGTACAATCAGCACATACACTTGCAGCTTGCACACCACAATTCACATACCATAATCAGCACACACACTATAGATTATACACCATAAGTCATTTGCCATAATCAGCACATAATTACAGATTACACACCATAATTCATACCATAATCAGCATACACACTTCCCATATTACATACAGTCCATCTGTACATAGTAAAAACTTTCAAAATAATAATAACACATACTTAAATGAGCAGTCACATTTTCCGTAGACCAAATGCTTTTATATGTTGTAATTAGCACACAGTTACAATCGCTATTGAAAAAATGCATTTACATGTTTTCCTTTAGGTTATCACAAAGACACAATATTTTCACTTCAAAATATACTTTTAAATCAATTACTTTCAAACGTTGCCAGGCCTATTTAGTACTATGTGAAGCATCTGTTTTAGCCTCATATATTTTTTTGATTTTATTTCTCTTCAAATTGAAAATAATCATTACTTTTAAAAGAAGCGATTAGGATTGGATTTTCATAAAATCTGAACATCTACATCTGAGTTACCTGTACTCGCATTTCTCCCCGGGTGTTTTCCACATGGATGTAATATCAGATAGGTCGCTGACATAAGCAAAATATTCTTACGTGCTGGGTTTGTATACGAACTCTTTTAATAAATGTATTTTTTAATTTTAAAGTTCCTTTTCTGGATGAATCTTCGTCTATTGAGACTTGTCTTAAGGTGTAGGAATAATCTGTCTTAGAATATTTCCATTAACATGAGGCATGAGTATTTTTTCTGCTTTTATGGCACAACTTTGGGGGTCGATGGTTGCTGCAACATACAATTTTAGCATTTTGTCGCACATTTTAGGTAACATACAATTTTAGCATTTTGTCTGCACATTTTAGGTAACATACAATTTTAGCATTTTGTCTGCACATTTTAGGTAACATACAATTTTAGCATTTTGTCTGCACATTTTGGGCAACATACAATTTTAGCATTTTGTCTGCACATTTTAGGTAAGATTTTTTGGGTTTTCAAAATGTTCAATAAATTACAACAGATTACACAAAGTGAATCCAAAACATCCGGGCATTGTGACCATGGATTACGTCACTTTATACACGTCACATGACCGTGGTGTGTGTGTGTGTGTGTGCGTGCGTGCGTGTTACGTAAAAATGATGTTTGTGTCTTCTGATCATGTGTGCTACCTGACAAAGATGTTTGTATCACCTGACCATGTTATGTGTGTCACCTGGACATGCTTACTTGCTTACTTGCTTATGTCCTTGGAATCCTCGTGGAACAAAGGGCCTCAACAACAGTTCTCCAGCGTATTCGATTCTGGGCAGCCTTTTTCAGTTCACCTACGACAGGTTGCAGCTCTTCATTTGCTCTTCACAGGATCGTCTCCAGGTGGTCTTAGGGCGACTGACCCGTCTCTTTCCCTGGGGGTTCCACGCAAAGCCTGCTGAGTGATATCCATTGGAGTTTCGGCAGGGTGTGTCCTATCCATCGCCATTTCCGCCTGGCAATCTGCTGGCCGATGGGATTTTGGTTTGTCAGCTGCCACAAATCGGTGTTCTTTAGTTTGTTTGTCCACCTGATCTTCAGATCCCCACCCCGTAAAAAAAACAAACCCACACGCTATAGAAACCTGGCCATGATGTGTGTGTAATCTTAACTATGACGTGTGTGTTAGGTGACCATGATGTCTGTGTCACCTGACCATGATGTTTATTCGTCTCCTGACCATGATGTGTGTGTTATGTGACCATGATGTTTATTCGTTTCCTGACCATGGTGTGTGTGCTACGTGACCATGATTTGTATGTTACGTGACTATGATGTGTGTGTTACGTGACCATGACGTATGTGTCACATGACCATGATATATGTTTCGAGACCATGACGCATGTGTTACAAGACCAAGTCAAATAATGGTACTGTGTCATTATATGCGTGTGTAATGTTAATTGTGCGGTATACGGGACAGACAGACGTAATTCAACCGCAACACTAACAAGACAGTGATTAAGCTAATACATGTGCAAGATAACTTTGGGATAAATGCTCCCAAACATTCCAAACACAATTACGTCCCTTAACTCTGTAATATGCTTGCGAGGTAACTTTGGGGAAAATATTTCCCAGACAGTCCAAACACAATTGCTTCCCATAGTCAGGCATTGCCGCTGAAAGACAGCAGAAAATACGTTGAGTATTTTAGGACATTAAATTCCCTAACTTAAATGGTGTCAGTAAAGTGGAGAAAACTACTTTTAAAGGTTATGTAATTAAAATAACATTGAATGTTGAAATGCGAATTTTAGTTAAGTGTACGTTCTAAAACCTAGATATTCACGCTTATGAGGTGTATTTATGTCGTGGTGTAACCAGCATTTGGCAAGCACTTTAAGTAAAAACTAAACTATACATTAGGTGTATTTATGTCGTGGTGCAACCAGCATTTGGCAAGAAAGTAAAAACTAAACTATACGTGAGGTGTGTTTATGTCATGGTGCAACCAGCATTTGGCAAGCACTTTAAGTAAAAACTAAACTATACATGAGGTGTATTTATGAACAAAAACTGCATTTCGTAGTATACTGTGGTGAATATTTGTGAGTAAATGTAGTTGATTCTGGTCTATCTCTATGGACAGGAATTACGAATCGACGTTGAACAATGATGTTATAAGCTTGCCAGTGACCAAATAGATGAAAGAATGCTAGTCAGAGGTGAAGGTCAATCAGGTGATTAAAATCGACTTTGTGGCGTACTATATTATACTAAATATATATTTGTAGGTGGCTTCTTATGACAACCCCTACGTAAACTGATATTACAAATGTATGTACACATACACAAGTACTAGTGAATATACGCTTATGTGAACACAATCAAATGTGCACGTATGTGAATGCAAGTGAATGTACACGTATGTGAACACAATCAAATGTACACGTATGTGAATGCAAGTGAATGTACACATGTAAACACAAGTGAATATACACGTATGTGAACACAAGCAAATATACACGTATGTGAACACAAGCAAATGTACATGTATGTGAACACAACTGAAAGTATATATATGAACACAAATGAATGTACACGTATGTGAACGCAAGTGAACCATGCCTTTCAAGAACTGTGCGCGGAGAATGGTCAAGATGGCCTCGATGTCCTGAATTGTTTCTCTGTCGACAGGGACATAACTCACTCTTCCATATCGGCATGTTTCCAAAAATAACTGTAGCTCACATTCCCGTTTCGATATTGTGACCTCATTCGTAGCATGTCTTTATTCTGCATGAAATCGATATGTTTGAAATATTTCTTGTGCAGATTGACTGACAAACTATTTTTATGCATTACTACTTCGGTAACGTGAATGTTTATATTTTTGCAAAGTTAAAGTTATCAAGGGAGCTTGTTGATAAAATAATATTATACACAGCTCGGACCACGAGCCGTTTTGATCATTAAATAAAAATTATGTTCTTTCTGTAAATTAATTCGATTGAAGAAGATAATCATCAAAGGTCATCCCATGCACACAAGGAATTATTTGGTAGCAGTTTGAGGAACATTAAACAAACTCATTTGTACTTTATAAGTGTGTGGTTATTTGTACTTTATAAGCGTGTGGTTATTTTATACTTTATAAGTGTGTGGTTATTTGTACTTTATAAGTGTGTGGTTATTTGTACTTTATAAGTATGTGGTTATTTGTACTTTATAAGTGTGTGGTTATTTGTACTTTATAAGTGTGTGGTTATTTGTACTTTATAAGTATGTGGTTATTTGTACTTTATAAGTGTGTGGTTATTTGTACTTTATAAGTGTGTGGTTATTTGTACTTTATAAGTGTGTGGTTATTTGTACTTTATAAGTGTGTGGTTATTTGTACTTTATAAGTGTGTGGTTATTTTGTGCATGACAACAATACTAGTTATCTTGCAACATGACAACAATACTCACTACATTCTTGTGCTACAGCTGTCTTGCAACATGACAACGTTGCACACACGTACTTACAATATCATCACTCTAAAGAGAGAAATACTTAATTCCCACAATGCATCTCATCAAAACGCACACAAATTCAGTAAGTTATTAGAAAGAAAAAGCAAATAAAAATGTAATATTCATATTATTTAACACTCATTTTACATTATTAATGTATATGTTTAATTCGCGTAGGGTCTCTAAAATTCATATTCCCTTTATGAGCTCTAAAACTTTCACTCTTTCTGTGCCAGATTCTATTGTGATCTGTACAAAATTTAAATTCGTTATGGACTTCAAATTATTCAAATTCCCCGTAACGAATTCCTAAAATATTCACATTCCCTGTAATGGACCCCTAAAGCAGTCAGATTCCTTTTGTGATGTCAAAATCATTCAGATTCACTCTGTGAATCTCAAACAATTAGACTCCATTTATAGTGTCTGAAACATTCAAACTCTGTATGGTCTACAGATTTAGTCAGAATCAATTTGTGATTCTAAAATATTGAAGATCCATTTGTGATTTGCAAAAATATTGAGAATCCATTTGCGATCTCTAAAATATTCAGATTCCCTCTGTTATTTGTAAACCATTCGTACTCCCTCCAATGATCTCCAAAACGTACAGATTCCCTTTATGAACTATATTACATTCGTATTTATGAACTATATTACATTCGTATTTATGAACTATATTACATTCGTATTTATGAACTATATTACATTCGTATTTATGAACTATATTACATTCGTATTTATGAACTATATTACATTCGTATTTATGAACTATATTACATTCGTATTTATGAACTATATTACATTCGTATTTATGAACTATATTACATTCGTATTTATGAACTATATTACATTCGTATTTATGAACTATATTACATTCGTATTTATGAACTATATTACATTCGTATTTATGAACTATATTACATTCGTATTTATGAACTATATTACATTCGTATTTATGAACTATATTACATTCGTATTTATGAACTATATTACATTCGTATTTATGAACTATATTACATTCGTATTTATGAACTATATTACATTCGTATTTATGAACTATATTACATTCGTATTTATGAACTATATTACATTCGTATTTATGAACTATATTACATTCGTATTTGTGAACTATATTACATTCGTATTTTTGAACTATATTACATTCGTATTCAATTATAGACGTCAGCACATTCACACACCCTCCTTGGACTCGAAAACAGCGTCCATTGCGGTCTCCACAGCATTTAAATTCCTTATGGACTCCTCACTTTCAGACTCCCTTTAATGGGTCTAAAAATATTCAGACTTCCTTAATAGGTCTAAATATTTTCAGACTTCCTTTAATGGGTCTAAAAATATTCAGACTTCCTTTAATGGGTCTAAAAATATTCAGACTTCCTTTAATGGGTCTAAAATATTCAGACTTCCTTTAATGGGTCTAAAACTATTCGGACTTCCTTAAAGAACTCTAAAACATTCAAACCTCTGTGTTCTCCAAAACGTTCAGACTCCATTCATGTTCTCTGAAACATTCAAACTCCTAGTATGTCTCCAAAATATTCAGAATCCATATGGACTCTAAAACATTCAGACACCAAGCACAAAATACATGTTTTCAGTTGTGCTTGAAAACGAAACAACAAAGTAAGCAACAACCAGCGTCTAAACAACAAGAAATATTTGAGAGGTTCTGACCAATTATATTTCTTTGCTTTGCCGCTTCTGTCACATCAGTAGTAAAAGATATTCCAGAAAATGGCGAAGACGACACACCCCAGATATACGGCTAAGGCTATCCACCACACATAATGTTCGTGCAGTTTTTGTTCAAAGTTTTTTAGCACGACCAGGCCGACGCTTAACCCTGCCAGGGCCCCCATGAGGTGCGCCGTGTAGCTCACAGGTAGAGACAACTCCTTGATGGTGTAACGATCCCAGATGGCAAAACCTACATCTGCACTTGCTGGAGACAGAAATTCACAAGCTGTGCAAATTAAAATGATATATTTAAAAACAAGATCAGGACAATTTAATATTGGCTATATTGAGATCACACCATTTAATGACGGTTTGATCAAAACATGCAAACTTTTATAATAATCACCATAACAATTGCATTTAAAAGGATAAGTATCGAAATATATAAACGTGTATTACTCACATCTTAGTATCTATTACAACATGTATCTGTATAGCGATGCACCATAAGTAAAGGAGGAACAGTCATCGCACCGTTGTCCACGGTAATGGATTTTCTCCACATTTTTAGTAAAACATGTTATTGCAATCAATATTAATCTTAGAATCATATTTTTAAGTATCTATCTATCTATCTGTCTGTCTATCTATCTATCTGTCTATCTGTCTGTCTCTCTATCTATTTATTTATCTATCTGTCTGTCTGTCTATCTATCTATATTATCTATCTATCTATCTATCTATCTATCCATCCATCCATCCGTCCATCTTCAGATAACGAAAAAGATAAAATTGTTTGGAACAAGATAATAACATACCTACAATAAGAATAGCTGCCAGTTTGAGAATTCCTAATTCCATATGAGAGTAATTCTGTTTAGAAGCAAAAAAGATATAAATTATATTAAAATTACAGTACGTGAGTTAATATGTAATATGCTGAAAAATACTTCAGCATATTAGCTTTCGGTTAACACCCTCAAGTACTCTCGTTACAACACTGTAGCAAGAAACACTACATAGATCGTAGGATTGGTAAAGTGTTTATAACAGTATCCATAGATCTCTGGACCGGTAAAGGGTTTATAACAGTATCCATAGATCTCTGGACCGGTAAAGGGTTTATAACAGTATCCATAGATCTCTGGACCGGTAAAGTGTTTATAACAGTATCCATAGATCTCTGGACCGGTAAAGGGTTTATAACAGTATCCATAGATCTCTGGACAGGTAACGGGTTTATAACAGTATCCATAGATCTCGGGACAGGTAAAGGGTTTCTAACAGTATCCACAGATCTTTGGACAGATAAGGGTTTCTAGAAGTATAGAAATATTTTTGTGAATTGTATGTATTAGTCAAAACATTGGTTCTTCAATTCTGATGTGTCCATTAGAAATCCCTCCTTGTACAATTGGCGATCATTTAAAACTAAGGATTAATTAATAAGATATGCTTTAACAGATATGCCCTCAACCTTCTTAATAAATAAAGCTACCCATTGACGTATTTATATGTATGTATGTATGTATAGAGAGAGAGAGAGAGAGAGAGAGAGATGTCAGTAGTTACTAAAAGAATATTGGCTTTTTCAGTCTACAAATTCCTTCTTATCAACAACTGGCTTATGTAGCCCACATCCACCCCTCTCTTAAAATAGACTACATGCAAACCTTGTTCTAGAACGGCTGACCCGTATCCCTAGTCTAGAAAAAAATCACTAAACTAACCAATGGAAGCAACAAACGTGACAGAAATCTACCCGAACATCGTTAGTCAAATGCAGACTGACCATTGAGGCAACAGCCCATATTTTGGCTTATCGCAGGTTATCAACACAGCCAGAAATCATCCTCTGTGTATATTACCGCTGAAGGTATGTGGTTATGCTTGCATAACTATATATCAATGTTCAGTTATTATTGACTATATTTATGATATTAAAATGTATGATGACCAGATAAGATAGAGTGTTCTGCCAGAGAACACATGTGGACAAATTCTTAGCCCGTGTCTATTTTATTGGCAGATAGGCACTTTATCTTGGGTGTTGGTTTGACAAGAGCTGAGCCATAAAGGAACACCAGAGCAGAATGACCCGCGGGTCAAATACCGATTTAATAGACCATGTGCGCATCTACAACAACATTTACTGGGACCCTAGATGACACGTCAGGTGATCCTAAGTTATGTAACCATAAAGTCAACAGCTGCACAGTTTCAGTCAAGATGTAGTCAAACTCTACCATAGTACTTTCAGAGTCAGAAACATTCAGTGTTCTCTTATAAACTCACCTAGTATTTCACTCATACAAACAAACCAAATAACTACCACAGTGCCAGAGGACTCAAATAAGCACCTTCTTACTACATGCTCGTGATTAAAAACAATATCTACTAATAAGCTCTTGTTGAAATCATTGAATTGTTGACATGTAACCATGCTGTCTTATGTGAATTCCTGGTGAATACATTTATTGTTAATACTTAGACCACTTGTGTTAGTGTGACTCACTTACATATTATATGTTGTAGTCTGTCACCTGTATTTATTTACTATCCTGGCTATATATATCAGGGGTTTCGAGCTATCTTCTAGAACTATTATCACTCTTCTATTCTACATTATCTATCGTTCATCTTTCTAATCCGTGTGGCAGCCAGAAAGTGTGTTTGGGTGGGTGGGTGGGGGTAGCCTAAGGTTATGGGCAACCCTCGGGTGGTGGAGAAATAACATCTTGCTCATCTCCCAGCAAAACGTCACAGCTACTGCACTCACTAAAGTAGATTATGTATGCATTCAATCTTCAGTAGTCCTGCACTCACTAAAGTAGATTATGCATGCATCCTTCAGTACTACTGTACTCACTAAAGCAAAAGTGAACCATTAATTTCTCAGTACTTTTGCTTCCACTGTTTTCTTTCATTCTCGACTTTCTCAGTTTGCGAATGACGTATGCAAGGTGCGTTAAGCACTCGCCTTTAGTCCAATGAAAATTTACAAAAGTATATAGCGAGATGTTCTGTAATAGTCACTGTACTCAGACACTCGTATTCAGAGAACGAATGAAGCCACTGGAGCATACGCACTTAGAAAATGTGAATACTTACTAAAAGTATATTAGCGAGATGGGCTGCTAAGAGTGCATACACACCGCCCGAGGCACCAACGAGGAAGGCATTCATGTCAAATACAGATGTACCCAATGAACCTGAATGTAAGATAATAACGAGTACACATGTACCTGATGAACTCTATCTGTCAAGCTAACGACATCAAGAACGACAAACGGATGCAATTTATCACCTTGAATAATAATATAACATATTTTTGTATTAATATACTAGTAAACCTGAATTGTAATACAGCAAATATATACTTAAGTACCCAAATAAACCACAATAATAATATATAACAAACAGAAGTATACTTAAATACCCAAATAAACCACAACAATAGCGTTACCCAAAATATTTACTTTTCTCTAATGGCTGATACCGGCTGATTAAAAATAAAGATCTATATCAGTATATGAACTCACATAATATAACAAACTTTACAAAGTACTCAAATGAAGAGAGTGGTAATTCTCTCCACATCCCTCCCTCTCGCTCCTCTCTCCCTCTCCGTGCAACCAAATTCTAAAACATGCGCATTATCAGTGAATTTTTCTCCAGGTTGTACACACGCACGTACATGAACACACTCACACATACATACATATACATACTCATAATACGTTTCTTTTCCTTGATAATCTGTTCGTACCTGCCAAAACGCCGGCCATGTAGACCAGAAAAATGCGGCAGCTGCCATGGACCATTTCCAGCGGAATGCCTACAAACACCTGAACTATGACGTTAAAGAGCAAATGTACATACCTGGAACAGAACAAAATTGCATCAGTAACTTCCAGTTGTCACATTTCAGTTGTTTATTTTAGGGCTGCATTTAGCAGAGTATTTTTTTTTAAATCCCGGCGAAACATATATTACAACCAATAGCCTTGGTGACATGTATTACAACTAGTCGAATTCTTTGTCAACAAAACATAATCTGTTGCAAATTTCTATAAGTTTACTAGCCAACTAGTCTAATTCTTTGTCAACAAAACATAATCTGTTGCAAATTTCTATAAGTTTACTAGCCGACTAGTCGAATTCTTTATCAACAAAACATAATCTGTTGCAAATTTCTATAAGTTTACTAGCCGATTCGATGCAGTGTAATAATGCCGTTATTTGTAGTGCGCAAGTCTTTCTGACATATTCAGCAGGCAGATGTTCTCATATGGCTAACATTATGTGACGTACTCTGCAAGCAACATAATATGCAGGAATGATAGAAAATGTATACGTAAATATGTATGACAAACACAAAATGCAGGAATGATAGAAAACTTATACGTAAATATGTATGACAAACACAAAATGCAGGAGTGATTCAAACTTTATGTCTTCACTTACCCATCACACAACTGTGAATCCAAATATAATTTTGTGTGATGTATTAAGTCTGACATAGTGTGACATACTCTGCATGCAACAGTGTGTCAAAATTTAAATATGCGTGACGTATTAAGTCTGAGTGACATAACCAGCATGTAACAGTGAGTCAAAGTTTAAATATGCGTGACGTATTAAGTCTGTGTGACATAACCAGCATGTAACAGTGAGTCAAAGTTTAAATATGCGTGACGTATTAAGTCTGTGTGACATACCCAGCATGCAGCAGCATGTAAAGAAGAAAGCGCCAGAGTTCAACGCGACGATCAGGACGATAAATGAATATGCTGTGTAGAGGCACTGGGCCGTTCAAGGTCATCATTTGGGACTCCAGGCAGTAGTAGAGAAAGCAACCCACCTTTCACAAACACACCCAAACACACAAACACATTAATTAAGTGTTAAATTTAATTTCCTGGAAGACTATTTCTAAAATGAACTGAATATTTTAGTGCAGGAAAAATGAAAACTAAACGCTCTGGAATGGCTATTTGATGTTTTTATATGTCAACAAATAAAGAAACCTACTTTCACGGCGGCAGACTAAAAAGACCAAAAGCTTGAGAGTAATTAAAATCACATAAACGTGTGTAAGGAATACACATCTTATTTAAATCTGCAAGGCAATTATTTGTGGCTACTTAGATTTCTTTGTATACTTTAAAAGAAATTGGAATGTTTATTAATGTCTATTTAGCTCTCAAAAATATAAACGAACAAATGAAATACCATTAAAAATTAGGGTGTATGTGTATGTGCATGTGTATGAAATGTGCATATTTTATTACCTGTTTGTGTTCGTCAGCATTTAACTTAGAACAAATGAATGTTTTGTCCTTATATTTTTTATGTTAGAAGTTAGTAAACTTCCACCATTAGAAACATTAAGCAATCTTGGTGTTAGATGACACGCGTTTGACACGTGCAGTTCAAGTTCATCATGTGACGGTCTACAATTTTCGTGCACTGACATTCGGTCATCTATCGCCAGTTAGAAGCGTGGGGGTTCTAGTCAACTAAAGTTGTGTCCCTTAATTTTATAAGTTGAACCAATCCACATCCTTTTTGCACCTTGATTGCAACAGTCATAAATGTTGTGTTTTTATTGTAAAATGATTTATCGTGATTGTGTGGAAGAGGAAAAACTATGTGTGGCCGAGTAAATTTGCCTATCCCTATTTCTAGACTTAATTGTTATACAAATTGTTAAATTGCAATTGTCAAATTGACCCGACCCTGGGCACTCCTTATGATGGTATTTTTTTTGTAAGTATCAAAGTTGGAAGTAAGCAACTCAGTTGGAAAAGAGGTTAGAACTTTCTGATGCAATCCAAACCATTTCCAACTGGATGAGTAGTTTTTCTGACTAAAAGTTTCACACTTGTTTATAACAAATTCATCCAATGGAGATGGACTGAAAGTTTCTTTGTTGAAGAAGTACTCTATACTAATCACTTTGAATTTGAAATTAACTTGAATCTGATCATAAAGGCAATCGTTAGCTTATAGTAAGTTAAAGACGGATTTGTCTTCTCCTTTGGTAAGCAGTTTTCCATATCAGAAATATTGTGTGACGGTAAATGTTTGTTTACAATGTTGTGGAACAGAGAAAACCTTTACAGTGCCTATATATCCGCCAAGTGAGAGAGATGAGTTGTGTCTACTGGAGAATTATTAATAACATAAATTAAGATTCTCATTATTTGTAATTTATTATGAGTGATTAAATAATAATACTCATAACCGATAACTAGTGTGGCGTAGGTGTCACACTATGAATTAGGTCATTATTAAATAGTTTTAATTATAAATAATTGTTTTTTAACGTGCATCTTCCCGTCAAAATTTTGAAATCAAAACATCGCGTCCCTCTCCTCACCCCCACCCCCTTCTCCACAATGATGGCACTTGTTGACCCAGTCAGGTGAGCCTAAACATATCTTGAAAGCCATCGATCTTCCCAAATGCCAGAGCTGTAGAACCGTCTTCACTCGGCAAGATTCAAACCCACACTTGTTGACCGAGCCAACGCTTTGTGTGTTCGACTGTTTGTGAAAATCTGTAATGTGTACGACCTTAGCTTCTGTACGGGTCAGTCCAAACTGCGACGTCACGGACCTTTATGATAAATTGCAGTGTGTGTATCTGTACGCCCTCAGCTGCGTATATAGGTCAGTCCTAACTGCAGCTTTTGTGACAAGCAACTTCCGACACTAAGACATGATCATGCTGAGCTGTGAAAGAACACTGACACCCATCAGGCAAAGGTGCATTTTCCCAGTATTGATCTGATTCTAGTTTAGACTTGACTTCTAGTTTAGGCCTGGTTTCTAGTTTAGACTTCACTTCTACTTCACTTCTAGTTTAGACTTGATTTCTAGTCTATATATAAGATCTCTAGTTTAGATCTGACCTCTAATTTAGATCTAACTACTAGCTCACTACCGCAGTGTGCATTTTGACAGAGAAATATTAATATTTCTTACCTATGTTTTGTGTTGTTATTTGAATAATTATGCATTGACAGTTTGCTATTGGAATAGAAGAACTGCTTATTTATTTTATTGTATTGTATTTAGGTGCGTGTTGTAATTAGTTCTTTTTTATTTCAGGTAATAATAAACTATTGTGTAAATGTGGTTGTAATTAGTTTTATTTCATATGATAATAAACTATATGTGCTATAGTGAAAAGTTTGCTATGAAGTGAATGTGTTGGATACATGGGAGTCCCTAGCAAGCAAACGTTTTCATATTTTATTAGTCTCCCTTCTCCCCTCCCCCTCCCCACGAAGTGCGAGAGTGAAATTAGTTTAGAATTTTGAAAACATATACTTTCCATTTATTTTTTGTCTCATTCTGTTATTGTTGTTGATACTGTTGATATTGTGTGTGTAAGTGTGGTTGTGTGTCAGTACGGCTCAGAATGCTCAACTTAAATTGTAAATGTGTTCGTCTCACTGTCACGCAAACACCCCGTCATAGAAACAATCGCATCGCTTAAAATCTACATAAAAACTAAAGTAAGGATTTTTGACTAAACCATTTTTATTTTTAACACAAATTTTTCTAAGCAATTTATGCCTGAAATTATAAAGGGCACTGCTTTTCCTTACCTTTAGCAGTGTAACGGTGGGCAAAAAGAGGTATATTTCCTTACCTTTAGCAGTGTAACGGTGGGCAAAAAGAGGTATATTTTCTTACCTCTAGCAGAGTAATGGTGGGTACACACAGATATATTTTCTTACCTCTATCAGTAACAGTGGGTACACACAGATATATTTTCTTACCTCTAGCAAAGTAATGGTGGGTACACACAGATATATTTTCTTACCTCTAGCAGAGTAATGGTGGGTACACATAGATATATTTTCTTACCTCTATCAGTAACAGTGGGTACACACAGATATATTTTCTTACCTCAAGCACAGTAATGGTGGGTACACATAGATATATTTTCTTACCTCTAGCAGTGTAATGATGGGCACAAAGAGGGGCGGTGGGCAGCATGTGTAACGGTCAGCATAAAAACGTCTATCGTTTTCCTCCGTCAGGAAGTCCTTGGCCACTCGGCGCACCATTCTCTGGAAACAGGTGTACGTCCGTTCGTCAGCATGCAGGTAACTACCGCCCGGCCACACCTCGCTCTCCACGCGAGATTCCACAGCCAAACGGAAGCTCGGATTGCGACGGTTGCTAAGCTGAGAGTGGACAGACGAACACAATACGAGTGGACAGGTCTTGTCTGTCAGTTTTGGGGAAACCAACAGCCAGCGCAGCAATTAAAAATAAAACAACAGAAATCACCCCGAAAGTTCAGGTTCTTGCAGGAAATCATGGCAGGGTATATTGAAATTAAAGGGGTGGGGATAGGGTCGGGAGGAAAGGGCAGAGGAAGAGAGGTACTAGACATGTGATTTCAGTGACACAAAATCCGGGTTTATTTTAGACGACGGTGTTGTCTTATTTGTTCTCTCTCATTTTCGCCTTTGTATATTCTTTCACAATAAGATTTTGTTTACAATGTAGTAGTAGTAGTAGTAATAGTAGTAGTAGTAGTAGTAGTTGTTGTAGTAGTAGTAGTAATAGTAGTAGTAGTAGTAGTTGTAGTAGTAGTAGTAGTAGTGATGATAGTTCTTGGCATAATGGTTGCTGTTGTTGGAGTAACACTTATTTTTGTTATAACAATTATTTATATGTACTGAGTCAATAATTTATTAATAAGCTAACCGTTCTTTTTATATCACTGACTGAAATATTATTATATTGTTTAAAAATTAATCCGTTAAAGGTTTAAATTTAGCGTAAAGACATTTTACACTTACCGTTAAAAAATATTACATTTACAATTAAGACATTTCTTAATGGCAATAAAGACAGTATTAATTTGCCTTGGAAAGACATTTGTATTTCCCGTAAAGCACATTTTCCTATTTGCCATAAACATATATTATATTTGCCGTGATGACACTTTACATTTGCCGTAAAGACAGTTTATATTCTGTTTACATTTGCTAAAAGACACATTACATTTGCCGTTAAAAAATATTCTTGCTGGTCTGAACTGTGACAGTACGATTTATGCAGAAACAAGGAATAATGGGACCGGGAGGTGTGGTTGATTGGTTGCGTATTAACGCCGAACCAGTCGTATCATTATCTTATGGTGAGAGAGTTCCTGTGAACAATTTAAAAATGAATAATTAAAATAGACTTTCAAAAAGTGTGGAAATTAAAAAGAAAGACAAATTATAAACCTCAATATCACACCAAAATAAATTTTATCAGGTCCAATATTGCTTTGTACATAAGCATCCCGGAATATTTTGGAACATATATTTAACTTAGAATAAATCAAGCATTGCACATATATTTAACTGAGAATAAGTCGAACATTCTATATACATTTAACTTAGAATAAGTCAAGCATTGGACATCAAGCATTGGACATATATTTAACTTACAATAAGTCAAGCATTGGACATCAAGCATTGGACATATATTTAACTTACAATAAGTCGAGCATTGGACATATATTTAACTTACAAGAAGTCAAGCATTTGACATATATTTAACTTACAATAAGTCGAGCATTGGACATATATTTAACTAAAAATAAGTCAAGCGTTGGACATATATTTAACTTAGAACAAGTCAATCAGCAAATTCTTAGTTTGTAACTAAAGCACTCAGGAATATAAAACATATCTAGAATGCTTAAACTTTGTAAAACAAATTTTTATCTTGAAGTCAAGAAAACAGATCAAGTGAAACAGAACGAAATAAAATCTTCATAGAAATAAATATTTATATATGCGCTAGAATCAAATTTATACAATGTATGCGGGTACGGGTAAGGAGATGTTCCACTTTAAGGATTCACATTGAACTGACAGCAAGGCATGCTAAAAGTTACTGTTAAAAAAATCTATATCCGCATTCAGTCGGATGAATATTAAAAACATTCATAGGTCACAGCAACTGTGTACAGATATATTTTCATAGATCAATGCCCGGAGACTGATTTCCATTCTACGACGTCCATAAACCAAGGCACCAGACTGATTTCCATTCTATGATATATCCAAAGAGCTAGCATGTGGAAGAATTCTCTCTCACACTCTCTGCACATTTCAGGAATATCCAGATCGATGAACAAACAGCAAGATAATACTTTCAAGTGCAAACAAAACTGCAAAATAATATATTTTAAAAGGGGAAGGGAAATTTAAGAACAAACACTGCAATAGATCTATAAAACAGAAATATGATAATTGTAACTGAATGCACAAAGATGAGAATTAATTATTATGGCAAGGTGTAATTGCAATGATTATAAAGAGTAAACATGGGGAGGATAACTGCGATGATCAATTTCCATCTCTTATCAACCTATTTACTGTCAGATTGTTTAGTAAAATTTGCCTATCTCTATTTCAAAACTTAATTGTTATATAAACTGATAAATTGTTGCAGTGACCCGACCTTGAGCACTTCTTATGATGGTATTTTTGTAAGTGTCATAGTTGAAGTAAACAACCCGAGTTGAGAACATGCTAGAAATTGTTGATGCAATCCAAACCATTCCAACTGGATGAGTAGTTTTTATTATCCAATGGTTAAGATTTACGAGACCAGCCAATGGGCTGAGATCAATAGTTTACATGCTGTAGAGAATTCTATTGTCTAATCACTTGAATTTGGTGTGGCAAGAAGTCCAGACTTGAAAGACAGCCATTAGTTTAATGCTGAATTAACTGACTGATTGATAGAGAAAGAAACATTTTCATGCACTTCTGCTATTGATATGTTATATTGATGTTTTATGTAGAGATGTATTATGTAATTTGACTATTATTTCTACAAATTGTGAACTATGATGCGTATATGTAGCCTACTAAACACTTGATATTGTTTCTATTGAACCAGCTCATAAAACTATTATGCAGTATTCGTTCATCAGTCTAATAAATACTGTTGCAGAAAACTGTACGTTGTGACTTGAATGTAAGAAGGAATGGAGTTAAAAAGGAATAAACTGGAAACTTAGCATTTGTTCCTTGATTATATTTTACATGGAAAAAAGCAGCCTTTCTTTGTTTTATCTGAGTCTCCTGGTTTACTTATTATAAACCACTATGCCTGGGATTTCTGCAAGAATTATCTACCACAGTGTATAAGTCTAAGGAATACACTGCACTCCATTGATGTATGATGGCAAGGTATGCTGACTACATCAAACAATTTCTGGTACAAGGAAGTTAGTGGAAATTGCTACAATTGTTGTTCTTTGAGGGAGATAATACAGCGAAGGAGCACCCAGAGTAGCCTTGAGAGAATATCAGCGAATCAGTGCTGTACAGTGTGAGGATGAAATCATGTGGGATTGACAGTAGTAATGTGAATGATAATCTTGTTACAAAAAGCATGCAAAAGACTATTGAATCTGAGCCTAAACCAAGTTATGTACAAACTATTATTTCTTATCTCTAATAACTCCATATCTGTTATCTGATAAGAACTATCCTGTAATTTGTATTGATTCTAAATTGTTGAATTGTGTTTAGGATATAAGACTGTATAGATATTAAAATTATTCAAACGTGGTTTCATGGAAATGTTAATGTCTAGTAATATTTTTCATTGTATTTGTTATATGTATATTTGATTTTTTATTTAATAAATTTATTGACCTTCTTACACATATTCATAACCTTATTTAGGTGAAGAAAATGGGTGGATGGGGGCTCGCTAAATATAGATTGAAGTAGGATTTGTCCTCTCCTTTAGTAAGACGTTTTCCACCTATAGAAATATTGTGTGATGATAAATGTTTGTCTTTAATGTTGTGGTTGTGGTTGTGGTTGAGAGAAAACGTTTACAGCGCGTGGCTATCGTCCGCCAAGTGAGAGAGACGAGTCACCCATCTTACATGTCAATAAGTCACATATACGCTTCTTACACATCTTTAATAAGTCACGTACACACGTCTTACAAATCATTAACAAGTCACATACACAAATCGTACACATCTTACACATCCTTAATAAGTCACATACATCCATCTTACACGAACAAGTCACATACACATACCCAAAACATCTTTAATAAGTCATAAACTATCATCTTACATGTTCTTAATAAGTCACATACACACATTACATGTCCTTAATAAGCTTAGCTGTAATATTGAGAGGAATTCTGCCAATATTGAGGAGTTTTATTAATATCGAGAGGAATTCTGCCAATATTGAAGAGTTTTATTAATATCGAGAGGAATTCTGCCAATATTGAGAGAAATTTTATTAATATCGAGAGGAATTCGAACCTAAGAAGATACCATTACGTCTTCAAATTCGTCAATGCAGAGCGTTTTGATGCCAGACTCGCATAGCTCGAGAGATCTCGCGTGAACTACTTCTCGCGGAAATAAATTGGGATTCTTCTAACACAGCAGCAGGTCCTGTCGTCTGCTTGTAGTAGAACATTTCGGAAAAACTGACAAAGGGGATCGAACTAAGAGCCGTGTGACGATCAAGCACATTTTCTGGAGCGAGTCCAAAACAGCTTAGGAAACGACAACAAGACAAACATTGCAGAGGGCGAGAACTCTCGCTCTTAAAACACTTGACGCTCACAAATCGGGGTTAAGACGTATTCGCATTACACCGAGGACCTGAAAATGTCGAATTCTGAGCCTTATAATATTGATGTCATAAGTAACAGGCAACTTAAAAACAAACATAAATGACATACATCCTGTAAACGTATAAATACATCAATATAATATATTGTCTGTTAGGATTACTTTAACTTACAGACTTGCTTGCATAAACAAAAAACGCACACAAACACAGAATAAATGCGAAAACATGTTTTCTTCGTCCTCTTAGTGAAAATTTAAAATATAAACCATTTATTTTTCTGAAATGAAGTTCCGGTTTTCTGATGTTTAATTTTTCAACTGAATAACATAAAAACAAATTAAAAGTAGAGAATTAAATATTTCTAATGGTACGTGATGACTTCGTCACTATGTGAAGGCTATAGTTCTGCATTCAGATTATTAATAGTTTCTACATGCAAATTGACTTCGTCACTATGTGAAGGCTATAGTTCTGCATTCAGACTATTAATGGTTTCTACATGCAAAATGTGACCTGATGACTTCGTCACAATGTGAAGGCTATAGTTCTGCATTCAGACTATTAATAGTTTATACATGCAAAATGTGTTACTGATAATTTTTACAAGTAAAATTTTACTAATATTTTCTAATTATCATTGTTTTAAAATAATTTCTACTTATAAAAGCTTTATTACTATTTCTGCTTATAAAATTTATTAATAATTTCCACTTGTAAAACTTTATTAACAATTTTTGTTTGTTCATTTAAAGTAAGAATTTCTACATGTAAATCTTTATGAATGATTTCAGCATGTAAAATATTATTAGTAATTTCTAATGTAAAATATTATTAATGATTTCCACTTCTGACCTTGGAGGTTGGAGGTTTTTTCACATGGCCAGCTTTATGTTGCATTGTCGCGTTCATGGGAAAGCAGGAAGAAAGGACGACAGAAAGGGATATTTGGAAGGATGGGAAGTTTGGAAAGAAGTTTGGAAGAAAGGAAGAAAGGGAGGGAGGGAAGGAGGAAAGAAGGAAGGAAGGAAGTTTTCACAGTTTTCAGCGTTATGTTGCATTATCTCATTCACGAAACAGAGACAACATCAAAGGACTCATTAAAAAAATAACCGACAGTCAAAGTCACTTGCTAAATGATACTCGAATTTTCACTCACAATGTGACTTATAATCAAGCCTTCCAATAAACAAATTCATTTATTTCCCTAGAAATACATTCATTTTAATTTTCCAGATAATCTAGTTTTATACAGTTCGTGGATAAAATATTTATAATTCTTCTATCTAGTATATGAATATTCTTTTTCAGTTTTTAAATTTCACGAAAAGCCTGTGTAATTTTATAGAGCCTTTTAAGAAGAGCCTTTTACAGTTCTTAAATAAACACTAAAGATATGTCATGAAAAGCCTGTGAACTTTTATATCTAGTGGGTGTATATATTCTAAATATAAATACATGAAGCATGTTAAGTTCCAGCATTTATTTCTAATTCCAACATAAACTCTTTACAGTTTCCTCATGAAAAACCTGTGTAGTTTTACATCTAGTGGGTGCTGGATTATAAATCTAGTATAGGTAGCACTTTTAGTTCTAATATAATGTTAATAATCCTTATATGATGAGTATTTATAGTTCCTACATGAGGAGTGTTAATAATTCCTACATGAGGAGATTTAGGCCTATAGTTCCTGCACGAGGAGTATTTAAAATAGTTTCTTCTGGTAGAGTTCTTATACGTGGAGCGTGTTTAAAGTTTCCATATGAAAAATTCTGTTTCTAGTTCATACATACAGAGTATTTATATTTCCTATGCATAGAATGAGTATAGTTCTGACTATAATACACAAAATTTATTTTAAGTTCCTACGGTGTATAGATCTCCTACAAGCAAAACAATGTTTATAGTCCCAATATGTCGAGTGCTTACGTCAGTTTCTATCACGTAAAGTCTGACGTACTTTTTCATCATCGACAATTCTATCAGTTTGTATTTCAAAGACAAATAAAATCTGACCTACTTATTTCAGTTTCATATCGACAATTCTGTCACTCTCCTTCCCCTCTCACTGTTGTTTTGGAAACAAACCTACATGGATTGAAGGATCTTTGGTGACAAAACAGTTCCTAGTCTAAAACATTTCTTAATAAAAAAATTAAAAAAGCCACGAGTGTGGGAAGAGTTGTGTTTTCTTTGTATAAATGAAAAGTACATGCATACTGATCTATCTGAAATTCGCTTTCCTTGAAATTAATTTTGTAGTTCCACCATGATTAGTTCCTGCTTCGTTTTGCTAAATACTAAGGCCAACTTGACCCAGCGCTTGTGAAAGAACCCCAACCAAAACACGCGTATATTTTATTCAAAGCCGTTACGATTTATTTCACTGTTTGTTTCAGTCAGCGAGACAAAGGAACATTCTTTGTCTGACGGCCAAGACCGCGTCCCGCATGTAAAAAAGGGAGATAACTAGCGCAATGAGGAGACGACCTGAGAAAAATGCGCTTGACGCCGCAATGGCCGTGCATGAAATCCCATTTGGTTTTCACGGCACTCATCATTCCTAACACAATCGTATCATAGACTAAATTAATTCGGTGCTCAACATAGAAGGGATATTCGAGTAAATTCGCCTTGTCAGTGTATGAGACTGTTTGTATGGTTATGTATACGGTGTGTTAGTGCGCGTATTTATATGGATGATGGCGTTCTTATGTGTGTATCGTGAGCGGATGGAGTGTAGGGGGCGCTTCCGGCTTCCGCCGCTTTCGCGAATGTATCGTGAGCACTGACAACATTCTACTTAAATAACGATATAATAGGCCTATACGTATTGAGCTTCAATGTTGCTGCAAGAGTTCTTTGTGGTATATAAACATTAAGGTAGTACAATATACTGCTATTATAACAGTGATATGTTGATTAAAATAATGTTGTGTGACGTCACCTGCTGATTCACATCACGAGTGCATCATAGCAATGTGTTATATTGTTGCCTTGTGGATAGTATCTCAGGCTACAGTCTTGTGTGTCATTAAAAAATGCGTTATATTGTTGCCTTGTGGATAGTATCTCAGGCTACAGTCTTGTGTGTCATTAAAAAATGCGTTATATTGTTGCCTTGTGGATAGTATCTCAGGCTACAGTCTTGTGTGTCATTAAAAAAATGTGTTATATTGTTGCCTTGTGGATAGTATCTCAGGCTACAGTCTTGTGTGTCATTTAAAAATGTGTTATATTGTTGCCTTGTGGATAGTATCTCAGGCTACAGTCTTGTGTGTCATTAAAAAAATGTGTTATATTGTTGCCTTGTGGATAGTATCTCAGGCTACAGTCTTGTGTGTCATTTAAAAATGTGTTATATTGTTGCCTTGTGGATAGTATCTCAGGCTACAGTCTTGTGTGTCATAAAAAAATAAAATGCGTTATATTGTTGCCTTTGTGGTGTAGGATACTTACTGTACACATAATAGAGGGCTGTTTTTCCTTCAAAATATCGCGTGTCGGGGTTGATGATGTGGGACTGCAACGTTCATATTTAGTATCCAAGGTTATCCGTATGAAAACAATGAGTTACAGAGATGTCACGCATTTGACCTCTCACTGTTATTCTATTTTTAATGTCACAGGTGTTCCTGAAAATACTGCTTTACAAAGGTTACGCTTGGCGAGAAATTTGTTTCCATTCTGTATGATAATGACGTGTTAAAATGTTCATGATTTGCTTGCTATGTGCTTTTTTAACAATTTCAAAAGGCACATGTATTAAGAAAGATTTATATATATATATGTGAGTGAGTGTGTGTGTGTGCGTGCGTGCGTGCGTGTGTGTGTGTGTGTGGGGGGGGTGTGCGTGCGTGTGTGTGTGTGTGTGTGTGTGTGTGTGTGTGTGCGTGCGTGCGTGCTAAAAATGCTCTCTTTAATTTATGTAATAGAAAATTGTATACATGTGTGTCATTGAGTGTCTGTTTGTGTGTGTGTAAGAAACCCTGCTGTAGTGTCTTTAAAAAAGGGAGAACACATCGCTATTCATTCCCCCCCCCCCCAAATGACAAACTGATTTGTAATTAGAAAGACAGACGACCACTGTTGTCGAATGAAGTAGTTGTATAAGGAACGCATGTCAATAGCAAAAAAACAAAAAAACAAAACCAAAACAGGTGCTAGACTGACGCTGCGCTAACCAGATTGAAACCGACACCCGTTCACTGCTGTCTGTCAGCATGATGCCTTGAACAGTGATCTCCATTTGAAAGATCGAAAATAAAAAGAAGAGAAAATATATTGCTATGTGAAACCTTTTCGACAAAAAAAAAAATGTAAAAGAAGCCGATATCCTTGGGAAGTGTATTTACAAAATAATTATTTTGTTCCTGCCTAGAGTGGGTAAGGGAATAACAGGCGCACGCGCATACACACACCTAATCACACAATTATAGCACACACACGCACACATGTGTGTGAGCGGACATAGTTGTCACATTATATATCAGTGACTGTTTCGCCACGCCATACGTGTTCTTTCCTACACTTAAACTTAGTTGTCACAATACATATCAGTGACTGTTTCGCCACGCCATACGTGTCCTTTCCTACACTTAAACTTAGTTTAGACTACAGTGATCATCACTCAATTAAGATACATTAATTATCGGTTCATCAACTCAAGTGAGGGACTTTATAATGACGGTTTCTTGTTCCCAGAAAATATTTTTGCACTAAAATGCAATGGCTGCTAACTCACCATCCATATATTTCTCTTGCCCCACAGTGAGGCGAGAGTAGACCTATCTATCACGCAGATCTCGAACGGTACGGATAGACTGTTATTTTTTTTTTTAAAGTAAATCACTGAACTACAAAATTATAAATGCAACCAAAGAACCCGCCAGTGTAATAAATAGTATTTTAACCCCTTACTGTAATAATGAATAGTATTTGCTAGTAAAATAATATTGTGCGTGCGATGTAGTGCCTAATGCTAGTAGAATATTGTTGTGCATATAATGTACTGCCTAATGCTAGTAGAATAACGTGCGTACAATGTACTCCTAATGAGAGTATTGTAATGTGCGTAGAGTGTGCTGCCTAATGTAAGTAGTATAATGTTGTGTGTACAATATATTGGCTAATGTTAGAAGAATAATGTTGTCGTACGATGTATTGCCAAACGCTAGTAGAATATTGTTGTGCATATAATGTACTGCCTAATGATAGTAGCATAATGTTGTGCGTACAGCGTACTGCCTAATGCTATTAGATTAATGTTGTGCGTACAGCGTAATGCCGAATGATAGTAGAATAAGTTTGTGCATTATCATGTACTGCCTAATGATAGTAGCATAATGTTGTGCGTACAGCGTACTGCCTAATGCTATTAGAGTAATGTTGTGCGTACAGCGTACTGCCTAATGATAGTAGCATAATGTTGTGCGTACCACATATTGACTAATGTTAGTAGCATAATATTATACATACAATGAAATCTCTAACGTACTGGAAGCATAATACTGTATTCATATGTAATCCTTAAAGTATTCATTCTGACATCTCCTTATTATCTTACTTGCACTGCAAACAGTCTGCATCTGTAGGCCACGTTTCTGATAAATCATTTCCAAATATGAACTTTCGAGAAGGCATTACCTAGCTAAGATGGTAGTGGCGGTTAGGCTAACAGATTTTTAACCCTACAAGCTTGCAAAAACATTTCGCCTTTGAACATCATACGCTTTTGAGATTTAAAGTTTTCTAGGATTGTCCCCCTTCGCTATTTTCTAGGAAGGGAGAAGGGTAAAGAAAAAAGTCTGGCCCTTTTCAGAGCCACTTCCTTTAGGGGATTTGCATCAGTCATTTATTTTGGAAGTTCGTACACAAATTATGGTATACTACATGACTATCATATCATTCATTTGCATTTAAAAATTCATACAAAGCTATGGTGTACTATGTAACTATCAAATCAAACATGGAATTTGCTCTTAGGAAAAGACTAGATTGTAAAAAAGAATATTTCATGCAATTTTCTAATTCAGCTGGTGTCCCCCAAAACGGCAACTATTATGTTCAGAATGTTGACAAGCACACAAGTACAACAGTTAGGCTGATAAATACTGACAATCACAAAAGTACAGCAGGCTGCCTGATAAATGCTGACAACCTCAAAGATACTACAGGCCAATTCATAAATGCTCCATTAATAGACATAAACACCAATAGAGGTAAAGCATCTAAGCCATTCTAAGGAGACGTGATGATGTGACGTGATGTCATGTGACCTAAGTCGTCCGGCCCTCTAGTTCGTGGAGGTAGCCGTTTGAAAAATAAAAAATAAAAACAACAAATTAACGATGACCCAGATTGTAGAGTGGCGAATTCTGAGAGTAATACCGGTGACTTCATGGCGCAGTGGTATCCGGGATGACGTCGTTGTCTAAAAATACCGGGAATCAGCCACTATTGAACTTACCGTGAAAATGATACAGGGCCAAGAGGCATGAGAAAATCAGACATTTGATTGAGGTTACCTTGATACAGGTCAAGAAACACAAGAGGGTCATATATCTTGATTGAATTTTTGTCAGACATAATGTCGGATTAGGAGGTATCGGTAATTCATATACTGTTATTAAATTTGCAATGAGACCAGGACTGGGAAAATAAAAAATATGATTAAAAATCCAATATGTTTGCAAAAAAGGCGATATCTTAGTTTAAGCTAAATAAGCATTCATGAGGCTTTGCTTTAAGTCAAAAGCGCTATTTTAGTTCAAGCCTGAAGGTTACGTTCCTGAGGCTTTGCTTCAAATTAGTGTTGCACGTGCAAGATGAAAATATTATTAGACTTTTTCGTTCTCTCTTTTCTTCTTTCATTTCATCTTACTTCTAGTAGACATTCACTACTTGTAACTATAGGAAAAACAACAATAAAAAACCATATTAAGAAATTAATTACGAGAATTCAGAATAATTGAATTCGTAAGAAATAAATTCTCTATTATGCTTAGAAGAGAAAAGGAGTGAAAAGTAAGGGGGGGGTAAAGAAAAAGGGGAGGTAAAGAACGAAAGGATAAAACAATTAGCTATATTAAATCAAACATAATGCATCTATATATAGTACTGCTTACCAAGTTAACAAACTCCTGATAGCTAACAGTGGTCCGACACGGCTCAGCGGCCTTGACCTCGAGCACATCAAGTGTATGAGCGTCCATCTCAGCTCGGATCTGAGGATGACGTAATAAGTAGACAAAGTCCTGGATGAGAATCTCACCTCGCCGATAAGGGTCATACTGCGCATGACGTAGAAAAACAAATAAAGAATTAAGAAACAAAAATCAGAGATGAACTCATTACTAATAGTCTTCATGATAAAATGAGAGATGAACTCATTACTAATAGTCTTCATGATAAAATGAGAGATGAACTCATTACTAATAGTCTTCATGATAAAAGTTAATGTGAGCAAGGCAATTAAATCTTTGACAATCACATCGTAGTATAGTGCTCTACCATGAACAATTTCGGCTACTGTTACAATCCCCCCCCCCCCCAAGTAGCATTAAGTACATCAGTCCGGTCTTCTTGTTATGTAAATGATTTTAATTGCTTCTTGTTATGTAAATGATTTTAATTATTTCTTGTTATGTAAATGATTTTAATTACTTCTTGTTATGTAAATTATTTTAATTACTTCTTGTTATGTAAATGATTTTCATTACTTCTTGTTATATAATTGATTTTAATCAATTCTTGTTTTGTAATTAATTTTAATTACTTCTTGTTATGTAAGTGATTTTAATCATTTTATTATATAAATGATTTTAATCAGTGAGCTTTGATTCTGTACTGTTTCACAAAACTTTACTTTTTTTCTAGAAATGCCTCATAAAGCATAAAAAATCATGATGTCTGTGTTCTTTGATAATTAGGTCTCTGTTTTCTAGAGGACATTTCACTTTGTACCTATTAAGTGTAGAGATATTATATTATATTATATTATATTATATTATATTATATTATATTATATTATATTATATTATATTATTATTATTTACTGACATGTTTTAGATTACCTACCTGATCAAAGAGCGGTTTCCATTTCTGCAACAACAACAAATAAAAAAAAACAAAAATATTTGATGACTAGCATAAACGTTACAAAACCCCAAAACTTCTACAAATGCATTCATTGAACTTATTGCAAAGTATTAAATTGAAACATCTCTGCGCATATATGTAACTGGATAGCTTTAAGATTAATAGTAATTACTAAAGGTATTCTGATCCCTGATGTGGTATACTGTAGTGTGTTGATGTTATGTAAGTTTTGGGTTAACAAAGTGTTTTGGAAGATAATTGTATGCATGAATTAAAACACACTGTCCTAATATATCCGATTAAAAAATAGTAAATGGATGAAATAACTGTACCAGGTAACTGAACAACACGAACCGTCTCAGCTTGCGCTCACGAGATTTGAACTCTTCCTCAAAGTCATTTCGAGGTGCATGGCGACAATAACTCCCACTGCTCCTAACCGGCTGATGATATATTAAACTACTGCCATTCACATTAAAAAAAAAAAAAAGGGGGGGGGGGGAATAAACCTAAGAAAATTATTGCAAATAAATTAGAAACGTAGTGGTGTCATATTTAAGAATCGGTTAGCTGTGTGACATATCTAGTAGTTTTGTGATATTTATGAATCCTGAAGTTGTGTCATATCTATTTTTTAGTTGTGTCATATTTATCAGTCTTTTAGATATGTATCAAAGCTATCAATCTTTTATTTGTAATGTTAATAAAATCTTTTAGCTGTATCATATTTTTAATCTTTTAGTTGTGACATATTTATCAGTCTTTTAGATATGTATCAAAGCTATCAATCTTTTATTTGTAATGTTAATAAAAAATCTTTTAGCTGTATCATATTTTTAATCTTTTAGTTGTGACATATTTATCTCAATTTTGTATTTGCGTGTCATATCTATAAATGTGGCAATTGTTTCGTGTTTATCAATCTAGCAGATGTGCAATATTTATCAGTTTTGCAGTTGTGTGTGTCATGTTTATCCGTCTTGTGGTTGTGTGTGTCGTGTTTATCAGTCTTGGGGTTGAGTGTGTCGTGTTTATTAATTTGGCAGGCCAGCCAGCCGTGACAGCAGCATTTCCTGGATTTATCTGAATCTCCTGGTTTACTGATTACGAACTGGTACAACCATGTTAGACTAATACAGCAAAGGAAGTGCAGGTCAGCCTCAAGAGAATAGCAGCTAATCAGTGTTCTAGAACGTGAGAGGGAAATATGTGGAATTGACAATAGTAACATAAACACTAATTGTGTGGCTTTGTTATGAAAAGTGCATGAAAAGACTTCTTCAACTTCCCTATACAGGAATGTGTAGAAACTATTATTGCCATATCTCTAATAACTCCATTTCTGTTCTCTGATAAGAACTATCCTTCGTTTTGTATTGACACTAATATACTGAATTGCATGTTAGGATATATATATATATTAAAGTATTCGAACATGGTTTCATGGAAATATTGATGTCAAGTAACCCTTTTCTTTGTATTTGTTATATATATATATATATATTTGATTGTTGATTTAATAAATTTATTGACCTTCTTACACATATTGATAACCTTATGCTGGAGAAGAAAGTGGTGGATGGAGGCTCGCTAAATATAGATTAAAAGATGGATTTATCATCTCCTTTAATAAGTTTTCCACCTATGGAAATGTTGTGTGATCGGAAATGTTTGTCTTTAATGTTGTGGAAGAGAAAAAACGTTTACAGCACCTGCATATCCGCCAAGTGAGAGAGACGAGTGGAGTCTACTGGAGAATTATTAATAAATTAAGATTCTCATCACTTGTAATTAATTATGGATGATTAATTAATGAATAATAATAATAATAATAAACATTAACTAGGTGGCGTTGGCGTCTCAGTATCATATTCTTCATGATAACTGTATCAATCCTCACAATTGTATAGAATCCATCACAACAACTGAATTGAATCCTCTACAACTGTATCGAATCCTTATTAACAAGTGTATCTAGTTCTTCACAAACAATAGAATTGAATTCTCCACAATGACTGTAATGAATCCTCTACAATTGCATCTGGAGTGTTGCCTTAGATCCACAAATGAACGTTATGTTATCAACCTTCATTCTCTCCTTCACCACCACACAGGGAAATGAAATTGTCTGTTTAATTCCAGCCATCACTTAAAATACGAATCAAACTTCTGATTGCATTTCAACTGCTGTAATGCTCTGGAAAATCAATGCAACATACGAATTCCTAATGTTTGTTATGTGTATATATATATTACAATTAGAATTATACAACGTGACCATCCGACTAGTTAGCCGGCATCAGGGCAACGCATTTACTAATAACAAAGATATAACTGTTACCTGGTTGCGCCTAGTGATGCACAAAACTTATCTGAATAAAGGGAGGTAATTACTTTGGAAAATTCACAGCGCCCAAAGCACAAGGAAACGTCTAGTTTACTGCCCACAAAGCCCTAATAACACTTTATTTCTTTGCACCCGAGTCCAAATGACATTAGATCCACGGCTGTCCCAGGTTCTTATGTCAGTTATGGCACAGTGCTTGAAGAGTTTTATTTAGCAGATTGACTACAAAGAGGTCGTTTTAGTAGTCCATATAAATATACTTCATGAATACGTCCCTAGACGCCGAATTGGTTCAGACAGCCATTTTAAGTAGACCCGGTGGGTATGCCTCATGAAAACCTGCCATTGTCCCTAAGTATCCAGAATGACTTACAAGCATCATATTACTTAGAACACATGCCTCAAGATAATCTATCTTAGCACCCAAACTGACTGCAAAATTGTACATTCAAGGCGAGGGCACTACAAAACGATCATATGAATATAGTACTGTCATGACAAGAATATATAATAAAACGACGATGTTGATGACAACGATAATGATGACAACAGTAACGACGACGATGATGATGATAATTCATGGGTACTCACGTACCAAACTGTTTGCTCTCTACATCGATATGTCCGTTAAACCGCTCTGAGGCATAACGAGATCTACTTCTGATTTGAACGTTAATGTTACTATGGCAATTGAAAGGGGTTAGGACGCAACTCTTCTGCAATCACATGGAAATATAATTTCTACTTGAATATGAATTGTTTAGCCAGTGTTTTATGTGATAATATACCCAAAACAAGTGACCAACATTGGGGAGTTATAAGCCGTTATGTAGTCTCCACAGTCACCATGATTAATGAAGACCTCTCCTTGTTTCCAGCTCCCATCATAAGAAGTCCCCATGGTCAAGCTCCAGAAACATCTGCCCTTGATTCTAGCAGTAGCACCAGAAATTGCTACAAGAATCACAGTACGTAGTCCCAATGTCAAGCCTCATTGCACTCGAGTCAACTGTTCTTGGGCCTAGGAGTGGAACCAAACTGACTATATAACTCCAAATAAAGTAGTCCCAGCGTCAAGTCTCATAAAGCTGTTCTTGGGCCTAGGAGTGGAACCAAACTGACTATATAACTCCAAATAAAGTAGTCCCAGCGTCAAGTCTCATAAAAGCTGTTCTTGGGCCTAGGAGTGGAACCAAACTGACTATATAACTCCAAATAAAGTAGTCCCAGCGTCAAGTCTCATAAAAGCTGTTCTTGGGCCTATGAGTGGAACCAAATTGACTATATAACTCCAAATAAAGTAGTCCGTCTCATAAGTCTATACTTCTAGCAGGTGCAAGTACGTGTAAATAGTTTATTAAATTTAAAAAATTAAGAAGTCGATGTGTTTATTGTTTATATCAGTGCCACAATAAAAGATATCAACACATCAATGAAAGTTCGTTATCTCGGTCTCCATCTATACAGACGTTACAATGCCTCTGGGTATAAAATGGCGGGCCATAGTTGACTAATGCCTTTCACAGGTCTTTATAAGATTATATTCCTTGTGTCGGTTTGGTGGCTTATACATTATTAAATATCGCTCTCGGAGGGCAGTTAATAATAGAACAACTGAGTATATATTGATCACATGGGTGCGAATGCATGGGAAAATGTCCATAATTCGAGTGCTAAAGGACGTGCTTCATTTACTCTTGGCTAGGTCCGTAGTCTCGGTTCTCCATTTCAAAATAAACAGTAGATGCTGACGTACAAAGTGGCCTTTAAACGTGTCAGTTGACACAACACATACAGATTTCAATTCACGGCTGTTGACATTCGATTTTATTTGGTGGTCTTGTGTGCGACTCGTAAGGTGAAGGGTCAATGCTTCGTGGCAGCTTTGCGTACCTTGTATCTTTCATACTTGATTGATTTTCTGCTTCAGGTAAAATGACGCAAGAGTGAAAGAACAGACTTGGGCGATACGTGTTTTGTTTTTGTTTTGCCAGGCATGATGACGGCTAGGCTATGAATGAATCACTAAAATTAATCGTTATTCTGTTTGCTTTCTTGTGCCAAATACAAGTGAAGTAAACTAGGCAAAGCATGTATCGCTACAGTAATATTCTTCTTGCCTCCTATTGATAAATGTAACGTAAATGATATAACTTTGGCAATGCATATATTATGAAACAAATACTACCCTTATTTCCTTTCCCAATCGTCAATGATTAAGGTTAGATAATGCATATATAACCTTTTATTTTAAAAATATAAATAAAAAAATCTCTAGTTTCCTTTTGAACGTTTCTGTAACTAATGAGTTAAGGCAATGCAATTAATTCCCTTGTTTCCTTCTGCCACTTTTTATATTAAAGGTGTAATTTAGCTTGACAGATCTGTGGGTGATGCAACTCTAGATGTTAGTTTCGTGTGCTAAATTCATTCCGCTCTCACTAATAGTAGAGGCACACATGGTCACCAGGCGACGTGATTGGTCACTCAACAAATAGATGGACAGACATGCATAGGCTTCCCTCCAATCACACTCACTCACGTCTGGACAGGTTTAGTTTGAAGTTCACTCGGTTCAGTGAGCACAACCTAACAAGAGTCTTTAAGTGCACACTTTCCAATAATACTTTGAAATTCACTCGGTTCAGTGAGCACAACTTAACAAGTCTTTAAGTGTACACTCTCCAATAATACCTTGAAGCATTTACCTCTTCTGAGGATAACAGTTCTGCAATATGTTATCTCCACTGGGGTTCATCTTCGTAAACCAAGGATCAGGACCCTAAGGCGCAAGTGCCACGCTTGGCACACAGAACGATTTTTAATGGCGTGCACCAAGTGTTAAGGCAACAAAAAATAAGCCAAAATAAATAAGCATAACACTTTGCAGGCAATATTTAATATTTGACATTACACTTTTTCTTTAAAACAAACCTACAATACGTATGAGATATTTAACCCTTTCCTCAAGAATTAGTTTGGCACGTTGGTTCATTTCATGGAATTACTTTAGCACAGCGCTCATACCGACTCCACCTCAAAACTTATTGAGGTCAAATAGAGATCGCCATCACAGATAAGGATTGCTGGTTGAGGATGAATGACTGACAGTTAGGTCTAGAATGAGGGAGACTGGTAGCCAGAATAAATGGACAAAACTGGAAAATAACAGTTTCCCTTTCACCAGAAATGGGTCACGCAGGAGTGAAGCACTGTACACTTAGTTAAAGTACAAATACCTCCACCCCAGAAACTGCTATAAAACACTGCCAGCATCGTTTTAAGTGCTCTGGGCTTTAAATGATATATTCAGTGGCTATTGTCGTCAATCAACTTACGACATCAATGACGTCACCTCAATTAGCACACTTTCCTCTTTAACTATGACACAGTGGTTGACAGTTAAAACAAAATATCTAGCACCAGCAGATTTAGACTGCGGTACACAATACATAGAGCAAAACTACACAATACCTGTTCATAAGTAAACGGTAAATAATTCTTGTACATAGAGAGACAACGGTGCACAATATTTGTCCATAGAAACAACGGTACACAATACCTGTACCTGGGCAACACTACACAATACTGGTACATAGAGAAAACAATACACAATACCAAGACACATACCCGTACACAATACCTGTACATAGAGAAAACAATGCACAAAATATGTTCATGGAGACAACACTATACAATACATGTACATAGAAACAACACTACACAATACTTGTACATAGAGACAACGCTACATAATACCTGTACATAGAAACAACACTACACAATACTTGTACATAGAGACAACGCTACATAATACCTGTACATAGAAACAACACTACACAATACTTGTTCATAGGGACAGCACTACACAATACTTGTACATAGAAACAACGCTACAGAATACTTGTACATAGGGACAGCACTACACAATACCTGTACATACAAACAACACTACACAATACCTGCACGTAGAGACAGTATACTTACACAGAGACAACACTGCACAATGCCTGTACATATAGATAACACTACAATATACACTCAGAAACAACACTGGACAGTATTTGTACACAGAGCAACACTACGTAATACTTGAACATACAGACAACACTACACAAGACTTATACACAGAGAAAACGGTACACAATACTTTTACATAGACGGTATTACAGAATACTTGTACACAGAAACAACGCTACATAATACTTGAACATACAGACAACACTATACAGTACTTACACATAGAAAACGGTACAATATATTTGTACACAGAGACGGTATTACAGAATACTTGTACACAGAAACAATTCCACACAATACTTGTACTCAGAAACAACACTACAGAATACCTGTACAAAAACCTCTGACTATCAACTTAAGCTGTTGTGATTAATTTTAGATCTGTTAAATTCGGGATACATACGTACCGATGATCAATGTCTATGACCGACTTAAATCTATTAATAGATACGCACATTTGTGATATTTCGATTGACTTTTAGGACTTTTAATAGACGTCCGTGTAGAGATATTTTGTCTGGCACTATTAAATAAATTCGTGTAGAGATATTCTATTGACTTTAACAATATTAAGATAAATCCGTGCAGAGATCTCCGATTGACTTTATCAAGTCAACCAATGTACATGCACATGTGAAGATATTCCGATTGACTTTAGGACTTTTAACAGACATCCGTGTAGAGATATTCTGATTGGCACTATTAACATAAATTCCTGTATCGATATTCTATTGACTTTAACAATATTAATATAAATCCATGTAGCGATATTTCGATTGACTTTAGGACTATGAACATAAAAGCATGCAGGAGAAATTTCGATTCAAGGTATAACTATTAAGAGATACCCGTGAAAGATAAATGTTAATGACTGTTAGATTACTCAGATACTTTAGGACAATATTTCTTGCAGTGTAGAATGCAAATGAATGACTGGACACAATCTCTATATTCACTTCACAGTTTGCATTAAACTTAACTAAATGAAAGTACTTTTTTAACTTCACATGAAAGTGGGCGTTTTCATTTTCAAAGAGTTTTGTTGTTTTTGCCCAGCTCTATTAACCTAATTGGTCTTTTAGCGACTGTCTTTCACAGTGTTTCAAAATCACAGATCGTGACAGGCACAAAATTATCCTTGATTGATTAAATTTAAAATGTTATGTGATCGTGTTAGTAGCTCTAATAGCCTAGCTTCTTGTAACTTCATCGCTGGAGCTATTCTTGCACTCCTATCGATCTAAAGAGTGTTACAAATAAAATGTACATGCTATGTTCCGGCTTACCAGTCTGAAGGTTTCTCGCATTCCTAAATTACTATTAATCTGTTCATTCCTACACTTTCTTATAGATGTGAAGAAATTAAATTATAAAGTTTTGTCTTTAAGTGAGTATAAAGTTTATTGTCTTTAAGTGAATGTAGTGCTTTATGTCTTTAAGTGAGTATAAAGATTTGTGTCTTTAAGTGAGCTTAATGCTTTGTGTCTTTAAGTGAGCTTAATGCTTTGTGTCTTTAAGTGAGTATAATGCTTTGTGTCTTTCAGTGAAAGTAGTGCTTTGTGTCCTTAAGTGAGCTTAATGCTTTGTGTCTTTAAGTGAGCTTAATGCTTTGTGTCTTTAAGTGAGTATAATGCTTTGTGTCTTTCAGTGAAAGTAGTGCTTTGTGTCCTTAAGTGAGCTTAATGCTTTGTGTCCTTAAGTGAGCTTAATGCTTTGTGTCCTTAAGTGAGCTTAATGCTTTGTGTCTTTAAGTGAGTATAAAGTTTTGTGTTTTTAGATGAGTATAAAGTTGTGTCTTTACGTGAGCTTAATGCTTTGTGTCTTTAAGTGAGTATATTGTTTTGTGTCTTTAAGTGAGTTTAATGTTTTACTGCTTTTAGTTAAAGTACAAGCATTTGATAATGCATTACTTCGATAAAGTACCGATAACTCATGTTTGACAAATCCTATATCAATTAAATACAAATATTTCATAATATCTTACTACTGTTAGTTAAAGTACAAATATTTCATAATGCATGACTATTGTTAGTTAAAGTATAAATATTACATAATGCCTAGCTGTTCTTAATTAAAGTACAAATATTTGTAAAGGATAATAAGGTTACAATAAATTATGCTTGTTTATAAATTATTACTTTATATAATTTATTCCATTATAAATTTATTTTGCTCTTCTTGGATCTCACTCTTTGTTTCTTGCAATCTCACTATTTGACCTTGCTATCTCACTCTTTGACCTTGCTATTTCATTCTTTGACCCTTGCTATCTCACTCTTTGACCCTTGCTATCTCACATTGTCTCTTCCCCATTATTACTCTACTTCTCTCTTCTCCATTCTCTAATTCTCTTTACAACCACATTATATTTCTCACCCCCAACACACACACGCACACACTCACACGCACATACTCATCATCAATTCCACAATCTCACATATTCTCTTCGTTTTCTCTCACACCTTCTATCTAGCCCTCTCTCTCTTCTTCTCCCACCTCCCCACCCCTTTAGTCATTCTGTTTCTAAGTAATTGGTTGGCTCTCCATTACTTTTACTGTCGTTAAATGTGCTTCTGTGCAAGAGTTGCATGGAAAAAGAAAGTTTTATTTATATCTTTCTTTGCTACATTTTTATTGATAAGGTTCTCTGTCACTTAGTCTTGGGTTACGCACACACACAGAAACATATCTGCACGTACAAGCACACACCACTAGAGAAGTCACAGCTACACATGACAAAATTGTTCAGATTAAAAAAAAAAAAACTACAACAACAAAAGAGAAAGAAACATGGATTCCAGACTATTTTGAAAACGAGTCCACGGTGTATTAAAGTGGCTCGAGCCTATAAAAGGCGAGCGTAATAGAGGCGTGCGGGTTGTTGAGAGGCCGTGAATGTTTCACACCACACAAAGGCAGCCTTAATGAAAGTCTTTGCGTAGGTTAAGCATCACAATTTCAGCACTGGCTTCATCAGTAGAATGCCAATATGGCTTCAGAGCAGCTGTACGAGGAAATTAAACCTTTTTTCCAACCACATTTCTACGCAAAAACTGGCCACATGTGCGATTCAATTATACCTTAACTTAGACCTTGGCATGTTATAGAAACAATTTCACTCGGTGAATAACGCATTTCTTGGCTTCATTAAGCAGCATTCACGTGGCAAACGTCAGGAATGCTGCTCTCAAACATAAGGTCATCAAAAAGTAAAATGGATCTTTGAATACCTTTCTCATACTTAAGGTCATCAAAATTAAATAGATTTTTGAATACCTTTCTCATACTTAAGGTCATCAAAAGTAAAATGGCTGCTGTTAGAATACCTTTCTCATACTCAAGTTATCGAACAGTGAAAGAGATCTATGAATATTAAACAGTATGAAAAACTTATATATTTTTTTAAATTGTACTTTTAGAGAGTTGCTGCATCTTTGACGCAAATCAGTCATGCATGACTCACTGACAAGTCAGGCTTGCGGAACGATTCTAATCATGAACTAGCTGCGAACATTGTTAGAATCTGAAAACTCTACATGAAATATTCATACTTCAATAACATCTTTCAAGGCACACGCATCGCTTGTATTTTACAATTTTATTTATTTATTTTTCACTCAATCAAACCATACAATTTTATTTATTTATTTTTTCACTCAGTCAGACGTTCGAAGTGTTTCTAAATCGGTTCAACAAAACGGCTACAGCATTTCAGGATTCAGTATTAATTTTTGAAAGGCTCTGTAATTCACAAAGCCGTCAGGCCATGAAGTTTTGATTCTTTCTTTGTAAATTTATGTGTTTGTTTGGGTGGTTTCCTCTGACACTGTGCATATGAAACAACGCTGCTTTGCAGTCAACCTGTATATTATGCATCGATTTAATTGTGACGTTGGAGTGGTTTCCCTTGATAATATCCTGACAAGAACTACAGTAAGGAAATAATAATAGTTTAAATATTATTTGTTCTGTATAATTTAAAAACAGTTATAAATAATATCAAAATTATATTTTGGTTTTTACGTAACTTAACGTCTTGTTTCCTTTATGCGATGCGCTTGCTGAGGGCCGCGCTAAGTTTTATATCACACAATACAGCGTATTGGGCAAGGCGTATTGAAGACCTTGTATAGTTTTGTCCTATAGATACAGCATTTAGGGCTAGGCATATTGAAGACCTTGCATAATTTTGTCCCATAAATACAGCGTATTGGGCAAGGCATATTGAAGACCTTGTATGGTTTTGTCCTATAGATACAGCATTTAGGGCTAGGCATATTGAAGACCTTGTATAGTTTTGTCCTATAGATACAGCATTTAGGGCTAGGCATATTGAAGACCTTGCATAATTTTGTCCCATAGATACAGCGTAGATGGCAAGACGTATTGAAGACCTTACATAGTTTTGCCTTAGACAATACCAGACTAATGGACTGTACATGCTGAAGGCCTTGCTTAACTTTGCCCTAGTCTAAAAACCAGCTTATTGAAGTCCTTACAGAACTCTATCCTCCAAGAAAACAGTTAAAATTGGTCAAACACTCGCGATAATAGAGGAACAAACCTGGCGCTGTTGTCCTAAGCTTTTGCTTGCTGGTAGCTTAACGTAAATATGTGGCACGCTTCCTTTAAACCCTAGATAGCACAAAATAAATTACCACTATCTTACTAAAAGATGAGAGGCATCAGAAACGTGTGTAACTTTGACCAAAGCACAACAGACCTGTTTCTGATTGTTACTGTAACCCAATAGATTTGTGTTTGATTGTAATTGTATCAAAAATGCATCTTAAATGCCTATTGTCTAGCTAAAATAAGGTATGTGTATGAATGTGGCTTCAACGCTATATAAATGAGTGCAATTGCAACTAAAGCAGAGCCAAAATTAATTATTGTAGCTAGAACTAAATAGAAATGTGCAATCGTAACCAAAACATAACAGACATTTTGGTAGTATCTAAAACACAGCAATAAAGAGAGTGTGTGTTTGTTTGTGTGTGTGTGTGTGTGTGTGTGTGTGTGTGTGTGTCTGATTGTAGCTAAAACAAAAAAAAATTCATGACTGAAGCCACAATATGACAGAAGTGTCATAATCACTATAGTTAAGCACGCATGGGTGTGTGTGTATGATTGATTGTAGCTAACGCATGGGTGTATGTATGATTGTAGCTAAAACACAAAGAAGAAATATGTATGACTGTAGACAAAACACAAAATTTTGTATAGCTGTAGCTAAAACAACAAAAATATGTGATTGCACCCGCACGAAAAAAAACACATGCGTTTGATAAAGAAAACTAAATTTACGTAAAATTAAAATGTTCGCGAGTCATCTAAAACACAAATGCTTGTATGTTGGAGTACATTTGCCTATCCCTCTTATTTGACTTAATTGTTATATAAATTATAAATTGTCGAAGAGACCCGACCTTGGGCACTCCTTATGATGGTGTTTTTGTGTCAGAGTTGGAGTAAACAACTCGAGTTGTGAATATGCTAGAAATGCTGATGCAATGCAAACCACTTCCAACTGGATGAGTAGTTTTCATTATCCAATGGTTAATATTTACGGGAACAAGACCAATAGGCTGAGATCAAAAGTTTACATGCTGTAGAGAATTCTATTGTCTAATCACTTGAAATTGGAGTGGCAAGGAGTCCAGTCATAAAAACGGCAGCCCTTAGCTTAATGGTTAGTTAACTGATTGATTGAGGGAGAATGGATTTAGAAATATTTCATGCATTTTTGCTATTGATATTTTATAATTGCGTTTTACATAGAGATGAATTATATGAGTAAACTATATTTTTACAAATTGTGAACTAAGATGCTCATGTATAGTATGTTGAACAGTGAACACTTGACATTTTTTCTAGTGAACCTGTTCATAAACTATTATACTGTATTTATTATGCTGTGCGTGTGTGTGCGTGTGTGTGTGTGTGTGGGTGTGTGTGTGACTAAAATATTGTTGCAAGAAACTGTAAGATGAGACTTGAATGTAGGAAAGAAAGGAGTTAAAAATGAATAAATTGGAAACTTAGCATTTGTCCCCTGATTATATTTTACAGGGAAAAAGCAGCCCTTGCTTGTTTATCTGAATCTCCTGTTTTACTGATTATAATTATAAACCACTACAACCATGGTAGTCGCATCTACTGCAGTTTGTGAGTTTAAGGGATACACTGCACTCCTTTGATGTATGGTGGCAAAGTATGCTGACTACTTCAAGCAATTTCTGGTACAAGGAAGATACTGGAAATTACTAAAATTGTTGTTCTGCTTGAGGGAGGTATTACGGCAGAGTAAAAGGTTAGTCTCAAGAGAATAGCAGCAAGTCATTGTTCTACAATGTGAGGAGGGAAACAAGTGGAATTGATGTTAACAATAAACTTGTGAGTTTGTTGTGAAAAGTGTGTGAAAATCACTCTTGTGGCTTTGTCTAAACAAGGTTACATAAAAGCTATTATCACTTATCTCTAATAACTCCATTTCTGTTCTCTGACGAAAATCATGAGATTTGTATTGACACTAATTTACTAAATTGTGTGTTAGGATATAAGACTGTATAGATATTAAAATTATTGAATGTGATTTCATGGAAAGATTGATGTCAAGTAATCTTTATCATTTTATTTATCATATGAGTATTTGATTGTCGATTTAATAAATTTATTGTTAGATTTATTGATCTTTTTATACATATTGATAATCTTATGGTGGAGAAGAAATTGAGTGGATGGGGGTTGCTAAATATAGATTAAAAGACGGATTTAGTAAGGCGTTTTCCACCTATGGAAATATTGTGTGACGGTAAATGTTTGTCTTTAATGTTGTGGAAGAGAGAACACGTTTACAGCGCCCGCATATCCACCAAGTGAGAGAGAGTGGTGTCTGCTGGAGAATTATTAATAACATAAATTAAGATTCTCATCACTTGTAATTAGTTATGAATGATTAATTTAATAATAATAATAACCATTAACTAGGTAACGTTAGCGTCACAGTTTGTAAGTCATATAAAACACAAATGTTCGTGAGTCACATAAAATATCACATAAAACACAAATTCTTAAGAGTCATCTAAAACAGTGGTCCCCAACCCCCGGTCCGCGGACCGGTACCGGTCCGTGGACCATATGGTACCGGTCCGCGGACCAAATGGTACAGGGCCCCCCAATTTTATTTTTACTCTGGTGTATTTCTTTCGGGTTTGTGCGACTTTCCATGGACGAGATTGAGTCTGAGCATTCATTCTCCCAGTTGGTGCACGATCATCTGTCTTTGCTTTTAAAGAATTCGAGCGCTACTTCCCAACCACACCAACACACTTCGCTTCGGACCACCGACGAACGCACTCCATCCATTGGACCGCCGGAAGGAGAGTCATGTCAAAGCGCCACACCAGACAAACCAGCACTAAGACTCAGCCCTTTTCAGGGCTGGCAAAAATGCCACTACTGCCCACTCCACCAAGTGACATTTTACGCGATTCTGAGTCAGTCACAGAAGATGCGGACGGCCCTTTCTGTTTCACAAACGAGCGCATAGCACAGCTTAGACAGATACGGCAAAAGAGGTTTGAAGAGATGCAAACATTAAGTACAAAGGAGAAGACTGGACAAAATACTGCTGTGAAATCAGCAAACCAACCGAAAATGTGGGCATACGAAAAGTTACCCCCTTCACCTTCACACTAGAAACTAAAAACGTTGAACTAAAAAATGCGTTCACTAATTTGCTGTTGACCCTCTTCCACACAAAAACAGAAGATGAACTTACACTAGACAACAAGTCATCTTAACCGCAATTGGTCTCCATAAGATTTTAAACAAGCACCTGACAAGGCAACACAAAAAAAAACTACATCAACAGACTGTGAAACACAGACAGACATCTTCTGGAAAATAACGCCGACAACAAAAACACGCTCTTCACAAACGGAAAAGGAGAAAACAACGCGAAAACCCACACAGGAAGACGGCACAACTCAAACAGTCAAAGGAAAAAGCCACGTTTCCACCCAAACTCTACAAGCCACTACAAGAGAAAGTGGAATAAACACCAACATCATCTGGAAAATTCCACCTACGGCCAAAGTGAATTCAACTCAAACAGCAAAACAAGAAATCAGCCAGGCATTCTCGCAAACTCCAAAAACCCACAACAGATAATAAGGAAACTCAGACTACAAGCTCTATCAGCAAAGAAAAAGAAATTAAAACAACTACCACCGAAAATAAGAAGAAACGCCAAAAAATCTCCAGCACACAAACGGTACATATCAATACGTAAGAAAGAAAAATACAAACAGAAAAAGAAGTGAAGACAACTGACGCAAAGACCGAAACAGAAGTCGACAACGCTCCAACTACACCATAAGAAACAACAACAACGACTAAACCAACTGCCCCCAATCCACAGCCAGAGTCACCACCAGGGACTGCAACAAAGAAAACCACAACAGACACACGAGGAAACACTACAGAACGGAGCCCCAAATCAAAAAGAAGGCGCCCGCCACAACACATCAGACGACAACAACAGTATCATCTACTACAGCCACAACAACAGAATCCACAACAACAATGGCAGCGCTGCGACAACAACCACCGCCGACAACAACAACAACAACGGTGGCAGCACAGGGAGCAACATCACATGCAGTGGGGATATTATAACCACCCCATTGCGGATCTAATTCAACTAATGCTTGCCGCCAACACCCACCTACATACAGTCCAACGGCTACCGGGGACATCAACAACAACAGTGCCAACGACAACAACAACACCACTGGTGAACATTACAGGGTGGGGAGTGAACATCCTGGGCGCACATACACACAAAGTACAGACGATGTGGTATTATCCTGGGCTCTGTAAACCCCCTCACCTGCCGATACAACAACGGCCACCACAGCACTTAAATCCGTATTGCCATTTCCGAGTCCTATTTGTGTGAAGCGGGGTTTTCTGCAGTGACAGCAACCAAAACAAAACAAAGGATGGACATAAGCAACTCACTTCGGGTGTAATTGTCTCCTATTACCCCCAGATGGAACCCTCTCGTTGCAAAGAAACAAGCTCAGGGTTCTCTCTGATTTAGCGTTCTAGTGAGTTAAAATGTTAAATCACTTTATATTCATTTTTTGGTGTAACTGTATTTTAATTTGAAGGCACGTTTAAATACAATTAAATTAAAATTATTAAATCAAAACAATCTAAAATATAAACAATCAACGTCCCCCCACATCATCGGACCGCGGTAAAATTATCAAGCGTTGACCGGTCCGCGGCAAAATTATCAAGCGTTGACCGGTCCGCGGCGATGAAAAGGTTGGGGACCACTGATCTAAAACACAAATGTTTGTGAGCCATCTACAGCACAAATGTTTGTGAGCTATCTAAAACACAAATTCTTCTGAGTCATCTAAAACATAAATATCTGTGAACATACTTACTATAGAATCGTGTGTCAAATATATTTCATGATTGTAAATTTAATTTATTCTAGGCCAACGATTGGACAAAATCAATGACACCATTTATGACGTGCAAGACGACCCGTTTCGCTAGTTTGTACAACCCATTAGCTAGCCAGCTCACGTAAACTTGACATAAAGCAGGATAGAATCTCCAGAACGTCTGATATTTGTGAATAAAGCACACTCCATATTAGGCATGGATTGCACTGACCGCTCACGTGATCTTTGAGCTTGTACCAGAACAACAGTCTGGTCAAAGTATGAGAATAAGTATTAATTTCACATACATATACACACACACACACACACACACACGCGCGCGCGCGCGGACACACACACAAGTGTGTCAGAGACATAATATATACGTGTCTGGCGGATAAACATGATATGAAGGTGTGGCAGATAAACATTGCGCGTAAATGTGTGGTAGATAAACATGTTTGTAAATGTGTGACAGATAGACAAGGTACGTACGTGCGTGGCTGTCGTTATAAATTGTTTCTGTGACGACAGAAGTATGGTGTGTATATGTTTAGTCAAAATGTGTGCGTTTGTGGGCGTATTATGATTTTATGATGTGTATGTATGTGTGCGCAAGATGTAATAATGCATTTTTGTAGTAGTAATGTGTGAGATTTTGCACACCGTATAGCCGAGTTAGTATGTATGTATAAGAAATAATAATGCATTAGTCGGGTTGTAAGGAGTAAAATTTTGCACACAGTGTAACAGAGATTGTACGTATGTGTGTTCGCATGTGTTTAATTATGCCACGTAGCTGCACGTTTCATGACATAATTTATGCATACGTGTGCGTGCGCGCATGTTTGTACATGTGCCCAGTTCTAAGGTGCGATTACGTCAACATAATGAAGGCAGAATGTGTACATCAGAGTGGAAGAGAGAGAGAGAGAGAGAGAGAGAGAGAGAGAGAGAGAGAGAGAGAGAGAGAGAGAGAGAGAGAGAGAATTCCACGTCATTCGTTTTAGAGTGCATTAACGCATTTATTCCAATAAAATTGTTCCAGACCATCCTATCATTCATTTTGGTCTCCATCTTTATTGCTTTAATATACTAAACGATAATAACGTAAATATTTCACTGTAATATATTGCGTCATGGTGTTCGTATTATGTAGTAACGTACATATTTCACTGTCATGTCGCGCGTCATGGTGTTCGTATTGTCTTCAGGGAATGAGGGAAGGGAACATATAGAAGATATGTGTACTGTGTGTACGAGTGTGTGTGCGGATAGTGTGTGGCATGTATGGAGGAATGAGAATTCTTTTAAACGGAAACAATAAAAGATGTACAGATTACAGTATAAATGTACATTATATATCGTCATTCGCGCTGTACTTTTGAGTTCGGGAAGTTTTCGCGAGTGTGTGTGCGTGTGCGCGCGCGTTTGCTTGTGCGTGTATGCATGTGTGTGTGTGTGTGTGTGTATATGTGTGTGAATTCTCAAAGTGGAAGCCACAAAATTTGAGAATTCGAACGATGGAGCAATTTGTGACAATATTCAGGCAAGTGAGTTATAGGGGGGCTTGTTCCTGTTTTTACCAGTACCTAGCTAATTACGTGAATGACTGATCGGTCCTTAACAGAATCTAAACTTTTGCAGAATTCAATACATGTAGTGGTTATATTTTGTGAGACTTTCTTTGAGTGTAGATTTTGTGTTTGATTATTATTTTAATCTTTATATTTGTAGTTTAGATAAAGAATATAAATATTAATCAATAAAACTGTATTATCAAATGCAAAAATCCTGCATACATAGTTGGTAGGCTTGATTATTTTAAACTCGTTGCCTAACGCATGGAACCACCCTTGGAACCTCTCTGAAATGGACATGGATTTCATTTATAAACGTGACACTATACTGACTGAAATAGGATTTAACAATCACCGTTGTTTTTAGGAAGTGAGTGAAATTTTAATAAAATTCCTCAAAATCAGGCCATGCAGACGTAATTGAAATGAGTGCTGATGATTTTTGTAATAGCGCACGTGTGTTTGTGTGTGTGTGTGTGTGTGTGTGTGTGCGTGTATGTGTGTGTGTGTGTTACACCCACCTGATTGTGTTCCTGAACCAGCAGCATTTTCGCTTCACGTTAGATCAGCCAATCAAAGGTAACCTACTCAAGACCAGCCAATCAAAGGTAAACTACTAAATCGACCAGTCTCTTAAGTGGAGAAGCAAAAGAACAATGTCACAGTTACACCTTTACTCCACGACACCACAATGAAATCCATGCTACGACTCAACTCCTCGTATTCCAATCATGCACAGTGAGACCATTTCCGAGTCCAAGGCTTCAGCAGACGTAGACAAAGCCCCCCTTTTCCTCGCTCTCTCTTGGTGCTACCAGTTTTTCCCCATCTCACCAAGTGCGTGCGTTGTGGTCTCAGCACTGTATTGATCAGGACTCATTGAAAGAATACTCTCTTACTCACTGCCCGCGACAACTGCGGAGATGGCGCGGCAGTAAATTTCTGACCTATGCATCTCAGGTTTCGACTGAAACACCAGAAGCGTTGATCATTTGACTCTGTGACCTAGTGCCGACCAGGTCTTGACCTTGCCGCTTATAACACTGGCCTGCCTGGCGCTGTAAGAGCAGCAGTTCAGCTTCAACGCGGAATCTAAACTGGGGGCCATTTTGTACTTTGCTGAAGTAGCCTACTGTATGTATCTTAATCTACCTGAGTATTGGCTCTGGTGTCAAAGTGGTTTACTGGCAGTATGCGTACTAATGATAAACCTGTGTCTAGTGCTCGTGTTGTGATATTTCTTTATTGACATTATTTGTAGTCTACACGTGCGTCGATTGGATGTGGTGCCGAATTAGCTTAGTGCCAAAATATCCAATCTACACCTTCGTTTGGAGGTTATGGAGCTCAATTACCATACACATGATTACCAATGTCTGTAATTTACACCTCTGTCATGCGGTGGGGTCAACATTTGTATGGTTGTCATTTACGTCTTTATCCAGTGGTCAGTTATTCTTTAACCCATTGATCTATCTATCTGACCTTTGAATCTGTAACTTTGCTTGACATCAGCGATTTTACCCATAGGAATTTTACCTGACATTAGAACAGTTTTTCCGTCGGGATTTTACCTGACATCCGTAGAGTTTTTCCGTCGGAATTTTGCCTGACATCAGTACAGCTTTTTCGTCGGAATTTTGCCTGGTACCAGTAAGGTTTCCCGTCTGAATTTTGCCTGCTGTCAGTAATTAATGAAATGTGTCCAGTTTATTTTCTTGTTGTTTTAAAACTGAGGATAGTTCATTTATTTTCCTTGATCTTTATTTAAATTGCCAACCAATAATATGATCTTTATCTAACTACCCAACCGATAATATAATCTTTATCTAATATAGCCAACCAATAATATGAGCTTTATTTAACTAGCGAACCAACAATACGACTTTATTTTAACGAGACAACCTATAATATGATCTTTATTAACTAGCGAACCAACAATATGACTTTATTTAACGAGCTAACCAACCATATGATCTTTATTTAACTAGTCATCCAAAAATGTTCAAACTAGTATTCTTCTTCGTCAAAGAAGCGCACTTTTGCTTGATGTCAGTAATTTTTTCTGGCAACAGTAATTTAGCCAGCCCTGTGTCAGAAATAAAAATGAACGAGAGGGGTTGGGAGGGGAGGTAACTCAGTTGTTTCACGTAAATTATATTTAACTAGTCAACCAATAATGGTTGGACTGGCTGTCTTCTGCTTCGCCAGAGAAGCAAACTTTTGCTACGCGCAGGCCTTCAGCTTGTCAATGGCTCTGCATTGAAAGAAGCCATTGGGCCACTAAAAGCATCCATCACACAACCGTGTGTGTTTAGGCAGCAGCGAAAAGAACAAATACTTCGTCCAGGGCCCGCGTTTGCTAAGTCCCATTCACACTCCCCTATTACATAGATATAACACTTGACAGCTCAGAGAAATTGCAGAACCGGTTGTAGACCAATTAAGAGTGAGATACGGCCCTGTTATCTCATTAAACATTTAGGCGCAAATGCAATATACTACTTTTTGTTTTTATAGTTCAAACATTCGAGTGCAGAGCGTGTTCGCTTTCAACGATGTCGCGAGTTTCTTTACACTCCAAAATAAGGGGTTTTGACACTCGAAGAATCACCTCTTTACACTCTAAATTAAGGGGTTTAGACATTCAAGAATCGAATCTTTACACTCCAGAATAAGGGATTTACACACTCAGAGAATCGCCTCTTTACACTAAACAATACGGTGTTTAGACATACGTAGAATTGAATCTTCATATTACAGAATAAGGGGTTTAGACAGAGTTTGGACCTTTCACATTCCAGAATACGGGGTTTAGACACTTGAGAGTTTGGACCTTTCACATTCCAGAATAAGGGGTAGGGGTCGGGAACCTTTTTGTCTGAGAGAGCCATGGACACCACATATTTTGAAAAGTAATTCTGTGAGAGCCATACATTATGTTTAAAACTAAAAATTCCAGTAAATGTGTGCATTTTGTGTAATTTCAACACTAAAAGTACAATAATTCTGTCTCTGAATTCTTTTTAATAACATTGTTATGCTGTTGCTAATCAATAATGAGTATTTCTTATCATTAATGCGACTTCTGGTGCTGCATGGCTTTGCTGATGGCTTTGTAGTCTGGTTGATAGGTGGTGAGGTTAAGCTTCATGCAGGCATTGAGACTTCCATCCGTTAAACGTGATCGCAGGCTGGTCTTAATGTTCTTTAGATGTGAGAAAGACTGCTCGCATGCATACGTAGAGCCAAACATTGTCAGTACAGCAATACTCACACGCTGCAGTGTGTGGTATGTGACGGGAAGCGCGTTCCAAGTTTTGACAATCAGCTGGTCTGCGTGTTGAAGTTTTTTTCATTTCTGCCCACTTGTGTTGGCTCGCCAACTTTGCTTGCTATCGTGCAAGTCTTTCCAAATCTTCATTCAGTGACTTGAACTTATTCACCCACATGTCTGAGGCCTTCAGGTCAGCAGCTTGGAGCTCAAATCTCTGACGGAGACACCGGGGATGCAACTCAGGTCAGTGCTGTCCACTGCACACTCGTGTGGATGGGTGATGAACTTAAAAAGACGGGTGTGCTCGCGAAATTTTCCAAAGCGCGCATTAAATGACTGATTTTACATGGAACAGATTTGAATATTTTGCAAAGATTCAGGAATCAATGTTTTCCACAATAAACTCTACGCTGTTTTGTTAACACTGTATATTATTATATAGCCTGTGGATTATCCCTGGGACATTCATAGCTGTGAACATTGTACGCTGTTTTGTTAATACTGTATATTATTATATAGCCTGTGGATTGTCCCTTGGACATTCATAGCTGTGAACACCGGCAAGGATCTTTGAAAACACTAGCTCGTGAAATGCATTGAGACGGAAGTGGCTATATCAGTTTGTATTAATTTTGTCTACACTCATTGTTTCTTCCCTCTACGATATGAATTTTACTGCATGTGTTAGGAGAGAATATTGTTAATTCTAGATTAATGGTTGAGGGATGTGCATTATATGCATATATATTGCAGACTATTTATGTTCGTACCACAATATTTCGTTAATAGTTTATTTTCGAAAAAGAAGCATTATTCTTTCACCACACATCGTTACATACATGTGTTTATTGAAATGAAATTAAAATGAATGGATGGGATTTAAAGATAATTAATTAGTCAGGTTACACGAAATTCCCTGTTTTGTTAGGCTAAAGACCCGAGTGCTAAGTGGAGTAACTTCCAATAAGATTATAATGAAAGTCAACGCTAAGGATCCTAAATTAGGACGTGCCTCGTGATGGAGGCCAGGCTAAATTAGGACGTGCCTCGTGATGGAGGCCAGGCTAAATTAGGACGTGCCTCGTGATGGAGGCCAGGCTAAATTAGGACGTGCCTCGTGATGGAGACCAGGCTAAATTAGGACGTGCCTCGTGATGGAGACCAGGCTAAATTAGGACGTGCCTCGTGATAGAGTCGAAAGTGAGAGACAAATATGAAATGTGAGTAGTCAGTATGCCTACACTGAGATGTGAGTAGTCAGTATGCCTACACTGAGATGTGAGTCAGTATGCCTACATATGAGATGTGAGTAGTCAGTATGTCTATACTGAGATGTGAGTAGTCAGTATGCCTACACTGAAATGGGAGTAATCAGTATGCCTACATATGAGATGTGAGTAGTCAGTATGCCTACACTGAAATGTAAGTAGTCAGTATGCCTACACTGAAATGTAAGTAGTCAGTATGCCCACACTGAGATGTGAGTAGTCGGTATGCCCACACTGAGATGTGAGTAGTCAGTATGCCCACACTGAAATGTGAGTAGTCAGTATGAGACGCAAATACAAAGTATGACAACCTACAATGAAAAAAAAAAAGCCAAGGAATAGTGAATAATCATTGTACCATATCCACAACTCTTTCTAAATCCCCTCCCTGCCCCCCCCCCCCCCTTCTGTGGTGACGATACACGGTCTGCATGCACGGTGAAGAACGTGACAGTTTGAATTGTTAGTAATTATAATTCGTACTTGCGCACGTCGCCAAGGAAGCGCGGGCTGATTGTGAAGACAAGGCTATTGAATTAAGCGCTTAAGAACAAGTACTTCATTGACAGTGAGGAGGCGCGCTTCAGACAGGTTCACAGAATCACAAGAGTAGGCAGGGTCCGCCATCTGTGAGAGTCTCGCCACGGAAAGGTGTTAGTAATTACGACCTAGAGTGAGAGTGGAACAGGGCGGGCTACGTACGTGGACTGGGTTAGAATTAAAGACAATCAGACAGACAGATAGACAGACGCACTGGTGTTAAGTCTGGTGACAAATCATTAACAAGATCAGTAAAGAAGATCAAAGAGCTGTATCCCTAGAAGAATTTCAAAGAAAAGAAAAAAACACGTTGAAAAGTATGAACTTAACAACAACAAGACAGAAAGAAAAAAGTAAAAAAATATATTGAGAGAGAGAAAGCAATAAACAACGAGTGAGAGAATGAGAAAAAAAAATTATGAAACTAAAAGTCGAAATGAGACGGACTATTTACAAACATAGTTTGAAGGGTTTAGCTGGCATGAAATACTATGGTTGTGTGTGTGTGTGTGTGTGTGTGTGTGTGTAAATTAATAAATGACGTTTCCTGAAAGAATTATATTAAAAAGTAAACTGCTTTGATGAAAATAAATGTGAAAATTATTACAACAGAGTAGTCTCAATGGTCTCCATTGGAATGTTATGCCATGTAAACTACAGTTTGTGCAATCACCTGCACATCTTAATGTAGCGAAATAGCCTACCTGTACATCTTCGTCTAGTGAAATAGCCTACCTGTACATCTTAATCTAGTGAAATAGCCTCCCTGTAAATTTTAATCTAGTGAAATAATCTACCTGTAAATTTTAATCTAGCGTGGTAGTCGAGTGGATGTTAAAAATGATTTTAGATTTATCGTTATCCAATCAGATTTCTTTATATTTATAGCCTTTAATAGATTAATTAAACTCTATTGTATAAAATAATAGCATATTACACATTTGTGTTTCTGCTTAAAACTTTTAGCGTCACTATATTAATTGAAATATTCCGATCCTAAAACGTCAATGTGTTCTGCACGATAGTTATAATTTAGCGTCTTTAACGTTACAGTTCGCGCGACTGTCCTAAGTTATCGTCTTTAAATTTACAGTTCGCGCGACTGTCCTAAGTTATCGTCTTTAAATTTACAGTTCGCGCGACTGTCCTAAGTTATCGTCTTTAAATTTACAGTTCGCGCGACTGTCCTAAGTTATCGTCTTTAAATTTACAGTTCGCGCGACTGTCCTAAGTTATCGTCTTTAAATTTACAGTTCGCGCGACTGTCCTAAGTTATCGTCTTTAACGTTACAGTTCGCGCGACTGTCCTAAGTTATCGTCTTTAACGTTACAGTTCGCGCGACTGTCCTAAGTTATCGTCTTTAAATTTACAGTTCGCACAACTAAGTTAACGCATTTATCGTTACAGTTCGTGCGACTAAGTTATTGTCTTTTACGTTACAGTTCACGCGACTAAGTTATCGCATGTACAGTTACAGTTCGTACGACTCTTCTAAGTTATCAGTCTTTAACGTTACAGTTCGCACGAATAAGATAACGCATTTATCGTTACAGTTCGCACGGCTGTTCTAATGTATTGCATTTTACATTACAGTTCGTTCGACTTCTAATTTATCACTTTTAACGTAACAGTTCGTACGACTGCTCTAATGTATTGCATTTTACACATGATCCATACAACTGTTGTAAATTATCACCTTTAATGTTATAATGTTCATGAAATTTTAAAGCGTATCACACTCCTTACAGATTTATTTGTTAAAAGGTTCATGTATATCATGCTATACCTTACTGTATTATCTAGACCAGCCTTTTTCAACTTTTTTACCCCAGGATGAAACAATGAAATAATTTTCAGGTCTCAGGGACCCCCTGCATAAAAATTATGCTTATTTTTTTCAATGATGATCTCTCAGAGAAAATCTAGCGACCTCTCGCGGAACCCCGATCGAGAAACCCTGCTCTAAACCCTTCAAATGCCTGTATTAATACAAGTTAACTGCATTTGTGTTGATCGCCAAGGATGATAGGAAAGCAGCGACCGGTTAAGCAAAAGATAAAATTCCAGAACGGGATCGCAAGCAAGACCAATTTTATTGCCATAGAATATCAACGTGCACTCAAATTATGTTTTTGTCAACTTAGGACCTCTGCATTCATTAAGGCCATAAGGCACTTCAATTTCCAATCACTAAAGGAGGGGGAGAGAGTGAGAAAGGAGGGGGAGAGAGTGAGAAAGGAGGGGGGAGAGAGTGAGAAAGGAGGGAGAAAGAGGGAGAAAGGAGGGAGAAAGAGGGAGAAAGGAGAGAAGGGGAGAGAGTTTTGTTTTGTTCTGTTTTTTTAGCTTTCCTTACCAAATAATTTGTCGTTACTGTATTTGCTTTATATTTTGTTTTAAAGTGGAAACAGAAATGGTATGTATTGTTTGTCTTCTTTATTTTTATTTTATTTTTTTATTTTTGGGGGTGGGGAATTTGACGGACATGTTAACTTTCGTGTTAGTTTGCCATCGTGAAATCACTTCATTTTGAAAAGTCCAGGCGTTTTCCTTGTATTTTTTTTTAAAACAGCACTCTCATTTGTAAAATGAAGACGGAAGATGGAGACTACAGTGAGCAAGCAATTGATTTGTAATCTTTCATTTGATTGGTGGGTTTGACAGATCCACATCGTCATTCGCCAGAAGCGAACCCCCCCTGAGATATCGCGAAATCGCCAATGTCCCTCAACGCCTCACTTTTCGCTCATGTTTAATCCAGTTTTAACTGTTCGTCTCACGAAACTTTCAAACAAATTACTGTAACGCTTTGAAAAGTATTGTGTGTATATGCATGCGATATTTATGCTTTAGTTTATTAACAGCTCGGTGTTAGTGGTCTGTTTCTCGTTGTATTCGTAGCTATGACAATGTGAATGTCAGCGTAATCTTTAAAATTTGCAAAGCATGAATGTGCATTGCCCAGATGGACTGATAAGAAACACTTCAGTATTTTAAAATATAAGTATATACTCATATCAGGAACTGGCTGACTCATCAAGAGAACTTTCCAGTCACAAAAGTGCAGTTCTGACAGGCCACATTGTCTATTGGTGCCAGCACTGTAATAACAATGGCAGTATCATCTATTGGCTGGCAGATTGATTGACCGATTGATTGGTTGCTTGGTTGGTTGCTTGGGTGGTTGCTTGGTTGAGCGATCGTTCACTTCCAATATTTTTGCTTTCATGGAGAGATTTGCCACCCCACCACTACCCCCAAACTGAAGGACATTTTAGAGTACGTAGCGAGTACTCTCTTTTTTCCCAAAAAATATCTGTCTCAAAACTTGAATCACGTGACGTGCGTAGTACTCACAGTCCAAGGACATCTCTGAGTAAAATGATCTCCCTCTGCGTTATTTTTGTTATGAATGTCTCCCAGCGACTGTCGATTCAATTGTAGTTCAATTCCCTTTGATAAGGGAGATAAATATGCTATGTGACGTAACAATCGAAAAGTATATAATTTCTGAAGACAATAAGAGAGATAGCATTTTATGAATTTTGCGTATTTACAGACTAGGTTATCTAAATGTTCATTTTAATATTGATTTAATTGCACTAGCATATCATGAATATAAGTTGTACACAAGTAGAACATGTGCAAAACTCACGTAAGACACATATGACACATTTATGATTTCATACAAATCAGTCCGTATTTTTATTTCAACTCTCTTCCCCGATCAGTGAAAAAATTTTGGATATGAATCATGGATATCTGTACAGTAATACAGAGATCCTGTGACTGCTCGTTGTTGAAAAATCAATAAACAAAACACATACTAATGAATGAATATTAAAAAATAATTTTTCGATTTCGAACAAACAGCCTGTGCCAGCGAAGATAAAAAAAAAAACCTGTCCCAGTATGCATGCGCTGAAGTTGAACGAGGAAACCGCAACTCAGTCTGAGCACTGCACCAGACAACAAGATGACGAGAAAAAGTCGGAATGCAAATCATCAAAAGTGGTTTCTCGAGTTCTAATAAGAAATATCTATCGAGAAAGAATGCATCTTTGACAAAGAACATACTTTTGTACTTTAAACTTAGATATTTCCTATAGCTGATAGCATTTATTACTAATCAAGCTACTAAACTTTAGAATAGGGGTGCGAAGTTCACGTCATTGTTAAGGAGAGGTAGTTCTTCAAAACAAGAAAACCATTCACTGAAATCTGTTCACTAATAATCTAAACACATATAACTTACGATATAGTTTTAATCTCCGCTTCTAAAAATCAACATATTACCAATATCCTATAATTACACAGTGACTTCTTGTGTTTGTACTTATTAAAGCTTTATTTTACGTACACCTGGCTTTTCAGTGATTAAAAATAATCCAAATTAAAAATAATATTGTAGTCCTTGGTAGTCTCTACACTCACTTGTAGTTGGTAGTTATCATTCCTGTACTCTATGAATTATGGTGAATTCAGAATTGTCTGAACACTAATGTACTGATTATTCTTCGAGCTAGAATGAAGCACACACCCACCCTCCCCGCATATGCCTGCTCAAAAGCAACCCGTTTCCTTGAAAAGCATCGATCAAAATATTATCTCTGTCATACAAAAGAGTGATTTACGAAATATCGCCACTTACAATGTGTTGTTATGCGTGGTAATTTATGTGTGAAAAATCGCAGTTCTTTGTTATTCTGAAGTTAAATATCTCAACACAGAGGCACACAGAAAGGCAGACATACAGATAAAACGTAATTATCTTCTATTGTCGCCTGATTCTGATCTGTCAGAAGTCGACTCAGAATCCATGATGCTTCATGAAAACGAAAATCTTACATGCAACAGAGAAGACACCCACCACCACGACCACCACACACACAAAAAGGAAATAATTACACATTTGTAAATAATGTCATTGCTGTCTTTTATAAATCAGAAACGTTTCGTTTCGTTTTCGTTTTGAAAGGAACGCGATTGTCAGACAAAATTGCTGGAAGACAAAAAATGCTCAAACTTTCGTCAAGCCACCAGGGAGCCTTCTGAGTTGTCGGACCGTTTCTCCGGAGATTTATTTCTGAAAGAGACAGTCAGTTCTAACAAATATCACCTAATGCTAGTGTGGGCAAACGAAAGGGGGGGGGGCTGGTTGGGGAGTGGAGAGAGGTATGGGTTGTTGGAGAAAGTGCAGAGCCTAATTAAAATTTAAAATATGCCTAATAATATTTTCAGTAACTGTGTATTTAATTACATTAGATAATGCACAGATGGTGGTGGTGGTGGTGGTGGTAATGGTGAATTATAATTTGAATACAATCAGTATTTTCTTTTTTGTTTTGAGCGTTATGACGACAAAGTTATTGTTCTGCGTCTAAGGAACGTTCGGGTGTTGAATATCACGGGAAGGTGGTGGATTATTCAATAATCATCATGTTGAATTATTCTGCAAATTTAATTCATATTCTTTCACGTACACAAAATATTACAATTCTGCGTTGTTACAGGTCAGTATATACATCGTGGTACATACATGAATTGTTAAAATTTTATCAGTTACGATCGTGATGACGACGATGATGATAATGACGATTACGACTGGTGGTGGCGGTGACGACGATACTATTAATAATAATAGTAATAAAGTCTCTATTATAACTTCACTAGAGCTATGGCGAGCAACTCTAAGCTCGAAATTCCCGAGGTATGGAGGGCAACTCTAAGCTTGACATTCACAAACTATGGGGAGCAACTCTAAGCTCGACAATCCTGAACAATGAGGAGAAACGAAAAACTTTTATGCTGATTGACGTCTGAGTACTAGGTAGAATTGCATTTTATTTTACCTTCATCGATGCTTTTATACACCTACTTTTTTTGTTGATTTTAATTTTGTATTTGGTTGTATTGTGCACCTGTCATTATTCCACAGAATTATTATTATTATTTTTATTATTATTATTATTATTATTATGCCATCCGCATAGAGGAATGTTACTACTGTAACTTTTTGCACATAGATGTCTCTACTACTGTGAATGACATTATTAAATCACTTGCATGGATACACATCATTCTACTACACATGAATGTGTTACTGTTACACATCTCTTATTTTATAAGACTGTATTAGTAAATCACTTGCATGGATAGAGAATGTGCCATTGCTGGTCATACTCGTATCATCATTCAACGACATGTCTATAAATTTCAATCTACACTTTTCTGGACGCAGTATTCAATCGTACGTTAGATTATACGATTCCTTATGTCCTTTCATGTTAAGTAAAATGCTGTATTACAGTAATAATTTTATTATTTCACTTTTTGCGGAGAGATGTATTACAGGACTGCCATTATACACATGTAGAAACGTATGTTTAAAATTCTAATAAGAGAAATATGTTCTTGAACCTCATCCAGTGATGACATGTATTATATTGCTATTGAGCGTTTATGGATTATTATATACCCTGAAGACATAAAACGCAGCATTAAAGCTCTTAATGTAATGGTATAGCTATCTCACTCAGCAGCTGTCATTTACGGAGAGATAAATCATACCTAATTTGAATATACATCATATTATGACGTATATATATTAAAGCCCTGCCCAGGGTACACAACTCTAACATTCCTTTCTCTCACTCTTTTAGATTAATGACAATGTTTGTATCTACGACACAAGCAAATAGAATTATTTCAGTGTCCAAATGAGGAGAACGGCTTGTACTTCAGGAAACATGGTACCGACATGCCCAGCAGGGTTTGGTGACTGCCAACTGCGCCACTAATCAACGCGCCCGAGTCCAGGGGCCACTAAATTTAAACGCATCGGCATAAACACCAACTCATATTCCCCTCAGTTTGAACTGGCCTGGCACTTCCGCTGTGGTAGAAGGGAGACAATTCAATCAGAAGGGACTGAAGCGATAGGCGACTGAGTAGAAAATGTTAAAAAAAAAAAGAAAGATATTAGATTAAAACCGGATGAGATGTGCACTCTGTCGTTCCTACTCCCGTTCTCTTGACACTTCCTACTGTGGTTACTTCCCTTTGGCTCATACATTACAATAGCGAGAAGTGGGAGAAACGAAAGTGGCCCGTTAACTCAATAGTTAAACTCTTTCGAACCCTGAGTAAAGTTTCAGAATTAACAACCAGAGTTTAAATTAACCGCTTGGTTCTGTTCAAGGGGAGGTCACTCGCTAAAGTCTGTATGGAATCTATTACACTTGCGCTCTATGTCTTGGGGTTCAGAAGTACATAACTCACACAGTAACCAAATTTCTACTGTACACATCATCTGAATACTATGGGCTTTATTTGGAGATTTTTTTTTTTTTTGTATCAGTGCCCATATTTACTCATAGGCATAACATAGTAGCTAAACACGAGCAACAGAGGTTCTTTGATATTTCGTAGGAGTTATATGCCATTTAGTTAGCTTTACAACAATAGTGATGAAGCGTGCGTGTCCTCAAGTCAAATGGCAAACAGTACAACCTACAGTCAGAAATACTCTGCTGAAATAAGCAAAAGAAGATTTCTTATATTCTTAATTAAAACAGTGTGAAGTCTTTTATAATTTACAAATTTCTAACAAAGTAATCAACGAACCAATAACTTGACTGATATATTGCTTGATTGACTGACTAAATGATTGTTTTATAGTTGCTCAATCTTGATAAGATGATTTATTAATATTCAGTCTTTACTTCTAACTTTCATTCATTTTGCAGGTGGGTGTATAGCAACAATGGAGAAGTTAAGATTAAGAAGTTAAGATGACCGCAATGAGTAGAAATCTATATGTTGATTAAGCATGATGAAAGAAAATGGAGGATACCTTAATAAGTCTTTACCACTGACTTTTAGACAATAGTACTGATGTCATCACTCATAAATGTCTGACTAGGGTTGGCGTGAAGTTTACCTAGTTTGGTACGATGAGACGTTTGTCTGGCTTGGTTTAACGCCACGATTGATAGACAGGGTTTGGCGTGATGTTCGGCTGTTTAGTTTGAGATAATGTATGGCTGGCTTAGTTAGACGTGATGTTTGCCTTGCTTCGTTTGGAGTGATATATGGCTGGCTTAGTTTGGGATAATTTATGGCTGGCTGGCTTAGACATGATGTTTGCCTGGCTTAGTTTGGTGTGGTGTATGGCTGGCTTAGTTTGACGGGATGTATGGAAGGCTTGGTTAGGTGTGATATTTGGCTGACTGAGTTTAGTGTGATTTATGGCTAGCTTCGTTTGACGTGATGTAACGGCTGGCTTAGTTTGGCGTGATGTAATGGCTGGCTTAGTTTGGGATAATTTATGGCTGGCTGGCTTAGATATGATGTTTGCCTGGCTTAGTTTGGCGGGGTGTATGGCTGGCTTAGTTTGACGTGATGTATGGATGGCTTAGATTGGCGTGATGTAATGGCTGGCAGAGTTTGGCAGGATGTATGGATGGCTTAGTTTGGCGTGATGTATGGATGGCTTAGTTTGACGTGATGTAATGGCTGGCAGGCGTGATGTGTGGATGGCTTAGTTTGGCGTGATGCAATGGCTGGCAGAGTTTGACGTGATGTGTGGATGGCTTAGTTTGACGTCCATATCACTGTTCGATTTGGCAGCTTGATGGTGGATGTAATTGTTTTGCAGACGGTGAAGATAAGAGGCCAAAGTCATTTCCCTAGCCTTATTACTGGCATTCTACATCACTTAATGAATTTAGTCACGTGATTGGGACCCAATTGATTGTGGTGTTTGAATGCATTTCATTTTGATGTGCTTTCGATGCATAATACATTATATTGTACATTAATTATTAATTGTACATTACAGGATCTTCAGCAATGATGTCCACATGCCTTTATAGTATGTCACATAATGCCATTATGTAGCCCACAACCACACTCCTCTAAACGTAGACTACAATCCTAGCTCTAAGACAGTTGATATTATATAATTGCAATTATAATTATTATTCTAATTATAATATAATAATATTTATCCCCTGACTAGAGAATACCTGAGTAACAAACTCCCTTTGTATAGAGTATATAGACCATTCAGAGCACAGCTCAACCATGCACAATGAATGTACCAGAGATCTACCAATATACCAGCAGTCTAACATTGAGGCAACATGAGCTGTGGTGTGGCTCCCAGCCTTAGTAAGCTATAATCATACTGTGTATTAGCTACAACCCTTATCGCCAGTTACCAATGCAACAGGAAACCATTCTCTGTATATATTAATGCCAAAGATATGTGGTTTTGCTTGTATCACTAACTATTATATTCATGTTTATTTTTAACTTTAACCATATTTTGTATTTGCCAAACATTTTGCTTGTGATATTAGAATGTATGATGATTATGTACATAAGAGTGTTCCGACAGAAGATACATGTGGACAAATTCTTAGCCTATGTGTATATTACTGGCACATAGGCACCTTATCTTGAAAGGTGACTTATGAGGAGCACTGAGGCAGAGCGGAACAACCCAAATCCAGAAACTATTGATCTGGTCCTGCTACATCACCACCTGGACCTTAGACTCAGTGACAAGTGCATCCTGATTTCAGTGGCTATAAAAACAACAGCTGAACAGCTTCTCTCAGTTTTATCTCAGAGTTCACAATTCAGAATGTTTGTATAAACTCACTTATGAGCAAGACTCAAATAACACAATAGGTCATAGGACTCAAACTTTCTCTTACAACGCTTTACAGTCATGATTATGAATCAAATGCATTTGTAATTTTGATTATGATTATCAAACTAATAATTATATGTAACCAAGCTTTCTTTTTTATTTCTTGTTAAGTATACTTAAATATTCATACTTAGACCACTCGTTTTGGCGTGACTTAGATATTATATGTTGTAGTCTGTCACCTGTATTTAATTAATATACCTGCGTGAATATATCAGGAGGCTCAGAGCTATCTTCTAGATTATCTTTCTTCTTTTCTATATTGTTCTATCTTCCATCTCTCCAAAATGTGTAGCCATCCAGAAGAGAACAACAAAAAAAAGCCCAAACGGACAGCTGATAACGAGCAGGAAAAGATATAGCGATAAAAGAAAAGAAAAATGCTGGAAGTGAAAGAAAAGCATTGCAAATGATAAGCTGAAATACGTCGTAACAAAACGTTCATTCGACGAAAGGCCAAATAATGAGAGTGATGAATTTTAATAAAACTGTTATGAGCTCAGAGTCTGATAAGGAAATAGATGTGATTAAACAAACTAACAAAGCTCGATTAAACAAACTGTAACAAAAAGATATTAAACAAACTGTAACAAAAAGATATTAAACAAACTGTAACAAAAAGATATTAAACAAACTGTAACAAAAAGATATTAAACAAACTGTAACAAAAAGATATTAAACAAACTGTAACAAAAAGATATTAAACAAACTGTAACAAAAAGATATTAAACAAACTGTAACAAAAAGATATTAAACAAACTGTAACAAAAAGATATTAAACAAACTGTAACAAAAAGATATTAAACAAACTGTAACAAAAAGATATTAAACAAACTGTAACAAAAAGATATTAAACAAACTGTAACAAAAAGATATTAAACAAACTGTAACAAAAAGATATTAAACAAACTGTAACAAAAAGATATTAAACAAACTGTAACAAAAAGATATTAAACAAACTGTAACAAAAAGATATTAAACAAACTGTAACAAAAAGATATTAAACAAACTGTAACAAAAAGATATTAAACAAACTGTAACAAAAAGAGACTGAATGAACTGTAACTAAAAGAGACTTTTTTGTGGCAAAAAGAGATTAAACATACTGTAACAAGAGAGATTAAACAAACTGTAACAAAATGGATTAAACAAACGGTAAAAGAAAGAGATTAAACAAACTGTAACAAAAAGAGATTAAGCATAATGCAACAAAAGTGATTAAACAAAATGTAACGAAAAGTGATTAAACAAAATATAACGAAAAGTGATTAAACAAACTGTTACAAAAAAAAAAAGAGATTAAACAAAAATTAATGTAACAAAAAGATATTAAACAAAATGCAACAAAAAATTGTTTCCTTTGATAAATTGTACTAACATGCTTGAGCGTTGATGCGTGCGGGAATGGAGTGTAATAACAAATAAAGCCAACTGAGAAATGAATGAACGATGGCGAAATTATGGGGTAGATGAATACTGAAAAAAATAATTTAGAAAGAAATTTGTGGCGATGAATGAAAAAAATTTGAAAAAAACCTAAGACATAATCCTTAGGCGATGGACAAAGTGCCAGTGGAAACAAATGAGACGTGTTAAAGCTAAATGAGATACAACGGGAGACAAGTAGGTCAGAATACAGATGGCCGTAGAGCAAAGGGAGACAACTAAGACAGAGCAACTTACGTCAACAGCGAGAGTGGTCTGGGTCACGACCATCTTGAAATCTTCCTCCAATACGTAAGGGGACCAGCGCGCCATGCTACCCAAAGCTCCCCATGTCTAAGTGGACACGCCACCCAAGGCACTTGCGGAATCCGAGTCTCCTTTCGAACCTCGCTTCTACATCATTGTATAGAAGCAGGCGCTGTAAGGTGCTATACAGAGAAACAATCAGTATATAGAAGCAGGTGTTGTAACGTGCTATACAGAGAAACAATCAGTATATAGAAGCAGGCGCTGTAAGGTGCTATACAGAGAAACAATCAGTGGGAAATCTAGTACGTCCTAGAGATAGCAGAAAATATAATTGTTTGTCAGGACTTGCATATCATTCTAAGCATAACTTGGATAGATAGATAGATAGATAGATAGATAGATAGATAGATAGAGGGAGGGAGGGAGGGAGGGATGGTGTGATTCCAACACCACTTAGTTAATGCTTATGATTATTATTATTTATCATTCATCCATAACTAATTACAAGTGATGAGAATCTCAGTTTATGTTACTAATAATAGAAGAACTGTCCTGAAACTCCACCACCTCAATTATACCTAAGCTAACATTGAGTTGATTTCCTGTTTTACAGCATCCCGTTTAGCAGAAAGTAAAACATATGGTTTCATGCAGATCAGATTTTTTGTGGGACCATAAATTCTCACAGGCTCGTGTTTTCCGGGTTTATCACTTAAAACATCACGCGTTTCTTTTATTACGCTCCATAACTGTTGAGCTTCAGAGTTTGTGAGTTCTGAATTTAAAATAACGTAATCACAAGTCACAACATCTGTTAGACCTGGGTGTGGTATGGATTCAGCATCGGGTACAGACGTAGCATCATCCTCTATTACAATAGTAATGACCCTGTTATCCGGGTGTTCTTTATATGCTTTGATCAGATTAGCATAACATATTTTCGCTTTTGATCTGATCCTAATTCAGAAATTGCACCCACTCAATTTCTCAACAACTTCATAGGATCCTTGTCATGATACATCTAAGTTATTTCAGTGCAGAGGTAACAACAACACCTACATACCAACTTCAATGTTACACACTTCCATTTTATGGTTGTACAGTTGCACATGTCTAGTCTTACTTTGGCATACATTCTCAATTTGACATGAAGTATCAATAGGGTTAGCAAGCTTGGTCACGTGCTGATACATACATTTTAAGGATTCTGCTAGCCCACTCTCTGTCCAATATTATTGTAATATAGACATGGGTCCCCTAACGTTCCTACTGTATGAGTTTGGAGGGTGAAAAATTAGTCGAATCTTGTGGTATTTTATGCAACTCAAGCAAAAGTGCTGGCAAAAACATATTCCAATCATGTGCTCTTTTCATGCACAGTTTTCTCAAGGTCTTGGTAAGGGTAGTGTTCAGATTTTCAACTAACCATTACACATAGGATAGTAAGGGGTAGTTCTAAACTGCTTTACTCTCAATATACAGTGTGTCAGACAGAAAGACAGATACCCCAACAATGTACTAATGTTAAGTACTAGTACGTTACTGCAGGAGTTGTTAAAGCTATTTTATTTAAAGTTTCACACACTACAGTAAGGCATAGTACAGGGGTCGGGAACCTATGGCTCTATTGATGGCTCCATCTGGCTTGCAGACAAATGTTCGATTATAAAAAAAATGTTTCTTTAGACTCCTTTGATCTATATATTAATTGCATATCAATATTTCATTCTATAAATGAGCTAAAGTCTACTAAAGTCTCAACGCCTGCATGAAGCTTAACCTCACCACGTATCAACCAGACTACAAAGCCATCAGCAAAGCCATGCAGCACCAGAAGTCGCATTAATGGTAAGAAATACTCATTATTGATTAGCAACAGCATAACAATGTTATTAAAAAGAATTAGAGACATAATTATTGTACTTTTAGTGTTGAAATTACACAAAATGCACACATTTACTTGATTTTTTCGTTTTAAACATAATGTATGGCTCTCACAGAATTACTTTTCAAAATATGTGGTGTCCATGGCTCTCTCAGACAAAAAGGTTCCCGACCCCTGGCATAGTATATAGTTTCTTCTATTGCTTTGCTATGTATGCAGCATGAAAAGGCAATCTAATCAATATGCCTATCCTAGTATCTACAAGGTTAACAATGATAAACTAGAGCTTGTCCAGTTGAGAGAATGCAGAAATGCTCTTCCGGTAGAGAATGTCATGAAAAGACAAAAAGGGGTGAAGTAAATGACAGAACGGACACCCACGCACCGACAACTCTGGAGGAACTATTGACATTCACTCGAAATCGGTGGAAAATTCCCAAGTCGTCAGGTCTACGCGTAATATAACTTACCGATGTAGGCACTCAGCACTCATTGCGTAATATAGCTTAACGAAGTACTCAGCACTCATTGTGTAATATAGCTTAACGAAGTACTCAGCTTCCATTGCGTAATATAGCTTAACGAAGTACTCAGCTTCCATTGCGTAATATAGCTTAACGAAGTACTCAGCTTCCATTGCATAATATAGCTTAACGAAGTACTCAGCTTCCATTGCGTAATATAGCTTAACGAAGTACTCAGCTTCCATTGCGTAATATAGCTTAACGAAGTACTCAGCTTCCATTGCGTAATATAGCTTAACGAAGTACTCAGCTTCCATTGCGTAATATAGCTTAACGAAGTACTCAGCTTCCATTGCGTAATATGGCTTGTGTTTCAGTTTATCTACCCCTTCCTATGTTTGTGTGTGGCATACTTTATGAATGAACAGCGTAATGGCTTTACATAACTTTCATAGAGTGTCTGCTACTCAATCGTTTTAAAGTGATGTACGTTCCAAAGGATGTTTATAAATATTTTTTCTTTATCCAATGTCTATGCACAGCAGTGCCTCGTCGGTCAGGCCAACCAACCGAAATGTTTCTTAATATGAATAATAATATTTGATCTTCCGGTTAGCTCTGCCTCTGGCGTTATACTTCAGCCATTTCAAAATCAGACTCACCACTTCTTCGAGTCTTAGGCTATCTGTGGAGAGAGAGGAGAAAAAAAAAATGATGGGGTCAAGGACAGTTGTAACTTTTAATAGCCACCAGTCAAAATCCGTTCAAAGTTCAAGGCAACGCTACCAAGGTATGTGTGTACACAGTGTATTATCGGGATTCTAAGCTGCTGCTAGGTAGTCAAATAAATATACCAACAGCTAAAAGAAGTCACTACTAAGACAACAAGCGCGATGATTCGGGTCCTTATTTACTAGAAAACAGTCGTTTAGGTGTCAGCTTTCTTTTGAACCGAAAGCAAATAACTCTTGACAAAAAAAGGAGAGTTATTTCCCTTTTTACCACATACATTTGTATGAACCACCCATAAAGGAATATATATAAGCTGCCTCCTCTCAGATGTTATCATTTAGTGATAGAAACACATTAGTTCAAATGATTATAGGTAATTCACAGTCTCCAAATAACAATCAGTTTACCCTTAGTGACTAATGCCCACCCTTTTAATCTTTGTCACTGACGTTTTCGTTCACTTTACGCTAAACCCAACAGCAGACTGGTTAGCGTGTGAAGAGAGAAATCGACATGCCCCGAACTGCAGCGCTAGCCAAGAATAAAAATCGAATACAACTGCATTGTGTCCGTCAAATGACAACTCGCTGTCTAAGTGTTTCTATTGGCCGTGCAGTAGTTTTGTTTACACTTGACTGTTCGGTGTTTCTCTCTCTCTCTCATATCCCTTTACCTCGTCAAACAGCTTAGTCGTCTGACGTTCCAGTACTGAACGGTTATAAAAACTCTTACTTACCGAAATCTATTGCCGTCTTGTAGAAGATCAAGGTTGACCTGCCTCGTTTCGCGTTGGATGAGCTGTCCCTCTGTTACTAAAAATAGCTGTGTTAGGGCCACAGGGGAGGGAGGGGGTGTTTCTCCCGAAAGGATTATGCTTGGTTGGAAGGTGAAGGCGTATCCTTCATCCGTTATCTGCCAGAGTTTTCGGTCCAACGTGTTTTGCGGGATTTCCAGAACAAAACATGGATGCTGAAGATCGTGTGTAGGGGCAATTTGTTGTTGAAGGCTTAGCTAACGCAACAACTTCGGCTCAGAGCGTGTTGGCAAGTGTTTGCTTTCATTTTCATTTGGAGAAATATTTCTTTCTTAGACAGAGACCAAGTTATTCATATGCTCTAACTTAAAACGGTCTCCTGTATACATGAGTAAAACAGTAAAAGTATATTTCTCTCCCGAATTTATGGAGTTTTTATTGGTGTAGATTTCTGGCGATTTTAATTTGGGAAATGAATTACATAGAGAGACCGGTGAATGGATGGGCGTCCTAGTTGGGAGTGGAGGGAGAGGTGAACGAAAAGAGAGGGAGGGGTGACTTTATTTCAGAAAGAGCTGTCACGAGGAATGCACGAGCACGCCCGGTCTGGATCTAATCTCTATATCCATGCCGGCCGGTACTGATCATCCAGCATCTGAGAGACAAAATCATGCTAAACGCCTTTCTCAGCAATAGATGCCAACGGTTATTTACAGGATCAGACGGCACCTCCTGTCAGCGTCAGGCAACACGCTGCTGTTAAATCAGAGGACAGGCACTAATCATTCACAGTTCATTTCGAGAAAACCCTGTCTGGACTTACATTGACAAGAGAATTCAATTCAGAAAGACGATGTCTGCTCATGGTTAATGCTGCAGCAGTAGTTATAATGCATGTACCAGTATACATATTATTTCACAGTTCATTTCGAGAAAAACATGTCTGGACTCACACTGACTAGAGAATTCAATTCAGAAAGACGATGTCTGTCTCATGGTTAATGCTGCAGCAGTAGTTATAATGCATGTACCAGTATACATATTATTTCACAGTTCATTTCGAGAAAAACATGTCTGGACTCACACTGACTAGAGAATTCAATTCAGAAAGACGATGTCTGCTCATGGTTAATGCTGCAGCAGTAGTTATAATGCATGTACCAGTATACATATTATTTCACAGTTCATTTCGAGAAAAACATGTCTGGACTTACACTGAATAGAGAATTCAATCCAGAAAGACGATGTCTGCTCATGGTTTATGCTGCAACAGTAGAGTAATAATAAATACATGTACTAGTATATATATTATTACACATAGTAGTACAGTTGTTTGGTACGCATGTTATTACACATATCAGTATACATATTAGTACGCATGCTATTACACATATTAATACGCATAATAGTACACATGTTAGTACATATACTACTACACATATATACATGTACTATTGCTACGGTTGCTCTGTTATTATTATATGTATTAGCTTCTTTATTTCATGTATTTTTGTTATAAATGTTATTATATATTATTTTCAGTGAGGTCAGTGATGAGTTTCTCCAATTGGTGATCAGGTAATTTTTTTCTATGGTTCTTCAAAACTTGTAATTAAAATTTCTTAAATCTGTTCCGGCATGCCGTTCCTTTACCACTGCACGATGTTGCTGTTGATGATGATGGTGATTGTTCTTTTATTACTCATGATCAAAGTCATAAATAATAATGGTGATGATAATGTGGTGTGGTAATATATGCTGGCAGTAATGACGAAGTTGATGACAACATTGGTGCTGTTGTTATTGTCGATGTTTATAATGTGAATAAGACTCAAGGCGTTGGTGTCAAGTGCCACACTGAAAGCTAGGACAAGTATACATTCGCAAACACATATTACTGATCACGCACCAACCATCTTCACAGAAAAACATAAATGATCATACATCGAACATCTCTCAGAAAGTCATGGATGATCACACACCAGCCATCTTTACAGAAAGACCTGATTGATCACACACCAGCCATAGCTACAGACAGACATGATTGATCACTCACCAGACATCTCTACAGAAAGACATAAATAGTCACACATCGAACATCTCTACAAAAAGACATGATTGATCACACGCCAGCCCTCTCTACAGAAAGATATGAATGATCACACACCAGCCCTCTCTACAGAAAGATATGAATGATCACACACCAGCCCTCTCTACAGAAAGATATGAATGATCACACACCAGCCCTCTCTACAGAAAGATATGAATGATCACACACCAGCCCTCTCTACAGAAAGACATGAATGATCACACACCAGCCCTCTCTACAGAAAGACATGAATGATCACACACCAGCCCTCTCTACAGAAAGATATGAATGATCACACACCAGACATCTCTACAGAAAGACATGACTGATCACAGCCATAACCCTCTCTACAGAAAGACACGGGCTTGTCCCCTTTCACACTCAGTTTTGTCTAGACAAGCGAATTAGTTGAAAAAATAATAAATATCACAATCACTGGCAGTTTCAAGATGCTGAATGAAAAAAACAGTGAAAGAGCTGGAACACTAGATGCGCATGACTAAATTTATAGTTTTTTTAATTTTAAAGTCACAGTTCTCTGACCTCAAGCTAGTGAGGGTCAACGAATGAGCAATCTCTTCTTATACACACTGTGTTACCTCTTCTGTGGAAGACGCTTCTTAAGCAACTGTATAGTCTGTCTCTCTGTCGGCCTCTGTCTCTCACATACTATATAGTCTCGGGCACCGTTTCTGGAAGTTATCTCCCCCACATTCCAGTTTATTACATAATGATAATCATAATTACACAACCAATTGAATGTTACTGAGGAAGACAGATAATGCATTAGTGCTGACTCGTCATCACTCGTCACTCACAGTAGTAGTCTTCTGACCGCACTTCGTACTTCCAAACCCGTTAGAGAGCGGGAGATCCCAAGGCTAAACATATCACTACAGTGTAAGTACAGAAGGTCAGATGACCTCCGCACCCAAGGGAGACAGAGGAGAAGAAAGGTTTTCCACACAATGTTATACACCAGCTCTCTTGTCTACATAAAATATTTTCTTTCTTTGAAATTTTCTGTGTAAATATTGGTTACATCACAATAATGATAATGTTGAAGACACTGATGATGACGACTGTGGCTGTACGACTGTCTAGAAGAAAAAAATATGCAGTGTCTACAAAATCTAACTATGAAGTGTCAACAAAATCTAACTATACAGTGTCTACAAAATCTAACTATACAGTGTCTACAAAATCTAACTATACAGTGTCTACAAAATCTAACTATACAGTGTCTACAAAATCTAACTATGAAGTGTCAACAAAATCTAACTATGAAGTGTCAACAAAATCTAACTATGAAGTGTCAACAAAATCTAACTATGAAGTGTGAGTCTATAAAATCTAACTATGAAGTATCTAGAGAATCTAACTATGCAGTGTCTACAAACTCTAACTATGCAGTGTCTACAAAATCTAAATATGCAGTGTCTACAAAATGTAATTATGCACTGTCTACAAAATCTAAATATGCAATGTGTACAAAATCTAATTATGCAGTGTCTACAAAATCTAAATATGCAATGTGTACAAAATCTAATTATGCAGTGTCTACAAAATCTAAATATGCAATGTGTACAAAATCTAATTATGCAGTGTCTACAAAATCTAAATATGCAATGTGTACAAAATGTAATTATGCACTGTCTACAAAATCTAAATATGCAATGTGTACAAAATCTAATTATGCAGTGTCTACAAAATCTAAATATGCAATGTGTACAAAATCTAATTATGCAGTGTCTACAAAATCTAAATATGCAATGTGTACAAAATCTAATTATGCACTGTCTACAAAATCTAAATATGCAATGTGTACAAAATCTAATTATGCAGTGTCTACAAAATCTAAATATGCAGTGTCTACAAAAAAATCTAATTATGCAGTGTCTACAAAATATAAATATGCAGTGTCTACAAAATCTGTCCTCTTACCAATGTAATAGTGCTACCGGAATTATAATGTTTTACATTTCCAGTTTCACATAAGAAATAACTTTTCTTCTTAATTTTTCTTCGGATGACTGTTTTTCACGTAGAATTACTTCTTCACTAGTCAGCCGACATGCTGACGATAGTGGAATTAACGATAACGTTTCCTGTTAGTTGCAGGGGGGAGGGGGAACAATGCAAAAGGAACATCAGGCAATAACACATCAAAAGCCAGATGACAAACAAGTCACTCAATGGAAGCGCTGGGAATTCCTTACAGAAATGCTTTCAACCATTCAATAAATTCCTGCGGTTTTTTTGTCTCTTCAATCTCGTTGTGGAATTTTAGTACCTTGAAGAGGACATTGTTGAGTTTGCAATCGATACGAGTCTAAATAACAGGACGATGACCCTATTTTCTTTTTTTTAAAACTGCTTTAGTGCATGGCTTTCGTTACACGACTGTACAGCTGTCAGAAAGTTTGTGGATACGCCTATTAAATGGTAACAAGATGCGAGCAGCCGAATCAATATGGAATTTGTTTTAAAAGAAAGGAATAAATATCAAGAAGTGGCTGCTTGTTAAGATAAAAAAAATGTTGCGTTACTTCGTCATTGCTATGATTCCGAGTTTCTCATGTTTTCAGTTTTCTTTTTGATTTTGTACATGCATTAATTTTTATTTTAACAAGTTTTCATCTGCTGGTGTTTTAATTCGTTGGTTAATTGATGTTTAAATATCTTTTGTAAATTTTGTGGTTTTGATCTGTTTTAATTAAACAGGTAAACATCAAATCTTGACTTTATTTGCATTAGTCGATATAGTAACCGTGTACAAGATGTGTTCACTGGTCATGATAACTTATGGAAGAAGTGTTCACTGGTCATGATAACTTATGGAAGACGTGTTCACTGGTCATGATAAAGTAGGGAAGGTGTACTTTTGTGAGTGAAATTTACATAACGAAGATGTGTTCACTGGCATGATAACTTATGGAAGATATGTTCACTGGTCATGATAAAGTATGGAAGATGTGTTCACTGGTCATGATAACTTATAGAAGTTGTCTTCATAGTCATGATAACTTATGGAAGATGTGTTCACTGGTCATGATAAAGTATGGAAGGTTAATTGAGTGGAATTTACATAATGAAGATATATTCACTAGTTATGGTAATGTCCGGAAGACTTGTGTTTTAATAGAATGTGAATGAGTGCAATAAAATGAATGTCAAGTGGTCCAAATGGAATTTGTACGTGTGACAGTACGAGGGGCTGCCGACAAATGTTGACTCCATCTTTTACATTCACATGGCTCCAATCTACTGTCAGACTCGTGGGAGTAGGCTTGGGTTGAGATCTTGCGGTTCACATCTACCTGCTAGCTCTTCTCCTACGCGAGGGCCCTGGCGACCTCTAGCAATAATATACAATTTTGGCCGATCTATTAGGTCACGTTGCAATAGTTCGCCAGATATTTAGTCCCACTGACCACGTGACTGGCATAGTCTGTCTCTGTTCGCGCCGAAATCGGACCCAAAATATCAATCTTGCTGTTGTCAAAGTAACATAACTCTAAAAATTCTCCCAGACACCACTAGTAAAAAGTTTGGGGTTTATTTTGTCCGATAAAGGTCAGTCAGGTTGAACTTACAATTGAATTATGTGCAGTAGTTACGACTATGCTTGTATGCTAGTGTGCATTATGCGTGTTCATTTTAATTCATTCTTTTCTATTTCCTTCTTTCATTCGTCTTGTTCTAGAACAAATGAAACACACTTAGATATTTTCATCTTGTTCTAATTTAAGCAATGTGAGATATAGCCAGCAATTAAGAAAGAAAAATTCAAAGAGTGAAAACATTTTTCTGACATGAAGCAGTTGCTCGCATAATAACGGGGAATAACTTCCTCTCCCTGTTCTTCCTGTGCACCGTAGATAATTCTTAGATGTCTCTGATCCTTCTGTACTTAATTTGTAGTGATAGCATGATAGGCTTGGCTTTGAAGCATAATTTAATTTCTCGGTACCTTCCGCCCTCCGTCTGAAAGCACGTCTATGAGGTCAAAAAAGCCATCGAAAAAAAAATATATATGTGTTAGTACATACATATTGTGTTCGTCTTTCTCCCTTTTACTGACATCACATGGTAATAAAACCAGATATTTAAGAAAATTCCAGAATCAGTGTTTGAGTATATATATAAAAGATCTGATTAGACAAGCTACTCCTATGTCAATTAAAGTGTATTGATGCTCACATCTTAATTGTTTGAACTGTTAATATTAACCATATTATAGGGTAAGAAGGGTAATACTTTATTTTTTCAAGTGTTTTAATTTTAAACTATTAAGGTAACTGCGTAAGAGCGTTTCTATTTTATGTTTACCTTTTGTTTAAGTTTATTTGTAAGTCTGTTCTTACTCATACACTATTTTCATGTACGATCGTTCAGTGAATCACGTTTCTTTTTTTTTCTTTTAATTTCACCTGCCAATTAAGTTTCCTTTTTAAATATTATTTGTGATGATGTTTTCTAGCATTTTTATTATATTAATGAGAGTTCAATAGTTCTGTTATTATCTCTGTACAGTACATTTATCTAGTTTTGATATTTTGTCTCTTTGTTAGATGGAAATGATGTCATTAACTGTTTGTTTTATATATTTGTCACACATGAGTCATTTAGACTATAAAATTATGTCTATAGATAATGTGTACTTTAATGTTGCAAGACATTTGCATGCAGTTTTTGCTAGATACTTTAATGTCATCCATTGCTATGTATTAAATACTTTAATGTCATCCATTGCTATGTATTAAATACTTTAATGTCATCCATTGCTATATATTAGATACTTTAATGTCATCCATTGCTATGTATTAAATACTTTAATGTCATCCATTGCTATGTATTAGATACTCTTGTCGTACATTGCTATGTATTAGATACTTTTGTCGTACATTGCTACATAGTAAATGTCACTAGTTTGCTCATCATTCTATTCTGTTTATTTAACCAGCTATCTGTACTTGACTGTGTATGAGTACTATGATATCAGCTATCTGTACTTGACTGTGTATGAGTACTATGATATCAACTATCTGTACTTGACTGTGTATGAGTGCTATGATATCAGCTATCTGTACTTGTCTGTGTATGAGTACTATGATATCAGCTATCTGTACTTTACTGTGTATGAGTACTATGATATCAACTATCTGTACTTGACTGTGTATGAGTGCTATGATATCAGCTATCTGTACTTGTCTGTGTATGAGTACTATGATATCAGCTATCTGTACTTTACTGTGTATGAGTACTATGATATCAACTATCTGTACTTGTCTGTGTATGAGTGCTATGATATCAACTATCTGTACTTGTCTGTGTATGAGTGCTATGATATCAGCTATCTGTACTTGTCTCTGAGTATTATGACATCAGCTATCTGCACTTGTCTGTGTATAAATGGGTACTAAGACATCATCTATCTGTACTTGTCTGTAATTGAATGGTTACTATGACATCAGTTCTCTGTACTTGTCTGTGTATGAATGGTTACTATGACATCAGCTATCTGTACTTGTCTGTGTATGATAATATAACATCAGCTACGTTTACTTGCCTGTGTACGAGTACTGTATCATCTATCTGTACTTGTCTGTGTATGAGTACTATGATACTAGCTATCTGTACTTATTTATGTAAGAGTACTGTAATTGAATGTAACCAGCAAGTCTTTCTCTGTCCATTGATCTGACTGCGACATGACCAGTCATGGTGATTTGTGGTTGTATACTTAAGTTGTGGGTGAGAGTGTCACAGCACACTAACATCTACAGCTAAGTTCACTGTGGGTGAGAGTGTCACAGCTCACTAACATCTACAGCTAAGTTCACTGCGGGTGAGAGTGTCACAGCTCACTAACATCTACAGCTAAGTTCACTGCGGGTGAGAGTGTCACAGCTCACTAACATCTACAGCTAAGCTCACTGCGGGTGAGAGTGTCACAGCTCACTAACATCTACAGCTAAGTTCACTGCGGGTGAGAGTGTCACAGCTCACTAACATCTACAGCTAAGTTCACTGCGGGTGAGAGTGTCACAGCTCACTAACATCTACAGCTAAGTTCACTGCGGGTGAGAGTGTCACAGCTCACTAACATCTACAGCTAAGCTCACTGCGGGTGAGAGTGTCACAGCTCACTAACATCTACAGCTAAGTTCACTGCGGGTGAGAGTGTCACAGCTCACTAACATCTACAGCTAAGTTCACTGCGGGTGAGAGTGTCACAGCTCACTAACATCTACTGCTAAGCTCACTGCGGGTGAGAGTGTCACAGCTCACTAACATCTACAGCTAAGTTCACTGCGGGTGAGAGTGTCACAGCTCACTAACATCTACAGCTAAGTTCACTGCGGGTGAGAGTGTCACAGCTCTCTAACATCTACAGCTAAGTTCACTGTGGGTGAGAGTGTCACAGCTCACTAACATCTACAGCTAAGCTCACTGTGGGTGAGAGTGTCACAGCTCACTAACATCTACAGCTAAGCTCACTGTGGGTGAGAGTGTCACAGCTCACTAACATCTACAGCTAAGTTCACTGTGGGTGAGAGTGTCACAGCTCACTAACATCTACAGCTAAGTTCACTGTGGGTGAGAGTGTCACAGCACACTAACATCTACAGCTAAGTTCACTGTGGGTGAGAGTGTCACAGCTCACTAACATCTACAGCTAAGTTCACTTACTCATACATCATGCAAGTCTAAGCTGACTTTAGTTGAATGGTCTCATGTGTATTACATGTTTATTACACCAGTCTGCCTGGTACTGATTCATAATGGACTAGCTAATATTTTTAATACTCATATCATCTCACAGTAACTAGACTGTTCAATACTTTTAGTGCAAACACTCCTTCCTGAGTTCCCATACTTTGCAGCATGATTATTAATGGTTTCTAAATAGATCTGAATACTCTGCTGTAATTAGGCTGATTTATGTACATAATCTAAGTTAAAAGAATTCAGTCATTTATTCCTTTTATTTAAAAGAGTCACTGTTAAGTGTGAATCTATGTTAAACTTTTTATAAGGCATAAATATATATTTCTTTTCTATTTAATTGTCTGTAAATCATTTTTTTTACAACCCTTTTGCATTTAACACTCTTTACATTTTTTTTTTACACGGAATGGCTCTATCTGCTGTGTCATCTGTAAACCTTGTTTTATCTTTTGTTGAATGTCTCTAACACAACCAGTGATCTCAGTCTACCCTGTGTTACGTACTAAAAGTCACATGTTCGTTCATCGGATTCTATTAACTGTTGAGGCATGATTCAGTGTGACTTGGGGGCAAGCCATATGTCTGTCCATCGATCTACCTGGTGTAAGTGCAGTTTGCTCATATCTGTGATTTTATTCGTGACCAACCTGCAGTGTGCATGTTTAGTGAATGTGGCACACAATACCAAGATTCATAGTCTCATTCATCTATCTATGCGCCACATAAGTATTAAGTGCAATCCTTCCTCAGAACAAATTTGCTTAGTGCGTCACAGAGTATATTCGTACTATAGAAGATATCATATCAATGCAGTTCACCAGGAGGAATGAGGGGTGGGGAGTTGTGCAATGGCGCCGGCTGGTTGGAGGTGTGTCAGTTGGGTTTGGCGCTCCATGGGTACAACAATTATTTGTTGTATGATAAATTAAAGAACAATAATATACGTGTACTTCTTCGTTTGAGCAAGGATACAAATGACACAAAAAATGTCCAGAGTGTGAAGATCGAACTGGGTCCGATCTTAGCTGCAAGGGATAAGCATAGAACAAGGACACACACGACACAAAACTGTCCGCAGCGTGTAGACGAGAATTAAAATGGGTCCGATCTTAGCTGCAAGGGATAAGCATAGAACAAGGACACACACGACACAAAACTGTCCGCAGCGTGTAGACGAGAATTAAAATGGGTCCTATCTTAACTGCAAGGGATAAGCATAGAACAAGGACACACACGACACAAAACTGTCCGCAGCATGTAGACGAGAATTAAAATGGGTCCGATCTTAGCTGCAAGGGATAAGTATAGAACAAGGACACATACGACACAAAACTGTCCGCAGCGTGTAGACGAGAATTAAAATGGATCCGATCTTAGCTGCAAGGCTTTATAAATGTGCTGCAAAAGAATGCACATCGCCCAGATGCGAAAGGTTGCTTTTTTGTTTTTCGGTCTTTTGTTTTTTTACTTCTGATTTGTACAAAGGAAAGGAGATTTTTATCTTGCTGTTAGACGGCTCATGAAGGGATGGGGTGTTCGAGTAACGGTCCCTTAGGCACACAATCTCGCGCCGCAAATGAATTTGATTAACGTCCACCAAACTGTAAATAAACTGGCAGTTCTAGCAACATACTGCGGCATCTAAAAAAAAAAAGAATTTTCCAAGCATCACACTAGAAATTATTTCCAAGACAGTCTTTTTACATTCGGAAAACTTTAAACAGCATAATTATAACCCCTCCCTCCCCCCCCAAGAAAATAATAATAATAATAAAGTACTTTCACTCGATATTACTGCTGTCAGATTTAGTTGGGTTTTTTTTAAAACTCAATAGGCGCTGACGCCACGTTAGCCGAACGTGTACGCAATACGCACTTTTAAAGTCATCACAATGTTTCGAGATTCAGAATTGGCTTTATTCAAATTAAGCAACTGTGCTAAAATTATAAATAATTTTGCTCAATCATTGCAGTTCTGAGCAGAAAACAGAACGATAATATAATGTTGATAGGAAAAAGTTAAGGAAACAGGAAAAACGATAGAAGAAAAAGTGGCAACGCTTTGAGGAAAGAAGCTCAAAATGTATTAAAAGTCCGGCACTTAGGGGGTTTAAAAATGTTATTCGTTACAAAACTTGTTCCTTAAGTAAAAATATCAGTCTCTACTCGATTAATTAGCCCGTGTTTTGAGAAAATCCAGACAAGATTTTGTTTTGACTAGATTAAATTATTAACATAAGTGAGAAAGTATTAAAATTAAATATAAAGTAACTGCAGTAATTAAATGCGAGCATTTCATCCATATTTTCATACTGTCAAACAAAGTTGACATTTAGGTGGATAAATTAATTCTTACATTTGTATTTAATGTTTTAAATTTCACCGACAATTGTCACCTGAAAATTTAATTTTGGGTTCTGTACGTTTTCAATCATATTTTTTAACTCTCGAAATATATTGTAAAATTAATAAATACAAAAGAAAGTGTGCATGACAATTATGTCTCTGTGTGCCTATGAACAATTGCGGGTCTGTAAGAAAATGGCTTCAAATTTAGTTTATATTATTCATCGAACAGAATGTACTATTATTATTTTTATTATCATTGTTTTAAGAGAGCTTGTTATGCGCACGTCTTTAGCTGATAAGCACACTCGTGATACCAAGTTAACTGGAAGGAGAAAAAAAAATCTATGAATTCCTCAAGAGAATAAAAAATAAATTCATTTACTGAGAACACATATTGATCATTGCACGTAGTGTGGTCTATGGATCTGGAAAACAGATGTGACGTGTTAGAACTGAAAGGCGGTCTCCAGGCAGTAAATTGTAACTCATGCGATCAGCACAGTTTAATCAAACATGACGAAAGAAAGGAAGACAATCTCTAGTCGTGTTATTGCTTGTTGTACTAAAAGCCATTTTATATTATATTGATAACAATGCTTGTCATCTAAACCTGTAAGCTATAAAACTTGTAAACGAGCATGAAAGTGTGTGTGTGTGTGTGTGTGTGTGTGTGTGTGTGTGTGTGTGTGTGTGTGTGTGTGTGTGTGTGTGCACTATCTTATTGTTCTTTTGTTATATCTTGCTTGATCTTAGATTTCTGTTAAGCATACTTTTTCAATATAAACAGCTCGACATGTATTATAAATAGAAACAACTACAACACGATTTTTTTTATATAAAAACAAACTCTTTATATATATAATGCACTTAACAATAACAACTGCAAGAATGTACTTTGAAGGGAACAAAACTTTCATGACAATGCACTTATTAATAACAGTTACAAGAATGTATATTGCTTTCCATAGAATTAATGTTCTGATATGTGCAAAAGTTGCTCCTCCTGCTCTGTCTGCATAGAGTTAATCTGATACCCGTATAATGTACAATGACTTAATTTGATACCCGTATAATGTACAATGACTTAATTTGATACCCGTATAATGTACAATGACTTAATTTGATACCCGTATAATGTACAATGACTTAATTTGATACCCGTATAATGTACAATGACTTAATTTGATACCCGTATAAAGTACAATGGCTTAATTTGATACCCGTATAATGTAAAATGACTTAATTTGATACCCGTATAATGTAAAATGACTTAATTTGATACCTGTATAATGTACAATGGCTTAATTTGATACCCGTATAATGTAAAATGGCTTAATTTGATACCCGTATAATGTACAATGACTTAATTTGATACCCGTATAATGTACAATGACCTAATTTGATACCCGTATAATGTACAATGGCTTAATTTGATACCCGTATAATGTAAAATGGCTTAATTTGATACCCGTATAATGTACAATGGCTTAATTTGATACCCGTATAATGTACAATGGCTTAATTTGATACCCGTATAATGTGCAATGGCTTAATTTGATACCCGTATAATGTACAATGGCTTAATTTGATACCCGTATAATGTACAATGACTGGAAAACACTGGCTTGTCACTGACTCTTTACTAGGCTGGTGTTACTTTTCCTCCATAACAGCTTTTGAAGTTTATCTACCTGACATTTATTTTGAGTCCGGTGAAACTTTTGGCCTATCTCAAACCGTGTGACAGAGTCTACCGTAGATTCTGTTACAGTATATGAGTCTGACACAACGCCACCCTAGTTATTGGTTATGATTATTATTATTATTAAGCATCCATAACTAATTACAAGTGATGAGAATCTTAATTTATGTTATTAAAACTTCTCCAGAAGACACCACTTGTCCCTCTCACTTGGCGGATATGCAGGCGCTGTAAACGTTTTCTCTCTTCCACAACATTAAAGACAAACATCTACTGTCACAAAGTATTTACTTAGGTGAAAAACTCATTATCAAATGAAAAGATAAATTTGGTGAGACTCCATTCACCCGTTATGCTTCCAACATAAGGTTATGAATATGTGTAAGAAGGTCAATAAATTTATTAAATCAACTATCAAATAAACAAAATACGATATAATCATAATAATAATAATCATAACCAATACCTAGGGTGGCGTTGTGTCACACAACGATACACTACACTGGAATGGAATGAACATGCTATCATGTGTAATAGTAAGTAATGAGACGGCATAGTGATACGCTAAGGACTCTTTAATGTGTATAATTTTGGGACAAAGAAACATGCATTGATTGTCTAATGGTATACATTGACCATAATGGCGGTGTAATGATACATGTTGATGGGATGCGTGACCCATAATGATTGTAATAGTACACAGTGGTGGGATGCATGACCCATAATGATGAGATGGCGTGACCCATAATGACTTGTGTAATGGTACACTTTGACGGAACACATAACCCCAAAATGTCTGCGATTAATCGAGACCCTGGAAATGACTTGTTATAAAGACAAAATGAAAGTTATTGTAACCAATGAGAGCTATTATAACCAGTGAAGGAAATAATAAAGGTGAAAAAAAATTAGTGAATAACAATTAGGACGAGAGAACGTGCAAAGACAGTCTCAGCAGGGTAATGTTATGACCAAGCATTTTAATGCTAATTACTGACGCAATCTGGTGACCCTGTAATGGCATTTAATGGTGCACAATAATGAGACAACGTAATATAATGTGGTTGTATAAATGGTACACAATGATGAGACAACGTAATATAATGTGGTTGTATAAATGGTACACAATAATGAGACAACGTAATATAATGTCATTGTATAAATGGTACACAATGATGAGACAACGTAATATAAAGTGTTTATATAAATGGTACTCTGCGATAATATGTAATCCCTTAATGGCGCTGAATGACTGGATGAGTGATCCTACCATTTGTGTAATGACGGGATGTTACGAACCCTCGATGACTGTGCACTGACAAAGATGACGGGATTTACTTATGACCTTTCTAAACCTGAAGAGCAAAGAATCTTTCTTTTTCTGGTGCTGCCTGTTGTGGCTACTACAAGAATTTTCTTGTGCGTGCGAAGTGTGTGTTTGTTTATATTTATGGATTTTTATCTTGCAATAATAAACACAGAAATTCTTCCCTATTTTGTTTTTATTAACAGAGATGCACGATAAACGAATTTTGAAACATTGGCATTAAGGGTGGCTCTAACGGGGGAAAAGGGAGAGAAAAAACACATCAAAACGAGCGTTGGGACGTGCTTTCAGAAAGCTCATATTCTGATTTTAAGTGATGTTGTTACCCTGGAGACTTTGCATCTCACTCTCTAGAATCGAAGTGATGACGAGGCACACTGGCATGTTTCTGCTAGCCATCTCCGATCAAAGGACAAGGGAATAACACAGCGTTAGCTTACGGCAGTAGTTCTTGTTTTTCCTTACCTCCCTTTGTTGTGACATTTCTCCCTTGACCTACATTCATCATCGTCAGTGTCGACTTCATTACCAGTTCTCTCTTTTTTTTCTAACATCAATAATTTCACTGCAGTTTGATTACTTAAAATTGTTGTAGTATGTAATATGATGATAAGATGTGGTTCTTGTTAGTAGTGGGTGTCACAAACGTAATAGAAAAAAGTAGTGGAAATAGTAGTAGTAAAAATATTAATAGTAGCACAAACTGTTGTAGTATAATAGTGTGTTCTTGTTACTGTTTGGTGTCACAAAAGTTTGTAGTAGAAAAAGTGCTAGTAGAAATATTTAGTAGTAGACAAACTGTAATAGTATAGTACTATGTTCTTGTTACTGTTTGGTGTCAAAAGATCGAAAATACTGCATACTAATATTTGATAAGACCATGCACCACTAAATCAAAATGTTTTCACTTAATTTTCAGCACGATTTCTTTGAATTGTTGAGCCTGTTTGTCTAAATTTCTGTTAATCTAGCCTCACATCTGTCCACATCTACCCACCTAACCCACCTATTTTCCTATTTATTTATTTACCTATCTACCAATCTATGTGTGCGCCCACTAATTAATTTTGTTAGCTATCTGGCTATCTTCCCTGTTTGTTTGTCTGTCTGTGTTCTCTCTCTCTCTCTCTCTCTCTCTCTCTCCTTTGTAAGTTTCAGTCACACTCACAGTATACACCCACATACACACAAATATGCATTGTATACAAATACTTTATTGAAAAATTAATATATGAATATGTGTGTGTGTGTGTGTGTGTGTGTGTGTGTGTGTGTGTGTGTGTGTGTGTGTGTGTGTTGTTTGATAATCAATACCCTGTCTGATTTACGTATTTTGAATTTAAAGTCTGAGTCCTTCAGTCTGCAATTGATTACAGAATTTCTGTGAGAAAAAGAAATAGCATTTCTTTGCTCGCACTCACACTAACACATATTCGTACGCTTACTTACCTACACATGCAGAGTGAATAGAACCTAGATAATTAAATATTTATGAAACACTTAACGAAACTGCTTAGTAAGTTTACATGCCTGTGAAGAATCTATCATAAATATTTGTCATAAGCGAACAATACTCATTTTGAATCTGTTTCTAATGAATTACATCGACAATGTTCGTCTTCGTTTCAATTTGCAGACGTCGTTTCCGTCGGCACAAAGACAGCAGAAAGAAGAATGGAGAGAGGGACTCGGGAGGGAGAGTGTTGGAGAAGTGGGAGTAGGACGAGAAAATGGGGGAGGGAAGGGGTGGGGATAAAAGAGTGAAAGAATCTCACAAGGGAGGTAATCGAGTAACGCGGTGCTGTTATTGAACCAAAATCTGTGACGCCCGGAAAGGACAGGAATTGGACGGTCGAGCAATCGACACAGACTAACCTGACCCCTTTGATATTACCGTTGGTTCTGTGCCGATAACGCCCACGTGACGGGGGGATGCTTTCAATACGCCAGCCCACGTGGATGAGAGCGATTACTTGCACGTGACAGAAATTACTCGATCAGAAATGACATCAAATATCTCGGTTAGAGTTCACAAATTTTATTTCACAAAGTGAAAGACGTGAGATTCCCTGCTGATAAATAGACATGAACGAGCAAGTGGAATGAGTGAGTGAGCGAGCAAGTGGATGAGTGAGCGAGCAAGAGAAGAGATAGAGTGAGAAGAAAGTGTGGAAGAGAAAAATACAGAGGGGAGAAGGGGAGATCATAATTATGTTGTTGTTGTTGTTGTTGTTGTAGCGATCACTTCTTTTCCCCACAGAAATTGCGTGGAAACTTATGTGCTTTACAGGAGAGATATACATGGTGGCTAGTTATTATAGAAAATTTATATATTAGTTGACAAACTCGAGAAACATCATGTAAGTGACTTCTATAGAAAAGTTCAAATATGATATCTGGATTGTAAAGGTCATATAAGAGATATTCACAAACGCCACACAAGGGGCATTCGTATGCAATATTACAACGACGATTTTCATTGCAAAATTTCCGCAGATTACACCACAAGTGACAGCTCAAGAATTATTATCACTTCACAGTTACCACTACCGCTAGGACATGAGAGAGAAATATCACTATAGCAGTAATTAAAAAACAAAAAGTGCGAGGTAAAATTATAATGTCGTTATCACTCAAACTGTGTATGACACTTCTGCAAGGAAAGCCCTTTTGTTGTAATAAAGACTCTATATCACAACTCATGTGACACCACACTCTTGTAACTCTAATAGTTGACACATCTCTGAGTGAGAAATATCAAAGTATTTGAAATTATAGTGCGCGCGCACACACACACACAAAACAACATAAGATACGTGTGTTTTGCGTATCTATGTGTGTGTGTGTGGAAAGAGAGGGGGCTGTTGCAATGACTTGGAACACACTGATCGGTACAGTTCATCATCGGTGATATAAATCATTTTATTTGGAGTTCTGGATTTGGAGCTCTGTTCCAATGTACAAATCGTTAAAATAAACAGAAGTAAATTAACTTTTATCTCGATTGCTTTTATTTACAGCTCTGTTCCAATGTACAAATCGTTAAAATAAACAGAAGTAAATTAACTTTTATCTCGATTGCTTTTATTTACAGCTCTGTTCCAATGTACAAATGGTTAAAATAAACAGAAGTAAATTAACTTTTATCTCGATTGCTTTTATTTACAGCTCTGTTCCAATGTACAAATGGTTAAAATAAACAGAAGTAAATTAACTTTTATCTCGATTGCTTTTATTTACAGCTCTGTTCCAATGTACAAATGGTTAAAATAAACAGAAGTAAATTAACTTTTATCTCGATTGCTTTTATTTACAGCTCTGTTCCAATGTACAAATGGTTAAAATAAACAGAAGTAAATTAACTTTTATCTCGATTGCTTTTATTTACAGCTCTGTTCCAATGTACAAATGGTTAAAATAAACAGAAGTAAATTAACTTTTATCTCGATTGCTTTTATTTACAGCTCTGTTCCAATGTACAAATGGTTAAAATAAACAGAAGTAAATTAACTTTTATCTCGATTGCTTTTATTTACGTGTCCGAGCGCGTGTCCGAGCGCGGGCGAGTGTGTATGTGCGCGCGTGTGTGTGTTTGTGTGTGTGTGTGAGTGTGAGAGAGACTTTAGGTTTCACTCTTTTCCCGCTCATCTCGCAGCTTAATGCACGAATATAGTCATTGACATGGCACAGATCAATAGATAGTTATTGCTTGCCCCTTTTCCTTGTCAGAATAAACAAACTGTGGATCGAACTGCTTTCATTGTGTAAGAACTGTTTGAAGATATATTAAAAGAAAGACAAAGCAATGTCGTACAGTTGGCCCAAAAGAGTACAAAATCTATGTCAATAATAAAATGGTTGTAGTGTAAGTATACGTACACTATGTTAAGTGAGCATATATTGACGGGGGCCATTTCAGTATGACTATACAATGAGGTTACTACTGCCTCTATAGAGAAGAGTGAAAATCAACAAAATGAGCAAGTGCTTAATGTGTGAATATTTACAGAATAGTGTGGGCAAGTGCGATCATAGCACTTCTGCAGCTTCTGAAAAATCGATGACAGCTATTGAAGCTATAGTCTATACTATTCCGAGACCTTGGATCACAACTGACAGTCAAACAGAAGTCATGGAAAGAGGCTGAATAATAATAATAATAATGAGCCAAAAACCTCTCCATGGTCAGTATGAATTATCCACAAAACAATCAACATACAGATGGTTAAAAGAAGCAGGATTGAAAAACAGAAACAGATGCACTAATAACAGCTACACAAGATCAAACTCTAAATAAGAAATTACACAAAATCAAAATCATGAAAATCTCAAATGATTCCAAAAGCAGACTACAAAATCATGAACCAAACAACAGAACAAATACTATCAGGATATCAGTTTCTGGCTGGAACAGAATACACCAAAAGACACAACGAAGTGGCAAAAATCCTACATAGAAATCTGTGAAAACTATGGAGTGATAACCCCGGAAAGAGCATAGATCACTAACCGGAAGCAGTCATCGAAACAGAACAAGTCAAAATACTGTGGGACTCTAAAATAAGGGCGGATCGAGTGATTCCTGCACGAAGACCCGATATTATAATTTAAGTCCAAAAGAACATCAACAATCATCGATGTTGCTGTTCCAAGTGATAGAAAATAAAATCAAAAGAAAGAGTAAAAATCGAAAAATACCAGGATTTTATATTAGAAATCCAGAGACTGTGGAATGTAAAAGCAGAAGTAATACCGGTAGTGATAGGATCTTTGGGGAACATCACACCTGAATTGGACGGTTATCTGAATAAAGTGCCTGGACAACACAAAATTGCCCCACCGCTAAAAGCTGCGCTTCTCGGAAGTGCTCACATCCTCCGTAAAACTTTGGATCTCCCAGAATCTTGGTAAGATTCCGAGACCTTGGTTCATAACCGACAAGTCAAAAGAAATCGTTAAAAAAAAGATGAATAATAATAATGATAAGAAATTAATTAATGATAACATTCTTAGCAGAAGAAACTGTAGATAATTAATTTAACCTGTCCAGCAATGCCTGATTTATAGAACAAATAAGTGTGAAAATCTAGCACACAAACAAAAATTGTCCATGGTAAAATCCAGGACAATGTGCACAGTCGTACATACATTTGGCAATTGGTCAACAAACCTTTTGCCTTATTTCTTTTTTTTAATTGCTTGAAACACACGAGGCTTTCAACCATCTGACGTGATGAAAAGGAAGCCGTAGTCTCAAGAGATGTCAGCGTAACGTTCTTGGTGCTTATTTTAAAGGCAATCCTACGAATTTTTATCGTTATTTAATTTACCAGGCGGATGAATTAGACTGGATGGCGAAACTACAGAGATAGTCCCGAAGTCTTTTCTTTATTTATTAATGGTTCAAGATATATAATTTCAAATTTATAATATATAAATTACATTGGTTGACTAGTCACTGAATATATCTACATTTATTCAATATGGCATTCTTGAAGAACCCTTTAATGATTAAAAAGCCAAGACGACAACCGGTATTTTTATGACGGCGCTACCTACTACATATGTGGTCTTTGGAAAAGCATGGTCTTGTCGATTTTTTGGTGAAGGGAAACGACTCTCACTACTTTCTTAAGCTGTTTGGTTGGGGCCTTTTGTTGTTGCTGGGGTTCTTGGGGGATTTTTTGTTTTGTTTTGTTTTGTTTGTTTTTTTTGGAGGGGTCATTTTGGGGTGGTGGTTGATGTTTGACTGGTGCTTTCCCTCCGAGTTATACGTTGTCTTGAATTATGCTACATTGTCAATGTACTCTCGTTGAACATAAGGGTGACGAGCTCTTGGACCGCCCTGTAGATAATTATCACGTAATGGTCGTGTTACACAGTTTTTGAAAGAAAAACACACTGACACGACCTGAAAATCGGAGAAAAAAGGTTTTGAGTGGTACTTCGAAAAGTTTAGCCTTATTCCTTTCTTATGCTTTGAGATTTATTTATTTCATTTCAATTAATAAGGTGGGGTGTGGGGGTGGAGACGAAATCACTCGATTTTCATATCTCATCGCGCGCAATGGAGAATTAGATCAAAATTAATGACATTGACTTTAAGGACACAGTCTTCAGTGACATGCCGGCATTTTCCCACTACGCTGAGGGAACAAGAGACTGAGCTGCCCTCTCCCCGCTCCCAACACACCTGAAAGAAAGAGTACAAACACACACACACACACACACACGGTTTGGGTACTGTTGAAGGCGCTTATGTGTGTATAACTGTAGTGTGACTATAATATGCGAAACTGAGAAAAGTATAAATGTATCACCATGACAAAATGTTTACTTTATTGACTATTAACTTTGTGTTGCAAGGACTGTCCTTGCTTCTAGACTAATGACTTTGTACAGCGAGGACTGTCCTTGCTGCTGGACTAAAGACTTTGTACACTGTACAGCAAGGACTGTCCTTGCTTTTGGACTAATGACTTTGTACAGCGAGGACTGTCCTTGCTGCTGGACTAATGACTTTGTGTAGCAAGGACTGTCTTTACGACTGGACTATTGATTTTGTACAGCGATGACTATCTTTGCTGCTGTACCTTCGACTTGGTACAGCAAAGACTATCCTTGCGAGTGGACTACGGACTTTGGAAAGGAAAGTGTTTGCTAAGCGTTTCCAATTTCAAACGCAGCACTATTACTCCAGCTCGGCAAGGCACCGAAAATTCATCCTTGACCTTCGTATTCTCCACCATTGAACAATCAATAATATTAACAACTTCTTTAGCATAGGAGCATTGCGTTATGCAATTGATTAGAGTTCTCTGCCAATTATTAGCCCAAATAAAACAGATGGGTGCTAATATTTTGTTTATTTCAAAAGTCAAAATATAGATATAGGAAAAGAATAAATAATAATTCGTAAAACTATCATTTATACATTTAATAATATAAGTATTTATGTGCTTGTTTGCGTGTATGTGAATATATTAGTGCGGGTTGGTGGGGATGGGAGGTGGGGGTTGGGTGGCTCTGTTAGCGAAGATTGTCTTGAATTAACTTTCTCCAACAGCCCGTAAGATTTCGACATTTCGTAATATCACGGTTTTTAACACTCACGTTTCCATCAGCTGTAATGTCGTCTTCAACTGCTTTATACCTTGTCTTCAATGACAGTGATATTATCATCCTCATATTATCGTCCTCGAAGGCTAAAATACTTTCGCTTGAAACAGATGTACTATCATTGTCTTCATAGCTGTAGTGTCATCATTGTAAGCATATTTAATGCTCCCATTTTAACTGAAGTAGCATTATCATCTTTATTGGCTGTAATACTGTCATCTTTATTGGCTGTAATACTATCGTCTTTATTGGCTGTAATACTGTCCATCTTTATTGGCTGTAATACTATCGTCTTTATTGGCTGTAATACTGTCATCTTTATTGGCTGTAATACTGTCATCTTTATTGGCTGTAATACTATCGTCTTTATTGGCTGTAATACTGTCCATCTTTATTGGCTGTAATACTGTCATCTTTATTGGCTGTAATACTGTCCATCTTTATTGGCTGTAATACTGTCATCTTTAGTGACTGTAATACTGTCCATCTTTAGTGGCTGTAATGCTGTCATCTTTAGTGGCTGTAATACTGTCATCTTTAGTGGCTGTAATACTGTCATCTTTATTGGCTGTAATACTGTCATCTTTATTGGCTGTAATACTGTCGTCGTCTCAATGGATCCAACACTGTTATCTTCAATGGATGCAATATTAGCATCTTGAATGACTGTAATGTTATCATCTTCAACAGCTTTAACATCATCCCTGTAGATATGAACAATAATTATAATATAATGTTCGTCATTTTCCTCACTATCAATATTGTCCTAGTAGATAACTGCAATGTTATCCTCTTCAACATCTGTAATATCATTCATGTAGATTTATACAACAATATCACGTCTATCAATATCGGTACGTTTAAAAGTTATTATATTGAGTAGTAAACTTTATCGACTCCATTTCTTTTGAAATGGTATCATATGACTTTTGACTTTCAACACTTTTTTTAAAAATAGCACATTCAATTATCACCTTTAAGAGCTAGTACAATAAATTATTCACTTATCACCTTTAAGAGCTAGTATAATAGATTATTCACTTATCGTCTTCAAGATCTAGTACAATAGATTATTCACTTATCGTCTTCAAGATCTAGTACAATAGATTATTCACTTATCGTCTTCAAAAGCTACTACGATTGATAGCTAATACAGTCATTTTTATCGTTTCCAGTAACTTGTAACAGCAATATGGCAAGTTGTACCAACTTCAACAGCTTCTTTAAAGCATAAAGTGGTGTTTGGGTCTCAGATATAGTTGAAGTTTTTACTCGACAAGAAGATAATGGTGAACAATACACACACTCGCAATCGTAAACACAGAAAAGTATATTTTTTAATTCCGGGAATTAATTTTTCCTTGGTCTGATTTGAAAGATATTTCCTTGTGTGCAGTTTACTTGTATTGCCAATGAAGTAAATTTCAAATAGTTTGGTTCGACATTCTCTTCCACTATTCACCTTATTCGACTTCAGTAAATGACACAGATTACGCCTGCACAATCGGATTTGATTGGCTGCAATGTAGGCCATGAATATTTGTTAAAGGATGGAGACGAGATTCGTGCTAAAATGAACGCATTAAATTCATATTTGCTGACATTTCCAAGTTCCAGGCAACTAATCCAGCCATGGCGTTTTCTTTACTTTCAGGAACTCACATGGCCTTGAATGTGCCTAGGAACTATTCACTACAACAAACTTCCAGTGCCCGTTTTCCTCAAATTTTATCCCTAGTGGTTAATGACAAAAAAACATTTATTTTTTGCTTTAATGTTTCCTTCGTAAAAAAAAGTTATATATATGTTTGTGTGAGCGCGCGCTTGCGCGCGCGCGTCTGTGTGTGTGTGTGTGTGTGTGTGTGTGATACCTTTATCATTTAGTGACAGACTTCTCAAATAATGTAAAATTTAATTTTAGGGGAAAACATTACTTATGTATAAAATAATATATTTAAGTAATATTGAAATGAGAATTTGTTTAATTTGTTTACTATGATTTCAATAAATTACCTAAATGGCAATAGATAGATAGATAGACAGAGTGACGGGCGGACGGATGGACGGATGGATGGATGGATAGTTAGATGGATAGACAGATAGATAGATAGATAGATAGATAGATAGATAGATAGATAGATAGATAGATAGATAGATAGATAGATAGATAGATAGATAGACATTCTCTGTCGTTACAGCTAGATGGTAACGTCAATGAGTTTTCAAGCATACTGGCAAAAGCAGAGTTGATTCAATTTTAGACTGGAAATTGAAGAGAAGTTTCTCAGTACAGCTCTAAATACATACTAGTGGTAAGAGCATCAAAGAAAATATATGCACTAAAAGGTCAAATCTTCTATTGAAGACAGTTCTGATTTCTTTCTAAACGGTCATTATAGTCCAGAGAGGAGAGTAACAATTACCACCGCGGCCATTAACCCCCCCCCCCTTTTCCAAGAAAAAAAAGAAGAATGAATAGTAGTTCATACTATTACCAATGAGAGGTTTATACAAGAAAAATATTATACCAAATATATGTCGTTTGCTTAGCAAAATTACTATAATAAACATGACTACAGATTATCGTTGAGGTGCAGTTAAAGAGGCAATTGATAAATACTAATGATTCTAAAAAATAATTAATTTTAATTTACGGGATAATTTTATCTTTTGTTAGTCCTTCGCCGAATTTTTTGTCTTTCCACATGTGTCTGCGTTAAAACTGCTACTCATATTTTGATGATTAATTTGAAAGATAGCAAGCCTCATAAAATTCTTGGAATTCCAAGAGAATCCTACTCAACGTTTTGATCTCATGACTGATCCTTTTCACGCATAGTCTATACAGTTTTTCACACACTACTTTAAGGCATAGTCTATACAGTTTTTCACACACTACTTTAAGGCATAGTCTATACAGTTTTTCACACACTACTTTCAGGCATAATCTATACAGTTTTTTACACACTATTTTCAGGCATAGTCTATAGTCTATACAGTTCTTTACACACTACTTGCAGGCATAGTCTATACAGTTTTTTCACACACTACTTTCAGGCATAGTCTATACAGTTTTTACACACTTCTTTCAGGTATAGTCTATACAGTTTTTCACATACTACTTTCAGGCATAGTCTATACAATTCTTTACACACTACTTTCAGGCATAGTCTAGTCTATACAGTTCTTTACACACTACTTTCAGGCATAGTCTATAGTCTATACAGTTCTTTACACACTACTTGCAGGCATAGTCTATACAGTTTTTCACACACTACTTTCAGGCATAGTCTATACAGTTTTTCACACACTACTTTAAGGCATAGTCTATACAGTTTTTCACACACTACTTTCAGGCATAATCTATACAGTTTTTTACACACTACTTTCAGGCATAGTCTATAGTCTATACCGTTCTTTACACACTACTTGCAGACATAGTCTATACAGTTTTTTCACACACTACTTTCAGGCATAGTCTATACAGTTTTTACACACTTCTTTCAGGTATAGTCTATACAGTTTTTCACATACTACTTTCAGGCATAGTCTATACAATTCTTTACACACTACTTTCAGGCATAGTCTAGTCTATACAGTTCTTTACACACTACTTTCAGCATAGTCTATAGTCTATACAGTTCTTTACACACTACTTGCAGGCATAGTCTATACAGTTTTTCACACACTACTTTCAGGCATAGTCTATACAGTTTTTACACACTTCTTTCAGGTATAGTCTATACAGTTTTTCACATACTACTGGCTAGTCTATACAATTCTTTACACACTACTTTCAGGCATAGTCTAGTCTATACAGTTCTTTACACACTACTTTCAGGCATAGTCTATAGTCTATACAGTTTTTCACACATTACTTTCAGGCATAGTCTATAATCTATACAGTTTTTTTACACACTACTTTCAAGCATAGTCTATACAGTTTTTACACACTTCTTTCAGGCATAGTCTATACAGTTTTTCACACACTACTTTCAGGCATAGTCTATACAGTTTTTCACACACTACTTTCAGGCATAGTCTATACAGTTTTTCACACACTACTTTCAGGCATAGTTTATACAGTTTTTCATAAACTGCTTGCACACATAGTCCATACAGTTCTTTTTATACTGCTTTCACACACATATTGCATAGTTTTTCTTACTGCTTTCACACAAAGTCCATATAGTTTTTCACACTGCTTTTACAAAGTCATGGCTCATACAGTTTTTCACTCTGCTTTCACACATAGTCCATAAAGTTTTTCTTTTTCACAATGTCATACAGTTTCTAAGACTGGGACTCGCCCACTGTCCATAAACGAAATCTCCCTTTCTGCCATAACTCCAAATTCAAATGATTAGACAATAGAATTCTCTACAGCATGAAAGCCTTTGATCTCAGTCTATTGGCTGGTCTCTTTCTTGTAAATCTTAGACATTGGATCATAACACTATTCATCCACTTGGAACTGGTTTGCATTGCATCAGCAATTTCTAGATATTCTCAACTCGAGTGTTTACTCCAACTCTGACACTTAACAAAAATACCATCATACCAAGGTCGGGTCACTTCGACAATTTAACAATTTATATATACATTTAAGTTTAGAAATAGGGATAGGCAAATTTACTCCGCCACAAAACCTTTCTGGTCTCTCCACTCACATGGTTACGCTTCAACCGCCTTTTCGTGCATACCTCATCTATCTTTTTTTACAAATCATCCAATGTTCCTCATCAAAATCTCTCAAATTACCTCATTCTAATCTTCTGATAAATCATCTAAAATTTATATATAGTCTGATAAATCAAACTCTAAATCTTCTGATGAATCACATCCAATAAAATATCTATCTGAAAACTTCCTTATTTTAATCTTCTGACAACTCACTTGACCTAAATCTTCTGTCTGACAAAGAACTTAATCTAAATCTTTTATCTGGCAAATTATTGACCTAAATCATATGTGACAAATCATTTGACTTAAGTCTTATATCTTTCAAATCGCTTAACCTAAGTCTTAAGATGACAAATCGCTTCACCTAAATCTTCTATTTGACAAATCACTTGGTGTAAATCTTTTATCTGACAAATTACTGGGCCGAAATCATAATTGACAAATCATTTGACCTAAATCTTACATCTTAATCGCTTAACCTAAATTTTATAATTGACAAATCTCTTCACCTAAATTTTCTGACAAATCACTTGATCTAAATCTTTTATCTGACAAATTACTGGACCTAAATCATATTTAACAAATCACTTGATCTAAATCTTCTAACAACTCACTTAACATAAATCTTCTGTCCTATAAATCAATTGATCTAAATCTTTTATCTGACAAATTACTGGACCTAAATCATATTTAACAAATCACTTGATCTAAATCTTCTAACAACTCACTTAACATAAATCTTCTGTCCTATAAATCACTTGATCTAAATCTTTTATCTGACAAATTAATGGATCCAAATCATATTTGACAAGTAATTTTTACCTAAATCTTATATCTGATAAATAGTTTAATCTAACTAAATCGTATAATTGACAAATCACTTCGCCTAAATCTACTGACAAGTCACTTGACCTAAATCTTATATCTGACAAATCACTTAGCGTAAATTTTCATTTTAATCTTGTCTTACAAATCACCTCATGTACATCTTCTGATGGACCATTCACCTTATCTAAGTCTTCTTTGGCATATCCCTTCATCTTCTAAATCTTTTATCTGATAATCTTGTCATCTAAATCTTTTATCTAACAAACATCTTTTAATTTTAGTAGAGTTGTCCACCAAATAATTCTCAAGATTCCCAGCAAGCATGGTACATTGGCGCACCGAGTGTTTCTTTACGGTGAGAGGACGCGATAATCTGGCCTAAAGGGAGTCGACTCCATTGTAATTTTCAGCACGAGAAACTCTAAAGCCCAGACTTAGCAGTTATTTGGTTATCGCCCCTAGCAAGTGTGGTGATCCTAGTTGCAACTGGAAATGGTAACTCTGCTTGCGGTTTATATCCATAAATATACAAAATCAATTTAAAAGCTAGTAATTCTTTTTATCACACAAAATTACATAAAATCTTGACATTATACACCTGTATTACTACTTTTTATCATATAGAAATGTACATACCTGATTTAATACTTTTTATCATATAGAATTGTACATACCTGGCTTAATAGCTTTTATTACATTTAAAAAATATATATTAGGCAATCAAATTTCACATAGTGAAAAACATCTATTTATTAACTAATACAAAATTTAGATTGCCATCATTTCCTGACTGTCATCACAGTGGAATGTATCCAACACTAACTGTCATCACAGTGGAATGTATCCAACACTAGCTGTCATCACAGTGGAATGTATCCAACGCTGTCATCACAGTGGAATATATCCAACACTAGTTTACATTTACTGTGATGCTGTGGACATGAATTATTTTACTTTCAATTAGAAGGATGAGGGCATAAATCACAGTTTACTATGATGGTGTAGACATCAGTTAGTGTACTTTGGCAATGCGAAAATCAATTTTTAACATGCACTGTAGTTTGTGTGTGTGTGTGTGTGTTTGTGTTCAAGCATATGCTATGTTTTAGAAGGGAATGCAATTTGGTATGACAAGCAGTATGGTCAGCCCCTTGTCAGAATGTGTTCAAACCAAATATTTACTTCTGTTTATAAAGTGTATGCTTTCCTCTAGGGGAGGGATTGAGTGGACAACACTGTGTGTGTGTGTGTGTGTGTGTGTGCGTGTGTGTGTGTGTGTGTGTGTGTGTGTGTGTGTGTGTGTGTGTGTGTGTGTGTGTTGATAAGAAGCACAAGCAACGCGCACACCTACAGTCACACACAAATTAACAGCCTGCACAGACTGCTGCTACCGAATAATTATCTTGCCAAAAGCAAGAGTTAGTTCCCATGATCGAAGTTTCCTAACTTCTCACAGCTCACGTGTTACTGTAGCGAAATTCTACGTGTAGTGATTGCAACCGCGCTAATGTTGCACTTTGGGACGGTCCCTGTAGACTTACTTTGGAGGTTTATAAGCTAACTGGTGCGTGTAGTGAAGTTCTTATATAAATGACATCGCAATGATATAAAGTTCAATATGTTTAGAACTTATGTAACTCAGCAACTAGCAATGCTTATTTTTCTTACTTAATATATGTTTAGTAATCAAGAGAATTGCAGTTTTAAAATGTGGGACGTAATTAAGAAGATTACTTGTCTTAAATACATTAAAGGTGATATCTTAAAATATATTAGGCCCTCATTTGTGGTTAGTAATTATGAACCTTCATTATCTTCAAAATACTTAAAGTGGTTTTTTTTCCAAAATATATTATCATGTAATTTAGTAGAATCATTGTCTTAAATATATTAAAAGTGACTTGCTCAAGATATATTACTATGTACTTTAGAAGATTCATTGTCCTAAACATATTAAAAGTGACTTGCTCAAAATATATTGTCATGTAATTTATTAGATTCATTACCTTATCTATACTAATGATGAGTTTTTCCAAATATACTGGCACTGCAATACCTTCATTTTCAAAACTTAAAGGGTAAATAAGAAGCCAACACAACAATTTGTAACATCAAACTTTACATCCTATGTTCACAAGCATGGGTGTAGAAGAAAGTCTTATTTATTTCACTCATTAAATAGACTACTTAAAACTTACATTTATGGGGAAAGGATTTCCTCCTTTTGCAAAGATTAAATATAAAATACATTCATTAACAAACAAGTTCATTTATAGCATTAAATATAAATTATATGCAAAGGTAGCAAAAAAAAGAGTATAAAAGAATTATTCATGCTTTAGAACTTACATTTGGTTAACGCAAAAGTGCTTACAAAAAGTATTTAATTAACATCCCCATCTGTAATAAATTATCAGTAAACAAATATAAGACAACAGAGAACTGCTGTTGAGAAAAATACACGTTATACAAAGAATATATATTTGTAGTCATTGAGTCCATTTAATACAGTTTGATTCACAAAGTGTTATCTATAACCCAAGTATACAACACTAAATTTGACTCACAGACTATAGCATTATAGCACTGCTCCGTGGTCAGGATTGACGGCCCTTAATGCACTGTATGCAGCAATAATCTCCGTGTTCTTTACACGATGCCATATTCCGGAAATTAGAGTCACCAACTTTGTTAAGGATACGCAGTTATTTATGCGCTACCCGGGAAATTACAGTCACCAACTTTGTTAAGGATATGCAGTTCTTTACACACTACCCGGAAAATTACAGTCAATAACTTTGTTAAAGATTGCAGTTCTTTTCGCACTACCCGGGAAATTAGTCAATAACTTTGCAATTGCAACTTACACATATACACGTTCCACTATTTACAGAAATATACTCTCATAACAGTCACCAGACACAGCACTAACTCCATTAATGATGTGCAATCTTTCATACAATGAAAGCACTTAGCCATAACCTCTTTGAAGGACATGTAGTCCAACACACACTCCCCACTACGTACAACATTACTCTGTTTAGGATACGCAGGATTTTTTAAAAATAAAATGTCCATTGCATATAGTCATACACCTTCTTAAAGATATGCAATCTTTTATCAAATATCCACTGCATATCTTTATCAAATATCCACTGCATATCTTTATCAAATATCCACTGGATATCTTTATCAAATATCCACTGCATATCTTTATCAAATATCCACTGCACATCTTTATCAAATATCCACTGGATACCTTTATCAAATATCCACTGCATATCTTTATCAAATATCCACTGCATATCTTTATCAAATATCTACACTATATTAAGGATATGCAATCTTATAGACATTATCTAATACATACAATCATGAGCTCTGCTATGGATATGTAATCTTATAGGCATTATCCATAGCAATAGCTCTATTAAGGATATGTAGTCTGTTATATATTATATACAATTATATGTTCTGTTAGGAATAAGCAGTCCTAAATGCACTGTCCGTTACATACTGTCATAAACTTTAAGTTTGTGCAGTCCTATACAAATTGTCCGCTACATACATCATGAACTATTAAGGCTGCGCAGTCCTATACACACTGTCACCATCGTGCAGTTACAAACCCTGCTATGGATATGTAGTCTGTTTTATACTGTCCACTACACAGTAATAAACTCTGGGGGTTGCAGTCTATTTTATACTGTCCACTACACAAATAATAAACTCTGGGGGTTGTAGTCTGTTTTATACTGTCCACTACACAGTATTAAACTCTGGGGGTTGCAGTCTGTTTTATAATATCTATTACACAAAGTAATAAACTCTGCTATGACTATGTACTGTCCACTACACAGTAATAAACTCTGCTATGGATATGTAGTCTGTTTTATATACTGTCTACTACACAGTATTAAGCTTTGCTATGGATATATAGACTGCTTTATACTGTCTGTTACACAGAGTAGTAAATTCTGTTATAGATATGCAGTCCAATAGTTACTGAAACTATATGCAAGCTAAACAAAATGTTTAACAGTCCAATTCAACCGAGTTTTTCTAACTAGTAATCCTATAATATTATTATTAATATAACGAATACATTATTTTCCACATGTGGGGTGCAAGATATCCGGTCCTAAGCCTGCATTCCGAGGATGTATCTCACATCATACCTCATGTATGTAATATGGTAACACCTGCCCATTCTATTTTCGCTAAGTGTCAAACATCGGTAACACCTGCCCATTCTATTTTCGCTAAGTATCAAACATCGGTAACACCTGCCCATTCTATTTTCGCTAAGTGTCAAACATCGGTAACACCTGCCCATTCTATTTTCGCTAAGTATCAAACAGCCATTAAAACATCTTAGTAGGGTAGATTTTTTTTTTAAGTTGTCCATTTACTAAAATCATTAAATCCGTGTCTAACTATCCCCATATTTCCAAAATATAATATTGCTTTGTTCTTACTCTATAGGAGCAAAATGTCTAAATGTTTTTTTTCAATTGTTTTGCGAAGCACACAAAATAATGTTGTCCCCAGAGGTCCTGTCGTAGGCCTTCCTTAACTTCATTCTTCAAAGTAAAGTTGTGATTTAAAACCCAAGCTTTACAGTCATGACTCCCTGGGCTTGCAAAGAAGACAGCACGATATAAGTTATCCAGAAGATTGTCAGTATGATAGTGCACGTCCAGCTCGGACCGCTTGGTCCACCAAGCTCGGCATTGCCAAAGAACTTGAAATTCCTGCGAACCAGAAGCAGAGCGATGGTTGCGATGGCGAAGACGGTGAAAACAAGAACACTGAAATCTAGTGAATCTGTCGGCACTGTCAGCTGGCCACCCTAAAACAAATTTAGAATAAACAGAACACACACACACACACACACACACACACACACATATGATTTGTGAACTGAATAAAGTATTAAGGTTGATTTAGTGAATGAATGTTATGACTGGCAAAGCGAACGAGAGCCATATCTGATTCGGCGAACTAATACTGGCGTAGCAATTGAGGCCTAACACTGGCGTAGCTAGAAATAGAGCTAAGATGTGTGTAGCAAATGATTGCTAAGATTGGTGTAACAAATGAGTGCTTAGATTGGTGTAGCAAATTAATATTTAGATTGGTCTGGCAAATGAGTGCTTTAGATTCGTGTAGCAAATTAGTGTAAAGATTGGTGTAACAAATGAGTACTTAAATTTTGTAGCTAATGAGTGCTAAGATTGGTGTAACAAATGAGTGCTTACATTTATATTGCAAATGAGTTCTTAGAATGGTGTAAAAAATGTGTGCTAAGATTGGTGTAGCTAAATGAGTGCTTAGACTGGTGTAGCAAATAAATACTAAAAAGTATAGAGCAAATTACTCTTAGGATAAAGAGTGTTTTGACTCGTGTAAGGAAAGGTTTCTTAATCGGTGAAGGGAAAAAAACATCAAAACTAAACTACCACATTTTTATTAAGAATATTTCACAGGAAAGAATGCACAGTTTTGGCTAGTGAAGATTTGTTTTTAAGTTACAATTCTGAAAAGGTCAAATGTAAATGAGTTCGAATACTGAGAGAGGGATTGAAGTCTCAAATCAAGTACTGAGAGAGGGATTGAAGTCTCAAATCAAGTACTGAGAGAGGGATTGAAGTCTCAAATCAAGTACTGAGAGAGGGATTGAAGTCTCAAATCAAGTACTGAGAGAGGGATTGAAGTCTCAAATCAAGTACTGAGAGAGGGATTGAAGTCTCAAATCAAGTACTGAGAGAGGGATTGAAGTCTCAAATCAAGTACTGAGAGAGGGATTGAAGTCTCAAATCAAGTACTGAGAGAGGGATTGAAGTCTCAAATCAAGTACTGAGAGAGGGATTGAAGTCTCAAATCAAGTACTGAGAGAGGGATTGAAGTCTCAAATCAAGTACTGAGAGAGGGATTGAAGTCTCAAATCAAGTACTGAGAGAGGGATTGAAGTCTCAAATTAAGTACTGAGAGAGGGATTGAAGTTTCAAAACAAGTGCTGACAAGGATTGAAGTATCATGCCAAGTACTGAGAGGGATTGAAGTATCAGGAAAATTACTGGCGGAAGGGATTGAAATCTGTTGTCAAGTACTAATAGAGGATTGAAGTCTCAGGTCAAGTACTGAAAGAGGGATTGAAGTTTTAGTCAAGTGCTAAGAGATGGATTGAAATCAAGTCAAGTACTAAGAGAGGGATCGAAGTCTCAGGTCAATTACTGAAAGAGGGATTGAAATCTCAAGTCACTGATAAATTTCAGGTCAAGTACTGAGAGAGGAGTTGAATACTCGGGTAAAGTACTGAGAGAGGAAACGAAGCAAGACTGGTTGATGTATTCCAGATATCTACTCTGCATAGAGAACACCCTATCTCATTTGAAGGACCCGTCAACTGTATATACACAATTAGAAAGCTCTCGGATTCACCCTCTCACTTCTGTCGGGATTTAACCCGTTCTGAGAGAACTGCAACTGACTTCCTGTCGATGAGGTAGCCAAGGAATGAGGCCTGTGACTTGCATGATAATAACCCCTTCACCGAATTCTCATTGAAAAATAGGGCAGTGGGGTATCTTGCTTTTGTATTTCATTCTAACGGAAGACAGTCAGATAATATATTGCATTCGTGACCTTGCTTTTGCATTCGTGACCTTGCTTTTGATTCGTGATCTTTGCTTTTGCATTCGTGACTTTGCTTTTACATTCGTGACTTTGCTTTTTATTTGTCGCCTTGCTTTTGCATTCGTGACCTCTCTTTTGCATTCGTCGCCTTACTTTTGCATTCGTGACCTTGCTTTCTAGCTTAGTAGGGCACAGTGAGCAGTGTTTATGTTTTGATGCCTGAATCCCCTGACCGACACTTTTATCTCATTTTCATTCCTTTTCAATAGTTGTACTACCTCAGACAGTAAAAGTTAGATTGTGGTTGTGGGGAAGAAGAAATAGTTTGGATATTTGTTATTATGCCTTGTTTTCTGTCCATCTCTATATCTATTTATATACCTACTGTATAAAATCTATTTCCCAGTTTAATAATTGAGTGGGGGCCATAAGTCGAATTGGCATCAGCGCACCTGCATAACAGCATAACAGCTGCAGATATGCATATTTAATCAGTGGCCCAAACTCTGCATCAGCACTTGTAATGTTTTGTATCATAACTAAATGCACATATTTATAATATTCATTATTACAAAGTCACCCAGAGTACAATGGGGAATGACAGTGGCTGGCCTATAAGTCAGGGATTTCAGGGTGGTGGTGTAATTATTAAATACAATAATTAATTATACTTAGGGAAAATCCCTTTATGTCGGGGCTGGTGCATTATAACATCCCATAGGCTTACACATGCAGAATGTCTTACTCATCATATAAAGACTGTCTTATTCATCATATACAGACTGTCTTACTCATCATATACAGACTGTCTTACTCATCATATACAGACTGTCTTACTCATTATAAGCCGGCTGTCTTATCCATCACATGCATGTGGCAGTAAATTTTTCCTATCCTTATTTCTAAACTTAAATGGTATATTAATTGTTAAATTGTCGAAATTGATCCGGCTTCGGGCACTCATTATGATGGTATTTTTTGTAAGTGTCAGAGTTATAGAATATGCTAGAAAATTGCTGATGCAATCCAAACAGTTCCAACTGGATGAGAAGTTTTTCTGACTAATAGTTTCACACTTGTTCATATCAATATTTTTACAATGGGGATGGAACGGACGTTTCTTTTTTGAAGAAGTCTCGTTGTCATCAACTTATCAGTAAAATGTGTTGCCGTAAGTTGATTTATGTGAATTCCATTCAAGTACCAATATGGTAGAAATTGTGGCATGAGTTTGGTCTCAAGAATTCTAGAAGATTATTTTGAATGTTCCTATTGGTGTGTTGAGAAAATCAAGAACATTCCTCCTGATGTGCTTGAGAGCACATGTGAAATTCAGGACTCTTCTCTACGCCTACGGCGTACTTGAAGAGTGCATCAAAGATTTTGGAACAGTTGTGTAACGTGCCTCTAAAAGGGACACGTGAAACTGATTAAATATAAAAGGCAGTGGCTTGTTGCAAACCGCATGATTCTGAAACACCTGCCAGCGTCAGCTGCCATCTTTGAACAGGTTATGTGTATTGACTTTAATTATTCTCATGAACCTGATTATATATTTGTGCTATGGAATGTTTATGTCTATGCAAGGATAAACTGAATGATTGTCCAATTGTTGTGAGGTGATGTAAATGTCAATGTATGTTGTTTGATTATATTATTATGATTATATATGTTATATATTTGATTGTTGATTTAATAAATTTATTGACCTTACACATGTTGATAACCATATGTTGGAAAGGCAGTGGGTGGATGGGAGGTCGCTACATATGAATTAAGGGTGGATTTATCTTCTCCTTTGGTAAGACGTTTTCCACCTAAGGAAATACTGTATGACGGTAAATGTTTGATTTCATGTTCTGGAAGAGAGAAAACGTTTACAACGCCCTCATATCCGCCAAGTGAGAGAGGTGAGTGTTGTCTTCTAGAGAATTATTAATAACATAAATTAAGATTCTCATCACTTCTAATTAGTTATGGATGATTAATTAATAATAATAATCATAACCATTAACTAGGTGGCGTTGGCGTCGCACTATCTTATCCTTTACAATCATGGGTGTCTGTCTTACCCTTTACATCCAGGCTGTCTGTCTTACCCTTTACATGCATGCTGTTTTATCCTTTACATGCAGGCTATCTGTTTTACCCTTTACAGGCAGGATGTCTGTCTTACCCTTTACATGCAGGCTGTCTTACCCTTTCATGCAGGCTGTTTTACCCTTTTAAACCCTTTACACGTAAGACGTCCTATACCGACCCCGTAGAAATGTATTTGCAGGCTATGTATACCTTGATGTGCCAGTAGATTGTGGAAATAAGCCACGGAAGCCCGAGTCCGAGAAAGACGTTGACTGAGTTTGACCCGTTCACGTTGCCGATGGAGCTGTCGGCGTATTTCTCATTGATGGCCGCTGAGCGTGAGGCGAACATGTCCGGCATGGATGTCCCCAAGGCTACCAGTGTGATGGCTGTAATCGTGTCAGACATGCCAAGGACACAGCCAAAGATAGAAGCGAGATCGGCGATGATAGCAGTCAGGACACCGAGACTAAATAATGCCAATAAGAAGGTCAACCAACCACCAAATATGCCTGTCGGCGGGATAAAGGCAAAGAGAACCTGCATTTTTTAAACAGAAATGACTTTGATAGTTTCCAAAGATTTTCTTAAATGTGGAGAAAAAATTAAAGTATCTATTTTTACTTTCAGATTCTGAGAAGAAGTGTCTGTAAGAAAACATATTTAAGAATGCATGTTTATTGTCCAGATATAAGTGATTATGAGGTGTATCCACCTATGCGATATTTTCACCAATAACACTTTAAAATGAAAATACCTGTACTTCTATCGCGTTCGCAATCAACAGATTACAACTGAACTAAACATTTCACCTCTACAAAACAAATACAGATACAAGATCTTACATGCTCATTACAGAAAAAAAACAGCACAGTACAAGACCTTTTAACACTGTGCCCAAACAAGGACAAGACCGGACAAGACTTTTTAACACTGTGCTCAAACAAAGACAGGACAGTACAAGACTTTTTAACACTGTGCCCAAACAAGGACAGTACAGTACAAGACCCTTTAACACTGTGCCCAAACAAGGACAGGACAGTACAAGACCCTTTAACACTGTGCCCAAACAAGGACAGGACAGTACGAGACCCTTTGACACTGTGCCCAAACAAGGACAGGACAGTACAAGACCCTTTAACACTGTGCCCAAACAAGGACGGCACAGTACAAGACATCGTAGCACTATGCCCTTCAGGGACGGCACAGTACAAGACTTCTTAACTCTATACTCAAACACAGAAACTCTTCAAGTGAAAAATAAATTAGCACATCCTCCTCCTTTACTCTCCACAACGGGGCACGAAAAAAACAATATACAAAGCAGTAATACAAATACCTAGAAAATAAACATATTAGAAAAACAATAAAACTCACACATCTCGAGGCAGTGACTTGGTATTAACAAAAAAATACCTGATCCCCTGACTCCAAAAGCTGAGAACTGCTAATATGAATAAACGTTGACAACTAAGAACAGAAGTGATACAAACAAAATTGCATCCACGTATTCTCGTACAAGTTACTTGGAACTATTTAATGTTACATTTATAAGTTACTTAAAACTATTTAATGTTACATTTATAAGTTACTTGAAACTATTAAATATTATATTTTTAAGTTACTTGAAACTATTTAATGTTACATTTATAAGTTACCTGAAACTATTTAATGTTATATTTATAAGGGGGAGTGTACAAGAGCAATGATAAAATAATCAGAAGTAAATTTAAAATAATTAAGAACACTATTAAGCAATCGTAAATTCAGAATAATTAGGAACACTTTAAGCAATCGTAAATTCAAAATAATTAGGAACACTTTAAGCAATCATAAATTAAAAATAATTAGGGTCAATTTAAGCAATTGTAAATTCAAAATAATTAGGGTCAATTTAAGCAATCGTAAATTCAAGGGACATTCTAAGTAAGCATAATGCCACAGTAATAAAGAACACTTTATGTAATCATAGAGTCACAATAAATATGGTAAGCATGTCACAATGATTAGGGACATTTTTAACTAAGGCCCATAATTTCGCGATGAATAAACTAATACGTATGCAACTGTGTCACAGTCTGATAAAATTGTCCGACTTCGTGACCCACTTGCCTTGTTTACTTCAAATTCGAATATTTGAAACCCTTGGCCCTTTGTTCAAAGCTTCCTTTTTCTAGGTGCTTCTAGAACAGGTCAAGATGTTATGTAACTTTAGGACCATTGTCCAGTTCTCGAACCAACCACATGCTTTGCGAACAGTCACGTGATACGCAATATACCTTTCTATATATGTACCCACACGCTTCCGCTCCCTCACTTCGAGCACATTTTAGCTAATTCCATCAGCTTACTCGGGTCGTGAGAGGCAGCCGGCGCCATAGAGAATCAAGGTACCCTTCGACTTCTCTCAAAGGTATCATTTTATTTAATAGTATTTGCCTATGTATTGTTTAAGTATGTATTTGTGCTATGTATTATATGATTTCCATATACACTTGAGCATGGTTCAGAGAAATAGCTGAAAACCTATATGTTACGGAATATAAATTTATTGTAACCATTTTTCCATTTCTGTACTTTAATTTATATTGTTTTAATTCACTAAGAGCCAGAATGCTGCGCTCGATATGAATTCTTCATGTAATTCAATTATTGCGTGTAATTTAAATTGTAAATTGTGAAGCGCTCTGTCGGCTTGAATTACCCCTTGTATGAACATTAATTTAACGTTGTATCTATTTTATTGCTTCATACGTCATGACTGTTAAATGGAACACATGTGAGACGATTATATTTTTTCTAAATCTAATTGTAAGCACGCGAGGTCGAAACTCTTTGTTCAGCGCATTTAATTGAGCCATGCCTAGGTAGGACCTGTTAGGTTGAGAATTATATCCAAACACGTTGCATCCACAGGTCGGCTCATGGTTCATGTTTCACCATGCCTCACCTGCATTAGCTTATTGGTGTAAGCGTGTCGAAATCCACTCTGAGGGCCATGCTGCAAAAATTCCAGTTCCTAGCCACTAACAAAGGGACATCATTCCTTATGCACCACGTGTGTCGTTAAAGGGGGACTGAGGGAACGAATCAGCATGACTGAGTGTTGAGACCAAGGATACAAGAATAGAGCTAAGTGCAAGATCAAGTGTACAGATCTCAAAGGAACACTTTTCTGGCAATTTAGATTGACAAAAATCAGGCATAGGCGCGTAAAGACAGAGTGAAGACTATTCGCGTTGCATTCGATTTATTGTTAATTTGTTAAACTTTATTAAATCTTATTTTCTTTGTTAATACCTCTTAGTAGTTGATTTCTATGCACAATAGACCAATTAGATTAATTCTTAGATTTGAATGGGGGCGGATGAGCAGAAAGATTGATGACGAGTGCATATTAATTTAGAGGGATTTAACTGTTTTCAAATCTAGCTAAAAGTTCGCAGTTTATTAGTCTGTAAATTTGTCGTCTGAACTACAAGACGCACTTTTAATTAGTCAGATAATAAATTGAGCAACCAGTCTGCGTAGAATATGAGAGGAAGAATTAATTATATTTAAAGTCTTTTAATTATTCTAAGCAGGGTCTTTAAATAAATACTGGAAACGTAACAAGTGTGGGTCGTCGCGGGATTGATATGTATTAAATTGTAAATTGTAACATTTTTATACATAGGGCGCATCATAACCTAGAAACGAACGAACGAACAGAATTACCAATTGTTCTTTTGATTTTTGTATCACTGATTTTCTTTGCTTTTGTTGTGACATGTGCATGTATTCTTTTGCAGAGTAGCGTGCATGTTAGTTAATGTTGATATATTTAAGCGTAGTTAAATATGTCATGTTAGCTATTGAATGATTTATTTAGTATTGTGTTACTGAGTACTTCATTGTGAGGAGTCGAAGGTTATACCGCCAGCTAGGAGAGTTATCGGTAGTAACAGACTTCGGACTATTATATTTAGGGTGCTAGATATAATGTGTAATGTTGTATGGTAGGAGCCGTGACATTACGAAAGTCTTGGAACAGCGGACACTGTGACAAGCAGGTGAAACGTGTAAGAGTTAACGCGTAATTTATTTCGGAAGGTGTTCTGAGTAAATTAAATAATTTTTGTAAGGTCGTAGCCTAAAAGTTATTTTCGGGATAAGCGGAGTTATCGCCGACGGTTAAAACACACAATTCACGAGATACATTGTTATTGTAGCCAGCGCGCTAAGACAGTAAAATGGATCTAGAGCAGATTATTGAAAATCTGAAAAGGAAAGGTTCCTTAATAGGATACCAGGGTGACGAACTGACTAGCTACCTTAAAACTGAGCTAGAGAAAGCGGAAAAGGAGAGACAAGAGATAGAAAGGGAAGAACGCGTAGCTATCCGCGAGCTGAAAAAGTTAGAAGCTGAGAAACTAGCCGAAACTGAAGCTAAACGCATAGAAGCGGACACGGAGGCTAAACGCATCGCCGCAAACGCGGAAATAAAACGGTTAGAATGGGAAGTAAAGAAACTAGAAGTTACTAATCCAAACCGTGACCGCAGAAGCAGTGGTGATTCGCGTTCTAGCGATGGAAATAATCACAGTAGAATTGAAAACATCATTCCAAAGATAAATATGGTCCCATTTGATGAGAACAAAGATCAAATAGACGCGTATTTAAAAACGTTTGAAAAGTTAGCCAGAGCAACAAACATTCCAGCGGAACATTGGGCGATAAATTTATCGGGGTTATTGCAGGGCAGTGCGAAAAACGAGTTCAATAAGCTTAGCGATTCTGAGTCAGATAATTACGACACAGTCAAGGCCGCATTATTGAAACGTTACAAACTCACAGCAGATACATACCGACGTAAGTTTAAACAGGCCACGAAAGCCAGTTCAGAGACGCACGCACAGTACATACGACGCGTAGCTGACTTGTTCCAAAGATGGATAGATCTAGCTGAAACTCCACAGACGTACGCAGGTCTTAGGGATGAAATGGTAAAAGACCACATTCTCGGGTCATACAAATCAGATCTACTGATTCACTTAGCAATAAGGGAAAAATCTACGCTAGAGGAGATAGGCAACGCCGCCGATCGCTTTGATGACGCACATTCTCAATTCTCGAACGCACACGCGAACAACAAGTCTCGACCGAACGAACCGCAGACTCGAAAGGATAAGAAAAATGACGGGAAGGCACCTAATGAGCGTGATGATAAAACATCTAAACCCGACACTAAAAACAAGTCCGACAAACAGAAAGATAAAAAGAATCTTGCATGTTACACTTGTGGTGATAGTGGCCATTTTTCACGAACATGTCCTGAAAAGAAAACAGCTAAAGTTTACGCAGTAGAAAGTCATACACCTAAAACAGAAAAGTCGAATCGAACACCAGTACAGGCAAACGGTCACGATACAATCGCTTTGCTTGATACAGGGTGTGAGCTAGACGCTATTGTAAATGCATCATTAGTTAACCGTACCGACTACACAGGGGAGACAATCTCTGTCACCTTTGCAAACGGCGAACAAGACATTTTACCAGTAGCTGAAGTCTCGATTGTTTCAGACTTTGTAGAAGGAACAGTCAAAGCGGCAGTTATGGAAAACTCACCGCATGACGTGATCCTTGGTTGCAAGTATGTTTTGCCGTGCAAAAAACAAACTTCAATCGAACCACCACTGGTTAACGCTGTAACCAGAGCAGCGAGTAGTAAAGACAAATCTGTGACTGCACCGATGTCTGCCGCACCAGCCGTAGATAAAGCAACAGTTAGCGAGATTAAAATATTACAAGCTGAGGACGAAACACTAGACAAGTTACGCAGACAAGCTGTACTTGTTAGTGACGTCAACACTGACGATTCGAATAAGAAAGCGTGCATTATTCTGAAAAAGGGTTTATTGTACCGCTATTCGAAAGTGGGAGACGAATTTCGGAAACAATTAGTCGTTCCACAAACCAAACGAAATGACGTATTACGATTAGGTCATGAGAGTCTTTTTGGTGCACACATGGGTGTACAAAAAACAACTAGTCGTATTACAAGTGAGTTTTATTGGCCGGACATCACTGCCGATATCCGTAGATTCGTGTTAAGTTGCGACACATGCCAGAGAACACAGTCTAAAAATTCAATCAGACCCGCACCGTTAGGAGAGCCTGAACTGATCAGTGAACCCTACAAGCGCGTAGCATTGGATTTGATTGGGCCTATAATACCCACATCAACGAGAGGTAATCGATACGTGCTGACCACTATTGATTACGCAACAAGATTCGCCGACGCAGTACCATTGAAAAATATTGATACTGAAACTGTCGCCGAAGCCCTTTTCGGTCTTTGGAGTCGTGTTGGAATTCCTACTGAAATTTTGACGGATCAGGGGAGTCAATTCATAGGCAACGTAATGAAGGAAGTAAATCGTTTACTTTCCATCAAACATCTTACTTGCACACCATACCACCCCCAGGCAAATGGTCTGATTGAAAAATACAATGGGACATTAAAAACAGCACTTAAAAAGCTCGCCACAGATAAACCGAAAGACTGGGACAGATACATCCCTGCCCTACTATTTGCATATAGGGAGGTGCCACAATCTTCCACCGGGTTTTCACCATTCGAGCTACTTTACGGACGTACTGTACGCGGACCGATGATGATTTTGAAGGCACTTTGGACTGATGAAAAGACAGATGACGAAGTTAAGACAACTTATACATACGTCACTGACTTAAGAAACCGTCTTGAAACTATAGGCAAGATAGCACGGGAAAACTTGACGATAGCTCAGTCTAGACAGGCAGAATATTACAATAAGCACACCAAACCTAGAGAATTTGAAGTTAATGACAAAGTGTTACTGTTGCTTCCTGAAGCACATAACAAACTTCAGATGAAATGGAAGGGGCCCTTTGTAGTTACCGCCAAGCTAGGGGGACTGAACTATAAGGTGCAGACAGGAAAGAGAGAGAAAATCTTTCATGTTAACCTACTCAAAAAGTACATAAGCCGTGAGGATCAAACCACTCAAGCTGATTTTGTCGTAGCGACGATAGTTACAGAAGACGAGGGGGATACTGATTGCGTCACTGGTACTTTACCAAACTGTCCTCTACAGACGGACGAAACTGTCAAAGACGTTAGGGTAAATGAAGCCTTGACAGAAAGACAGAAAAAAGAAGTGAATGAATTGCTTAATGAGTTCTCATCTACTCTGACAGACAAACCAGGGTTGACAGACTTAATAGAATTTTCACTGAAGCTGACTGACAACAAACCGATACGTTTGAAGCCGTATCCGTTGCCACACGCTAAGATAGATGACGTTAGACGTGAGATTAAGACTATGCTAGATCTAGGGGTCATAGAGAAGACTGACAGTGCCTACGGATCACCCATCGTGTTGATTAAAAAACGTGATAACTCGTTCCGTTTTTGCGTAGACTACCGCAAACTCAATCAAGTGACAGAGTTTTGTGCCGAACCTCTCCCTGATCCGGATCTCATCTTCACTAAGCTAGCTAACGCTCATTACTATACCAAAATAGATTTGTCACGCGGTTTTTGGCAAATCAAGGTCAAGGACACTGATCGACACATACTAGCTTTCACTACACCAGTAGGAAACTACACATGGAAAGTTATGCCTTTCGGAGTTTCAAACGCTCCAAGCATTTTTTCTAAAATGATGCGGTCATTGTTAGAACCACTGTACGGACGTGGAGTTGAGAACTTCATGGATGATTTAATTCTAGGCACCCAGACATGGGAGGAGCACTTAACACTCTTACGAGATGTGCTAGCCAGATTAAAGCAAGCCAACCTCACTGCCCGCCCTACGAAGTGTGAAATAGCACAATTCTCCTTAGACTTCTTGGGACACAAGTTGAGTCATGGAACTATGTCGCCAAGTGAAGCTAAGATAGCACAACTTAAGGACACTTCACAACCGCTAACAAAAACACAAGTTAGAAGTTTTCTTGGTCTTGCTAACTACTACAGAAAATTCGTACCAGATTTTAGTGCCATTGCATGTCCTCTGACTGACTTGACACGTAAGAATATGCCTACAAAAGTAGTGTGGACTGATGCATGCCAAAACGCTTTTGACACACTGAAATCTAGACTGACTTCAGATTTAGTTGTTAAACTGCCAGATTTGACAAAACCATTCTTGTTAAGGACTGATGCTAGCAACACAGGATTAGGAGCAGTGTTATTACAAGAACACAATGACACCAAACACCCAGTTGCATATGCAAGCCGTAAACTCACAACTACTGAACAGAAATATTCCACCAGTGAAAAGGAATGTCTTGCAATAGTTTGGGCCATAAAAAAGTTCGAAAACTATTTGTACGGAAAAACCTTTGTCATTGAGTGCGATCACCAGCCGTTGGCCTTTCTCGGACAGGCGCAATTTACAAACAGCCGTTTAATGCGTTGGTCTTTGTTTCTGACACAGTATGACGCAAATATTCATTACATCAAAGGGTCTTTGAATGTTGGCGCAGATTACATGAGTCGTGCTTGATGCCATCAAGTGCCGGTACTGATAGAATGTTGTTTAATCAATTAACTGAACCCTACGGATTCCTTCCTGTAAATATGAAATATAGTTGCACACTTTATTTCTAGGAATGTCGAAATTTTTTTTGTGTAAATTTTTCTTCATTGTGGACTTCTACATTTTATCATACATAATTTGTAGGAGGCATTTTATCTTTGGCAAGATAAACGCCTCAAAAGCAAGGGGGTGTCACAGTCTGATAAAATTGTCCGACTTCGTGACCCACTTGCCTTGTTTACTTCAAATTCGAATATTTGAAACCCTTGGCCCTTTGTTCAAAGCTTCCTTTTTCTAGGTGCTTCTAGAACAGGTCAAGATGTTATGTAACTTTAGGACCATTGTCCAGTTCTCGAACCAACCACATGCTTTGCGAACAGTCACGTGATACGCAATATACCTTTCTATATATGTACCCACACGCTTCCGCTCCCTCACTTCGAGCACATTTTAGCTAATTCCATCAGCTTACTCGGGTCGTGAGAGGCAGCCGGCGCCATAGAGAATCAAGGTACCCTTCGACTTCTCTCAAAGGTATCATTTTATTTAATAGTATTTGCCTATGTATTGTTTAAGTATGTATTTGTGCTATGTATTATATGATTTCCATATACACTTGAGCATGGTTCAGAGAAATAGCTGAAAACCTATATGTTACGGAATATAAATTTATTGTAACCATTTTTCCATTTCTGTACTTTAATTTATATTGTTTTAATTCACTAAGAGCCAGAATGCTGCGCTCGATATGAATTCTTCATGTAATTCAATTATTGCGTGTAATTTAAATTGTAAATTGTGAAGCGCTCTGTCGGCTTGAATTACCCCTTGTATGAACATTAATTTAACGTTGTATCTATTTTATTGCTTCATACGTCATGACTGTTAAATGGAACACATGTGAGACGATTATATTTTTTCTAAATCTAATTGTAAGCACGCGAGGTCGAAACTCTTTGTTCAGCGCATTTAATTGAGCCATGCCTAGGTAGGACCTGTTAGGTTGAGAATTATATCCAAACACGTTGCATCCACAGGTCGGCTCATGGTTCATGTTTCACCATGCCTCACCTGCATTAGCTTATTGGTGTAAGCGTGTCGAAATCCACTCTGAGGGCCATGCTGCAAAAATTCCAGTTCCTAGCCACTAACAAAGGGACATCATTCCTTATGCACCACGTGTGTCGTTAAAGGGGGACTGAGGGAACGAATCAGCATGACTGAGTGTTGAGACCAAGGATACAAGAATAGAGCTAAGTGCAAGATCAAGTGTACAGATCTCAAAGGAACACTTTTCTGGCAATTTAGATTGACAAAAATCAGGCATAGGCGCGTAAAGACAGAGTGAAGACTATTCGCGTTGCATTCGATTTATTGTTAATTTGTTAAACTTTATTAAATCTTATTTTCTTTGTTAATACCTCTTAGTAGTTGATTTCTATGCACAATAGACCAATTAGATTAATTCTTAGATTTGAATGGGGGCGGATGAGCAGAAAGATTGATGACGAGTGCATATTAATTTAGAGGGATTTAACTGTTTTCAAATCTAGCTAAAAGTTCGCAGTTTATTAGTCTGTAAATTTGTCGTCTGAACTACAAGACGCACTTTTAATTAGTCAGATAATAAATTGAGCAACCAGTCTGCGTAGAATATGAGAGGAAGAATTAATTATATTTAAAGTCTTTTAATTATTCTAAGCAGGGTCTTTAAATAAATACTGGAAACGTAACAAACTGAAACAAAAATGTTCACATGACTACTTTTAAAGACTTACACCTGCTCTTAGATTTACTGCAGGAGTTATTTTGAGAGGGTTAATTAAGTGCATTCACTCTGAGTATACTGAACACTTCTGTTAAGTCTATCGTTAGTCTAATGGTACTTAAATCAACTATTACAACAATTAACAGCTGTATATACTTAACAAAAGGTGACTAACAAAACATGAAAGTCGGTAATTAGGAATTAATAAAAATTAGTTTGTTGGTAAAGAAATTATCTTCCAGAGAAATAAATTAATTTACCTTAATGAAAATTGGGTTAACTAAACTCCCTGAAGTAGATTAACGTACTGTCTAAAAAAAAAAACACGAACTTATTTTCCGTGAAAAAAAAAAACTAACATTTAAATTACCCCCCCACACACCCTGAAGATTAGCTTCAGACAAGACTAACTAATCATTCGGAAGAAGAAAGTGTCTTCCTTTCAAAAGAAAAGATTAACTTCATAATAAAAAATTAACTTACCTTCAGTAAGAAAAAAAATAGCTCACCTTCAGTAATAAGACATTAGCTTACCTTCAGTAATAAGAAATTAGATTACCTTCAGTAATAAGACATTAGCTTACCATCAGTAATAAGACATTAGCTTACCTTCAGTAATAAGACATTAGATTACCTTCAGTAATAAGACATTAGCTTACCATCAGTAATAAGACATTAGATTACTGTAAACGGAAAAATGCTAATTACCCAATTAATTTAATTAATATAATTAATTTCGTTAATTTTCAAAATTTGTAAACCAAATTTTTGATTTGAATTTCACAATTCAAGTCTGAGTAAGATTTGTTTGACGTAAACAACATCGACCCATATCTACAAATAAAGGGAGTTGGAATTACAGGTCACAAATTCTTATGTAACATGGGCATATTCCTGGCACCACACACACTTAGTCTATTATGTGTGTGCATTCAGCCATGACTATGGAGTCAATAGGCACAGGAAGAAAAACAAGTCATAGCCAGAGGCTAAGAAATTCTAGAAACTTCCATGACCTCTGAAAATAGATAAAAGAGCAGACTCAAAATTCTCTACACTCTTTTACACAAGTTTGAGTCCCGTGCCCGGCTCATGGTCAGAACTAAGGAAAGGTATGTCCGATGTAGGAGATTGTGTTGTGGATGATTTTTACATTTGATTTTTTAATAATGTTGAATCATGCTTCTTGTAAATATAACGAATTTAAACTATAATGCTTTATTTCGTTTAGAGAGAGAATCAGATAAATTAAATTGTTAAAAGGAATTGTAATGAGAAACTGAAATGTAAGTACAGATTGCAGAATTTTAAAGCATGATCCTGATATGCGCCATTACATTATCTATTGCAGTTCAAAGCCATTTTGTTTTACGTTTTCATCGTTCTCCTGGTTCCTGGGTTGTTTTCCATTGCATCTCATTGTCTGGTTGTCTTGGGTTGACAACAGTACTGCCACTCAGCCTGCTGAATGTGTTAAAGGCCAGTGTGGAGTAAATTCTTGTTTGGACTTGTATGTACCGGGACCAACAAGGGAGACGGTATTACGAAGTGAGCTGCAGCAGGTGCGTGCGTGAGTCTGACTCACTTGTAATAAACAAGGAACTTTCCAAACCAGCGTGAACTCGGACTGTGTTATTCAGTACCAGTGAAAGGAGTATAATATACTGTGAACTCGGACTGTGTTATTCAGTGCCAGTGGAAGGAGTATACTATACTGTGGATAATTCTGACTGTGTGGTATTCAGTGCCAGTGAAAGGATTTTTCCATATACTGTAATAACTGTTCTTGGACAAAGTGCTATATGTACAGAACATTCATTTAACGTCACCAGGCGGGCTAAACCACGAGACATTCAATTGTCAACCAAACCTGCCGAGAACGAGGCTACTGCTGAACAAGGCCGTAATCAGGTGATTCAATTACATGAATTTCTGTGTAATCTGTACATGTTTCTGTGATTTTTCATTCCTTGTTTCATGTCTGATTTTTCTATGAAATTTCTTCTTATTTTTCCTAAAGTGTTGACTATGTAGTTGGCTTATTTATGAGAAGTGTTTATGTAAGCTTAACTAAATTGGATCATAGTGTCACATGAAATTTTCTAATAATTATTCTCTAAAACTGCATTGATATATCTTTTTTATTAATTGTAATTCTAGAAGTCTTACGAGATTTGTGATTTCGGAATCGCCTAGTGTGTGATTTGAAGTCAATGTAAATTTATTGAAATTGTTATCTTTATTTCTTTTAATAAATTTGTTTTTTCTTTAAAACTATTTACTCTTTCATTTCTCGGAGGTACATGTGTAAATGATGGGTGGGGGCAGCCAATGACGTAAGACAATTGAGAAGACGGTCTAGACACATGTTTTAAAATAGTTCCCATCATTGACAGCGATGAGAGATTTGTGGTAGGGCCGGAATAGTGATAGAACGACTGATAAGATAATCGCAGTGTAGTCACTATTCTGAGACAGGTAACACTTGGGAGATGGTCACTGACTGACGGACTGCTCAAGGCTTGACCTAGTCACTCTCAGACCGCACAAGACCCTTAAGGAGGTTGTGAGCGATTGGCATGAAAGATATTAATATAAATTATTTATTAATTACCAAGACGCACAAGGAGGAAACCCCCTTTCCGCCACAATTACCTTCAGTAATAAGACATTAGCTTACCTTCAGTAATAAGACATTAGCTTACCTTCAGTAATAAGACATTAGATTACCTTCAGTAATAAGACATTAGCTTACCATCAGTAATAAGACATTAGCTTACCTTCAGTAATAAGAAATTAGCTTACCTTCAGTAATAAGACATTAGCTTACCATAAGTAATAAGACATTAGATTACCTTCAGTAATAAGACATTAGCTTACCTTCAGTAATAAGACATTAGATTACCTTCAGTAATAAGACATTAGATTACCTTCAGTAATAAGACATTAGCTTACCTTCAGTAATAAGACATTAGATTACCTTCAAATGTCTTAAAAAGATATTAGATTACCTTCAGTAATAAGACATTAGATTACCTTCAGTAAGAAGACATTAGATTACCTTCAGTAATAAGACATTAGCTTACCTTCAGTAATAAGACATTAGATTACCTTCAGTAATAAGACATTAGCTTACCATCAGTAATAAGACATTAGCTTATCTTCAGTAATAAGACATTAGCTTACCTTCAGTAATAAGACATTAGATTACCTTCAAATGTCTTAAAAAGATATTAGATTACCTTCAGTAATAAGACATTAGATTACCTTCAGTAAGAAGACATTAGATTACCTTCAATAAGAAGAAATTAGATTACCTTCAGTAAAAAGAAATTAGATTACCTTCAGTAAGAAGAAATATAGATTACTTTCAGGAAAAAATGTGCTTACCTTCAATAAGAGAGATTACTTTACCCTCCATTAAAAGCGATTAACTTACCCTCCATAGAAAGATATTAATTTACCATTCATATAAAGAGATTAACTTACCATCCATAAAAAGAGATTATCTTATCCTCCATAGAAAGATATTAACTTACCCTCCATTACAAGAGATTATCTTATCCTCCATAGAAAGATATTAACTTACCCTCAATAAAAAGAGATTATCTTATCCTCCATAAAAAGAGATTAACTTACCCTCCATAAAAAGAGCTTATCTTACCCTCCATAAGAACAAATAACAAAGAAAACGGAGACTGGCACATATCCCAAAAATGGATTATAAAACTTCTTTAAATATAGGACTACTGAATTTTCAAGAGCTGATGTTAACTTATCTTCTAAAACAATACATTGACTTCCAATCTACATGGGTGGATTATCTTCTAACAGATTAACTCCCTTGTCAAAATATAGGACTGACTTAGTTTTTTAGAGTTTGAGATTAACTCCTTTTACAAAATATGGGACTGACTTAGTTTTCCAGAGTTTGAGATTAATTCACTTTTTAAAATATGGGACAGATTTAGTTTACCACATTAATGGATTAACTCACTTTTCAAAATATGGGACTGATTTAGTTTTCCAGAGTTTGGGATTAACTCACGTTTCAAAATATGGGACTGACTTAGTTTTCCAGAGTTTGGGATTAACACACTTCAAAATATGGGACTGGCTTAGATTTCCAGATTTGGGATTAAATCCCTTTTCAAAGTGAGACTGACTTAGTTTTCCAGAGTTTGGGATTAACTCCCTTTTCAAAATATGGGACTGACTTAGTTTTCCAGAGTTTGGGATTAACTCCCTTTTCAAAATATGGGACTGATTAAGTTTTAACTTACTTTCCAAAAGAAGGTGATAAAGTGCATGACGTGTTGCATGACAGTGGGCCTGCCCCCGTCTTCACCGAAGATGCTCATGGCATTGGTGAATTGATCACACCAAGACCCATTTTCCAGTTGGAGACCTTCCATGTTTTTCTGAGTCTTGTCCGCAATCCGGGACAGCATATTTTCAAATTCTTAAAATTACAACATTAGGCACAACATGTCATATTGTATTCAAAAGTTCACCTTAAACACAGTTTTCTGAGAATAGTTAACATTAGACAGTCGAGATATTATATTTTTAGATTCGAATGCAATTTCAAATCCTATTCAAAAAAAGTATTTTCAAAAGTATTAAAGTGTAAAATGTAATCCCGACATAATTGCGAAATAATGCATATTCTATACAAAGGACTAGTTATCAAACTCTAAAACATTACATTCAGTATTAGTTATTATATATTGTTATTACCTATTGTTATTACATTACCTAATAAACTCTTAAGCATTCCATTCGATATCAGAGACACGTTATCTAACTTAAACATTCCATACTGTACTCGAAAGACGTTATCAACTTCTTATTCTTCCCATACAATATTATAGACAAGTTTTCATATTCTTAAATAGTCCATATGACAATAAAGACAAATTATCACACTCTCAAACATTCAAAATAAAAATAGTAGTTACAAAATTCTTTTAAAATACCATACGATGTAAGAGGCAAGTTATAAAACTCATCCAACACTTAATATCTTTTATTACATACAAGATTAGTCATCACATTCTTAAATCTGATGTGATGATGAAAATCTCACACAATAATATAGACAAGATAAACTCACACATATTATTTTCCATATCAGATGCAAATAATCAAGCTCTTAAACTAAATTCCATGCTATGTTAGAGACAAGAGAAACTTTTAAACATCCTAGACTACATCAGTGAAAAAATATTATTAAATTAAACTGGACATCAGTGACAAGTTATTATTAAATTAAATAGGACATACAAATCAGAGGCAAGTTGCTAAGCCATTAAACATCTCAAAATAATTAGAAGCAAGTTGCTAAGCCATTAAACATCCCATACAAATCAGAGGTAAGTTGCTATATACACCAGAGTCAATTTGTCAAACCATTAATTATTTCATAATATTTGAGATAGGTTTAAACTTATGTTATGTATGCCAGACAAATCAGGAACAATTTACCAAACTCTTAAACATTATCTACAATAATAGAGACAAGCTGTCGATTAAACATCCCATAAGTCATCAAAGTTATCAAACTCTTCAATATCCCATACACCATCAGAAACAATTTATCAAGCTGTTAAACAGTCTATATGGACATCAGAGACAAGTTATCGAAATCTTAAACATTCCATTTGATATTAGAGACAAATTATCAAAATTACATTTTCCATACGTTATTTAGAAGCAAGTTATCAAACTCTTGATCATGCTCCATGATTTTGGAAGATATCATTTAAGATACATTTTTTAACTAATCAAGTCCATATTTCCTGGGTTCTTATGCAAGTACTAATTAAAATATAAGCATTGCCTTATAACATATTAGTATAGTGGTAGCATAAGAGATGCCTAAATAACATGGCAGCACATAATTAGTACCTTGGTCATCAATAATGGTAATGATGGCATATGCTATAGATCCAATTTCAGCACCTCCTGTGGGTTCAGACAACTCCACTCGGAAATTGGGCTCGACCACAGTTGACTGGCAAATGAAACGAAAAGAGGCAAAACATATCTAACAAGACTTACAAGACATTGCATAGTGTTATGATTATTATTATATTCTAATATATATATAATTAATAACTAAATACAAGTGGCTGAGATCTTAATCACTATATTAATAATAAATCCCAACAAACGCCCAACTTCTCTCCCACTTTGCAGGTCACCTGGCACTGCAGAACTCTACCCCTTACTCACAACATTTCGACAGACGTTCTACTGACACATAATTTTTTCTGTAGGTGGAACGTCTTACTGAAGGAGTAATTAGATCTGTCTTTTCAGTTATTTTAACGAGACTGATCCACCCACAATTACTTCAAACATATAATTCAAATAGTATGCTTAAGGACAAAAAAAATAAATTTATTAAATCAACAATCAAAACATACAAACGAATACAGTTGAAAGAAAGCATGACACTTATACTGCTACTGAGGATAAATACCCAGAGAAATGTCCACCACTTATTCAGTCTCTATCCTAACAATAACATAGATAAGTTAGTAATCGATATAATCAAAGTGAGTCTATTCCTTTACACTTCTCGACACTAATTTTTATCATTTCATTTACGTAATTTCACCTTGCAATATTTGTACTGCATTTGTTTTGTTAAATGTTGGGGGTGAACCGTGGGGGGCTTGTACAGAGTTTATTATCCATATGTTTTGTTTGTGCGTTAGCTACCTTCATCATAAAATCAGAAAGCGGTAGCTTTTTTTAAAAAATAGTCAGAGTTAATGATTAAACACGAGCATCACAGTTTGCATACGATAAGCGCTGATGTTATAGAAGAAGAACAAAGAAGAAACATAAAATGTATAATGAGCACTATTATTTTACAAAGAAGTAACATAAAATGTATAATGAGCACTATTATTTTACAAAGAAGTACGAGATAGACACAAAATATAAGCTATAGTCGCTATTGTTTTACAAAGAAGTATAAAGAGACAGAAAAAGCAAAGAATCACAGAGAAAAAGGAAGGAAGGAAGGAAGGAAGGAAGGAAAAGAAAGGAAAGGAAAGGAGGGAAGACAATCCTATATACAGGAGAATGAAAGCGAAGGAAAGAAGAAATTTGAGGCAATGCTATATAGGGAGGAAGAAAACAAACTGTACAGACGGAAAGAAGAAAGCTAAAGCGAGGAGTGAAGGAAAGAAGGACGCCACAGACAATGTTGTATATTATAATGGAGAGACAAAGTGCAAGAAATAAATATTTCTTGACGGAGAAAAGAACAGATCAGCCATTTCTTGTACCTTGACGCCACTGATAACCACGTCCAAAATCTTTGACGTCTCTCCGTGCTCAAAGTATATTTCTTGCTCTAGTCCTAAATATTCACGCCCTGCTCTGGCAGACATGTCTTTAGTAGTACACTTGACTGACACGTGACCGTCAGCACCATTTACACGGTTAATGGTCAGCTGGGCCTTCACGGCGCTTTGCTTCACGATATATGATGGCTTGGAAAATTGAAGCTTTCCGGGAACTACACAATAGACAGAAACGTGACGTTTATAGTGTACAATATGATACTGGACTGGAAATAAGACATATATTTGCTGCTTTACAATAGGATACTGGACAGGAAATGAGACATATATTTGCTGCTTTACAATAGGATACTGGATAAGAAATTGGACATTTATTTGCTGGTTTACAATATGATACTGGGCAGGAAATGAGACATATATTTGCTGCTTTACAATAGGATACTGGATAAGAAATTGGACATTTATTTGCTGGTTTACAGTAGGATACTGGATAAGAAATGGGACATTTCTTTGCTGGTTTCCTTTAGGATACTGGATAAGAAATGGGACATTTATTTGCTGGTTTACAATATGCCAATGGATATGAAAAAGAACATTTATTTACCGGTTAACTATATCACACTAAGCAGGAAATTGAACATATATTTGCTAGCTTACTATATGACACTGGACAGAACATGGGACATACAGAACATTATTTACTGGCTTTCAATCTGACACAGGGCAGGTATTAGAATATGTATTTGCTCCCTTACAATTTGACAGTGGACATTCAACAATAATAATATTTGCTGGTTTACATTTTGACAATTGACATTAAATGACATTGATTACATGGACTACAATATAATTCTGGGCATTAAACAAGATCATTATTTGCTTGTTTAAGATTTTGACACCTTATAGTATACAGTACATTTATTTGCTTATTTACAATTTGATATTGGAGGAGAAACAGGACATGTAATTACTTGCTTAATTTTGGCAGTTTAGCATAGAACATGTGTTAAATTTTAACAGCCTCCTCCCGTATAATTAATTTGTTTATAAACGAAGGTGCTTTCACCAGACTGTGTGTACCCTTGCTAAGAATATCTCTGGAGACCAAAAATAAGCTCACATTCTGACTGACCTCAGTGTCAGCTACCAATATACATGATGCACAAGGTGTCAACACAACTTGGTGACATTAATGTGCCATAAATGGACGAGTTTAGTTACTAAGTTAGCTAGAAGGGGTATAACTTTTTCTTTATGGTTTTAATAGTGGAATCCTTTCCAGCTTTCCCCCGGGTACAATTTTAAAAATGTGCACACCAAACAAGGGCAGACATTTCCACTGTTGGGGAAGGGACAGGGAATGTTTGCCTTGGTTGACTAATAAATGTGCCAAAGTAATTTGATTCTTGACTGGAAATATGACATATATTTGCTGTTTTACAATTTGACACTGGGCATTGATCAGGAAACTGATTAACGGGTTTACAATTATGACAAGAGACTACATAAAAAGGGGATATTTAAGGCTTGTTTACAATATGACAACTGACAATTTGACACTTGACAGGATACAGGAAATCCATTTAGTGGATTAGAATTTGATATTGTATTGATAGGATATATATTTGCATTTATAATTTGTCACTTGGACAATGGAGATAATACATTTATTTACTAGTCTAGAATCTGGAATTTGATTATTATATTTGTTTGTTTACAAGCTTGACATGGCCAGAGTAATGAATATTAATTTTCTGGTGTAAATTAAGACCATGGACATGGTGTAAATTAAGACCATGGACAAGATACAGAACATTTATTTCCTGGGTTAGAAAATAACACTAGACAGTTTACAGGACATTTAATTGCCTATTTAAATAGGACCAGGAGGATAAGAATAGATGCAGGGAATTTATTTGCAGGTTGAGTAGGTTCATGATATATTTATTTGCTGGATTAATAGGTGTAGGGAATTTGCTTGTGGTGCAGAATATTTATTTCCTGGTTGAATAGATGAAGTATATTTACTGGTTGGTTGAATAGGTGAAATATATTTACTGGCTGGTTGAATAGGTGAAATATGTTTACTGGCTGGTTGAATAGGTGAAGTATATTTACTGGTTGGTTGAATAGGTGAAATATATTTACTGGCCTGTTGAATAGGTGAAATATATTTACTGGTTGGTTGAATAGGTGAAATATATATACTGGTTGGTTGAATAGGTGAAATATATTTACTGGCTTGTTGAATAGGTGAAGTATATTTACTGGTTGGTTCAATAGGTGAAATATATTTACTGGTTGGTTCAATAGGTGAAATATATTTACTGGCTGGTTGAGTAGATGATGCATATTTACTTGCTGGTTGAATAAGTGAAGTATATTTATGGGCTGGTTAAATGGGTGAAGTATATTTATAGCTGGTTCAATAGGTGAAATATATTTACTGGATGGTTGAATAGATGATGCATATTTACTTGCTGGTTGAACAGATTAAATATATATTTACTTGCTGATGAACTATATTGAACGGATATTAGAACCTTTTCCGATGAATTGTAGTGCGCTTTTTACAGGAATCTCTACTGAGGAACGATAGTGAAGTGATTACAAGTGGATTGATAGTTACAGGCTGATCTCACGGGATTGTGTAGAACTGTATAGTGAAGTGATTACAAGTGGATTGATAGTTACAGGCTAATCTCATGGGATTGTGTAGAACTGTATAGTGAAGTGATTACAAGTGGATTGATAGTTACAGGCTAATCTCATGGGATTGTGTAGAACTGTATAGTGAAGTGATTACAAGTGGATTGATAGTTACAGGCTAATCTCATGGGATTGTGTAGAACTGTATAGTGAAGTGATTACAAGTGGATTGATAGTTACAGGCTAATCTCATGGGATTGTGTAGAACTGTATAGTGAAGTGATTACAAGTGGATTGATAGTTACAGGCTGATCTCATGGGATTGTGTAGAACTGTATAGTGAAGTGATTACAAATGGATTGATAGTTACAGGCTAATCTCATGGGATTGTGTAGAACTGTATAGTGAAGTGATTACAAGTGGATTGATAGTTACAGGCTAATCTCATGGGATTGTGTAAAACTGTATAGTGGGGCTCACAGATTGGGCATTAAACAAAGTAATGGAAAACGATCTAGATGGTGTACAAACTTATCTATAGAACTTTGTTGATTAGGTGGAATTACTTTTCAAGTAGCAGAAGGTTAATGGGAAACACTGTTTTAGCGAAAGGGAGATAACTGGTGTTCATGAAGCTTGTCTCTCTATGCCATCTACATGGGTGATGTTTTTCCCCACTGATGTGTACCCTAGCACATGAGAAATAGAATATAATTTAAAATCCTTATGACTTGAACACCCTGTCAAGTGCTCACTAGCCTAACATAAAGCTGAGTAGGGCACAAAACGTGAAGATCTTAAGTCGTGAGAACAATGTCAAGTGGGGCCTAACAGTAAGTCCTTAAGTCTTGAACACAGTGTTGAGTGTAGGTGTAAGTGTAAAGTCCTTAGGTCTTGAACACAGTGTTGAGTGGAGCTGTAAGTGTAAAGTCCTTAGGTCTTGAACACAGTGTTGAGTGGAGCTGTAAGTGTAAAGTCCTTAAGTCTTGAACACAGTGTTGAGTGGAGCTGTAAGTGTAAAGTCCTTAAGTCTTGAACACAATGTTGAGTGTAGTTGTACGTGTAAAGTCCTTAATCTTGAACACAGTGTTCAGTGGAGTATACGTGTAAAATCCTTAAGTCTTGTCGTCGCTGAGTGATGCTATGAGTAAGTCATATCCGGTGTGTGAAGCTTCACTTTAGTAAGTCAGAGAGAGAAAGATGATGATGATGAAAGAAATTTCAATTTAAACATGGCTGCTATAAACAAAAGGCAAACATAACTCACAAAATTACTAATAGGCCTAAAATCAGAGAAGAAGAAATAAAACATGATGAACTAGTTTGGATGGACAATCAGGAGGTGATCAGCAGGCACGCTTATAAATAAAATAGCACATTATATAGCAGCAGTTGTGTTCAACAATAGATGAACTGGAAACGGAAATGACCTTACCGTCATCGTCGATTATGGTAACCTGTGCGATGGAGATCCTGCCCAACTTGACCTCTCGCTCAGTGCTGCCCTCTGGGTGATAAAATAGCTTGACATAGAAAAATTCGTCAGGCTCCCAATCATTATTATCAATAATTTCAATGTAGATTTCTTTCATCGTTTCCTTGGGTCCAAAGGTCACCAACTTATTCATTGGCTCATAATCTGCCCCGGCCTCAGCTGTGCCATCAATAGTTTCGACTCTACAAAATTTCAAGTTAACAAAGGTTACATGAGGTGCAATTCGACTGTACACAAATATTTCAAGAGTTAGCAAAAACTATATGGGTTGAATGATGTGGAATTCAAATTATAAGCATTCAATAAATTATGTTAAGCAAAATATTACTAAATCAAAGCTCCATTGCAATTATGAATTATGGTAGTGGAATGGCAAATTTCTAGTTAGTGTTCATGAAGATAATGAAAACTCTTCAGTGTTGATAAAGATAATGATAAAACTATATAATGTAAAGAAATTGACTCACTGACAAATGGAATTAGTAACTATTACAATTTAAAATTAACTCACTGACAAATGGAATCAGTAACATTTACAATTTTAAATTGTCTTAATGACGACTTGAAGGTAGTCACTATATTTATTTATTTATATTTTAAAACAGATTAAGAAAATTACATTAAAATACTCTCAACAGAGGCTATTAAAAACTATTAAATAACGTAGGGTTTATCTTTAAATGAAAGAATTTTCATTTCCTTCTAAAATTTAAAGTAATCACAGTGAAGGAAGGAGAGAGTATTTACTATTCAGTGTTTTAAATGAAAACAGAAATTAGCAATTACTAAGTGTAAATGCTCTCAATTTTTCGAAGGAAGAGATTCCCCAAATGCAAGCAATCCCCCTGAAATTGTTTCCATTGTAACGAAAAAAAACCCTGAAAGATACAATATATACTCCATTTTTCCTACCCAATTGTTTCCATTGTTACGATAAAAAACCCTGAAATATACAATATATACTCCATTTTTCCTACCCAATTGTTTCCATTGTTACGAAAAAAAAACCCTGAAATATACAATATATACTCCATTTTTCCTACCCAATTGTTTCCATTGTTACGAAAAGAAACTGAAATATAACAATAGATACTACATTTTTCCTACCCAATTTTGATTTCATCAAAGATGTTGCCACTGCGATATATACGCAGAGTCACTGATCCCTCGTTCTCTAGAACTGCAGTGTTAGCGCACGTGAACTCCACAACAGAGCGGATCCCTGTCATGCTGGCACTATCCGAGATGACTTCACTTTTCTTTCTCATTGCATCTTCTATCGACAGCTTCCTGATCTTACCTACCATCTATAAGACACAGAATGTGACACACAGTTTTAATTATCTCGCTCACACTGCCTCTTCTTACCTATTTGATATATAAGACACAGAATGTGACACACAGTTTTAATTATCTCGCTCACACTGCCTCTTCTTACCTATTTGATATATAAGACACAGAATGTGACACACAGTTTTAATTATTTCGCTCACACTGCCTTCTCTACCGACAGCCTCCTGATCTTACCTCGCATCAATAAGACAGAAAATTACGTTATTTTAATTATCTTGTTCACATTCCTTTCAAAGGTGTTAATCATGTTTGAGTTCAAGACCAAATCAACGGTTGTTAATTAGCTAAATCAATAGTGTTGTGTGTTTTGATTATGTGCAATAACTAAGCAGCTCGTACATTTATACAGGGTTCAATGAAAGCCACTTAGTTAGGGCAATAACTAAGCAGCTCGTACATTTATACAGGGTTCAATGAAAGCCATTTAGTTAGGGCAATAACTAAGCAGCTCGTACATTTATACAGGGTTCAATGAAAGCCATTTAGTTAGGGCGTTAACTAAGCAACTCGTACATTTATACAGGGTTCAATGAAAGCCATTTAGTTAGGGCAATAACTAAGCAGCTCGTACATTTATACAGGGTTCAATGAAAGCCATTTAGTTAGGGCAATAACTAAGCAGCTCGTACATTTATACAGGGTTCAATGAAAGCCATTTGGTTAGGGCAATAACTAAGCAGCTCGTACATTTATACAGGGTTCAATGAAAGCCATTTGGTTAGGGCGTTTCAGCCAGATTTCCTATTCACCAATGCACACAAGTAAATAAAGGTGTGATAGAACACGAATGACAAGCGTGACCAATTTTGTATGTTGAAAGTACTGTACGTGACAAACACCGATATCTTTATATGGACATACATTTACATAAATATATACATACATGCACATAAATATTTACATAAATTACATACATTTACATAAATAATAAATATATACATTCATGCATGTACATAAATATATATACATCTATACAAGTACATACGTATAAACAGAGCGTAGTTTCCGTCAGTTGAAAACTTTTACTGTAGGTCGGTAAATTCAAAATTGTCCGGAATATAAGAAATTACCACTTATTAAGTCCGGTTCATGAAAGTTCATGAGAAAAAAATCATGGCAGATAGATATTGCACATTGTCGACTATAATCAACTTGTCTATTTCAAAATTCATAAGGAAAGGTCATGATAAATGAATATTGCACATTGTCGACTATAATCAACTTGTCTATTTCAAAATTCATAAGGAAAGGTCATGATAAATGAATATTGCACACTGTCGATAACAATCGGCTATTTTATTTTAAAGTTTATAATGTAACGTCAAGGCAAATAAATACTTAGTATATTTAAAAGTTTATAATGAAACGTTATGGTAAATGAATATTGAATCTGTCGACTACAATCAGCTAGTCTATTAAAAAATATATATAATGAAACGTCATGGTAAATGAATATTGCACTCTGTCGACTAAAATATCTTTTTAAAAGTTATGAAACGTCATGGTAAATGAATATTGCACTCTGTCGACTAAAATATCTTTTTAAAAGTTATGAAACGTCATGGTAAATGAATATTGCACACTGTCGACTACAATCAGCCAGTCGATTTAAAGGTTTATATTGAAACGTCATGGTAAACTGATATAAGACACATTTGACCACAATCTACCAGTCTATTTGAAAGTTTATAAGGAAACGTCATGTCAGAAGGATATTGCACACTGTTGACTAGAATCAGCCAGTATGTTTAAAAGTTTATAATGAAACGTGACGTCAAATGGATATTGCATACTGTTGATTAAAATCAGCCATTATGTTTAAAAGTTTATAATGAAACGTCGTGTCAAACGATATTGCATACTGTTGATTAAAATCAGCCAGTATGTTTAAAAGTTTATAATGAAACGTCATGTCAAATGGATATTGCACATTGTCGACTACAATCAGCCAGTATATTTGAAAGTTTATAATCAAACGTCATAGTAAATGGATATTGCACACTGTCGACTACAATCAACTTGTGTATTTAAAAGTCATAAAAGAAAAAATAAATAAACTATAAAAAAAAGTCTTCAGGCTTAACTACTGTTTACGCTATGATCTGTTGATTGCTCTTGACAACTCTATATTTCTCAAAGAATTTAAAGAAATTCCAATTAGGCAGTTCTCCTTCACACGGTTTGAAATTGGTCTGCTTGTAAGTTAGGGCAGTAGAGTATAAAATAACAGAGGTGCGAAAATTCATATGATGCGAGCTATCAGTTTTAAAGATTTGAAAATATGCCCGCCATTTTAGCATTTACAAGGTCAATGCTCAAAACGATGGCATTTTTATATTTCGCCAAAAGTGTTTGGCGAAACTTATATCATTGTGCATTTATGTTTGTTTTGGATTCTACTTTCCGTGGTCTTTCAATCTTAATGTATTTTGTATTTTTTCACTTCCTTTCGTTCAGTTCTTTGTTGCTAGTATTTTGTTTTTATTTTGTGCTTGGAGTGGCATGAACGTTGGGTTTTGATTTGTTTAGTATTTTATTGTTCAGTGTCAAGTATTTTCTTTATTTCTTCAGTCAGTCAGTAAATTCAACAACCAAGAACAAACAATCAATCAGTTAACAACAAGTCTACACGCATTTATACTTCAACAAGCAAAAACAAGCAAGCAATCAGTTAACAACGAGATCTACACGCATTTATACTTCAACAAGCAAAAACAAGCAAGCAATCAGTTAACAACGAGATCTACACGCATTTATACTTCTTCAAAATGTTTGTCCACATGTGGCATGAGGGTGGGTGCGCCGACAAGGGCTCGAGTTGTAGCCACCCGGTAGAAGCCAGCGGGTTTGGGTTGTTCGGCGCTTAGTGTGGCTGCCAATAACGAGGCAATATTTTCTTCAGATAATTTCGACTCCTTTTGAATCTCCTGAAAGAATTCACAAACGGATTCATAATTGCTTTATCTCGGAAGTCAATTTCAGTGAAAAAATTGTGAGTCAGTACTCTGTTGTCTTCTAACTTATAATTAACTTCCTTTCTGTTCACTCTTTTCTTGAAAAGAAAAAAAAAGAGGAATGAATAGAACATGCTTTTTATTTCATGTCATTTCAAAGACTTTTTCAGGATCTGAAATGTAAAGAAGTAGATTCATGGTTGGCTGATTAATTAATAATGAAGTAAAGAAGAAGATGGTTGCATCCATCTTTGATATCAAAAGTCAAATGTTACGGAGAAATATGTACTGAAACCAGTTCCTAAGTCGTAAAACATTAAGGCAAAGAGTGCGTGCATATGAAGTCAAAAGAGTGTATGTATGTGAAGTCAAAAGAGTGTGTGCAAGTGAAGTCAAAAGAGTGTGTGCATTTGAAGTCAAACTAGTGTGTGCATGGGAAGTCAAAAGAGTGTGTACATGGGAAGTCAAAAGAGTGTGTGCAAGTGAAGTCAAAAGAGTGTGTGCATTTGAAGTCAATCGAGTGTGTGCATGGGAAGTCAAAAGAGTGTGTGCAAGTGAAGTCAAAAGAGTGTGTGCATTTGAAGTCAAAGAGTGTTTATATGTGAAATTAAAAGTGTACATGTGAAGTCAAAAGTGCGCATCTAAATGAAGTCAGAGTGTGTATATGTGAAATAAACGTGTATATAACTTTGAAACTCACAAAACAGTTAATGAACAAGTGATGTACAAGCAAAAAGAACAATGGGTCTGACCACAAACTGTGACAGTAAATTTGCCTATCCCTTTTTAAAAACTTGATTGTTATATAAATTGTTAAAGTCCCAGCTTACAGTTTCCTACTATAGTATTTATTTGCCCGATAAACGCACATAGCTTAATAAATACAACATAACAATTTACGAACGTGTTCACCAGAAACAATGTCAAGTGTTTAGCATACTTCATATAAGCATCATAATTCATAATTTATAGAAATAATAGTCTACTCACATAACACATCACATAAAACGCAAGTATAATATAGCAATTCACAACTACATTTCTAAGCCCATTCTCTTTCAAACAATCAGTTAACTCACCATTAAGCTAACGGTTGGAATTCAGCCACACCAGATTCCATGTAATTAGAAAATACAATTCTTTTCAGCAAGTAAACTTTGATCTCAGCCCATTGGTTGGCCTCGTCCTTGTAAATCTATATACTGGATAATAAAAACTACTCATGCACATAAGGCCGGTTTATATTACATCAGCAAGTTATAAGATATTCTCTTCATAAATTATTTTAACGCTGGTACTTACAAAACACACAATACATGAAGGTCATGACACGCTGACACTGAACAAGTAATATAACATTAAATTTTAAAATAGGGACAGACAACTCTGCTTCCTCACAGTAGGATAAACGTATTTAATACGTACGAGATAGTGTGATGAACAGTTTTGTGCGTGGATTTTTTAAATGGCCGATAAGCAGTTTGATTGTGTGTTAAAATAATATTTAATTTGATATGAAAGGCAACTATATAGTATTTCTTAATTTAAAAAAGACGAAAATAAAATACATTTTTATACACTTAAAGCTTACCGAAAATAAAATACATTTTTATACACTTCAAGCTTACCCTGGCAACGTCGATAATAGCAGCTGAGCCCACTGCACCTTCGTAGCTTCCAGAGAAGGCTGGAAAATTGGACACATAAAATCGACTTCATCACTAGGACATTTAAAGCTTATTCATGATCAGTTCATCATTACAAATCTACAATGTGCATGTTTGTTTTAAATTCTATTTATTATTATTATTACTAAAACCTCCTCCTTTCTTTTTAATCCTCTAACACGAACAAAAAGTGCTGTCATATGTTAGGCATTTAATGTTTTCAAGTTGTTATATCTGAATTGCTCCTATGCTCTCTTCTCTCTCTCTCTCTCTCTCTCTCTCTCCCTCTCTCTCTCTCTCTCTCTCTCTCTCTCTCTCTCTCTCTCTCTCTGTATATATATATATATATATCAACACGAATGTATGCAAGACCTCGGCTATATAAAGTGAAACAAATGGTCTCTTTTCACAAAGCACTAATTTCGAGTTGCACGACATAGTATTTATTCATGTTTTCTACACTCACACTACCACACAAAAACAAAAACAAAAAACAAACAACAAACTAACTCAACCCGATCTCGACTGAGGATGGCACAATCCTTTCGTCGGGTCCACAGCGGCAGCCGAGATCAGCGAGATAGGCAATCAGTAGAAGTCCTGGAAACATGAGAAAAGTCAGCACCGCTTCCCACACTTCCACCACTTTCGGCGACGCGATCATGAGCACGAAAATGAGCCACAGGTAAGCGAACACGTTGCTAAACGCCGTCACTCCAAATACCCGCATGTTCTTCAGGCGCCGCGTACCGCCTTCTGGGATAGAAACGATGCACAAGGCGGTAATGCAAAACAAGTTGAAGGCGGCAGAACCCACGATGGTTCCAGGGCCCAGTTCGCCAGACAGGAAGTTGTTCTGGTACGTCTCAATCACAGACAAGAGGATCTCGGGAGCACTAGTGCCAAAGGCGAGGAGCGAGAGATTGGCAATCGTGTCGTTCCAAACTTTGACTTTGATCACTCTGTAGCCTTCAGGATTCCGGGGGTCTGGAATTTTGATGTCGCGCGTTTTACTCGTTATCTGCTCGATGCCACACATGAACGAGTCGGAAACAATGGCGACTCCGAAAAAGCACCATATCATACCTGTAAAATAATTGTTATCTAGATTTGAAAGCACCATATCATACCTGTAAAATAATTGTTATCTAGATTTGAAAGCACCATATCATACCTGTAAAATAATTGTTATCTAGATTTGAAAGCACCATATCATACCTGTAAAATAATTGTTATCTAGATTTGAAAGCACCATATCATACCTGTAAAATAATTGTTATCTAGATTTGAAAGCACCATATCATACCTGTAAAATAATTGTTATCTAGATTTGAAAGCACCATATCATACCTGTAAAATAATTGTTATCTAGATTTGAAAGCACCATATCATACCTGTAAAATAATTGTTATCTAGATTTGAAGTGTAAACAATTTCAAATTATTGTGCGGACATGAATATGGCTTTCTTTTTTCATTTTTTTTTTCATTTTTGGTGGGGAGTGATGTAAAATGTACATAGAGCTGTATATAGTTTATGATAATTATATAGATATTACTTTTAAATATAATGAAATATACTTGAAGTATGCATCATTAGATTTCTTTTTTTTTTTACCCCATGATATTTTTTATTTGAAAACTTTGAATGGTGATAAAACATTTTCTAAGAATTATTTATATTTCTTTGTCGCAGAATACTGATCAGTATAGACTGACAATACAAATAAAATTCTAACCCTATAATGGCTTTATAAAATAAAGACCTTACTGAAAATATAAAATGATAGTAAAATACATATGTAAAAGAAACAAGAAGAGCAGTTCAAAAGCTCAGCAACAGAAAGTAGTATGTTACGATTTATTTCCCATAATTGGTTTCAGGTGTGTTATTTCTGTTTCACATGCTTTGTTTCTTGAATTAAGTTAGTATATTATGACACTAATAGATGATTTTTTTTATCACTCCTTACTAAAACTGTGTCAAATATGTTTCATGAAATGTACATAGTAATTTCTTCCAGAAAACATCGAACTCTAAATCCAAGGACTGGTAACTCTGCCCCTGTCCAATTCCCTTCAAACTTCCATATCCTGGACAAACTCTGACGTTAAATGACTAGATCTAATTTCACGGAGTCAGAGGCACCGACACATACATAACATTTAGACTGGCAGGCTTACACGCATTTATATCACAATTTTTCAAAACTAAAATTCACACACACACACACACACACACACACACACACTAAAGAACACGTACCTAATAAGTAGATACACCCTCGAAACACCCAGAACCAGTTTTCCTCCTCTAGAATGGGCAGCAGACTGCCTTTGTCCGAGCAGGTCGGCGCTGTGGCCAGGGTCGTGCTCTTCATAATATTAGTTGTATTCATGATGTCTGCTTACGGAGAAAGCAAAAAGTATCAATGATCAGGTCTCTTTACGAAGAAAGTATCAGTCCTAAAGGAGTTAAATAATTAGATCTCGTTAGGAAGTATCAATCCTTAAAGGGTTCAATAATGTAAACTTGACTTTTGGAAATTGAGTGTTATTTGGTTATTTCCTAATTCATAGCTAGTTTCATTTAGTTCAAGTGGCAATAAATAGGAATGGGGAGACAATCTATTCAGTTGCATTTGCCATACAGCAAAACGTGGATTTGTTACATTGCTATGGCGATGCTTTGACGTTTTATTACTATTATTTTATGCATTTTTACATGTGTCAGTAGCACCTAAACCAGGTTATGTACAAACTATTATCATTTAACTCTAATAATTCCATTTCTGTTCTCTGATAAGAATTATCCTGTGATTTGTATTGACACTAATCTATTGAATTGTGTGTTATGATATTAGACTGTATAGATATTAAAACTATGCGAACATGGTTTCATGGAAATATTGATGTCAAGTAATCTTTTTCATTGCACATATATATCTGATTGTTGATTTAAATAAATTTATTGTTAAATTTATTGACCATCTTACACATATTGATAACCTTTTGTTGAAAAACAAAGTGGGTGGGGCTCACTAAATATAGATTACGGATTTGTCTTCTCCTTTAGTAAGAAGTTTTACACCTACGGAAATATTTTGTAACATTAAATGGTTTACCTTTAATGTTGTGGAAGAAAGAAAACGTTTACAGCGCCTGTATATCCACCATGTGAGAGTGACGAATGGTGTCTGCTGCAGAATTATTAATAACATAAATTAAAATTCTCATCACTTGTAATTAGTTATGGATGATTAATTAAATAATAAAAATCATAAACATTAATAATGTGGCGTTGGTGTCACAGACTCTAACCAAAATTCATCCGAGACTGTAGATTTGTGGCACTTTGTCCGCGACCTCTAGTGTCTTTGGCTTGCTTAGCATTAGGTTGTCCTTCGTTGTTCGGTTGAAAATTTTGCCACAAGGTATACAGCTTTGTGTTTATGTTTGCATGACCCTCTTACCTGCTTAATTTTTTACATTATACACTTTATACGGCTACGTCAGAAAATTGAGCGCACACAATTTTACTTCTCTGTTTTTCTTAGCTTATATTCTAGACTAACTTTAATAATGACACTCTTATTGGTTGTGCTGAAAGGAGAGTGAGTGAGTGAGTGAGTGAGTGTGCCTTAGTGAGCGAGTTTTATCTGATTGAATGAGTTAATGCTTGACTGAATGATTGTTTGATGTATTCAATGATTGATCGATTGTCCCTCTGGTCTTCAAGGAATGCTTTACGTTTACTCACTATAAATCAATGAATAATTTATTACACACACACATACACTCTCTCTCTCTCTCTCTCTCTCTTTCTCTCTCTCACCCCTTTATTTTAATTAGTCCAACATATGACTACTCCAGTATCGCGAGAGAGAGCAAGCTGGCTGCCCTCTCTTGTCAAGCGTTAAACCTATCTGTCAAGTGACCTATCACTTGTGCTACTTTGATTAGGGGCAGTCTTTCTTCATTCATAATGAAAGTAGCAGCGTTCTAAGTCGGGTCATGCGATAATGAATCGTCTTGACTCTTGAGGAATTATATCGATCAAGCGAGCTGAAGCAAGCAACGACTCGTTCTTGCTTGTATCTTAACACATTAGTCACTTCTAACTTTAGCTTTACGCATTTCTAAGCGTGCAGTCAATAAAATGTTTTATATATATATAACACAATACTCTTGTTTGTATCTTGACACATTAGTCACTTCTAACTTTAGCTTTACACATTTCTAAGCGTGGTCAATAAAATGTTTTATATATATAACACACAATACTCTTGTTTGTATCTTGACACATTAGTCACTTCTAACTTTAGCTTTACACATTTCTAAGCATGCAGTCAATAAAATGTTTTATATATATAACACACAATAGTCTCCCTGTTATTGTCTTATAAACATAATTGTTTTTCTTTCAACTCAGTCAATCATACAGATCATTTCTTTTGCCTTTCCTGCTAGATTTTATAAATTTGATATAGTTTTTTTTTGTTTTTGTTTTTTTTTCATAATTAATGTACTTCAGACAGATTGTGAAGGGGGAAATAGTGTATACTGTGTGAATGTCTACGTCATCAATCAACATCTGGCCGCTAAAACTGTCAAAAAGAGAAACACTCTTATACTGTATGAATGTCTACGTCATCAATCAACATCTGGCCGCTAAAACTGTCAAAAAGAGAAACACTCTTATACTGTGGCTGGTCTTGAGAGCAATAACTTTTACATGTTCTTGCAATTATTGTTTGTTTTGCAATTCCTTAATAAATATTTGTCTACACTTTCTTTTTCAAAATTGATCAAAAATAATGTTTGATGTAAGTCCGAACAGTATAAACTAGAGTATGATAACAATATAATCAACTCAAATGTTAAGTCTTCAAAAAAGGAAAATACAACATGCAAAATTCAAACGCTTTATAGTTACATAAAACAAGAAACACTACAAGAGTTAACGATTGGGCTAAAAATAACAATTATCAAAACCAAAAATAGTTACTAATAACAATAGCGTATGGGCAATGAAATTAGTAAACTGATTGATCTATTCATATAGGAAAACTTATCTCAAAAGAGACATCTGCTTTATTTCGGTAAGGTTTACTAACTACTGTCTTGAATAATACTTTTTGTTATATCTATAATGAGTTATGACTACTAACTCTGCTGTCCTGAATAAAACTTGAGTTTTGTTTTATCTGTAATGAGTTATGAGTACTAATTCTGCTGTCCTGCATAAGACTTTTTTGTTATATCTATAATGACTTATGACTACTAAATCTCCTGCCTTAATAAGATTTGAGTTTTGTTATATCTATGAGTTATGACTACTAAATCTGTGTTCTGAATAAGATTTGGGGGGTGGGGTTGTTATAACTATAATGAGTTATGACTATTCATGTTGCAGAACTTAATAGTATGTTAGTCGTATTATTATTTATCGTAGTTTTATTAAATTAATACAGTAATATCTCCAATTTTTTTAAAATTATGTACAAGCATAAAGTTAAAAGTCTTGAGCTTAGTTGCTTAGACTAAGATTAGTAAGAAACTGTTTTTAAGTTTTAATAATATTAGTAACTTCGTCATTAGTTCTATCAATGGAATACTTATTCGATTCTATAGGAAATGTCTATAGACTAAGATCAAATTTCACAGACATCATGATCTCAAAGGTCAACACTGGTGACGTCAAAAGCCGCGGATACCTTAGAAATTCTAATTTTAACGTATGGAACCAAACGACCACGTATAATGAAACAAAAATCAGACAGTCTAACGCCAGTTATTGTGCAAAGGGCAGACGCGTCAAAGTTATTTAGTTGATAAAAGACGTTTTACACTAATATGGCATCTATAAAATTAACAAGTCGACTGTAGATGTATGTGGTAGGATGTAGTTTGCAGTGTGATGACACACTCTTCATCCCATATTTGCCTCTAATAAGATATAGTTCTATCGGGAGTGGTACTGTGCCTCCTTTCGCATTTCATTTTGAGAATAAACAATAGTGTTTAAATATAATGACTTCATAGTTTGCTGATAATAGTGCTAGCACGGCAAGTGTATTTGCGAGTCTTATAGAGTTCTATGGTTCGTTTTTGGTTTCTGCAAAACAGATGGAAGTAATTATTTGTGGGGAGGCACTTTCAGTTTTTAAAAATGATTACTATATTACATTATTCATTAATTAAACCATAATGTGTAAGTCAAAAGGAAAATAATCCTACAAAACCAATATCTCCTGTTATGATTTCCGTACTTGATCATTCTATATTCTAGCATTTCTTATGAGACAGATCCTTTGAACCATTCTGTATCATTTGCTCACCTTTCAGGAAGAAAATGATGTGTTCATTTCATTGCGACGTTATTCGTGCTTCTTGGGAATTACCTTATGTAATATCAAATCAATCGAGTGATCTTGATAGCAGAGTAGTATCCCTTGATGATGCTGATGAAGTCATGTTGTGGGGTGAGAGGAGTTTTCAACCGTCGTTGATTTCTTGTTGTTTTGTAGTTTTATTTTTTTTATCATTAGCTATTTTATTTTAGCTTTGATATGACTTCAGTTATGTCTTCCATTATGGGATGCATACTTCAGTGCACACGTGTAGGGCAAGTCATTACCAACGTGTTGGTGTATATTCCTGTCAGGTTGGGTGATCTGCATAGATTACTGGACAACGTTCACTGATGTCTTGTTTTTAAAAAGTTCATACAATAAAATGATACATAAAAAAATTCTCATTCTCAGAAATGTACGGAACTTTGTACGACAGCTTTTTTAATCCGAGGATCACGAGCAACGCCACTCGAACGTCAGATATTGTCGTCACAAATAGTATCTAGACCTACGTAGCTGTGAGTACGTCATAAATACTGTCAGTGGCAAGGGATCACCATATTGGGTAGATATATCATGGCTTATTCACAGATCTATATAGATATACGGTATTTTCATCCAACTAATTGCAGCAGCCCATTTGTCCACGCACTCATTCTGAGAATTATTTTTTTTTAAAAACCATGCTGTTACTTAACAAAGCCATTGCATGAAAGATTTTGTTAAGACAACTTTTGTTTTTTCCAAGAACTCTCAATGACTACCCTCATGTTCTTGTCTCTTGCACATGTAACAATCAGTCTATATATAATGCATGATAACAGCGGGTAAATACCGAGGAATACGTTGTTGTTTTATCATATTAAGTACTCTTCCAGAATTTCGTTCTAAAGAACCTAGTACAAAAATAATTTAGGTTATGCGTTATGCTACCAGCAAATCTAAACGTACTATGGGCTTTATTTTTGTATACCGATAAGTATTAGGAATACTGATGGAATCGTGTTGGTGGCCTAGCAATACTCAATGATACCTCCCTTCACTGAATAGAAATGATCCCATTTATTTCTAGAAATTCATTATTTTCAAAGTGTAATGATGAACTTATCAAATGCTTTAAACTATAGAAAACAACTTAATGTTAGTAAAGCATTTTGTAAAATACACTTCATGTAGGTCTATACATGTCAAACAGGAAACAACGAAATTTATCAATGTAGCTCTCTGCGTCCCTTCCAAGTTCCTAGCAAAACTAATCCCTCCCCACTCCTCCTAACTCTTGTAGTAGCGTAGAACATGTGTGTTTAGTAGATCGACAAGTCGAGATTAATCTCAGCCCTGCGTCAGAGAACCCGCCATAAACGACAACACGTATTTGCCAGTCATCGCATGCCAACTAAATATAATAGTTAATTGTGGATTTTACTAGCAGTGTATCGGACGACAATATGCCCTAGAATTTTACTAAAACCCAGTTTGCCTGACAACAGGCCCTAGATTTATTATAAATGTTTACTAAAACTCCGTCTGCCTGACGACAACAGAAAGATAAAGAAAAAGAGTAGAGATTAAGTCAGAAAAATTGAGAAAGAGGTCGAGACAAAATGGAAAGGAGACAAAGTGAGATAAAGACGGAAAGAGGGAAAAGACATAAATCAAACAGAAGGTGTGGGGAAGGCAGATTTAGAGACGAGAGAGAGGCAAAAGAAAAGAAAAGGACTCAAAGCACACACAAACGAAACAAAACAAAAAAGCTGAAGAACATTGCTACAATGAGCCCTGGCTAAGCCCTTTGATTTGCGTCAATTTCGCGCTATGGCTTTTGATGGAAGGGGCGGGGTGGGTGAGTGATGAGTGGGAAAGAGAAAGAGGGAAATGGTAGATCTATTCTTATACTAAAGAGCTCCTGAAGAATCTTTCATATTTTTGACTGAGATAGTTTTAACTTAGCAGATTATTATATTGTTCTTGCATAATTCTTTTAATTATTACGTCATTCGTGGCTTGACGTGAGGGACTCTCTACTTCCGTTGCTAAACTGTGATTGTGCTTTGAATGGCACAATGTTATTTTGGGTTCAGACCTACTGAAGCCTACACTCTGCTTGAGGATCAATAGAATTCGAATAGTATTAGACTTATGGGTCTGCTAACAGTAATTCTTAAAGTTGGTGGGGGGGGGGGAGGAGATTTAATCAATAACTGATAACAGTTATACGGAAACATAACTGTTATGGTCCCGGGACATAAAAAAAAAGTTATTTACATGTAAGACGTCACCAAAGCTGCAAACGTACAAGGTTTTGGTTTGCGTGGTCTTACAGTTTGACTAAAAGCTAATTATAAACCAAATAGGTCGCGTGCGTGCGTGCGTGCATGCGTGTGTGTGTGTGTGTGTGTGTGTGTGTGTGTGTGTGTGTGTGTGTGTGTGTGTGTAGTTTGAAGAATCTCGTTGCTGATGTACCCGTGATCATGCGATACGAAATGGCTATAATTAAAAGTTATAATTAATTTCTAATCCTAACAGTCATTGAAGTATTTATTTTGTTGCACTAGAGACTGTAATTTGTTAGCAGTAGATACTTATTTCCCATGTACAAGTAAGTTATCGTTAATCATCTACACGCGGCTATTCACAACAACATTCGATGTACCTTTCGACGACAGTCAACTATAGGCTGCAACAGTAGGTGACCATTTGTATTAATATTCAAAGAAAGAACTACGTAACAAAGAAAAAAGATCAAAGCCATAGGTGACAAAAGCACGGATGACAATAACTGGACGCAATCCATAAACATAAAGATAATCAGCATAAATTAAGCTGAACGTAAATTACAGACATTGTATTAAGAACAATTATATATATATATATTATGTATGCCTGTTAGCAGTGAAATTAAAAAAATATGATAGATATAAGTATTTAAGTATTATGATGACAGTGACTGGAGCGATGATAGATATAAGTATTTAAGTATTGTGATGACAGCGACTGGAGCGATGATAGATATAAGTATTTAAGTATTGTGATGACAGATATAAGTATTTAAGTATTGTGATGACAGCGACTGGAGCGATGATAGATATAAGTATTTAAGTATTGTGATGACAGCGACTGGAGCGATGACAGATATAAGTATTTAAGTATTGTGATGACAGCGACTGGAGCGATGACAAAGCAATGACAGTGGTAGTGGTGTATACTGATGAAGTGGTGTTTGTGGTGTGATAAATATGATGATGGTAGAGATGATAACGAAAGTGACAGTGAAAATGATAATAACGAAATAAATTATTTATTTGTCTACCTGCAGCATACAGTTCCAGAAAGAAAAATTAGATTATTTGACTATTTGGTTTAGAATTAACTCTAATACAGATATGGGGGAGGGGGGGGGAAATGGAGAAGAGAGTGGATCAAAACCATGCTTCTGTCTGTCACAAAGTCAAGATTAACACATCCAGGAAACACAACTATTTCTTCATTATTTCAATCATTAATTTGATATACCTTGCTACCCATTCCGTATTTGTTTAAATAATAATGATACGCTCATCAGCGAAATCAGCTAAAGTTAGAAGTGGACGTCAAACCCAAGTTAAAATACCAAAAATTTGGGGGGTTTTAATTGTTGACATCGACATCAGTTTCTTTAACATAACAACCAACTTCATTATCTGATAAAGTACTGTACAAAAATTTAGTCAAAGTTTGATTATTTTTTTTAAGAAGGAAAAAAAGAATGAAATCTTACCTTCACAATAAGACAAGCTTTGCATCAACTTGCTGCGTCTTCATAACCAATTTCTCAGCACTAGGAGGCAAAGCAAGACGTCATCACTCGCTCTCCGCCGTCTGTCCAAATGACAGAAGAGTCCGGAGAGGCTCTGCGTTTTTTTTTTTTCTGCAGAGAAAGAAATCGACTAAGAAATCTGATTAATTTCCTTTCTTTCACAGGCTAAATGAGAAACACATACATGTATATTGATTTTTGTTCCCTTTCGGGTTTTGACTTATCCCACCCTTCTCTCTCTCTCTTTCAAACACTCATCAACATTAGGCACTTCTAGTCTTTAATCACCCAGCCTTCAGTCGTTCACCTTTCCAGATAAATTGCAGCACACATCCAGTCATAGTGAGTGAGACTATGGCCGGCTGGTTGGTTTTGAGAAAAACTTTTGAGATCACCAATGCTATCGGTATTATCCTGACTTTTATGCAGACCCATAGAACATCAGTGAGGTATTGGGTGCCTCTAATCTTAATCAACCTCGCAAAGTTAACTAATCCATAGTAATCAGTGAGGCATTGGTTGCCTCTAATCTTAATCAGCCTCGCAAAGTTAACTAATCCAAAGTAATCAGAGAGGTATTGGGTGCCTCTAATCTTAATCAACCTCGCAAAGTTAACTAATCCATAGTAATCAGTGAGTTTGGAAGCGCGTCAATTTAGTTGATACTATTTACCACCTTGTATTCGAAAGCGTGCAAAACTGATTGTATCTTTGTACACTAAGGAATCGGCCACAATAAATAATGTCCGTATATGTCTGTAAGACAATGGGTTTTTTATGAATACTCATATTCTGCACGTGAATTTCAAGGACAAGAAATGGCCGTGTTGACACGAACTAATAGAATGATAAATTTTGCAGTAAACGTATTTGTCTTTAGTTTCATTTCATACCTTTAAATACACGTTGTGCACGTGCATATTTGTCTTCAGTTCACTGCATATCTTTAAGCAAATAACGTTGTGCTATAGATATGTGTCTTTATGTTATACGACACACCTTTAAGTAAATGCCCGTTTGGGGCAATAGATATTTGCCTTTCGTTCCATGGCATATATTGAAGTCAGTAAGCGGTACAGATATTTGTCATTTCATACATTAAAGTCAGTAAGCGGTACAGATATTTGTCATTTCATACATTAAGTCAGTAAGCGGTACAGATATTTGTCATTTCATACATTAAAGTCAGTAAGCGGTACAGATATTTGTCATTTCACACATTAAAGTCAGTAAGCGGTACAGATATTTGTCATTTCATACATTGAAGTCAGTAAGCGGTATAAATATTTGTTATTACATAGATTAAAGAAATACACGTTTTGCAGTATGATATTTGTTTTGAGTTTATTGACGTCATTTAAATAAAATAAGCGGTATAGATAACTGCCGTAATATATCCCCATAAAACGGATACACATTTTGTAGTAAGATGTTTGTCTTTTAATTTCAAGACATAATTCCTAGTAAATAAGCAGTATAGATACATGATTCTGTCTTAAGGTTCAAATGCATGCATTAAGGAATACATATTTGGCAGTACAGCTATTTATCTTTAGTTTCATAGCAAACATTAAGGAAGAGGCTGAAAGTGCCTTGATTAAATATAGTGTATACCAATCAGTCAGCAATTCTTGCAAAGATCTTGTGGTTCTAGTATGAGTTATTTCCCTTCGTTCTCGGCATGCGATTATCGGAAATATCAATCGCTGAAATAGAGGCTCAATCATTTTGTGTATTTAGCCCCCTGATCTGTACTTGTTATTACAATGTACGTGTATTGTGCATTTATAGTTACACACACGTAAGCAATAGTATGCATTTTATATTTACATGTACGCGTATTATGCATCTCTATACAGTTATGTATATTCATATTGTACACTATTGAGTGTATGTCCGTGTATTATATAAACACTTCTTAATCAATAATAAACATAATATGTTTGTACCACAGAAGGGACACTGAGCCCCAGTTATGACAGAAGCACAAAAGACACTGTGCCCCATTTATAAACAGAAGGGATGCTGCGCCCCAGTTAAGATGGAAACAGAAAAGACGATGTTCCTCAATTAAGATAGAAAAGGAAGGGACACTGCGCCCCAGTTAAGATAGAAACAGAAGGGACACTGCGCCCCAGTTAAGATGGAAACAAAAGAGACGATGTTCCCCAATTAAGATAGAAAAAGAAGGGACACTGCGCCCCAGTTAAGATAGAAACAGAAGTGACGGTGTGCCCAGTTAGAAACAGAAGGGATACTGCGCCCCGGTTAAGCTAGAAACAGAATAGACACTGAGCTCTAATTAAGATAGAAACAGAAGGGACACTGCGCCCCAATTCAGATAGAAACAGAATAGACTGTGTGCCCCAGTTAAGATAGAAACAGAAGGGACACTGTGTCCCAGATAGAAACAAAAGGGGCACTAGGATAAATTCAATATTCATCGGCGCCACTATTTTGTTCTTATTGTGAACATTGATTGCTAAGGATGTATCTGTAGTTAAGTTGCGTGTTTTTTCTATTTCTCTTTAATTTATTAAAGTATGTGTGAGCATATCTGATAACTTGAAATTAAATATTTCGTGTCTCTATACTGCTTATTCATTGTTTACATAATGATTCAAATTCTTTTCTTTTTTTTAAAAATGTTTTTTCAATTGTCTGTTTAATAAATTTTCCTTTGTCTTTTACCACTGCAGAACTGGCAAACAATTTTGTACTATTTAATCACTGGCTATTGGAGATTATTTATTTTGTGCGTGTCCCATTGCCAAATGTTATTTTCAAAAAACCTAAGTAAAAAATAGTTCTAAACACTTTATATTCACCTTTTTTTGTGTTTAATACACTATACAAGGTCAACAGAATACTTTAATATGTTTGTAAGAAAGGAAAATTTACAGGTCAACAGAATACTTTAATGTATTTATAAGAAAGGAAAGTTTTATACATGTAGATCATACAGCAAACACTCTTCTCATTCACAACTACAATGGCATTCACTTTACAATTGAAAATTCTGATTATCGTATACTTTTTACAATTAGGTCATGATTTACCCAACTTTATTTTAAAATGTCATTACGCACCTTTGTTTCATAGAAACTCTATTCTGGGATTGAGCACTTAAAAATGTTCTCTTGAATAACATTACCACTTCGCACTTAGCAAGTCAGTACCGACAATTATGTTTTGACAACTGTGTTCACTTATGTTTGTGTGTAGTTATTTCCCTTACTTTCCCGTCTATTTTCTTATTAATTGTTCTTTGCTTATTATTTTGTGATTTCAAATCAGCCACAACATAGAGCTAATAATTTAACGAAATAAATTGTCCACAATAGATCACACTAGGGCAACTGCTGTTAACACACATTTCAATTTCATGAAGGAGTTCGCCTTAGCCATATATTTTTAATACTATAACGAAGAGAAGTAATCACTTATTTTATAGTTGCAAGCTCTTTTTATCAATTTATCAAGCTTGATCCGAATATTATAACTTTAAATTCCAACCTGTAAATGTTACCGTTCTTTTAATAATGAAAGAGAAAGTACCCTTGCACCGAAATTCACCATGTTCTGAGCATAAACGCTGTTTTATAGTCATAGGCAATCATTCTTACACTGATTCAACTTTGCATCCGACAACAGCCTAAGATTATTTTTGCTGTTGAACACCAGGTCACCATTTTTTAGTGCGTTTTGTGTGTGTGGAGGGGACGTGTTTGGGGTTGATTTACTAAATATATGCAAAAAAATTATGACGAAAAGCAAGAAAATGCAGAGGGCAGTTCCGACACTTAATATGTTCTCACCGGATTTTATTGGTCACTAAAATCATTCTTATGTCACTGCAAGGCTTTATAAAATTTAAATGCAAGGAAAACAATTTGTCTAGAAGCATTTTGAGGCTATTTAAATTTGCTCTATCATGCAAAAATAACTAAATAAAATTTTACAGTTGTGACAATACAATAAGGGGTGTTCACTCTAGTAATAGAAGATCCTGTGTATATAAAAATTATCTCCCTTGTAAGATTTATCCACAGCTTCGACTCCTAACTTGTTTGACCAGGAGACACTTCGTGGTTCCAGATACTTTTATATTGATGGAACAAGTATGTGTACATGTATCTGTATCGTTAGTGTAAAGCCGGGGTCACCAACCTTTTTGATACTGAGAGCTGCTTCATGGGTACTGAGTTATACGAAGGTGTACCAGTTTGATACACTCTAGTTTGCCTTTATGTGAAGACTAAGAAAAGGCTTGCGGGCGACCTGGTGTAAAGGGAGAGGCTCAGGTTCCTTTCATGAAAAAAATACTTGTGTACAGCTCGATAGCAAAACGATAGCTTAAAAGCCATCCTTTTTTTTTTTTTTTTAAATATTGAAGGTACAACACTAAGTAACGAGGTCTGCACCGCGTGGCTGTTGCTAATGAAGACCTTAACTGCTTGACTGGGCTATGGCCCAGAGAATTTTCGCCACTCTGTGTCGTTATGTGGCAGTCATTGATGGACGAGAGCTATTGTTTGGATTTACATTTAAAATAATATTTACAAGTTGTTAGCTACTGAAACTTAGCCAGGACACGTTGAGATGTAGTCATGTTGACATTCCTGAAATACCTGGGTTTTTATAAATAAATAGGTTTGAACGGTTTCTTGTTCACTTGAACTTTAAGGTGTCCTTGGTGGTGGTGGTGGTGGTGGGATGAGTAGGAGTTGGTAGAGGAGATAAAGAGATAAAAGATTTGGGGCAAATGCCTTCCTATGAGGCAGATAGGCCAAAATTAGTATTCAGTACACCTTATGGCCAATAATGCCATTCGTCATCCTCACAGCAGCAGCGGTTTTCGCTAAGATGATGAGATTGCGCATTGAACCCATGAAAGAGGAATCTAACTTCATGGATGACATATTGGTGGCTACCCAGACCCTGGAAGAACGCATTCGAGAGTTATGGAAGTTATTCCAGCATTTGAAGGAATGTAACCTTACTGCTCGATCAACCAAATGTTTCGTTGGAAGTTTTAATTTAAACTTGAACATTTGGGACACCGTGAGACAAGGTCTCCTTTGGCTGGAAGCATCAAAAGTAAGAAAACTTGATGAGATAAAAAAGCCACTCTCAAAGACAAATGCTAAATCCTTTTGGGGGCTGGCCAGTTACTATCAAAAATTCATTCTGAAATTCAGTACCATCGCCAAACCACTCATTGATTTGACGATGAAAGGCAAGCCTGAGATAGTGATTTGGAGTGAGAAATGTGTAGCCAGCTTTTTTTATAGTTTGAAACCAATGTAGAAGCCAACTTGATAGATCAGTAGAAACAGAAAGATAAAGATCCAAATCTATAAATCTCCTTACTGGCCATGTTCCAACTTAAGATGAGAAAAAATAATATGTTGCGTGATATTTAATGCTCAGTGATTATTGAGACATAATGAATTATTAATCTCTTTTTTCTAAAACAATGTTGAATTCATTATTCGTATGTCTTAAAACCATTTTTTTCCTCATGGTTATTATGGTGAAAGGTTCACTGTAAATATTTTGAAATTTACTCCTAGTAGAGCAGATGTAAACATCTCAAAAAGGAGTTGGTTATGTGGCAGTAAATTTGCTTGTCCCCATTTCTAAACTTAATTATTACATAGTTCATTAAATATCATTGTGACATGACCTTCGGGTATTGTGCGTGACGATATTTTTGTAAATACGGGAGTTAAAATAACACTTTGGGTAAAGAATATGCTAGAATTGACGATTTAATCCAAACATGTCCAGAGTGGACAAGTAATTTTTGCTATCCAATAGTTTATTAGTTTAAGGTTTACAAATAATGAATTAGCCAATGGGCAGAGACCGAAACTTACCTTTTGAAGAGAGTTCTGCATTCTAATCACTTTGATTTTGAAATTACTCCGGTCATGAAAGGCGATCATTAGCTTAATGAAAGGATTAAGATTTTTTTACTTTTCTTCTTTTAACACTTGTGGTGGATTCAAGAAATTCCCATCCTAGAGTTCAGCAATTGTAGTTGAATTCTATTTGTGTGCATTTTTAAATGTGTCCGACTATAGTGTGGAACTTTCTAGCAAAAGGAGTGCTAGAGGTTCCTTAATGTGATTTGCCTACTTTAGAATCTAATACAGTGAACGTGTGCCTAAATTAGTCTCAAGGGACACGCAAGACTGGGGGAAAAACCCATGTGTAAGAAAACAGTTAATAATATGAAAAAGGTTATCAGGATTACATAATTTGTTTTAATATATTTCCACAACCATAAATTAAGATTCTTGCTGTTAATTAATAAATAATAATCATAACCAGTAACAAAGGGGTGCATTGTCACACGCATCTTTCAAAAACCATTTCACAGTCACTACTATGCATCCGGTACATACATGTATCTTTCAAAACTCTCCCACAATCAGTACTACACGTACAGTACATTATTATATGTATCTTTCAAAACGCTCAATCAGTCAATACTATGTCATATACACACATGCATCTTTCAAAGCCCTCCCACAATCAATACTATATTTCAATCACACTCAGAATCTCAGATATCCTTAAAAAAGCAGATCTATGTATATCAAATTGTATACAAGTGTAATACAGCCTAGATTTATACCATAAAGTTATTTTTTTAAGGAATGAACTGTAATTTGTCTAAATCTGTACAAGCATGATACTGATGTGCTTAACCTCAGAACATTCCAACTAGGCATGTGGTCACAAGTAAGAATACCTTTAATAAAACATAAAATTTAGCAAACAGTTAATTTTATTTTGCATCATTTTAGCTAAATTAAAAGCAATGCTCAATTTGAATAATCCCTCCAGTCACATTTCATTGTAAAAACTTTATACATGAAGGTAAGCATAAAAGATACTAAACTCAACTCTCAAATAAAAATAAAAAATGATAAATTCTACTGCATGTCACTGTGTAATGATAAAAACATAAGAAATTAATAAATATGAAGATAAAAACTGTATTTATGAGCATCAAGCAAAATTTGAGTTGAACAGTTATTGTACTTAAGTCATTTACATAGAACAAAATGAAATAATGAATCTGAATCAAATGGCCTTTGATACTTTTTCCTAATACGAAGATCAAACTATCAAAAAGTATTTATTATCATTTTATAATTAGTTACAGATTAACATTTGTCATGAGATTAAAAACACAATACGTGTAAATAGAACATTTGAGGAACAGAGGATGAATAATGTTGTCTTGAGGCAAAACTAAGTCATATGCATTCTACAGAACTTGGAATCATGATGCTAATTGATGACACAATGTTTCCTGACACTGTATAAACAATGACATTAAATAGACCATAGACAATTTGAATATGGGGGATGAATGCTAGTTGGTGAAAAAATATTTAATGTTTCTGCACAAGTCGCTGAACAGTACATTTTGGGTACTTACAGTGAATAATGAAATGGCATAACACAAGATTTCTTCACATATATAAATATTAAACATTACACAGAAAACATGGTCACAGAGTGAATAAAGGTGCTTTGTGGTCACCTAACAAGCTTGTAAACCACTTTAAAGCAAAGTCAATAAACAGATACTTGGCTTCCAAGAGTGGCTGGTGGTGCCTTTTAGCCATCCAACATTTTAGTCATTATGTGGTATAGACAAAAATGTATAATAACAAAATAACTATTTTAATTATCTATTTAAACAAATATAAATCTAATAAAATGCTTAGTACTAAATCAAGAGCTTCTCAATACTGTTTTGTATGGCAGTTATTTGACTCTTGAGCTGAGACCCATCTTTAGCAGTCACAGAACAGGCAATAACTGGTCGGGATACACCACAAGCCCGTCCAAGTGCTGTAATCAAAGTAGAAAAAAAAATATCTGCAGCATTTAATATTTTGCTGGTTTAAAACATAATACACATAAAACTAAATTTAAATTTTAAAATATCAGAAAATGACTTAAAAAAACTTAGATTGTGTAAAGCCACACAAATATTTGTATACCTACAAACAAGCATTCACAAATTGTGCTGAAAACTAGGAAATACCTGGGAATTTTAAAAGTGAAAAGAAAATTACAAATAAAAAGGTGTGTACGTTAAATACATATTAAAATTTTATTTTATTTTTAAAAGCCAAACCCTCTACCAAAAATTAAGTTTTGCTACTAATGTCTTTTTTTAAAAATCTATTTTTTCTATTGTTTGTTTTATTTTAATTTGACTAAATTTATTGTTTGTTGTATTTTAATTTCGGCTTTTATTTTATTAAATACTTTTCCCTATTTTTCACTGTTAAATTTAAATAAATTTAATTTAAATTAAATGCTTCTTCTGGCTTAATTTAAATATGTCTATTCATAAAATATGTATATTTTCTATTGATTAATATTATCATCTAAACTGGAGTTTCTCTACTAATATAGAGCACTTTTTAAACAAATGAATGTTTATAAAATTTTATAACATAATATCAGTTGGCTTGCAGCAGCTTTGAAAAGAGTAACTTCCCTTGAAACTTAATATTCAGATAATTGATAGGTATATCAGTTCTTTTGTAATAAATTACAGTTTTACAAACTATAAAAACAATATTTTACATAATTTTTATTTAACAAATTATAGTATCTATAAATAAAACTGTTGTGTCTGTGAGATTGTGCAGGTTTAAAAAACTACTGGACAGATTTGGATCTGACTTTTAATGACATATATCTTAGTAACCTAGAATCAAGTAAGGCTATTTGAAATTACACAATTCCATTAAGGAGCTCATCAGTAGTCAGTAATAAACTACAAAAATAATCTATAAGGGAATTCATCAGTAGTCAGTCCTATAAACTACAAAAATAATGCATATGGGAGCTCACCAGTAGTCAGTCCTAAACTACAAAAATAATGCATAAGGGAGCTCACCATTATAAGTAAAGTATAAGAGCCCTGGCTAATGCATCAGCAGACAATTCATGTTTCACTCAGATTGCATTTTACAGTCTGGGTATTTGATTTTAAGCTGTAATAAATATTGGATTTGGGATTTAGGTGGGTGGCAGTGTGCAGAGCTCTTATTTTTGAAAAAACCTCATCAAAAGAGATCAAACCATATTTTCTTTCTATAGTTCCTTCTTTCTTCATTTATCTCTTTCTCTTTTCCACTATCACCATCTCTCTTTTCCCTTATTATCAATCTATCACTTCTTCATTCTCTTCTTTCATTCATTATGCCCTCACCCACCCCAATCTCTCTGTCAACTTATCATTCTCCCTTTCCTCTCAATTTTCATTCGTCTGTCCTTTCCTTAGGTGATTTCTGTGTGTGTGCATCTCAAGTCATTGAGTCTGTCTCTGTTCATGACCTCCCTTTTCATTTTACTGAATTTATGGTTCTTACATGGTAACAAAAAAACCCCAACCAAATAATGTACTATAAAATAATTTTACTTTAAGCAATATATTCTGAAAACTGATATTTCCATGACTGAAGCCATGGAAAAGGTAGTTACAAATATACAAAAACAATATTTTACTGAATTTAAATTCCAGTGGGCAAATAATGTGGATGAAATGATTCTTGTATTTCAAATTGTTTGAGGAGTGGAGCAGGTGGGTGGAATCAATACTGCATTTTGTAAAAGCAAAATTCTGATTTAAAAAGAAACCCACAATGTGTGAATAAAGTTAATCTTTGTATTTAGAAAACTAAATGCCTTTATATTTATTTGAATCAAAATTTAAATTTGTGATTTAAGGAAAACACAAATATAGAAAATATTTACACAAAACTGCCATCAAATAGACAGCTTTGTGAATGACTACACTGGTTGGCAAAAATAAAAATTGCTTCTCTACTTATCTGAACTACAATCTTAAGATCTATTGTCTCTCTCTCTCTCTCTCTCACTCACACACACATACACACCACTTTATTAATAAATCACTATGGATAGTAAGGCATACTTCATCACTGTTGGCAAATAAATAAATGTCATAATATCTAAACATTATTTAGACTTTAGCAAAATAAATGAACATTTGTGCTCATATGAAATAATATCAAAATCAAACTTTGGCATTCTGAATGTGGAATGAAAATGTAAATACAAAGATAAATAAATGTGATCTAGATATCTCACCTCAAAACTATTATCAAATAACAGTTTGAAAAAGTCAATAAAGATGTATAAATAAACTTTAATCAATCAATTAATTTATTTTAATGAATAATTAGAAATGAGTGGTCTGATATTAAGTGCATAACTAAATTACTTAATTTTGCATGTGAAAAGAAAACCACACATGTTAACTGAATGTAAAAGAGACGATTACAGGACATCATCAGATCACTATCAGAAAATGGACAGACGAGATTAAAGTCTCCAAGAATAAAATTATTAATTTTGTCAAAACTTAGGTTTAGTGTGAAATTATACATCACTAGGATATTGTTTAATGTGTAATTTCCCTGAAACTGTCCAATTGCACACTATTATTCAGTCAACAAGTTCACTGAGCAAAGATAGACAATGAAAAGGTTGTGCTGCAACAATGAAAATCATGGCAGCGAGCCTATATAAATTAAAAATTATATTTTGACATCAAACTGGATTTAAAACTTTCAGAACTTAGAACTTTCAGGAAATCTTATATTTAGGATCAAAATCAGAAATCAGCAGGAGAAAAGAAAATCTTAATTCAGCTAAAATTGAACTTTTCAATCATGAAATTCATTAATCCTGTACACCATAAATAAATCAATGAATGAAACAAAAATGAAAACTATAAATAAATATAACATAAACCTTTTAAAATATGTTAATAATAATAATAGTAAAAAATTATTACAAAATGAAAACATATGAACATTTTATATGAGCAGTAAAAGTGTAAGAGTAAATAAAAGATTATGAAATCTGAACCACTTACCCTGCTTAGATCGAACAAACACGTAAGGAACATTCTGAAAAAAGTAAAACAAATTCAACAGAAAATGCATAAAAAGTAAATATTTTTTCTTTATAAACCTCCAGTCTTAAATTCACACAATTAACTTTCTTCCCAAACAAAACTTTAAAATTTACCTTATTGTGAATTTAAAAAAGGAAGATATTTTACAGTTCAAATAAAAATTAAGATAACAAAAGATAGAACTACATGGAAATTTATAAATAACACACCTACCAATCCTAGCCACTAGTGAGTAGTGAGAATTCTGACAACAATTAGTGAATTTGGAGAGCAGATAATGAGTTTACTACACTATGACAAGATGTACATTCAGAAAATCACATCAATTTATGAAACTCTTTCAACTGTAAAATGCCAATAAGGCCAAATAAAGAATACATTATAACAAATTTAGTCCAATGAAGAAATTTACTATAAAATAAATATATATGTGTTATTTTATTGTTTTAATACTATTTAACATCACATTAGATGTTTTTCTTATAAAATTAATGTCTTCTGGTTTGAAGTTAAAAATTGAAATGAAGATAATTTATATTTTTTTAACTGTTATTTGTTTTACTTGTTTATAAAATTACTAATGGCATTAAAGATACAACTATTTGTGATACATAAAAAATATTTCTAAAGTGTTTTACTCTTTATAAATGGCTGGAAGTATTGCCATATATGCAATACTGGTGGAAAAGTCCAGTTATTTTTAAAAAGTAGCAAAAGTTATTTTAAAAAGTAGCAACAGTAAATATCAATGATAAAAACACATTTCTAAATAATGTAAACTCATTAAAATTAAACTAGAGTATGGTAAGAAAAAAAATTTATCTGTTAATTTAGTGCAATACACCTGCACAATAAATTTAAAAGGATCATACTCTTTATATATTACATTATTTCCCTTAGTTCAATTACATAAAAATGAGAAAACAAATATCCTTCCAAAACTTTCACTTAAAATTTTTATTTACACAAACACAAGTAATTATTTTTGATAAAAAATTTCAACAGTTTCAAAGAATATTGAAATGCTTTTCTCAAAACTCAAACATTTTTCAAAGCCTTGAAATGACATCTTCAAATTTCAAGTGAAATTCACTTAGCAATTGTTTTGCAAATCAATTGCAATCAATTTTTGGGGGAAAATCATGAATTTCACTCATGAATTACTGTAGTGAAATTCATGCTAAGTTTTGTCAATGTTGGCAAATTAAATACAGTGTAGCCTTCTTATCTACAGAAGATGCAGTTTACTTCTCCGCTAAGCACAAAAATATATATGATTAGCCAAATACCAAACACTGACCAGGTTGTTTTTAGAAGTCCAGCACTAATAAATATTAAACGGTTTTAGAATTTCTTCTTCATTATTGTAAACTGTCTTGTTAGCCAACATGAAAATTTTCATTTGTGATCTAGTGTGTTTCAAATTCTTTAAACAAAAATCAGCAAGTTACCTTCCCATCTGCACAAAGCAAAACAAAATTTTAAGTGGTTTTGGTTCCAATGAAGCCTCACTCTAGCAATGGAATTTGTTTTAAATTATCTTCATCCAAATTTCTGAGTACTCCATATGGGAATTCCTAGTGCACTATTTTTGGCTTTTGACAAAAATTGCCTGCAGTTCTGCTGAAGGTTAAGTGATTGTTCATTTTCAGACCTGCCTACCCCCCACCTTAGAAAACCAGAAGATCACTGGTCCAAAACCAGAAGATTTTGAATGGAAACCAGAAGATTTTATGCGGAGTCTGGCTTTTTAATAGAAATACCAATAATATAAAATAAATGCAAAATAAAAAAAATAATGTTAATATTTGTAAATAAACTTACCAATAATGTAATGATTAATGCAAAGCACAACAATTTGTCTACATTTTGTCTAGTCTCCATTCCACTGTTTATTTTAGATGAATTTTTGTCAAGCACACCAAGTGTTAGGCAGTTTTATTTAGATATTTCTTTAGACTTCATTTGAAGAAAGATCTTCACATTTCAGAATAATGGGCCATTGAAGTACCGCATCATGATTTTCAATTTACAGAAATTCATTAAATATTTCATAAATGGATTTTTTTTAAAATATAACTTTTTATTATCTAATGTACAAGCCACAAAAAGGAACATGTGCCTATTGAAAAATTTTAAGAAAAAAGTTATGATTTTTTTTATTGTACCCATCTAAAATATATATTTTGGGAGAACATGTAGAATTTAAAAAAATAAAATTTACTTAAACCTAAAGCATATAGGCTTTCATCCATGCACAACCTTTTAATTTTATGTATGAGAAACTAGTATACCAAATTTCAGGGACATGGAATAATTACAACTATTCAAAAGGGGTCTTAGCATTTAGTTCAACAGAGGAAAAAAGTCATTTTGAGAAAAACACATTTAAAGTAAAATAAAGACTACAGAACTTTAAAAGTGTTCAAGTGGTTTATTTTTTAAAAATAAATATACCCTATCCATACTACATTGGACTGCTCTTAGTCATTTAGCTCTCTCAGAATTAAATATACTAATACTATATATTAGTTATTACTATCCTTTACATCCTCAGTGTACAGTCTTTTTATTTTCTAATAGTAATACTACATAGAACCAGAATATTGCAAAGAAATTAAAAAAAATATATATTTATCAATCCACATTAATAAAATTTGGAATATATGTTGTCTTTGTTATGAGAAAGCAATACCAGTTATTACTTATATTAGTTTTAGAATATCTGGTTCAGATTTTAATTTATAAATGATTTAAATATATAAAACACCTGTATTTTTCTAAATTTACATGTCCATTAGACTAGAGAAAAAACAGTAAAAGTCTTCCTGTAACATTTAAAATGTTATTAAAAAGACATTATTCTTCAATAATCATGCTTTGTTAATTAAGAATTGGATATGATTAATATTATTATTTTTAATGTTTTATGCATTTCTTTTGTCTTCAATGTATGTGTATTTATTATCATGCCTTCTAAAATTCTATTATAATAATGTGTGTACTGCGTAATCACAAAATATCAACGGCTAATTTACAAATACATGTATATATATAGGCCTATATATATTTCTAATTTTTTATTATTTTTTTAGCAGAAATGATTAAAATAAAAAATTCGACTAAATCAAAATGTTCACAATTCCGTAAATTACTTTCAAACAAATTTGACTCAGGATCATTTCTTTATCGCCGATGATCTTTTGTTTTAAAACTTGTGTCACTTTTTTTTTTAAAAATAAATTTTGAAGCCTTACATATTATATAAGAATAATTACAACGGATTCTAGAAAAATGATTATTTGAACCTCAATGCGGTTTCAAACATAGGCCTACCGTTATTGAAAACGCCAATCTTTTTCCTAGCATTGCAATATAATTCGTCAAAGTAGCTCGTTTTGGACGGATAATTTCTGAAGAAAATTGCATAGACTGTCTTACATGTAAGTTGAATGTTATTTATTAAAGTAAATATTTCGTAATTGTCACGCATATACTATCGCTACGTGGCCGCCATTTTGAAAAAGCGAACTTCGTCTATCGGTCGAACGGGCAGTAAAAACGTTATGAACCGAATTTGCTTATCCCGCTAAGCTCTGACTTCTCAACATAAAAAATATTTAAAGAAAATGTTTATTTCACGAGCGAAATTCTGTTTTGTCAACTAAAATTAATAACGGCCGACGAATAAGATTCCGGAAGTGTTAGAAAAGGACTCGTATGCTGAAGAGCTCATAGCAGACGACAGAGAAGCAGTTAGAGTTACGCCGCCGTTAGCTCTATTGAACGCACGGTAAGTTTTTCGTCCTGTCATAATCGATCGTGAAAAAAAAAATTGAAAATGAAAATGAAAGCGGAAGATTTCTTTTGGAAGCGGAAGAGCGGGAGATTCGAGGTAAAAGCGGGAGATTCTTCCGCTAAAAGCGGAAGGTAGGCAGGTATGCATTTTCATTTCTAAACACAATAATTTATTCAGTGCTATTAATGATAAATAATGCTGTCATTCAGGGCATGAAAGAATTTAACACATTTTAAACCATTAATCTTACAAGGAATGTTTCTTTACACATTGTATTTCAGCCAATATTATTTTATATTTAATTTAATTCAGTTTCATTTTTTTTTTTTACCTTATCTTCACACAGCAATGGCAGATGTAAAAGAATCTCCAGAGGCTCTGCATCTGCTGCCATGACGATGAATTCCGCAATGCCACGATTTAACGTTTTCGTAGCTGCCACACACGATGTTAATATTTATACACATATTGTAGCTTTAAAAAATCTGAATAATTTTGATTGGCATTTAAATTTTATAAAGTGAAAAATTAATTAATAATTGAGTTTCTATTTTAAAGACTATTATTAACTATTATTATTAAAGTTAATTATTAACTACATTTATTAAACCTTACTAGATTTTTAAACTATAAATAAACAAATACTTTAAGAGGTGAAATATAGTTTACAATGTATTACTGAAGAATGTTGGTATGTTAGTTACTGAAGAATGTTAGTTTATACCAACTCTATTGTTTCCTCATACATCAAAGTAAATAACAATTAAATTTTATTTACCTAATAGTATATAATAAATATTCTTTAAAATTTCACTAGTTTCATCCAGTCCCAGTTTTAATAAAATAAAGTGACGACAACATCCAATCCATATGGATTTATTTAGAAAAGACAACCTGAGGAACTCTGGTTTCGTATTTTTGTGACAAAACATAAATTTGCCAAATTACGGCATTTTGTGAAAATTGTATTTTCTTTAAATTAAACATCTACCTTCATTAGCTCCCTTTCGGAGCTGTTTATAATTGGAAGCCTGCTGAACCAAGTCCAGTATGTTTTGAGTGAGCTGAGGTTCTGCCAGGGGATATGCTTTTGGATTGATCTCTTCATTAGTGGCCTGGAGAATAATAACAATAATAAATATTAATTTATTAATTAATTTTCATTATTAAATTTTTACTGTTCTTAAAACATAATTTGTTATTCAAAATATAATATTGTGCAAATGGATCAACTACGCGAAAGCGGCGGAAGCCGGAAGCGCCCCCTACACTCCATCCATAACCTCGTTAGTGATCAAAATAAAACTTTCTAACAAATCGTAACCTAAAAATAATGAATGATCGTTTTACTGTAGCAATATTTCGATGAGATTTAATAGTTGTGTTAAAACTTAACGCAAAATGTTGTCTAGTTGATCCATTTTAATACATGTCTGGTCCAAGACGGCGATTTCTCGTCAACTTCGGCATGGGCGCGAAAAAAACTATTAGGGTTTCCCGCGTTCATTGCCAATAACACTTCCGTTAGAGGCTTCCGGTTCATATTATATACCATTTTAAAGGACAAAAGATTACCTTTTCAACAATATAAAAGAGGCTGAAAGATGATAATGGGTATAATGCGTCAAACATAACACATTATTTAGAAACTCATTTTCTACAGTAAATTTTTTAAAAATTAAATGAACCGATGCTTATGTTAAAGGTCATTATCTTAGCTTTCCGTTGATATAATTATAAGATTTATTTTTATTGGTTGAATTACGGAAGAGTTATAGCACGTTATGTGAGCATACCCAAAAACGATGTCGGAAGTAAGCCTTTTTCAAATCTCGCCGCGGGTTTATCGATCAAAACGTAATAAATACGTCATTCAAATGTACAAACAAAACTTATATTTAACGTTGGAAGATTCCTTTAGTTTATTTGTTAAAACAATTTCCAACCATTTCTTTCTTTTAATTACCGAGAGAGACAGTTTTGAAAAAGTGAATTCAGTCAAAAAGTGACGTTGTCTCCATATAGCGAGTGGTCTTACCTACTATCAAAGTATCATGCCATATTTCAGTACAGTTTAAAGTCATAAAATGATATCTTCAGATGACAGCTAATTTTTCGCAACAGACATCTGTAGTTTTTAATATTTCAGTCTATAAAACATGAGTCATTCCACAAACTCTAGTCTTTACTAAAACGAACGATGCGCTGATGTCTTCGCTGAAGCGTGCTACTGCTAAAGGTGCGTTTCCTTTCATTTATAAACTAATCAAATTTTTAAAAAAATTAAACTAAAGAAAAACACCCCACATATATGAAAGTTGGTTTTGGAAAAAACGGATTTCCCGACTTCATAATTTTCAAACTGATGATAACACATATTTTATCCTGTTAAGTGTTATAATCAATAAATCATGTACACTACCGGCCTAAAGCATGCCCTTCCAGCCAGTCAAGACAGACACAACAGACGAAAAGCTTCCAACTCAACCACTACAATTGTACAAGACTCAACAACAGACAGGAGGTATCCAGACAACACCACCACAAACACAGCAGCAACCACCACAAGGTCAGAGGAAAAAAAAATCCGCTACAACCGAAACATTCACCAGCTGAAAAGAAACGCAACAAAAACAACACGGAACGGCCGCCACCCTCTTCAGAATATAGTGAGAAGAGGAAGGCCCCACATGAATCCTCCAAAAACTGAGAACATCAAGAAGATGAAAAGTTTTCATGCAATTCCTGTGGGGAAAAGAAGTTAAATTAAAGAAGAATGTATTTAAATTCTCTAAAAACAGAGCGGCAAAGTTCAAGTCCCCATCATTTGAGCACTGCTTTTAAAATTGACACATATATCATTATTATAATGATTATATGTAGTACATAATTTCAGAGTGTAATAAATTACATTACCATTTTCAAGTGTTGTGATCTTTGTTGAAAAAATTAGAAATTAGAAAAACCCTCTCGGCGAACGAGTGTCGCTTCACTGAGGTAGTAGATACGATGTTTTTCTCCGATTACACTACAGCACGTGGTAAAAGTAAACCTCGTTTCTATAAGCGGAAGCAGAACAAACTCTCGTGAGCTCTCTGAAGAGATAACTCTAGCAATTAGATTGTCAAGCAGACGATACAAGCAGAAGTTAAAAAATAAATAAAAATAAAATTTCGAATTGTGGTAACACGTTTGTATTAGAATCTTATTTATTAATTATTAAATTAATATTTCCTAAATTTATAGAATATAAAAATTAAATATTTTTTTTGAAAGTGATTAGTAAATTGTATTTTATTCACAGTTGTTTTGTCTGTAACAATTTTCTTTGAATAACTGTATTACATGTTGGCCCTATTTAAATTTTGTTTTTATTATTTATTTATTTTTAAAAGTAGAAATATTCAGAAATGGCGGATCAAGTCGTAGAAGAACTACATTCAAAAAGTGATGAAGAGGAGGATGTAAGAAACAAATTTACAGTGCGTGCGTGCGTGCATGCTTGTGTGTGTGTGTGTGTGTGTGTCTAAGACGGGAGCACACATTGACACATTAAAATCCATTCCTGGATGGAAAGAGCAAATAACTAAACAAAAAACTATGAATCACTATGATGCCTTCATGCAAATTTTAATGAAAATGCTAACATATCAATTCACTTAAATTTATATATCAATTGAAATTGATTGAACATTTAGGCTTTAAGTTTAACACATAAACAGATCTCGCTTTCCCCAATGCTAAAGTAGGAGTGAATAGCACGTATCAACTTTGAAAATGATTTAACTTTCTAAGTATTAAAATACATGAATGTGAGATTTTTCCGACTTTTAAAATAACTCTGAATATTGACGTTAATGACGTTAAACTTTAGTTTCCAAATGTTATTTTTAAAAAATAATTATAATGTGTTAAAAAGCGTTTGGTCAAATTCTACGCACCTATGTTTTAACTATGTACATTTATTTGCGTGCAAATATTTTATAAGATATGGAATTCTAATTATATCTATATGTGCAGAATTTGTTGTTGTTTTTTAAATTTTATTACTGAATATATAGTCTACATTTTGTTACTGATTATATACATACAGAATATGGTGAGTTATGGCTGCCCAAAATAGAATCAGATAGCAATTATTACTAATAAAATTGCATTTTAAATATTACATTCATCAACATTTACAATTATTTCATGTCAGATGCTTTATGGATACAAAAAAAATTGAAAGATCACAGAATCATAACTAAATAAACAGTTTTCTAATTTAGGAAAAAATAACATTTTAAAAATTAAATGTAAATCCCCAATCCATACAGTCACACTCTGATAAAACCCTAAAAATATTATATAAACTTATTTCAAAGTGCCCTAAGTACAAGCAAAAGCTAATAAAGTACAAATTGAATTAAAACATAAAGCAGACTTTAAGTGTGTGTATAATGCTGAGTGCATTAAACAAAGAACTAAATATAAACAGATTAATAAATGAATATAGAAGCCTGTAAAAGAAGCAAATTACAGGTTTTCAAAATATTCGAATGTTCCTCTTATTGTTGAAAATAGACTCCTTTAATGATTTGTGTAATTTTATATAAAGCTATCTCTTTTCTTTAGTTGGGCTTGAACAATAAAATTATTCCTGATGCTAATGCTCTGGGTGAGTGTTAATTGGAGACGTATGCATTTTTACAGGTTTCCTTCTTTGAAGACATTGATCAGCTCCAAAATCATGGAATTGTAAGTTATATTAATAGTGTGGTTTTAGTGTATTTTTAATATTTAATTTTAGTAATATATTTAATAAAAATTGTTTGTGTAGTGTGTGTGTGTGTGTGATAGAGAGAAAAAAGACTGACAGAGAGAGTCTGTTAGCATTGATAAAAGATAATATAAGTGGTAAAAGATTAACACAGAAATTCTCAAGATTTAATTTGTTTCAAGTTGCATGGTCAGAATTCAGAGCTGCCCTATTTTGTATTGTACAAATCATCTATTATATATACTTTAATGATGATGATAAACATGCACATTTTTATTGGTGCATACATATTCATAATATATATAAGTGCCTTGCCCTCGGTGGTAAACTCAATAGTCTTGAACTAGTGAGAAGGTATTGTACGCAGGCTAGGTTAGTGCTTAGGCAGAGTAAATTTCCTTCTTTCCAGTGAAGATTTTGCTACATTTTCATTTGATAATACTTGGTATCAATTATGTGTTTTTAAAACAGTGCTTCTTTTTCAATTAATTTCAACATTTTATCTATTGATTACTTTTATTCCATTTTCCTTTTCTAGAATGTTGCTGACATAAAGAAGCTGAAGCAGGCTGGAATCTGTACTATTAAGGTGCGAACTATTTATCTTATTTTTTATGGATTGTGTAACTATTTTGAAAGGTAAGTGGGCTAAGCTTTGTGTAGAAGTTTGCTGCCTGCCTGAGTACAGTGCCCATGTATGGCTCTAGTGGCAAATTGGGTCAAAGATCACTCACTTGCTTTGTTTCAAACTGTGCTGTAAATTAATGCTGCTTGTGTGCAATGCTGTTTCAGAGTACATGTTATTACTGTTGTACACTACTTGATGTACTTTTCAATTGCAATAGATGGTTATATATTTAGAACAGGAAGTATACATATTTTGCATTTATGTGAGAACTGGTTTTATTCTTATAGTCTTTGTGTATTTTATGATTTATGAAAATGGTTTTCTCATAGAGCACCAATAAAAAAAAATTTATTTTGTGCCTTAACAATTAAATTATACATTAGCAAAGATTATTTTTAAAGAGTAATTAATGTAGTTTCAAATTCAGCAGTCTCACACCTCTTAGGAATTTAGGTATTTATACCTAAAGTAATATAGGAAAACACAGGCAAGACGATTAGCATCTCTCTTTTATCTGAGGGGCAAAGCTGTATTCAAGGGGCTCTCTTTTCAGCAAACATTTATAGTATATTGGCCCAATAAGATGTGTTTGTGTGCGTGTGGGAAACTAGAGATGGAATGAGAGAGAGAGAGGCACACCAGAAAGGACCATGTAGAAAAAGTGGAGAGAATGAGTGGGATGATATAGTGTGACCTATGTGAATATGCTGCCATGAAATAAAGTCTTATGTAAGCATGATGTCATTGCTTGCTCTTTACTAATGCATAATTTAAAAGATAATATACAAAATAAAATAGAAAACTATATTGGCATGCTATGAGAAAACCATTCTCACACACATAAGTCTATCTATCCATCCATCCATACATCTATCTATCTATCTATCTATCTATCTATCTATCTATCTATCTATCTATCTATCTATAAAACAACTTGTGGTTTAAGAGCAATCAAACAGTTTACTGAACATAGAACATTTATTAAATTTTTTACAAAAATATATTATTAAAGTGAGGTGTCTGTTTTCATTTAAATTTGGGAGTGCCTGCCAAGGGATTTTGTCTCCATATATAACTGTCGTGGATGGAAGACCCAACAGCTCCATACATGACTGAGTGTTTTATAGAGAAAATTTATGGTTAGGGTATTTTAGAGATAGATTAGGTTCAGGGTTTTGAGAGAATGGTTATGGTTAGGGCAAATAAAAAATGAAAGTAAATCCATAATCTTTTATTATTTATTATTATTTATAATTATAGCTTCATTAACTTATTTTTCCTCATTTATTTTTGTTTCTGCTAATTTATTTGTGTTAATAACTGAAATATATATTGCAGTAAAAATGGCAATGATTAACATGTTCCACATACAATATAAATTTTGTCCTTCACTATAACGTATATAGCCCCTTTGTTATTTTAAATATGATGGTTGTGTATGTTGGGTTTTCTGCCCCCAGTAGTCATGTAGGGAATGCCTACCTTTAAATTGTATATAAAAACTGTCAAAATAGTACCTTTACCACATGCAGAACTCAGAATTCATACAATATGGAGATCTGTACAGGATGAGTTTTCTTTCTTTTTATTTTGCAAAAGTTGTTTGTAATATTGATTTAGATTTTTTTTAAATTCAAAATACAAAACTTTCTCTGTATTAATTTTCCACAAGCTTCATTTGGTACCTAACCTGTTTGCTCTAGATTCAGACAGAATTCTTTATAGCTGTTATATTTGGTTGAAGGCATTTATCCTAAACAAACGATTTTTTTTACACTGCAATGCTTGTACATTTATTCTTTCATGGCCATGATTAAGGTGCTGTCCCAAACTTGTTTATGTTTTTAAAAGCTGTTTGAAAACTAAAAAATAGTATTGTTTGTTTGTTTTAAAAGGCTATTTGAAAACTAAAAAAATAGTGTATTGTTTGTTTGTTTGAAGAAATTGTTCAAAACTAACAAAAAAATTTAGTGTGTGTTAAACTTCTAAACATATATAATTGATCTTCATTATTATAGCTGTAATTTAAATTTGCACATTATATCTCTTTTTACTTCAGGGTATCCACATGACAACAAAAAAAAAGCTGTGCAACATCAAGGGAATTTCTGAGGCAAAGATGGAAAAAATCAAAGAAGCAGCTGCCAAGTTTAGTGTATGCATATGTATTGAATATTTTCTTTGCAAGTCAAAATACTTGGCATTAGTATTATTTTTGAACATCTATTTTAAAAGAGATGTACATTTAAAATATATTAAAAAATATGCAAAATGATCTTAGAACAAGTATAATAAAAGAGGTTACAGGAGACAATTTCATGTCAGTTTTGAACAAAACACACAAAAAAAAAACTTGTTCTTTAAATAAAAAAGCAAGAAAATCAAATTACATGTATTAAAGAAAAGATAATATGCTAAGTACAATTTTTGAAGACCTCATAATTTTTACTTTGTAATTAATTGTGACTACAAATTGCAGTAGCTTTCATTTGCCTCTTGTGCTTATGAGTAACAATCGATAATACCTAATAGCCTAATGCTGATTATTTTTGTAATTTACTCAATAATGAAAGACATCACTTATTATTATTATTATTATTATTATAGCATTTTAATTATAAGAAAAAATAATAAATTATATGTATATTAGGTGAAGAAAGATGATAAACATATTTAGTGTGCGCTCATGCATTCCTGAATGCATATGACAGTAGACACTAGCTTCAGCTAATTTGTAAACTCTTGTTTGCTTATAATTGCACAGTAAAAATAATATTACATACTATATAGAAATTATCTTTTTTGGTAGTACAATAACAGAACACTCAAATTTTTGCTTTTTTCTTTGAATAATAGAATGTTTACCCAAAAATGAATATGAACTTATCAGTTTACTGACTGACTACTTATGTCACATGATCACAGTAAAAGAAATCCTCTAGAGTTATGTACCTGCTTGTAGAGTTAACAATAAATTAATATTTTGAACTTTGCAATTTAATACTAATTATATATATATATATATATATATATATACAGTATTTTTTTTTTAGAGTATGTAAATTCTTCTAACAAATAGTCCATCTACAACACTATCATAATGGTATGTGTAATAGTATATGTATTACCTTGTCTATAAGAAATGCTAACCACTGCAAATACCAAGAGCATGTACTGCAGACTTGACAGGAACTACATTACCATAAGGACTGTATTATATCACAGGCAAGGATTAGTCATAATGTCATCTTTCAATTATCTTTTAATTCTATCCGGCCAGACAGCCAGACATACATACAGCCAGCCAGCTATATCTATTTGCTCCATAAATATCAGTGAATATAATCAAAAGTGATTATATTTCTAAACTTTAAAGCATATTTCTTTGCTACTGCATGATCTTTTCAGAGATTAAGATCGTTTGCAGGCTACTGACTTTTGTAGAATAGAATATTTTCTTCTTCTTTTTTGTGGGGAAACCAAAATGCTATAATATTCTATAGATTATATATGATAAACATGATATGATTTAATGAACTGTTATCAACTTAAAGGTTTTGTTTTAGAATTTATCAATGCATTTTGTCAGTGTCTGAGAGAGCTATTGTAATTTTTAAAGTCATGTAATACCATTGGGGCAGGGATCAGCAACCTACAAAACATGCAGTACCTGGCATGCTGAGCGATTTTTAATGCCATCAACAAGTCTCAACCATAGAAAAACAATAAAAATGAAGTGATGGTAAATAATCATGATATTATGCAGGCAATATTTAATATTTTTCATCCATTTTTTTTCTTTCAAGCAAACCTATTATACATAGACTATTTGAAAAAAAAATGAGGCTGTTTTTCTAGGTTACTTTATAGTTTTACTTTGCCCCAGTACTTATGAAAGGCTATTGACCCTTGCACTAGAATATGACATTAGTGTGTATCCACAAACTTATGTAAAGTAATACTTCCACTTTGTATCCTCTTTTAAAATTTTGCATTTTGATTCTTGCAGTTAATATCTTGTGGGAATGCATTTTGTAAGGATTTGAAAAATATTACCTTTTTTATACTTTTTATTGTTACCAACTTACATGTAGATCAAATTATTTATTTTTAAAATATTTTTTTGCTGTACAAAGAACTATTAATTTGACATGTTTCTTTTACTCACTCTCTCTCTCACTCTCTCTCTCTCTCTCTCTCTCTCTCACACACACACACACACACACACACACACACACACACACACACACATTACAGTCTATGTACAATGTCAAGGTTCAGTGAAATGTCTTTTTTATTTATCAGGTATGTACATCAGTGAAACTGAGTTAATGTAGACAAACTACATTTATGCATTACAGATGCATTTTAATGTATGTAAATAAAATTCACTAAATACAGATATATGGTTTTATTGAGAGTAACATTAAAACAGCTTACACCCAGGCACAAATACTATTCTTAACAGGATTCAGCTTTTTTAACAGCTTTGGAGTATGCTGACAAGAGAAAACAAGTGTTCAAAATCTCCACAGGGAGCATAGAGCTGAAGTAAGTTTAACCGTTAAACTTTAAGGTGAATACAAACTAAAAAGAATAGTTTATAAAGAATAGCTTCTTAAGTCCATGTCACAGAACTCCCAAACACATTAATTTCATCAGAACTATTTTGTTCTGTGAAATAATCAAATAATCAGTGAAATTAAAACTAAATCAAAAACAAGTCTACTTTTCAATATCCTAGACTTGGTGTCAGTATCTATGTATCAGGATATTTTTTTCTATATTCTGCCTGTACTCTTTGAGTAGCTCTGTTTCAATTCAGAGATGACAAATTTGAGGCTTTTGTGCCATGGTATTTGGAAAGAGTGAGATGCATTCTCACCAATGTAACGGACAGACGTCTCAGGGTGCAGTTCTCTATCCAGAATAGTCTTCTAGAATATGCATCTCTAGACTATTTTAACTCTATGCCTGAACTATAGCAAGGTACTAGATGCTGTCAGACTGTCATGCTCCAGAACACATTATTATACTCCGCTGCATCATGAACAAAATTTATGTTAAAGCTATACACTTCTTTCCACTAATCTGTATAATCTATACATGAATAGAGTGAACACATTTTACTGGGATCAGACCAGAAAATTTATATGAAACCGTTATATTCATAGAATTGTCCATAAGTAAACAAGATATTTTGTATCTGTTTAAATATATATGAAATTAAAAATGTGATGTGAACATATACTAAATTGTATTAATCTTCTAGTCCCTTGTTTTACATACAATAAGCTAACCTTTTTTAAAAAGTACAATCTAAAGGCCACTATTCTTTTGCATGCTTGACCCTTTTTCATATGCAGTAGGTTAAATATTTTTTTACATGCAGCAGACTAACTTTTATTGTAGGGAGTTTCTTTTGTTGCTTTTCTTTAACCTCAGCAAACTTCTTGGTGGAGGGATAGAGAGCATGGCCATTACAGAAGCATTTGGAGAGTTCAGGACAGGAAAGACACAACTTTCTCATACTCTTTGTGGTATAGATACAAGTGTCTATAGATCACTGAACATAATGAATATTTGAGAAAAGAAATTATGTGTAGTCTCTTTCATTGATTCACAACGGTTTCAGTGATGAGTTAAAATTGTCTAAAATCTCTTTTACTAATATTTGTTATGGCAGTTGTTCTATTATTGATTTTAAAATGTTTATAGCAATTTACCTGTTACAAATGTAAATATTTGTCATGGCAGTTGTTCTGTTATTGATTTTAAAATGTTTATATAGTAATTTACCTTTACTCATGTAAATATTTGTCATGGCAGTTGTTCTGTTATTGATTTTTAAATGTTTATAGTAATTTACCTGTTACTAGTGTAAATATTTGTTAAAGCAGTTGTTCTGTTATTGATTTTAAAATGTTTATAGTAATTTACCTTTACTTGAGTAAAATGTTTATAGCAATTTACCTGTTACTAGTGTAAATATTTGTCATGGCAATTGTTTCTGTTATTAATTTTAAAATGTTTATAGTAATTTACCTTTACTTGAGTAAAATGTTTATAGCAATTTACCGGTTACTAGTGTAAATATTTGTCATGGCAATTGTTTCTGTTATTGATTTTAAAATGCTCTTGTAAATATTTGTCATGGCAGTTGTTCTGTTATTAATTTTAAAATGTTTATAGTAATTTACCTGTTACTAGTGTAAATATTTGTCATGGCAGTTGTTCTGTTATTGATTTTAAAATGTTTGTGGTAATTTACCCATTACTAGTGTAAATATTTGTCATGTGATAGGAAACTGAGTGTAATTTTCATAGTAATACATTTATTCTGTACTGAAATACTTTTATTTCTTCTAAGTTTAATATATAGAACTTCTTACAATGCAGCAAAATCCATAAATGATTATACAATTAAGGACATGTATGATACACATATACAGACTTATGCTTTATACATGTAGATTCAAATCTTCTATTTCATGTATATTAATTTTCTGCCATTTGTTGTTAATTGCAGTTACAGCTCAGCTTCCTACAGAGCAAGGCTACACTGGTGGAAAAGTAGTCTTTATTGACACTGAGAACACATTGTATCCTTTAGAATAGATTCATAAAATGATTGCCTAAACTTATTTAAATAAAAATGTCACTTTCTGTTTGGTGTAGTTTGGTATTCATCTATTTTCTTGATTTAGAGTCCACAATGTACATATGTCAAAAGAAAAGGTATGATTTGTGGTGAACTCATGTGAAATCAGAGAAAAAAGATCTGATTAAGGTGAAAATAGCTATATAGTATTTGTCATGTCCTATGCCCATCACTTTCTATCCTGGTTTTAAGAAAGTTCTCAATAATGTAATAATGTAACTGAATGGGGATGAACACACACACACACACACACACACACACACACATTCAGACACTTTTTTGACCCAAACATATTGTTAAAGACCTTTCAGAACTTGTGGCCAAAATTTCAAGTGAAAGATCTAAAACTTTCTAAAAGGAGGTTGTTGTTTTTTCTTTCTTGCTTGCATTTTTTTTTTTTTTGGAGGGGTACATGATTTTTGAGATAGTTTTTAGCTATTTAAATTCTTACCTGTTTAAACCTTTAGAAAATAATGAACTTGAAATTACATGTTTTAAAACTATTTTCTAGTTGTCTTATCGTCAACATAAATGAACAATGAAATACATACTTTGAGAATCTGCATTAACAAACTTCTTATAGTGATGAATTATTTAGATGACTAATGGATCCATTCTTTTTGGCAAAGAATAGTCTACCTGATTAAGGTATTCAGTTTCCCATAAAGTTTTATGTGATTAATGCACAGCACCATGAAAAAAATCATATTTTTGTTAAAATTGAAAATTTATCTCTGTATATTACCATTGCATAAAGAAATATATCTAGATATTTTCTGTCCATCTCTTCAGGAGAAAGATATTTGTCAGAGTCATCATAGCTAAAATAAGCTAAAATAGGTCATTAGATAAATATTCTTTACTAGTATACCATAATTTTGTTTAAGGCCACAAAATTAAGAGTTATTCCAGCTTGTTAATTTGTCCTGACAATTTACCAGATGAGCGTAGTTGTCCTCTTGCCTTTCCAGTTTTTCAAATCTTTCCTCTCTTCTGTTGGGGATTAAGTGGACATCACTCATGGACACACTACCTCTTATGTCCCCACTGTGGAGTGTGTAGGCTCTTGGCTCTTTCTTGACTCTTATAGTATGCTTTCCGATAAACATTTAGGGGAAAATGTATATTGAAATTTTTTTTCCTTATTATAATATTGCCACTTTTTGCCCTGTACAAAACGCTGTATAAATCTGTAGCTAATATTAGAAGTAAATATGCTATCGATTGTTTTAGTTTTAACAGCACCTTGGTATTTATGGTTAATAATATTAATAGTTATATACTGGTATATTGTGCAACAATCTCAATTTTCTACTAATTAAAATTATTAAAAGTTGATAAATAGAAATTAAAATGTTTTAAATGTATGGATGTATGAATTTTTTTATCAGCTGCATCAGTTATAGTTAGTGGTATGAAGAAAATGTATTTCTTTACATAAGTGAGTCGTCCTGATAGACTACGTGATATTGCTGACAGATTTAATCTAGATCAAAGTGCTGTCTTGGATAATGTTTTGTATGCCAGGGCATATACAAGTAAGTGAATAAAAATGTAAATGTTCATAAATAAATAGAAAAAATGTTATTATCATGGATATAAATTCTTGATTTTTTAATAGGTTAATCCCCATTTTGTTTTACCATGATTAGGTAATTATATCTTTTAGAAGTTCAGTGTATTGCAGTTTGTTAGTGCTGAAACCATTTACTTGATAAAGTTATAGACTGCCATCTTATATATGTGACTTTACTATTCAACATCATTTATATACACACTTTGTTATTATTGCTTACATTGCAAAGACTTCTTATATAGACTAAAGCAAACGTTATGAACTGACTAGTAATTTTTCTTCTTTTTTTTTTTTCAGTATATACAATGTTTTTTTCAGTATATACAATTGTTCAGTATATATGACCTTTAAATCTTATAACCATGTTCCAATGTTGTAACATTATTTTATGAAGTTTGGAATATATAAATCATCAAAGATAAAATTACATGATTTTTCTCAATTTGGAACACACAAAATGGTATTTTATGCTTTATAGGCATCGGTCCAGTAGATGTTTTTATTAACTTTCAAATTATGCAAACATAATTACTTAATTGCTAGTCAGTAATAAAACTGTAAACAGGCTATTAATAATATTCATTTCAAAGACATGCTGAAGATATGATCATTTGGAAGCTTAAATTTCCAGAATTGGTGAAACATCTCTATCATATTCAGTACCAGCAAAAATCATTGAAATCATTGATTTTGTTAACTTTATATTAGTTTAATACCCAGAAGGGAAGACACAAAGAATAAATATTTAGTCAGAGTAGAAAGTTTTATTTTTATCTTTTATATTCAGAAATTTGTTTGATCGTGTGCTAACATATTTATAGTATTCTGATCAATGCTTTTAAGTTAATTTTTAATTACCTTCATAACAAACTTACATTAATATTGATTATTAATTACTTTCATTATACTAAAAGGATACTTATGGTACTGAGGTCAATACATTTTAACTTAATTTTTAATTACCTTCATAACAAACTTACATTAATATTGATTATTAATTCCTTGCACTGTACTGAAAGGATAGTCTTCAGTACTACACTTTATACTTTTGTTAGCATTGTAAAACTAGAAAGAAAAAAACAATCTTGTATTGATCTTCAGTACTAAATTATATACTTTTGTTTCATTGTAAAACTAGAAAGAAAAAAGCAATCTTGTATTGGTCTTCAGTACTAAATTATATACTTTTGTTTCATTATAAAACTAGAAAGAAAAAAGCAATCTTGTATTGGTCTTCAGTTCTAAATTATATACTTTTGTTAGCATTGTAAAACTAGAAAGAAAAAAGCAATCTTGTATTGGTCTTCAGTTCTAAATTATATACTTTTGTTTCATTGTAAAACTAGAAAGAAAAAAGCAATCTTGTATTGGTCTTCAGTACTAAATTATATACTTTTGTTTCATTGTAAAACTAGAAAGAAAAAAAGCAATCTTGTATTGGTCTTCAGTACTAAATACTTTTGTTAGCATTGTAAAACTAGAAAGAAAAAAGCAAGCTTGTATTGGTCTTCTCCAATCCATAGGTGAACACCAATATGAACTTCTGGATTTTGTAGCTGCCAAGTTCTATGAAGAGCCAGGTGTTTTCAAGCTTTTGGTATTTAGTTTTCTGTGCTTTTAAATAAGCATATATTTAATTTTAATATGTGTGATATCTGTTACATTTAAGATTACCTAAGTTTCATTTAGTAAAAATAAATATTAATATATATATATATGGTTTACTGATATTTTCTTATAATTAAAGGGAAAAATGCTAGAAAAGATCCTTCTGGTCATGAGAAAACTGTAGCTGACTGGGCAACTGCCACTGCACCTATAGAAGAGTCAATGGTCAAAGTAGATCTATCTTGAAGATCCTTCTGGTCATGAGAAAACTGTAGCTGACTGGGCAACTGCCACTGCATCTATAGAAGAGTCAATGGTCAAAATAGATTTATCTTGAAGATAGAATCTAACAGTAGATGAATATGTCCTCTACCCCACCATTGCTAAATGTGAAGGGCATGCTACTAGTTAATGAAAATGATGATTATATTAATTAATCGTTCATTAACTAATTACAAGTGATGAGAATCTTAATATATTTTATTAATGATCCTCCAACAGATTCTACTTGTCCCTCACTTGACGGATATGCAGGCATTGTAAACGCTTTCTCGCTTTCACAACATAAACGTTTACAATCAGATAATCTTTCTATAGGTGGAAAACTTCTTACTAAAGGAGAAGACAAATCTAACTTGTAATCTATATTTACCAAGCCCCCATCCACCCACTTTCTTCTCCAACATAAGATTATCAATATGTGTAAGGTCAATAAATTTAACAATAAATTTATTAAATCAACAATTAAATATATATATGACAATTACAATTAAATAATTACTTGACATCAATATTCCATGAACTCATATTCAAATAATTTTCACAGTCTCTCTCTATATATAAAAAATATAATTACAGTTCAACAATACAGTCAATACAAATCGCAGGTTAGTCCTATCAGAGAATAGAAATGGAGCTATTAGAGGTAAGTTATTGTAATATTTTTAAGCACTGCTTTGACGGTCTTTCACTGGCCTTTGCAAAAATGTCCATTAACATGTATCTCCTACCTCATGCATGGAAACTGCAGTTTTCAGAATTCTCCCAATGTGTCCAGCTTATATATCAAGGGTGTTTAGCGTACTTCCTCATGCTTACACACACCACAATGGACGTTCCCATGCCTTCCTGGTCATACAGGTTTATGAAAGGTGACCACATGAAGGGTAACTGGGAACTTGAAACTTGGAACTCAAACTCAAACTTAAAGCTTGAAACCTAAAGTCAAAAGTCAAAAGGCCACTTGTTCACTACAAAATACAATCAAGGAGTAAACCTATGTTTCCCATTTATCACAATATAAATCCACTCTATCTCACATCCCATTCTCAACTTAACAATCTCCTGCAATAGTATTTATTAGCCCAATACACACATGATAAAATAAACACAGCATATCAAACAATGTCAAGTGTTAGCACACTACATGTGTACAGCTTAGTTCAAACATTCGTAGAAATAAAAGTCAACTCACAATGTTCATCTCTACATAAGCACAAGTTTAACATATCAACAGTCCATTCTCTCTTAATCAGTCAGTTTTAACTCACCATCAAGCAAACGACTGCCTTTCAGAGCTGGACTTTTCCTTCCATTCAAAATTCAAAAGTGATTAGAGAGTGGAATTTTACCGTTTCTCTCTTAAATATTTCTTCATTAACTCTCATTTATTCTCCCAGATATGATTCTTACTAGCATGCTAACACTAATCTCTCTGAATACAGTCAAGCTGTCTCTCACCTCTTGGCACTTCCTGGATACATCCCCTCCCCCACAATCAATACTACTTTTTTCCTACAGCATTTTAGTTAAATTTAATCTTTTAATTATACAAAATAAAAATTTCTTATAAATAATTGAAATAATAACTAAAACAATTTCACAACACCATCATTTGTTTATCTATCTTTTGAGATATGGGCTCCATGCTCCAGGTTATATGCAATGTATTCTGTATAAAGAACTCTTACAGTATGTTCCTCTGGGTGTATGATAGAAAAATATTCTTGCCCTGCATTTTACTATGTCATATTGCAAAATTTCATTATTGCAGGCCTGAATAAGAGTAACTTTGTATGCTTTTACCTATATCATGCAATCATGGAATAGTTTAAACCATATTTTCTTTTAAATCTATTTAGTTATTATTTGACATATTAGGTAATTACATAAACAGAGACAGGATAATTAAATATATACAGTTTTGGATGCAATCAAGCCACTTAATTATCTGTAAATGTGGGCAACATATCAAACTAGTGCATTATTTAATATTGTTTAAAATCTGTTGTTTAACTTTTGACAAATCATTTTATTTAAGTCTAGTTATTCTTATCGGGCAAACAAATTAGTACACAAAATGCAAGATTAGTCTAAAGTCATTATTTCTTGCTATTATTGGGTAATGATGTGCAGCATTTTTCAGAATATTTTAAAGGCTGAATTGAGGAAAAAATACACACAAAATATACAAATTTCTTTGTCTGGTGTACTCAGTGTTTTGTCAAAAATATATAGAATTAAAATATTCAGTGTTTGTAATAATGTGTTTTGTCATGCATAAGCAAACACACATTCACACAGAGACACACACGAACACATACACATATACTCTGTTTATACTTAAATGTTGTGCTGGAATACAGATTATTGATTCCATTATGGCTTTGTTCCGAGTGGACTTCAGTGGTCGGGGAGAACTTGCTGACCGACAACAGAAACTAGCCCAACTTTTATCTCGTCTGCAAAAAATCTCAGAAGGTAAGTTTTGCCTACTCTTATGAAATGTTCAACTTGTTCAGAATAGAAGTTATAAATATTTTGCTCTTTGCAAGTGCATTATTAATTATATGTATCAATGCAATATGAAATTTACCAAAAATTACTTACAAAATATACAAGATAATAAATACAATCATCATAATTTAATCTAAATGCATTCAACAGGTCAGTATTAATAAAAGCAGATAAACAAGAAAAATATGTACAGTTAATTGAATATCTTCCAAATGAAATATTGTAATTAAGTAGTTTTAGTAAAAAATAAAATCAAATCAATATTTGTATTTGTTCTTGTCTTGTGTGTCTTTAGAGCTCATAAGTAATAAATTTACAGGCTATTATTAAATGTTTGCTTCTAGAAACATGCTACTTACATAACTGTATGCTAAATGTTGGCTTCTAGAAACATACTATTAATATAATAGTATGCCTAATGTTTGCCCCCAGAAACATACCATTCACCTAAAAGTATGCTAAATATTTGCTTCCATAAATATACCATTAATCTAATGGCATGATTGTTTGCCATCATCTGTTTCTGTTTAACATACAAATGTCTGCACATATCAGGACAAGAATACATATAGACTTGCTTAGACTTAGTCCCTTAAAATGAAATGATAAATCACTCAAAGCTGTTTGCCCTTGAAAGGGACAATGCTTACCAAGGCTGTGCACTTTTGTAAAGTTTTCAAGGGCATCTGCTTCCATCTATATTTATTCATTGCTGTTGGTACCATTCATTTCTATTTCCTTTTTCTACTATTCCACAAATCTTGCATATATACACTGATTACATAAACATATCTATTTAAGCAATAAATCTCCTTTGCAGTATAGTCACCTGATTGTACATGCAAAGAGGTAATTTTTAAAAGAAAGCAGTATTTACCATTTGTCCATGCTTATGTTCCCACCCAGCCTGCCTGCTATTGCCAAACTTTACAAGTGTGTACTAAGAAAGATTATTCCCATTCATGGGGTGGGCATCTCTTAATGATCATTCATTTAATTCTTTGTGGAGTCCTGATAATCTTTAGTCACTCGTATGCAGCAGGTATATATATATGCCTTTATCCTCTAGATGTCAGAAATCTTATTTTTAAAATAATACTGTCTTTGAAAATCTGTTTTACTAAACTAGATAACAAGAATAAACTCATTATAGGCTGATTTAACTTTTTGTTGGATTTGGGGGGTCAGTTTTTGTAGCATAATCAAATGTATTATTGATTTAGGAATTATGACTGTTGTGTGCATATTTATTTTGCTTATGAGTTTCCTGTTTCAGAGTATAATGTAGCATGCTTTGTAACCAATCAGATGACTGCAGATCCAGGAGCTACCATGAGGTAAAGAACTTTTTCATTATTCACTTTTATATTGTGTACTAGCTGCTGCAGAGTCGTGAAGATCACCGTAAGTTTATTGCTCTGGATCTTAGTAAATTGATGCTGTAATAGTAACTAATTGCATGCATTTTGTGAGCTATAGTATTCGTAATAATATAAGTGTAATAAAAATAAAATATTGCTTACCAGTTTCCAGGCTGATCCAAAGAAGCCTATTGGTGGCCATATACTTGCACATGCATCCACAGTGCGAGTCATGCTTAGGAAAGGGCGTGCAGAAAACAGAATTGCAAAGATCTATGATAGGTAAGGAGAATATAATACAATTAAAAATCTACATATCTGAATTCTGATTATCCACAGGTCTAGTTGTCTAGTGCATCTGGCAAAACAAAATTAAACTCATGGGTTTCTTTGTAAAAAATGAACCAGATTTTAGGAATGAAGAGAAAGGAAATTTGCACATCCAATAAAGATGTATTGTGCATTATAATCTTTAAATGGTTAGTGGCATTGTGCATTATAATCTTTAAATGGTTTGTGGCATTGTGCATTATAATCTTTAAATGGTTTGAGGCATTGTGCATTATAATCTTTAAATGGTTTGTAGCATTGTGCATTATAATCTTTAAATGGTTTATGACTAGACAATCCCAGCCTGTTGTCGTTTTGTTTTTATGTAATTTATTCTTGTTCCTGAGCTGTTTAACTCCTCTCACTATTGTTGCCCGTTGTTTTGTTTAATATACTCTAACTAGATCTGTGTAACTCACTAAACTGTTGCATTTTGTTTTGTTTAATGTACTCTACTAGATCTGTGTAACTCACTAAACTGTCGCCTTTTGTTTTATGTATTTATGTTCTAGATCCATGTAACTCATTAGTTTGTGCCATTTCATTTTGTACAATATATTCTTGTTACTCAGATCCATATGACTCACCAACTCATTCTTTATGTAATACACTTAGTTAAAAATCTCTATAATTCCTACCACCAACTTGTTGCCTTTTATATAACGCACTTATTTCAAAATCCCTCTCTTAGATGTTTGCTCTTTTTCACTCCAGGCTTAGCAACAACTGGCTATGAATAAGTAGAACTTTATTATTCTCTTAAACAACTGCACAGGGGAGCCAATCACATCATGAAGAATAGACAATCCTATATGCTTTACAAAGAAGAGGCTGTCTTCTACAGATTGTTTTGTTGGTCAGAAGTATTAATGAGGGAGCTTCATTCATGTATATAATTCAGTTTTATTTTAAAATGATGGAATAATTCACTTTATCTAGACTTTCACTACAGTTCAGGAAAGAAAACTATGTAAGAAAAATACTGCACCACCTCTGTAATGATTGTGCATTTAGGAACAAGATAGCACTTACACTCAAATCCAACCTTCTTCCCTTTGTTTTTCTTTGTATACTGCATATTCTTATTTCTGTATTTATGTTGCTCCTGAAACCAATCTGTTTCTTTTTTTCTTTTGTAATTTATATTCTTGCTCCAGGATCCATCAAACTCCTACCACTAACCTGTCACTCTTGCATACATTCTTGTCCCTAAATCCATTCAAGTCCCACCCCTAATTTATTATCTTTGCATACACTTTTGTTCCTAGATACATACAAGTCCTACCACTAATTTATTATCTTTGCATACACTTTTGTTCCTAGATCCATACAAGTCCTACCACTAATTTGTTATTTTTGCATACACTCTTGTTCCTAGATTCATACACATCCTACAACTAATTTGTTACCCTTGCATACACTCATTCCTAGATTCATACAAGTCCTACCACTAACTTATTACCGCTGTATACATTCTTGTTCCTAGATCCATATGAATCCTATTCACCAGTCTCTTGCCCTTTACTGTTGTGTAATTTCTAGATCCAAAATACATAGTGCTTAGTAAGCTGAACTATTACATCAATGCTTGGCTTTCTTTGAACAGATATTTTGTGTATTAATTTACAAATAAATTGTTTAGGTATATGATCATATGGATTTTTATTATATGGGTACTTTTAGTCCTGGCTGAATTTGTTAAAAACCATAGTATTTAGGTTTTAATTAATGCCTAATTCTACTATCATATATTGAAATATTACAATTTTAAAATTAGACTATTTTTAGTGAAATGATAAAAAAAGCTCTTGCTGTTTATCAAAATTAGATTACATTTGCAAATTTCAGATACACAAAACAGGAATGGCAATATAATTGCATATTCTTCAACAACACTCTAAAATGATTAATTTAATGAAGCATAAACTTTATTTTTTAAATTGTTCCTATTCTACAGTCCTGATCTGCCAGAAAATGAAGCCATGTTTGCAATCACTACTGGAGGTATCGCTGATGCTAAGGAATGACACCTATAAAAAGCAACTACTCATAAATTAAGCAGAGTTCAAAGTTGTTTTTAACAATAGCCCTGCAAACTCTGATTTTATTTATTTTTTAAAGACAACAAAATAAAATAAAATTTCTTAACAGAAAGCATATTTTTTTTTTTTATTGAATAGACAGACAACTATGATGACATCAAAATTTCTGTTAATAACTTATATGTTATTATTAACAATGTTATTGTGTTTGAATGAGCTCTGAATTCATTTTGGTATTGATTGCTATCAGAGAGCATCTGACAATTTATGTTAAATGACTGAAGCAGTTTAAGAATATCAGGACAGCGCAACTTGTAAATACATTAAGACAGTTAAATAACACAAGAGACACACAACCACTAGGTGAAAATAATGGGAATATATACACTGAAGATTGATCCAGTAAAAGGTAGACTACATTAACTCCAGAAAAAAAATATGACTCTAGAGTCTAGTCAAAGGAAGAATCTGAATATGACTGAATAAGTGACCAGAATCTGAATATTTGTCTGAATAAGTGACCACAAATTGAAAGACAATTTAATGTTATTCACCCATTCTTTTGGGGAGAAATGTGAAAGTGCCAGGAGCCACTGACTGGGATAGGTAGAATAACCATCAGTACAATGGAACAAGTAAAATTATTGCCTTGATTTTACTTTCCAGCAGTATACTTTTTTAAGGATTTGTTGACCGTTTCAATTAAAATTACTTGTTTGAAAAATGGATTAATTCTCCATTTGAAACTAAGAGAGGAATGCAACTCTAATTTAAAATGACTTTGCAGTGGCAGTCATTTTGTTCTCTTAATGAACATAATCTATTCCTGAAATTTTGCACTAAAGCCAACAGAATTTGCTTTTAAACAATATAAATTCAGTTCATAAAACAATTCAGATCAATAGTTTTGAGTTTTTGTAAAATGTAAAAACTACAAATGTGCAATTTCTGACTGAAGTCTGTAGACTGCAAATGTGTAATTGCTGGCTGAAGTCTGTAAACTACAAATGTGTAATTTCTGACTGAAGTCTGTAAACTACAAATGTGCAATTTCTGACTGAAGTCTGTAAACTACAAATGTGTAATTTCTGACTGAAGTCTGTAGACTGCAAATGTGTAATTGCTGGCTAGAGGCAAAAGGGCAATGCAAAATTGTTGAAAATTTGAAAGAAATCCTCTAAGGATACATGATATTGCAGCAGCAAAGCAGACATTCTACTGACAGTTATGAATTCTTTGTTGTGATTTCAATTTGAAGGTGAAAATTGTATATTGTTACAAAGCATTAACTCTCCAGGATGTAGGATTTAAAGCAAGTGAATCTGTCAATGCATGCACAAACACAGCTTTAAATTGTAAGGCACAGACTGAATACTCTGTTGGAATCTTTCAATGTGCACACAAGCATGGCTTAAATCATAATGCCCAAACCAAACACCCCACACATGAATCTTTCGATGTGCACACAAGCAAGGTTTAAATCATAAGGCCCAGACTGAATGTTCATGATTCACTTCTGAAATCTACATTGTGGCAAATATAGTTTTAGTCTTCTAACTTTACAAAAAGAGCAGTGTTAAAATTATACAATGATATATTGACATAATTGTATACTGGTATATTAAACCAAGTATTATGTGGAATATGCACTAATTATTTCAGTATATTTACCAAACATATCATACTAATTCTGACATTAAATTTTCATATGGGAGAAATAAACAAATTGAAAACTTTTTTTTTAACCTTACAAGATAGCTTACTCTGAAAAATGTATTGTTAAATGCATTAAAAACATATTAGGTTTATTCGTTTGGTGTGTTTTAGGTTAGTTTTTAATTGTTTGTGTTTTCTTTCAAAGATCTCTCAAATATTTAAGGGTCTTTTAAAAATAAAATGTTATGACACCTGAGTATTAAGATATGCAATATAAGATATTGCATTTATTTGGTACATACTTGCATAATGTACTATATCTTTTCCCACTTAACTAAATATCATCTTTGTACAGAAATATTAAATTAAAACAGACTTGATATTAATGATTTAGATAAATTATAAGCTAGACAGATGGATGAATATAATGTAGGACAAGAGAAAAAAAATAGACTATTTTCCCTCTGAATCTACAGGTGAAAATTTTGAGGCAATTATCCAAAGTACAAGCAGAAAGAAAATGAATTCGTTGCTCCATGTAGGTATACAAAATCTAGGAGTGAGTGAAAAGAGCAATAATTATTTCATAAAAATGAGAATGTGTATATAATTTTAAGTGAAAACAGAAACCCTATTAAGGCAGATAAAAAGTTTTCAGAGTAAAATAAGTTACCTGATGTGTAAAAGTGAAAAAAGGGGGATTGTTGATACTGTCATAGGCATATGAGCCACCTCAAATGGTCACATTAACTCCCTAGGAGAGAAAAAAGATAAAAACACTTACCAGAAGTATTCCCCTTCCCATACAGGAAGGTACACCAGAAAAGATAGTGGGTGTGCTGGAGGGGCATATCTGTATAGACATCTATTAAGTATTCAGAAAAAAAATTATTTTATTTAAGGCATCTGCCTGTGATAAAGCTTTTTTTTTGTATTAGACAACTGCACAAGTATCCTGATGTACAGGCAAATGTATTGCAATCTGATCTCACAATATGCATTGCAGACATGATTGGCCAATGAATTTCAAACATTTTTCCATCCTATAATATTCATATTTTAGTATTATAGCATATGTATGTAGCATATCATGTAACTTCACTAGACATCATACCCTGAAATGGAAAAGCATGTTTTGTGCTCTATATAAAAATAAAAAGATTGCAAAAATTCACTTGTTTAGATTATTTTATCTATGACAAGAATATCAATGCTTCTTGTTTTATTTCTTCAAAATTAGGACTTCATTTATTATGCTTTAAAAATTTGAGTCCATTGACCCTTTAATTTCCATAAATAGCTCCATAAAATGCCAAACTAGATAAAATTTCTGTTTTATGGACTCTCTCAATGTCTGGGCAAGAATGATAATTTTGTATGCACCTTCGATAACAGGTAGGGAGATAGGCAGAAAAAGTGCAAATTTCTTCAACCTGTATAATTTGATTTCTGTAAATAAACTTGCAAAGTCCTAACCAGATCTTTCATGAAGATGTATTATCATTCTCCATGACTGGTGAAGAAAAGACAAATGATTGATTAGGTGTATTATAATTATCCATGACTGGCAAAAAAGAGGGAATTGATTGATTTGATTAGCCTGATTAAGAAATTTATTCAATAGATGGATTTTAAAAAGGTCATTTCAAAAAACTGAAATAATAACAGATATACAAATTTTTAAAAAAATTTATTATACAAAAATAACATATTTTGATTAAAATGACATTCAACACTAAGAAAAAACAAAAATTGATGTGCCTGTTACATTGTGATAATTATGATTAGACAATTAGGAAGTGAAAAGAATGCTTTATTTGTGGGTTTCTTCATTCTTTCCCTTTTGATGCATTCCTGAGTTCTTCAAGAGTTTGATTGTACTTTTAATATGCTGTGAAAAAGAAAAGAGCATATGACTCTAGCCAGCCAGTTGATGCAATGCTCACTAGAATGATATGGCACTAAAAATAGACTCCTGCATCTGCATTACTTTATATTATTAATACAGATGTTTTTAGCAGTAACACAAATATTCTTCTCAACTTAAATAATTAAGAAAAACAATTCTTAAAACTTTAAAATAAATAAATAAATATATATGTTGTAAGATTATTAGTACTATTAGTGAAAAACACATTAATATTTTAATTTGAATCTTTAGAAACACCAGTTTATTGTCTTGCATATTTCACATTGAAGCAAACATCACCATTGCTTAGTTTTCAACACAAAAATAAGCAAAGAAAACTTATACCTTCTGCAAAATTAATGATTTATCAAGAGGTTTCCAGAATCACTAGTAAATGTTATATTTACAAATTAAAAGTAGGATTTACAAATGTCATAAGGAATTAATGTAAATGGTTAATAAAAAAAGTTAATATAATAATACACATTTTATTTCTGTAATTGCATAATCATACATAGACTTTATTCACAGATAAACGTGTGAGTTTTTTTGTTTTTAAAAAAAAAAGTCAGATGATTAACTTGTCATTTATTTCATTATATTATATGTGCAATATATTTTGTGTATCAGATCTGCAACCCTTGTAACAACCAATTGAAGAGGAATGAACCCTATTCATATTTAATTTTTCAAATAAGACATCTAAATAATTTGTCTTAAATAGTCAACATTTTAAAGTGTTAATATTTACACAAAATGGCTAAATACTCTGACCAAAAGACTTTCAATATTAAATGCTTCTCATTCACTTGCATGAAATAATTTATCTTTGTACATTTTGTAAAATTAAAACCAAGCAACCCTTATAAATATGCAGCATTTATTTCCAAACCAGAATAAAACAGAAAACAGTAACACTTGTAATTTAATAATTTACAAAGCAAACAAATAGTGTAATACAAAAAATATTCAGTTTAGCATGCATTTTTATTAATGTTTCTCAGAAAGCCTGAAATATTATTAGACCAGCATTAATATTTTTTTTTATGGCAATTTGTTCAGATATTTATCTTTTAGTAATTTTGTTGACTGATCCAGCAGACAGGTTTTAAAATATTTTTTTTTAAATAATTGTTTATGATGTATAAAATGTAAATTTAAACATCTCCATATTATAAAATTTATCTTTAGCAGTTTACACTCAGGCTGTCAAGAACCAGCAGACAATTGAAATATCAAGGAAAGACATAACAAACAAATTTTAAAATAGACCCAAGGGAGACAAGCATTAACCCCCTTTTACTGGAAGAACTGAACTTAGTCCAATTTTAAATTTTTATTATGATTACAAGTCTAAACATTCTAAAACATGTTTTCTTACTTCATGCTTAAAACTCAGTTGTAATTCATGTAGAAGAGTAAAATAAGTTATACAGATATGAGAGATACTTAGAAGTTTTACCTGAAGAACTGAACTTATGCCAATTTAATAAAAAAAATGATGTCACAAGCCTAAACAATCTAAACCAAGTTCATGCTTAAAAGTTAGTTGTATATCAGGTACTAGAGTAAGATAAGTTATACATACGTGAGACATACTCAGAATTTACATGTTTTATATGTATTAATATTTCTTCACAGGCAAAATATCATTTCACAAAACTTTCTTATCTATGACAAAAACATCAATTTTTTTACTGTATAACCATTGAAAAAGCATTTTGAGACTTCAGAACACTAATATCTATAGCCTTCATTGCCATTCAATGCGCTTAACATGAATGATTTCAATGATTATGCTTTTAATTTCATTATTTAATTAAATTTTTTATGTGTAATTTTAGACACAAATACAGTACATTCTGAATGGTAGTCTTATATATGCCAAATTCCAAGCTTCAAAGAGCAACAGATCTGGAAACTCCTTTATGCATGACTCTCTATTGCATTCACCAGTTTCTTCAGATGTTTGTTGTCTTCCTGCTGATTTTTGTTTCTCAACATTCTCTATTTCTTTAATTATTTAATTAACAGGCATTTGTTTCATATTTACATAAAAAATTATGATAAATGGTTACAGCTGAATTAATTTGGTAGTTTGGTATAACAAACAGGCACAGGCATTGTCCTAAACAAATGCCATGTCAATAACTGGGCTAGGCATTTAACAAGAATATCTCCTCAAATATATTAATATATCAAGAATCAATGCAACATTAACATTTTATGAGGATGATGCATAGGCAACCTTAATGAAATATTTTTGGAATTTACAAATACATTAAGCAATCTAAGAATTCACTTTTGATGACCTTGAATATGCAATCTAATCATGTATCCAAGAGGGATTTGTAATAAATGTGATTTTTCAGGAAATTAGCTTAGATGTACTGTAAATATAATACAAGATTAGAAATTATCAACAAGTTTACTGAGCTGCCATAGTAAATGCTCTTAATCTGAGCTTTAAACCTCCCATTTTATTATTATTAAAAAAACCCAGAAACATTATATTATATAATTTTACAAATTTTCCATTATAAGAGAAGAAATTGTAATACTACAAAAATCTACAATAAAAAAATAATTACAACAATGATTACAACAAATTTCTATTAAAAATAAATAAAGCATAATAATATAATAAGAAAATGTACATCATGACAGTTGATTTATAAACTCTCTAATGCAACTCTCTAAAAACTTTCATTTTCATTAATAAAAATCAGTAATAACTGCAAACCAAATATACTTTATTATAAAAGTTTTTTTTAAAATTTGTTAATTAAAAAACATAAGATTAAATATTGTCAGTTATCAGGTGAAATAATAATATCAATGCTGTACAGATAACAAATTAGCACCTATAATATTGTGTCATTCAAGCACTTTCTTGATATGCACAAACTCTCTTTTGAAGACTTTGAAATAAGTCACAATAGTGATCACTATTACATACACAACACAATTAAGAAACCAATTCAAACATAAACCTCTGATAAAAGCATCACAAGGTTTACTGATAAATACTAAGATCTTTAAATAATCTTTATACTGCAATCTCTTCCTTGTGGCACCTGATGCAGCACAGACAGCAGTCACTAAACCAGTTTAGAGTTTATGCAGAGAGCCCAACATGGACATCACATACATATAAATATATCCACAAAGCAGAGATTAAAAGCAAATCTTTTTCAAATTGAATTATACAAATTATGTACAAACTATGTATTTATTTAATCTTAACAACATTCAGACAAACTTGCATTTATAACAAACCTGTTTTTCTTTTTAAGTTCCTGTGTAATAGCAAATATTTATTAACAAGGACCTGTGGAATATGTAACCGGGACAACATTCCTTAAAGGAATTCTAAAATTTAAAACAACAAAAAATAGTGAAATATTTAATAAAATGACCAACTGATTGTATTAACTGTTTTTTCAGTACTTAATACTCAAGTACACTAATACTAAAATAAATAATAAAAGAATCTATTTTTGCACAGTTTTTCACTGCCAACAATACGAATATTTGGTGAAAAATGACACATGAAAGATGCTAGAACAGAAGGTCACTTGACCACACGATTGTGTGTATACACCAAGGCAACCTTTCACTATTACATATACTTGAACCACATTTTCCACACCACCCAACAAGACTGATAGACAACTACAGCATCCGACATTTTCCCCACCACTCAACAAGACTGTTAGACAATTACAGCATCCGACAAGTTCTTACAAACACTGCTTGTGCCTCATTTGTACTCTGAAATTAAATGATATTATTAATCCTGTTAAGTTTACATATATTAATTAATTTGTTTCTGTCTCAGTTAGTATATTGGCAAGTTGATATTATTGTATTGTTGTTTCATGCACTGTTTACTTAATATTGAGGATTTTATAGTTTCTAAACTTATAAATGGAAATTTCACTTCAGCAATTATGAACAATAAAGAATACCATTACAAGGACTAATGACACAGACAAATGTAAGGATCATCTCTTTATCTTTCCGAAACAGGCATAAACAAACATGCATATCTGTGCATGCACACATAGACATAAAAACAATGCACATATGTGGATAGTTACCAGAGAATGACAGCTGCCATTTATCTATAGATACATAAATTACAAAGAATCAAGAATTTTACATATATTAATTAATTTGTTTCTGTCTCAGTTAGTATATTGGCAAGTTGATATTATTGTATTGTTGTTTCATGCACTGTTTACTTAATATTGAGGATTTTATAGTTTCTAAACTTATAAATGGAAATTTCACTTCAGCAATTATGAACAATAAAGAATACCATTACAAGGACTAATGACACAGACAAATGTAAGGATCATCTCTTTATCTTTCCGAAACAGGCATAAACAAACATGCATATCTGTGCATGCACACATAGACATAAAAACAATGCACATATGTGGATAGTTACCAGAGAATGACAGCTGCCATTTATCTATAGATACATAAATTACAAAGAATCAAGAATATCTATGTGGCCATCTGTGAAACTACTGTTTGCTGCTATTCTAATATAGTTCTGTGTATCTATCTTCAGTCTAAGCTAATCTGTAAAAAAGAAATACTCTTTGTTATGTCCACCAGAGACATATTTGACTTTTAAAATTTCAAAAGAATAACTCTCTCTCTATCTCGTATATCTAAATACACACACACACACACATACTGTTGATGCAAATAAGAACTGATCTAACTATACACTATAAGTAATACTATTTTCTAATATTAGCTGACATACATTATTTGTGCTGCATTGCAAGCTTCTGATCATATGTATATACATTTAGATTTATTTTTTTAAAATTAAAACACAGCAAAAATACCTTAGGTTATAGATTCCAGTTTTTGAGATTTATATTCATATGAAGTGCATTTCTTCATTATCTTTTTTCTTAATGATTTTTTAAAATTCTATAACATAAGTATCACAAATAGTAGGAGGGAAATAAGAAATAATTATACATGTAGTTTAACAATACACTGTAGCTACTCTTTGAAAAAAATGCAAAGTAAATGTTTTACTTAAATATACTGTTTGTAGAGAAATACAAATGCAAACTTTTACATCGTGGTGTTGTTATAAATTTTATAAATACATATAAAAATTGTAAAAACTTGTTCAATGATCAAAATATGATGAACTCTTCAAATGATTTAGGATTATGCAATATTTCATATAGGGAAAAATGGACAGGACAGCTACTGCTTTAGGTATGGAAATCAGTGCAAAGAAGACCAAATTGATGACCACAACACCAGTGGCATTGGCAATGACATCATGATTGCTGATCAGAAATTGGAAATAGTTAATAAATTCAAGTAATTAGGAGCCATCGTGACAGACGAGGGATCAAAACCAGAAATATTGTCCAGGATTGCAATGACAATAACAGCAATGGCAAGACTGAAGACAGTTTGGAAAGACAGATGCATCTTAATCAGCTGAAAGATCCTTGGTTGTATCTGTGTTTTTATATGCCTGTGAGTCATGGACCCTAATGTTGGATCTCGAAAAGAGGATACAAGCTACTGAAATGAGATGCTTTCGAAGGTTGCTTGACATTTTGTACAGAGATCATGTCACGAATGAAGAAATGGGAAAAGGAATTAGGCAAGCCATTGGGCCCTATGAAGAGCTATTGGCCATTGTGAAAATACACAAAATGAAATGGTATGGGCATGTCACAAGATCAACAGGGCTTGCCAAGACAATCATGCAAGGTACTGTGCAAGGAGGGCGGAGAGGAAAAGATGGGAGGATAACATCCCAAGAGTGGACAGGACTGAAACTGAGCAATATGGTAATATTAGCAGAAAACAGAGGAAAGTGGTTTTCAGGTCATCAGTGGTTGACAAGATTAAGGGATAGATAGACAGTTAGATAGAATATTTCAAGATTTCCTTCATCTAATCTCACAAATTTATTGTCCTCTAAACACAAGAAACAAAGAAACAAAAAAGGAAAGATTTTGTTTTGCAAACTTTTCTTTTACTGAATAATCATTAAAATAATTAATAAATCTTGCCTGGGTAGCCAAACTAACATTATGCTATAGGTGCTAACAGAACAGTTGCTTCCATTTTCTATGAAATTATATCATTTAAAAGGACAGTATTTTGCTGAGCAAAGAATTGTTGTAAGCTCTTTTCCATCTTAAAACAGAGGCCTTAAAATATTTTTATACTCTACAAACCCAATCTAAAAGCCTTATTCAGTTCTAAACAGTTGTTTAGTCATTTTCTTAATTCTGTTTTCATTTCAGATTTTTAGAAAGCTTTTCTGAATCTTATCTGTTGGTTATAGGTCAAAAGCAGATCAATTTGCATCTCAACACTGGTTTAATTTTGATGCACAATGTGCACTATTTGTAATTATATTTATGATTAATATTATTGCAAAAATAAATTTGAAAGACATGCAACTTTCTGTTAAATCTTCAAATTATAACAACCATCAACTATTATGAAAAAAATTAAATATGCAAGATGGATGTAACTATTAGCACACAAAAGGAAACCATAATATACCTATCTAAAATGAAATAAACAGAAATAGAAGGACTTGTGCCTTTTCGATGAATAAGTTCATTGACTGACTTCTACAATTCAGCGCATTTTGCATCAAAGTCATAGTATATTTAGATCATGAGACGTGTATCAAGATATTAATTAGACTGTTGAAATTCATTTCATAGTGAAGAAAAAAAATCTACTCCTGTCAATACCTTACAAGTCAAGGACATACAATCTAGCTAGCATAAAAGACGATTAACATGTAATATAAGTAATATTATTTTCTAATATTAGTTGACACACATCATTTGTGCAGCATTGCAAGCTTCTGATCATGAAATGTATATACATTTACTCGACTGAAACACTGTGTAATAGTTTTAAATAATTAAGAGAGTGATGAGAGGATTTTTGTGAAGTTTCTGAAATGTTTTAAACTTCTGGTGATACATTTATGAGTCTTTCCAGTGAAAACAGTAGGACCATTCTTTTAAATTATTTCTAGTACAGAGATTATGAATCAAAAATTTACAAAAAGATAAAATTGCTGGAAAAGTTCAAATATATATCAACAGCTGTTACATTCATGAACTGCTATAATACCAAAAGTTGGTGTCAAAATCTAATGATGGGAGGTTGGGGTGGGGCAAGAATAACTGACAATATTATCTGCATTTATGTGATACATCTCTAAAACTGTTCTTGTCATGCAAAAATATATTTTTATTTTTCTTCCAGCATTTACAGTTTCTTTTATAATGCAGCAATGAGCTCCATAAGATCACAAATGTTCAAAAAGTCCCTCAAAAATTATTAAACTAAATTAATTATCACAAAATAAACATTTAATAAACCACAACACAGAAATTTTTTTGTGTAAGGCAAACAATTTAGAGAAGAAAAAATGAAACTTTATATAAAGTATATTGAAATCTTTATTGATTTGTTTTTTAAATAGATTTTCAACTTTTAAATTCATAGATATAAAAAAATGGCATAAACATGATGAATGTTATATTTTGTATAATTGAAATGAATCTTACCTGCATTTCATTACTCTGGTACTTCTCTAAAACTGATTTCCCATGAACAAATTAATTTTAGACAGATCTCATTTACAGTTTGTTTACAATGCCAGAATGAGTTCCCAAAGATTATCAATTTTCAAAAGTCCCCTAAAAAATTGTGAATTATAAGTATTAAATACAAAACAAAATAGAAATGGTTCCTTTGAAGCAAATAATGAGGAGAGAAAACAAAACCTATATCATATTCATATTTTTATTTGTATTTGAGTTAATCAGATTTATAAATATAAAAAAACTAACAATTCCTCTGGCAATTGGCATTAAATTTTTAATTGAAAGCTCTGGCAGTGAAGAGGTTAATTATGTAATCCTGCCAGTGATAGGAATGTCAATGACAGCTTATCTCCCTTCTTATATGTACATTTAATTATTTCAAAATTAATTAAGTCAAATTTTGTCTTCTCAGTCATAGTATAGGTAGACGTTAAAACTAATCTATAATTAAGCTGTTGTTTAAAAAGTTAATTACTGTTTGCTATTTTACTGTCAAAGGCAATTCAACTAAGTGATTCACATCTAGAGAGTTTATACATACATATGACATTTACTTGTTTTCATTCCACATTTGATGGCTACAAACAGCAGTAAAAATTTTATTAGCGCATTCTTGAACAAAGTTTCTTAAGGCCATTTTATATAAATATACAACCATAGCACATTTTTGATATTAACTAACCAAGCCTAAGATGAAGCCATTATATATGCACATAACGCCTTTAAGCATTCTTAAAAATTAGCTACCTATAAAGTTTGTTACAAGTCATTCTGGTTGTAAAAAGGGGACAGCTACTTCATGAATCTATTTCCTTCTAAAATTCATTACTTTCATAACTGCCTAGGTGTATGACAAAACAAAACAACAATAAAAGAAACTGTCAGTTACTCAGTCAGTTCTCTATTCAGACTTAATTTCTTTTTTTTAATAAAAAATATAAAAATATTAATTTTGTAAAGTATCCATTAGAGAAAAGTCATTAAATCAGTACAAGAACTACAACTAAAACAATATGGGTCTTACATTTTATACATGGCCAATAATCTGAAGCTGGATGCACCATTTGAACATTTACATCCATTAGTACTTCTAATTTTTAATTTAATTTATCACATCCTTATGCTGTAGACATTAGATTTTTGGAACTCCATGTACACGGAATCTGTAGAGACATGTGTATTCCTTATTGCCATGGTTATTCAGAACTTTCAGTTCAATATATCCAAATACACCTGGGTTTGTTACCTGAAACAGAAAACATCACTGGAGATCATACAACATAACAAACAAAATTAAATCTGTTTATGTATATCACTTTAAACTTAGTGTAAGTGCCATTAATAATATATCATTAATTCTTAATCAAGAGGAAAGCACATCCTAACATTAAACAATTAGAAGAAGAATTTAATGTAGATTGCAAAATGTGGTTATATCAAATTAAATGTAATGATACGTAAGAAAAAGGAACTTTAAAAAATGGGATTGATGAAGTGCAAAAAAAAAATGTTAAAGTATATATAAATAAAACATCTAAATTAATTATCTTCAGCTTTAAAGATTTCAAAATATACTTCTGCATAAGTATTGCTAAACTCTGTAATTCCTTTATCTTTTTCTTGTTTAAGCTGCTGTGTTATTTTTTTAATTGTAAGATTACATTAACACAAATTGCTTATATCAATACCTCTTATGAAATGCACAATTTCTCAATATCTTTTAAAAGCAATTCATTACCCAAATGCTGAACTTTGCTCATCACAAGAATACAATTTCATTGAAAATGGAAAATCAGGTAAATCCATTATATACATATATGGATGAAAATGAACATGGCCCATTGTCCCAGAAAAAACTCTAGAGTATCCAAATTTTTCTCAGCTTGCAAGTAAAATCTAATGGGCACAGCCATAAATGATTGGAGTTAATACCATCATTTGCATTTTTACATTTATTTGCATTATCTGACCTGTGCTGAATTTAGCAACTGCAAATAATGTAAGGGAACTTGCTGTTCAATTAGCAGTTGTTAACTAAATACAAATAGTACATTTGGCATTGTTCAGCACTCACAATATTTCTTTATGTAGACAAAGCTTGAGACTGGTGAAAATACCATTAGCTATACACAATTGTAACCTATTACAATGATTCTATTATGGTAAATAAGACCATGTATTTGAAATTGCAAGACAATCACTCTATAAAGATGGGATTTGTAAAATATTGCTGATATGGAAATAAGCAGGAATGACATTTTACCAGAGAACTGCTGTTCTCCTTTTCCCCATTTTTTTGTGCTTATTATTGTACTAGCTTGTAGCCAGCCATTCCTTTTTCTTTATCTTAGAACAAATTGATCAGAGATTACAGGTATGTCTTCCTTCTGTTGGTTTTTAAGGAACAGAGTATTAGTGAAATACTTATAAACAGAAACAATATTGATGAAACACTTATAAACAGAAAAGTATTGATGAAACACTTAAAAACAGAAAAGTATTGGTGAAATATTTATTGAAAAAAATGTATTGGTGAAATACTAATAAACTAAAAAGTACTGGTGAAACAGAAAAAGATGGTACAACACTTCATTTCAGTGAAGTAGCAATGCTCAGCCCTAGCAGATGTGTGTCAAATGAAGTAACTTTCTCTTGCTTTGAATTCAAAGATATTTTGGTCACATATGATTTGCGATGATAGCGGTTGGTGGCTGGAAAAGTTGGTGAAAATGGGAAATAAGTGTCTGATTTTGTTAATGCAGAAGAACTATCCTTTGTTTAAAACCACTTGAAGGAGGAAATACACTAAAAAGCCAGAAGACTCATGCATAAAGTCAAAAGAGTAAACAGATATGCTAATGTTTTTCTTCTTAAAATACTCTACTTCATATGCTTATAAAATGACAAACATAGTTTTGCAACAATATCAATGAATTAGTTCAAATTAAAAGAGAGGATCATTAAAAAGGGGGAGAACGTATACTTAGGATAATAAGTAATAATAATATAATAATAATATTTTCTTCAAATGTGCAGTTCTAATATTAGTTCCAATTAAAAAACAAAACAAAACATAAGAAAGATGATTGTATATTGAGAACATTTTGAATAATTTGTCTTCATATGTGCAGGTTAAAATTAGTTTTAATTAAAAGAGATGATTTAAAAAGGGCAACTGTATAATTAGGAGGATTTTTAATTTTGTAAAGGGCAGATGTCCAACTCTGAAATCATGACCAACAGTTTAAGTATGACTTTCTCACTGGCTGATTGACTACAGACGGTTAGTTACTTTCTCCATTAATAAAAATTTACAGTAGTGGCATTTAATCTTTTTTTATATCCATTTTCAAAAGCTATAAGACATTTTTCAGCAAGGACACTTTTCAAATGACACTACCAGATATATTTACATCCTGCTCTATCCCAAACAAACTAGCTCAATAAATAAGACTGAGAAATGTGCAAGCTTTCAAAAGAAATAATGCAAAACTACTGCAGAATTTTTTAAATTTCAAATGTATAACTGAAATTATCTGCTATACATTTGCACAAACTCTCTTGGGTTTATTTTTTAAGTTTTCCATCCATGATGGGATTACATAATGCCCAAAGACCTAACTGTACTGGAACCTAACACTCTGTTACCATCAACTTAACAATACTCAGCAGAAACTACAATGGTTTTCAAATTTACAATCAACTCTTTTTAAATGTCAAAAGGTATAAATTTCCTTTTACCTGAACTGAAAACTGTTGAATGGGTTTGCCAATTGTGGAATATGTGAAGTTTCCCAGGTTAACACCAGTCTTGTCCATTTCTGACGTTAGTCCCTGCGCACAACAGGACTTAAAAGTTGTATATAGCTGACAGTCAAAATAACATCATAAAATTTAATCATAAATAGTCATTAGCAAAAGAACTTATCAGCATACGAAACTAACAATTTTAGGTATCATAGCAATAGATCGTATACATACATAACTGTAAATATATCACCATATGGTTGAATTTTCCAAATTTTGAATAAAAGAAGACTTAAAATTTTAATTGTTAACACAGATTAGTAATTATTCCACACCTGACATTTAAATTAAGAAGTATAAATAAACTTTAATTATCAGTTTTATAGTCAATTCATCAATTACAAATATGTACTTTTTTCAATTGCACAACAAGGAGAATAAATAAATAAGTATGTAGATTTTAATCCGAGTTTCATATTAAATAAAATTTCAAATATTTTAAAATTAGGGTTAAACTTGACCATTCTGATGTAAGGCAGTGGCTGTTTGAGTTGAAAATCTCCAACTAACATAACTGATGGATGAAGATCAAACTTCAATCAACCACCTTTCAGGCTAACCAACTGCCCCAAAAGTACAACAGTAACAGAGAAAATATTATTTAGTAATGCTGTACTCACTGGTATGTCAGCTGAAAAAAATTAACGAAATGGACAGTGATACTAAATCAATCAATTCATTTATTTTTATTTGAAAAAGGTAGAAAATCACTGTTACCAATTATTTAACTATAGTGATTTGGCCAATATCAAAAAAGCAACTAGTCCTTACTCCTTCATAGTATGGCTACTGAGTATGGCCCTGTTTTTGTATAGTTTCTAATATTTTATTAACATTAGTTTCCTCAAAGTTTGTCCTTGTTAAAATAATAATAATTGAAAGTTCTGTAATTAATAATACAATTTACTTTTAACTTTCTTCTGTTTTATCTTTATCAAATACTTTTTGGATACTAACACAAGATGAGGATCAAAGCTTACCAAAACAGTAAAGTCCTTGGGGGCGCTGTCAATGTTGCCAGTCATAGACAGTGATTTGGGGATGTGTTCCAGGGAGAAACTTGTGGGTCTAATTGGTATTGCCAACTGGATAACAAGGTGTCCACTCTGACCTTTGAATGGCCAGCACTGGCCTGGGTGTACATCAGGCTGTAAAAAGACATTTTAAAATTTTTTCTGGTAAAATATTTTTTCTCAAATACTTAACATATATTTGCATATATTGAGGATTAATAAATTTATGAATACACACAAACAAGCCATGACCAAAGGAGGCCAGCTAACTTCCTGGGGTGATGAATGATAGAGATAATGAATTGCATGCCCGCAGTACTAATAGCAATATACCTCTAGCAAAGGCAGAGGGAAGACTGGAAGAGCCTATGTGCAAAATACATAGGTAAATATTCAGGAAAAAAATATTTTACTTTTTCTGTCCTCACTCAAATGTGTATAAATGAAGAAAATTACAAATAAGAGGCAAAAATTTTGCACTGCAATAATAAGTTTTTATTGTCTATAAGATGAATGGATGGATGAATGGATGGATGGATGGAGATAGGCAGAAAGAAAAATAAACAGATAAGTAAACTGATATAAAGATAATATACAGATAGACAAATAGATAGACACATAGATAGATACAGATATCACATTTGTAAAAAAAGCAAGAAAAACTGCATGTAATATTCCAAAATATTGTCTGAAATCTTTGTCTTTGTCTTTGTGCCCTGCTTCTACCCATTCTGTTTACCCACAATCATAGTGTTTATCCAAGTAGAGGCGCCACTGTCTAACTCATCTGGAACAACAAATGACAACTTCAAAAAGTTCAAATTGACTCAAATTTAAATAATTCAAAACTATTCTCAAATCCCAAGCTGGGAGAAAACTAAAATAACCATGGATCTTTCTATATCCACATTACCCACAAATAAAATAAATTTATATCTAGTCTAGAGGGGAATTTAAAGGATATGGTGTAATTTTGGAAATCCTAATGACTTTTTAACATATTTATTTCTATAAGTGAAACATTACACATACAAATATATTTATTATAGCTGTGAATATAATAAATTATGGCAATAATTATTAAAAAAAGCAAAAAAATAGGTTTGGATTTATTACCACTATATATCACACTAGATGAGGCTAATTCATTTGTACTCTTCATAGAATGCTCACTTATTCTAATGCCTTAGACTCCTTACAAGCAAAGTCATATAAATTAATACACAGATAAATCAATCATTTCAGTCTTTTGACACATCCTGGAAAAGTTCAAGTAGATGATAAAGAATGATGAAGAAAGTTTACTTTGGGTGTCAATGCTGAGGGGGAAAAAACTTGAAGATTTTCAAAGGTTTTGGTGATGCATATAACTGTCATCATATAAGTCACAAGGCAATCATTCAAACGATGACAGAGAATGGATAAACGATCTTGAAATGAAGAAAGTTAAAACTATTGCAAGATAATAGACAAATGTCCAATGAAATAAAATGTTAATTTACCTGAATGACAGTTCGTGGTGAATTTGAGGTGTACCACAAAGGTACACCAAACACACTGACCAATGCTGTCTTTTTGTAGTAGGTCTCAGAGCACCGTATACTGATCACACTGCCACCTACAGAAATGGTAGACAAAACAAACCAGATAAAAGTCAATTTCTTTGCAAAATCAGTGTTAAATGATTGCACAAGATTGAAAAGAGTAGAGAGAGAGAGAGTGTGTGTGTGTGTGTGTGTGTGTAAATATTAAAAAACTTATAGAGAGATATTTTTTTTAAAATATTTTGTTCAAGAGAGATGTGTTATTAAGTAATGTTATTACTTCAATGTAAATTTGTGTCCAAGATTATTGTAACACTAATTCTGATGGTAATGTGGTACAGATTTTTTCTATCAAAATTTTCAGTTATTTCATTGAAGTAAATACCTGAATACCTGAATAGCATTAATTCTGACTAGGATGCTACAGATTTTGCTTCTATCCCACTTTTCAGTTATTTCACGTAAAATACTGAATAACATTAATTCTGACTAGAATATTACAGATTTTGCTTCTATCCCACTTTTCAGTTATTTCACGTAAAATACCTGAATAACATTAATTCTGGGGCAAGGATGCTACAGATTTTGTTTCTATCTAAATCTTCAGTTATTTTATCAGGGTTCCTGCCAAGTTTAAAATGATTTTCCAGACCTTTTCCAGACCATTTTTTTTAAAATTCCAGACCTATGCTGTGAAAGGGTGATTAGCAATGCACTAAATACTGATTAAAAAATTATAACTAAGATTCTGATGATACATTTATAAATTTAAAAAAAGACATTTAAAAATAATTATAAAAAAAAAATAAATACCTGCGAAATCTGAACATGAACTTTCTTTAGACAGATAGCACCCGAATTAAAAATAAAAATATTAAAAGTCATAAATTAAAATTACATTTGATGTGTTTAAAAATATGCAAATTTACAATGAAACTAAGATCATACAAAAGTACACCATGTATAAATTCAAAAGTCAATGAAACTAAGATCATACAAAAGTACACCATGTATAAATTCAAAAGTCAATGAAAATGAATCAGTTGACAAGCACAGAAAGTTGTAAATTCTAGTAGGGTTTGAAAGCTGAACTTAAAAATATTGAATGTTTAAAAATCTAACTTCGAAATCATGCTCAGTGCACCCAATTCTTTATTTGTTGAATGGGGCCAATAACAATGCAGCGATTTTTAAAAGTGTGATTCGTATATTTTTGGGGCAAAATGTGGAATGATTAACTTTGTCCAGTGCGCACAATTTTAATGCTACAAGTTTGCCTTTACTGTTGGAAGATGGGCAACTGATTTTTTTTTTAAAGAAAACATTGAAGAGAGTGACAATATAATGTACAATAGTACATGAGCAACATTTGAAATGGTGGTCATGGGAAATGAGTGATTTTTGCACTAATGAAACTAATTATCTTCAGAAGTAATGAAAGTATACTTATCAAATAATTCCGGTTTAAAGATGTGTATGCCTACAATATATATATAAATTTAGTTACAATCAGACCAACAGTTCCGAGTTATGACATACAACTTACAAATTTTCACATTCTGATTTTGAGGGTGGGGGTTGGCTAATTTGACATTTGTCTTTCGTTTCTGTTTTTAGAATACATTCAGTTTGATGTGTGCCAATTTTGGTTGCTTTCCTGTGTGTAGATATTTAAATAGGAATTAAATATATAGTAGGAAATTTCATGAAAATAGTGTATTTCCTTCACTGTTAAGTATATGTTTGTTGTTGATGTAACTTTGTTGCTTTCCAAGCTATCCTAAAAATATTCTGGACAGATGTGTATGGCACTGGTTTACATAAATTTCTCAACTTACAGGATTAAATTCTGGCAATTGGTGGAGTTATTAATTTTTTTTAATTAGTGTTTATTTTTCATAAATATACAAATATTTCCTAAATTTTTACAAACTAATTTCAAATCTTGCTCAGCACACATTATTATAGTTTATTCTTTCATAGCCCCATGTGTAATGTTGCCGAGATTAAAAAAAATTAACTTTGTATTTTGGGGCATTTGTGGAAAAAATGTGAAAATGGGTGATCTTGATAAGCTCATGCAATGTACAAGTTTGCAATTGATGTCCAGCAAATGGAAATTGGTGCCTCTTTTGAATATTGTCAAGAGAATATTAGTACAATGTACAAAAGTACGCAAGATGGCGGTAACAGAAATTGTGCCATTTTTAGTGCTAGTGAAGCTAATTATTTCTGTAAGTTGTGAATGGAAAAATTGTGAAATAATTAATGCATGCATAGAAAATATCCAGACAAACAGTTCCCAAGTTATGATGATGTACAAGCGCATAAACTGTGCCACCCTGATTTTGGGGGTAGGGGTGGGAGATGCGAATATCTCCAGAAGTACAATGAAGACATTTTAATTTTGTTAATTGTTGCTGATTCAGGATAGATTCCTTCTGTTTCCTGCAAAGTTTGGTGTATTTCTGACAAGCAGTTTTGAAAAAAGGTTATCTATGTGAAAATTGGAGGGTTGGTTTTAGGAGTTATGAAGTTGGCTTGATTTTAAAAAAAAAAATCAAAATTGATGGTGCTTTTCTTAAAAATATGAAATAATGAGAATATCGAAATGAAACAAAAATTAATTGAAAGATAATGAAAAAGGACGACCAAAACTGCTATTTTCGAAGAAAACGACTTATAAATATTGAGGTTAATCAAATAAAGATATACGGATCACATTATTTCATAACCAAATCAATACAAGTCTGAAGTTGTTGAGGTATATGTATCATATTTTGACCATAGGTGCAACTGTTTCAGATCGATTTCTCTAACAGTTTTTCAGTGAAATTATCCCATGTAATCCAACCTCTGCAGTCAGTTAAATAGAAATTGTAAAGTCATAACGGCTGCACTCTCCTGCATTTTCTCAGTAATGCATATATTATCTTTAAAGGGCAATTACGCTGAATATAAAAAGGTGTTCCGGTTTCCAATTTTTACTTTGTGGATGACCAAAAGTATTAAAACGCTTTCTGATTTTCAGTTTGTGGATGACCCAAAAATTAAAATGGTAAAAAACTCCAATTTAAGACTTTTTCCAGACTATTTTGATATTTTTTACTGATTTTTAAGACTTTTTCCAGGTCTGGAAAGGCTCAAAACAAAATTCCAGACTTTTCCAAATTCCAGACATGCATGGGAACCCTGTTTTATTGAAGTAAATACCTGAATAATATTAATTCTGAGAAGGCTGCTAAAGATTTTGCTTCTATTCTAACTTTTCAGTTATTTCAATGAGATAAATACCTGAATAACATTAATTCTGGCTAGTATGCTACAAAATATGTTTCTATCTAAATCTTCAGTATTTTATTAAAGTAAATATCTGAATAACACTCAATCTGACTAGGCTGCTATAAATTTTGTTTCTATCTAACTTTTCAGTTATTTCTTGGGAGAAAACACCTGAATAACATTAATTTCTGACTAGGATGATTCAAATTTTGTTTCTATCTAACTTTGTTATTGTTATTTCATGGAATACTTGAATAACATTAATTCTGGCTAGTATGCTACAAAATATGTTTCTATCAAAATCTATCTCTATTTTCACTTCAGCAGAAATTTATTATACATTCAGTTATGGGAAAAAATTAACATATCTAAAAAAAATGAAAAAAATGTATAATTTGATCACATTTTGAACATAGTTTGTTATTTTGCAAACAATCTGATTTGTACAATCAATAAATACCTGCAGATTCTAGAGCATAGTCAGGAATTCCAATGCGGTCAGCACTGTACTTCAACAAGGCATCTTCTACAATTAGTTTCACAGCCTTTAACAAAAATTCAATTCATTATAATACACAAGCACACATTAACATATATACATGTATTATACAAGCTACAGATTCTTACTTGACTAGCACACTCATTAGGAAGGAGGGCCATTCAGTTGTAAATATCTGATAATTCCTAAACGAGTAGAAAATGTCCATCCCGCCAACCTATCACAATAAGTAGTGAGACAAACAAATAATGATCTCTACCTCGTTCAGTCTGGTCACACATAATACTATATTTATTAGTGAATGATACTGTAGCTATCTGAAAGATAATTTTTGTAGCTTATGGATTACCTTGAAGAACAATTATTTAGTAAAGATTTCTAAAAGACAACTGATGCATACAACCTTAAAGGGCATTTTTCTAACAGCACAAACTTCAAGTTAAACATTATCTGAAGAAGAAATTTTTTGAAAACTCCTACCTGTAAAAACAATTTGTATGTAAAAGCTTAAAAATTACCTAAGGACAATTGTTGAAATGTTTGTTTTTTAACTTCCCTCATTGTTATTTGTGTTGTTTGAGAGTTTTTCCAAAACTACTATATTAGAAAGTAGTCAATGACAAAGTCTTTCTTATGCTACAGCTATCATTTGGTATTTAAATATAATTGAGGGCAAATATTCAAGAAAAATACTGCACATTACCTATGTTCTTTATTTTACTTAATTCATTTATTTTCTTTGGGAAAAAATCGAGTTAGGTGACCAGGACCTCTAGACATAAAACTCTAATACAGAAGGATGTGCAATCGAAAGTTCATGAACCATCATCCTAATCAATGAGGTTTTTTCCCAATCGATACAGCCTCTCCTCAGCTCATGACTGATGAGATCAGTATTCAACTGTAACTGTCAGGTTCAAAGCCCAACCATAGCTGTTGAGTTCAGAGCCCAACCATAGCGGTTGAGTTCAGTACCCAACTGTAACTGCCAGGTTCGGAGCTCAATTGTAGCTGTTGAATTCTGTAACCAACTGTAACTGTCAGGGTCAGAGCCCAATTGTAGCTGCTGAGTTCAGAGCTTAACTGTAACTGCTGAGTTTAAAGACCAACTGTTGAGTTCAAGGCCCAATGGTAACTTTAAGTTCAGTGCCCAATTGTAACTGCTGAGTTGTGTGCCCAATTTGAATTGTTGAGTTCAATGTCCTAATGTAACTATTGAATTCTGTGCCCAATTGTAACTGTTGAGTTCAAAGCCCAATTGTAACTTAACTGCTGAGTTCAAAGCCAACTGTAACTGTTGAACTCAATGCCCAATTGTAACTGTTGAATTCTGTGCCCAATTGTAAATGTTGACTTTAATGCTCAATTGTAACTGTTAAGTCAGTGCCCAATTTGAATTGTTGAGTTCAATGCCCTATTGTAACTGTTGAATTCTGTGCCCAATCGTAACTTGTGAGTTCAAAGCCCAATTGTAACTGTTGAGTTCAAAGCCCAATTATAACTACTGAGTTCAAAGCCCAATTATAACTACTGAGTTCAAAACCGAATTGTAACTGCTGAGTTCAAAGCCCAATTGTAAAGTGTTCAGTGACTTAAAAATTTGAAATGCTGATAAAAGGTCTTAGTTGTTATTTGTTTCTGAAAAAAATGTCTACTACTGTGTCAAAATATAAATCTAAGTCCAATTGTAAAGTGTTAAAAGATTAAAAAATTTGAAACAATAATAAAATATCTAAATTGCTATATTTTAATGAAAAGAAATTCTTCTACTCTGTCAAAATGCAAATCTATGTTGGAACTGGAAGCCATTTATGAAGAAATATGAGCTTTTTTCAGCAAGAATCTTCCCCAACATTTCCCCCAAAATTCTTACATTAACTTTTGCTTAAACAATCTAAAAGTAATTTTTAACTATAATTACATTTTAAAAAAATAACATTTTTTTCTCAATTAAGAATTGCCTTTTTGTTTAATTAAGGGGGGTAATTTTGTTGGAGTCTGACAAATATTAATTTTTTTTTTAAAATCAGAGCTCTCATGAGAGAGATGATGTTTTACTGATTAGTAAAGAACATGAATTTGAAGAGAATGCATAGTTTCTAAAGCCACATGCTTATTAACAGATCAGACTGTGTGCTTTCAGTTGATCAGGTAAGAAGAAATCACTTTTCTTGTGACCATATTGCTTGGTAGTGTTCCAAATATGTAGTTTTGATATTTTGGCTTAAGAAACACACTTTTATTGACTTTACAGCTTATAAAATACATTTATTAACATAGATAAAAAATTAATTCATATAAAATTAAATAAAACATGCAATATACATACGATGTCAATGAAAATTAAATAATTAAAAAATAATTCCCAAACTTTTCATGTTTGTTTCTGGCTTGAAATGATATAAAATTATATCTAAGCAAACTTACATCTTCATTAAGAGCACCACAACCTGCAGGGAAGACAACAGTGGAGCCAAGATTTAAGCGATGGATAGCCATACTTTTGGTAAGTCGATTAGTAATGTCTGTAGATAGAATTCTTAGCTGTTTTTCCAAGTCCCCTCGATCCACAAAGTGTTGGTGTAACCAGGTTGCAAAGGGACCATGACTTGCCTCTTCTTTGGCAAGCATCTGAAATAAAAATTGTTCAATAGAAAACAGTTATCTAAATTATACAATATTCAATAATAAAGGCTTCCACCCACAATTGTACATTTGTGTTATACATCTTTCATTAACAAATATTATTGTGGGTGAGCAAATGTGCTGTGAAATGATCATCACAAAATGAATTATGAATATGAGCATATCATGTCTAATGTTTTCTGAAAAACTAATTTTCTAGCCAACAGTTTTAGTAAACATACTGCCCAGCAGTTCACAGCACTTCACAAACTGCTAAGAAAGATAGCCTAAATATAAAAGAATAAAATTGAGGAAACAAGGTTGTGTGTTATTTTACCAAAAATATGCACTGTTTAAATCTAAGCTACTTATTTTAAATATGCACTATAAGCTAGGTATCTCAAATAAGTACTATTCAATATAAGCTAGCTATCTCAAATAAGTACTATTCAATATAAGCTAGCTATCTCAAATAAGTACTATTCAATATAAGCTAGCTATCTCAAATAAGCAGTGTTCAATGTAAGCTAGTTATCTCAAATAAGCAGTGTTCAATGTAAGCTACTTATTTTAAATATGTGCTGATCAATATAAGGAAATTACTTTAAATATGTGATGATCAATAAAAGCTAATTTCTTTAAATATATACTGTTCAATATAAGCTACTTATTTTAAATATGTGCTGATCAATATAAGCAAATTACTTTAAATATATACTGTCCAATATAAGCTAATTACTTTAAATATATACTGTCCAATATAAGCTAATTACTTTAAATATATACTGTTCAATATAAGCTAATTACTTTAAATATATACTGTTCATTATAAGCTAATTACTTTAAATATATACTGTTCAATATAAGCTAATTACTTTAAATATATACTGTTCAATATAAGCTAATTACTTTAAATATATACTATTCAATATAAGCTAATTACTTTAATATGCACTGCTAAATATAGCTACTTGTCTCAAATAGGGACTGTTCAAATTAAGCTATATATGTGAAATACATATTGCTAGAAATAAGGCAAGGTTTCAAAATACAAATAAGACAATCACCTCAAATAAAATCTACTTGAAAAATTCTTGAAAAATTAAAAAATAAAAGTATATACTTAATAAACTGTAAGCCTACTTTAAGAAATACTACTAGAAATAAACATACATATGATAACATACAAATATTAAGAAAAGGTACAGATATGTGAAAAACATTACATAAAATATTACAAATGAATCATTTTTGATACAGAAATATGTGAATTTGTCAAGAATCTTTCTTTTAAAATCTTTTTACTCATAATCTTAAATAAGTTGAAGAACAGAAATAGTCTTAAATAAGCTGAAGAACAGAAAATCTAGCAAATGCCAATGACTGTCCAGAAGAAATCAAATACAATGTATACTAATAGTAGTAAAATAAGAATAGCACATTAATCTTGCAAATAATTTTGTATTTTAACCAATCCTCTACAAAGAATGATATAAACTGCATCACATTCATATGATGTGAAAAATGTAATTTCCTATGTTCCTTTCTATTGTGGCTACAGTCAAAAGTACATAAAATAAACAAGATACCTCAAGAATAGCTTTATTCACTTGCAACTGGATTGAAGCATCAGTGGAGCAATTTTTAGACAGACTGGAGAGGCTAGTTACAGCCAACTGCAAACGGGTAACTTTTGACTGTAAATCATGAAGTGACTCCTGTAAATAGATGAGTCCAACATTTTCTCTCTCGTGATCTGCTTTCAAAGTCCTGGGTAAAAATATTATGAACCACTCTTCAGTTCAGTGGAATAATTTTCCAATACAGTTGATTTTAGATTATTTAGGGAAATGTTACCTAGTTTGTGGATTAATGCATAAAATCTTGTAACAGTGTGCTATGCTCTAAAAACAATGCCTGTTTTTAAACACTTAATGTTTGAATATTTAAGTACACATATTAAAGTTATCATACTTTAAATGTTTGTTTAATAATAAGAATACTGATATATTAATTATATAGTTGATTAAACAGTCCATCTATGAAATCAGTTTGTCAGAAAAGGATGTTCAATATCAAATTAATCATTCACAACCAAGAAAAAAACCTAAATTAATGGCTATTTAAAACTATGTGTGATTACCTGCAAATAAAATTAATTTATGACTTTCAAAGTTAAGAAGGCACGCAATCAGCAAATTTCACAATATCATATAGCAGTTCTGACTTAAAGTTGAGTGACAAGATTTTGTTTATGATGCCTGCAATATGTCCTTTTAGGTTATTGGGGCTGAATGTAAACCCTAAACTCTATTGCCTTGCATTAATTATTCATGTTTTGGATTATTGGTTTACTGATTAGAATAATCAATAAACAGTTTTTAAAAAGTAACAAAAAATTAATGATATTGATAATATTTCTAAAGACTACTGGTGATTCTTGAGGTGTTTGATAATAGCAGTAATGAAACTATAATTTTAAGTGTGCCCCATACAGTTCAGCTATTGGTATATAACTAAAATAAGAAACAAATGTTATCATCAAATGGTTATCAAATTTTACTGGCACATCCCAAAATCTCTTGACAAGATAGTTCATCAGTCTCAGAGTACATTTTTATCCATAGGATAACACATTGAAAAGGGGAATACGCTTTGAACCAAAGAAAAAAATAATATTCCTCTTATGTTAAATAATCAAGAGATGTTACCATAGTGTTAATTAATAAACTGCCATTTAATAATAATAATGAGTTTAGGAACACTGAAAATGAACTTTATGTATCTCTTACTCAACAATCATCTGAGTCTGGTGCTTCTTACTGATACACTACAGGAACCAGAAAACTTTTAAAAAATGGATACGTCTCTGTATATTGGTGCAATTCAATCTGCTGTTATTCCACAATCTGCGTTCACTAGACACGGACAGAATTTCATAGTTGCAGTAAAAGACAGCCATTTATTACCTCTACATCATCTTTTCTCAACCAGTCTTTCCACTGATATGCTTAAACAAATATTTGTACCTTATAAATCTTTCCCCTATTGAATGGTACAATCTCTTAAGGAGGCACACCTAGCTTAAAAAGCATGAAAAATTGAAAAAATTCAATAAAAAAAATTTTATTGGTCTTTTCTGATATAAAAATGGCTGAATTTTATGAAATTGCTTTTATTTTTTGACAAATCACAATAGTTTTGAAGATATTTTCAATCAAAGATATAGTGTAGATATGGAATTATAATTAATTTTTTTAAAAATTGTTATTTAAATAAAATATGTGCTCCATCAGCTGAATGATTGCTACACACTAGCCAGAAATTACAGTATATTAATTGACTAACAAATATATTTTAGGGTTTCTTACAATCTTGTCAAAAAGAATTAACAAATTTTAAGTTTGGGAAAATATGTTTATATTAAATAAATAATTTTGATACAAAACCTAGTAAATTCGTAAGAAAAGTGAGTAGGCCTATATATTTTGAATTATCAACCATTTTTCATCAGTTTCTGAAAACTTGAATAAAAATTTCCTTCATTTATTTGATACAATTTTTGTTGTTTATATTTAGTGGATTTCAGTTAGGTGTGCCTCCTTAAGCTTTAGATAAGGAATATAAATTCTAAAGTCATTTTCAAAGTTAAATTCTGTACCTTAGGCCTTGTAAATGTAATAGAATGTGCATTATCAACTCACTCTTATATTTATTGTGGAAAAATAAGCTTGCAAAATACAACAAATAAATATATAATTCACTTGTGTCTATCAGAATTTTAAAAAAGAAAAAGAAATCTGGTAAAAATAAAAAATAAAAAATAAAAAATAAAAATCTAGTGATCTACTTACTGTTTACACTGTGCCCTGCTAATTAAGTATTGGACGAAATAAGTGATCAAGTGACCACAAAATAAAAAGAATTAAAAACAAATAACGTGCGATCCGAATAAACAAAATACTTTATATTGCAAATAAATTTTTTCCCTATTGAATGATACAAAACTTAAGCTATGGATAAGGCAGGCATAAATTCATAAAGTTATTTTCCGTGTTCACCCTCAACGCCTTAAAAGATGAATGCTACCGTAGGCCTATAGACACTGAAAATTCTTATTTATCGGTTAATACAGTACTTTACAATGAAAAAATATATGCTATAAACTGAAAATAATTGATTTAACTTATCAACTAACATCCTCAAACAAGAGTGATGCACAAGAATGCAAAGTGGAAAGTGGTTCAATGTCGCAGAGTTGAACACTATGGTACTCGATAAAATCTGTCATTGCTGTTGGCAGTCTTCGGTGATTTTGGTCACTGATCACAGTTCTTTCAATGCTATTTAGTATGTGTGCAGTATTTTTTTGTCACAAACAAACTATATAGACTTATACATGCGTGCCCACAGACCGAGAAAGAGTGCATATGTTAAGCGTTAGCGCTGGACAAGTTATGGCGGCTTGGTTAAAAAGTCGCTTGGTTGGTAACTTCTGAATAACTTCTTGTTACTTTTTAACAGTTATTTATTAAAACAAAAAACACATAAAGACAAAAGAGAGAACAAACTTTTGTTTCATATGCTTTTATTTTAGCTTCAATATACAGAGGAGACATTAGTGTTGAAAATGCAGAAAAATTGACTAAACAACCTCCCAATCAGCCATTCAGTGATGTTTGGAATACCTACTATAAAAGATTTACATAAGTACAAATAAGCTTCTGGATAGGGAAAACATTAAAAAATATTTGTAAAATATTGGAAATAATCAAAATTAATTGTAAATTTTCAAATTTTTGTTTTTTTGTTTATACATTTTTTGTGTGAAAATGTTGGTTGTTAAGTGCAGAAGTTCATTAAGTCAGATGGTGAGAAAGTCAGTGACTATCTGTAGAAGAAGAGCAGAAGTAATCAGCTGATGCAACATAATGAAATGGGATTTATGAAGGCAAACTACAGAAAAAGAATAATTTTTCGAAAGATATGAGAACAACTGCCAAAACAGTGTGGAATGAAAACCTACCACAATAGAAACAGTAAAGGTTAAGAAGAAATAGCAGTGGTGGCTCTTTGATGGAATAAACAAACTACTAGAATGAAAGTGGTCTTTCTTATTTGAAAGAAAAAAGACTGACTGCAATAGAGCCTGTCACATGTTAAAAAACAAAACAAAACAAAATAAAAATAAATTAAAAAAAAAAAAAATTTCTTATTATAAAATAACTTACTGCTGTATGCTTGCTTTGGTTGATAAAAATTCTTTCTCAATACTCTGAAATTATTAAAAAGAAATCATTATCATAATATCAAGGGTAGGAAGCCAAACTTGCAATCTCAAGTTGATGATGATGATGATGAAGAAGAATCTAAAATACTAATTAAAATATATTTTTTATTGTCTTCAAATCTACAAATACAATGCAACTAAGTTGAAAAGAAATGAAACATCTCTCTCACAGCATAAATTAATGCAGCAGTGAGCAAATAAATTGAATAGTAATAGAGGTACAAAAAACCCCCAAACATTTACAAGACAAAATACTGCAGTGAGCATATAAAGTAAATAGTAATAGAGGTACAACAAAACCCACAAACATTTACAAGACAAAATACAACAGTGAACATATAAACTGAAATAGTGATAGAGGTAGGAAAAAAACAGAAAAATTTACAAGACAAAATACAGCAGTGAGCATATAAACTGAATAGTGATAGAGGTAGGAAAAAAACAGAAAAGTTTACAAGACAAAATACAGCAGTGAGCATATAAACTGAATAGTGATAGAGGTACAAAAAAGACAAAATACACCAGTGAGCACATGAGCAGAACAGTAACAAAGGTAAGAAACAAAGAAAAACGTAGCAATAATGCAAATATGAAAATGTAATTGTGAAAATGATGTTAAATAAATAATACAAAATTCAAATTAATACAATGAAAAACTATTTCTCTAACATACCTTCATAACAAAATTTAAAAGGTATGATTACATATTAAAATAATTTATAAAAAAATGATAGTGTAAAAATGTTCATCCTATTATAACAACAAAAGTGCATGAGGAAAATCACTCTCAAACTATCAGAATAACAAAGATAAGGCATTATTTTTAACATTGTAAATGACGAAATTCACCTTAGCTTGCATTTGTGCAACCAATAATTTTCCCTCAAGGCTTGACATTCTTTCTTGCATGTCTTGCTGGTCAATTTTCAAACCCATCTTTAAGAAAGAAAAAAGAAAATCAATATATCTTTAATTTTTTCTTCCCATTTCAGATGTGCACTTTATGTATAAAACTATAGTGGTAACCAAGAGACTTATCTCATGGAAACTTTAAATACTATAGTCACCAAATAGCTGACCTCCTTCACTTTATCATCAATGTGCTTTATCCCCACCTCTTCCACCACCATCAGAATGCGCACCCAAAAAAAAAGAACAGCTCACCAGTGAGACTATTCCCTCCTGCCTATTCTCCAAAACACCTTACCTGCAAAGCATGTCACAATGGATCAACCAGAGACAAGCTAAAGAATAAACCCACTACAATTTTAGCCATTTTGTAACAGCTTGGCCTTCTCGTCTCAAAGTCTAACCTGGTGCCAGGTGCACCCATCTGCCAAATCAATGAACAAAAGAAGCAGAAGTAAACAACCCAAAACAGTCAGCCAGTTTAGTGTTTGTTGTTTTAATGAATCCAGGTTAGCTATCTAATAGTCAATGAAAGGCAAATTGTAATCTCATTTATAAAGGTTAAAACAAGCATAACTATGTACCTATAATAGGTACTCCAAAGTGATTTTTCAAAATGAGAGGAGAATTTCTCTAGTTAAATGCTGGAAAGAGGTTTTTAATATAGAAATAAGTTGAGAATAGGATATAAAGTTGTATCTGGCATTCTTTTATAAATACCAGTATTAGAGACATGTTTTACTTTTGGGACTTTAAATAAAATAATTTGCATCAAAATTTAAAATCAATAATCACCCTATCTGATGGCTGCTATATTAAAAAACCCAGACTCATGCCTAAGGTACTAAAACTGTATTAGTATTTGTCTGATCCCAATGAATATACATATTTTTATGTGTCTGACCCCAATGAATATACATATTTTGGGACAGTTGTGCACCAGAAATTTTTAAAATTTCTTAATAAGTTTACTTTAAAAATATTTTTTTTTATCTCTTTATCAAAAATAAACTATCTGTGGCAGAATAAATTTGCCTATCCCTGTTTCTAGACTTAATTCTTATATAAACTGTTAAATGTCAAAGTGACATGCTGATATTTTTGTAAGTGCCAAGAGCTGGAGTAAACAACTCAGGTGGAGAATGTGCTAGATTTGCTGATGTAATCTAAACCAGTTTTAGGTGGATGAGTAGATTTTATTATCCAATGGTTAAGATTGACAAGAACAAGACCAGTCAATGGGCTGAGGTCAAAATTTACCTTTTGAAAAGAACTGTATTCTCTAATCACTTTGAATTTGGAATGGCAGAAGTCCGGTCATGAAAAGCAGCCATTGATTTAATGGGAAAAAGCACCTTTTTTGTTATCTCCCGGTTTGATAGATTCAAGAAGTTTCTGCCCCCTAGTGTGTAAGTGTAAGGACACTCCATTCTATTAATGTATGGTGGCAAAGTATGCTCAATACATCATGGAATTTTTTGTACAAGAAAGTTAACAGAAATTGCCACATTGTTCTTCTTGAGAGAACAAATATGGCAAAAGTGTCCTGATTAATCTCAAGAGAACAGTGGCTGACAGAACACTCAACAGCATGCTAGAGGACACTGAAACTGACAATTCCAGTGTGAAATAATAAGCTTGCAACTTTGTTATGAAAGCATGCAAAAGACTTTTACAGCAATTGTCTAGACAAGGTTATGTACAAACTATTATCACTATAATCTCTATAACTCCATTTCTGTTCTCTTGTGATTTATACTGACACTAATCTGTTGAATTATGCGTTAGGATATATGACTGTATATGCTCTGAAACTATTTGAACGTGGTTCGTGGAAATATTGATGAGAAATAAATATAATCTTTTCATTGTATTTGCTATATCTGATTGATGATTTAATAAATTTCTTACACATGTTTATCTGATTGTTGATTTAATAAATTTCTTACACATATTGATAATTATAATCATATGTTGGAGAGATAGTAGTGGATGGGGGCTTGGTAAATATAGAACATGGATTTATCTTCTCCTTTGGTAAGAAGTTTCCACCTATGGAAATATTGTGTGACGATGAATGTCTTTAATGCTGTGGAAGAGAGAAAACATTTACAGTGCCCACATATCTGCCAAGTGAGAGAGACAAGTGGTGTCTTCTGGAGAATTATTAATAACATAAATTAAGATTCTCATCACTTGTAATTAGTTATGGATGATTAATAATAATAATAGTAATCACACCATTAACTAGGGTGGTGTGGTGTCATCTATCTTTCACCCATCATTAATGAAACATCTGTGTTTAATTTCAATCATGTTTCAACATTAACTACTATCTAAAATTATGTGTAACTGTTTAAAACATATTAACGTTGAATTAAAAGGATTTGAACTATTTCAATTTCTTCAAATGTCAAAGTGAAAGAAAAAATACAAATAAAATGGACATTTTAATAATTGCACAGTACTATGTAGAAGAATGTGTTTGAAAGCTAAAGGTTACCATTCAAATGCAAACAGAAATGTCATTTCTGCAAAACACCAGAAGACTTAGTTGAGAAGGAAAAAATTATCACCCACTGTCTCAACCTGGTCATTTGGGCACATTGGCACAGTTTAGAACTTTCAAGGATGACAGTTGGGCAGAAGAGTCATGAGAAAGTAATTAGTCAATAATCACCACAAGCAAATACTGTTTTAGTTTATATGCTATTTTGACTATATTTATTAAGTGGAAACAAAGAGTATCTTTAAGTATTATTTATAACTTTATTTATAACTGTTAATACAGATACTTGTTAAATATACTTACCATTCTGGATAAGGTTTTGCACAAGAATTCTGATAGTGAATATGGAGTCAATAAAAAAATAATAAATCACTCTTAGGAATCTTCATCAGCATTGTTAATAAAATGCAAATGTAATGATTACAAATTTGCTAACTAAAGAAAAGACTGTTAAATTGCATAGATGATATGTTATACATGTATTTTCAAAAGACTAAAATATGCTCTAGTTATACTATAGTACAATATCTGTCCCTCTTGTTTAGAATGCATACAGAATTACACACTAGCAAAAAACATCCCTTTCTTTCCCTGTACTCTCTTACAGTAGCACAGATCACACAGTTAACCTGTGGCTCTATATCATTTTATAGACCAATCTAGCATTCAACACATAAATGAAAAATGTTATCACCCTATCCAATTTTCAGAAAATAATTAACTGATGTATTAAAAATGTTATTGTTATGTGGTGTGAATTTGTAAATGACAGCAAGATATGTGTGAAAAGTTGAACTTAAACATTCAAAAATTATCAGTTTACTATCCTCATATTCAGCTCACAGTACTGAGTTGTGACGATGCTTACTGTTGTGAACATTGTTACACAGTTTATACACCAAAAGATTCCAAATAATAAAACAAATTAATAAAATTAAACATATCATCACCTGAGTAACACATTCATATTCAGTGCTGAATTTCTGATAACTTGATATATAATATTCTATGTTTTATATTAATATTATCTGAGTTAAGGCAACAGAAATAATTTCTTTTTGCTGCAAATGCACTCACAAAAAAACCTGTTATCGTATTGAAAAAATCCCTATATTTTAAAGTTTGAAATTAAATACACAATTAGCAATTGTAACAAACTATCAATAACAAACCTGATTAGTGTTTCCATCATTGGCAACATTGATGAGACTGACACGCAATGATTCCAACTCTGGACTTAACATACTATGAACCAGTGACTCAATTTCAGATTTTGTCAGCCAAGGCCGGTGTTCTGACTGTATTTGTGCGAGAATGTGCCTTATTTCCTTTTGAAGAAATAATCTTTGTGAGCTGCTGAACTGCAACACACATATTTGATATCTTTTACATTCACTTTCTCTCCAAGCAGACAAAACATTTCATGTTCAAATGTGTATCACCTAATAAACTATTCAAGGAACAAATGGTAAATAAATAGCATCTTTCAAACTAGTTAATATTATTATCAAATACATATCATCAATCAAACTAAAATAGGAACAAACAGTCAATAAATATCAGATTTCAATTCAATAATTTTTAATTAAAAAAGCTTTAAGAAAACAAGAAAAAAGTTTAACGTTTCTTTGTACTGACCAATATAATTCATTTTTTTTTTTTTTCTGTGCAATTAATTACAGAATAAATGAGAGTGTACCATTAACTGAAAGAAAGGTTCCAGTTAACTGATGCTAGCCTGCAGGAGATTGTCTAGATAACTGTACATTGCGAACTGTCTCAGCACTTCCATGGATGAGTCCATGATGTGAATGAACAAGAATGGACTGATGAAAAGCTGAATAGTTGTTCTGGAATGTGACTTTCAACATGTCTGTGATCTCTTATTATTATGACATGAAAATAAACAATAATGAAATCCAGCTACACATAAAAATAGTGATGAGTGCAGTATCTTGAAGTGAGCAATGTAGCAAACTTGTTTACAACACCCAAATGTACCACTGATTTCCAGTCCCAGGTAAACTTTGATATTTTTTCTAAAAGAAAAGTACTGTCCTGAACTAGAATATCTGCCTTTACCTGATGTGGGAGTATTCTAGTAGGATAATCAAGAGTCTATTGTACATTACAAAACTGACTTCCCAGACAAGTTTCAACCTGAATTACTGGTGCTATCATAAATCCATGTGAAATATTATATTCAATGTTTTTGTAAAAGAAGTGCCAGTAAGCTACAAAGAATTGTCACACTAAATCTGAATGAGAAAATGAAAAATTGCTGTATTCTCAAACCTGTCAAAATCCTCCAAAATCTTTCAGGAATTTCTTGACTTTTCCCTGATTCCCACAAGATATCTTAACATTACATGGTTTTCCCACATTATCTAAATCTCTACTTATTCATGATCACATATTCTGATTTCTTTAACTTTATTTTTAATTAAATGTTTGTATATGTAAATGATCTATTTAAGAGTGAGGGAAGTACATTTTGATGTCAGTACATAAAGCAAACATCATGTATAGTCAAAATTATGATAATTAAATTAAATCAATACAGTTCAATTAAATAAATTTTTGTCAAAAGTGCCTGATGAATGATGTATATTGGTGCTTAACAGATACACATTGCAATGATAAGTCTTTCTCTTCTCCTAACAATACTAATTCATCATAGTGTGATGTCCAGCCTAACGATGATGGGACCAGTTTGTGTGATAGCAAGTCATACACAGAGTAGATAGCTCTGGATCAACTTGAGAAATTGATTTCATAGGCTCATCTGCTGCTGGTTGCTTTTTCTTGGAAAAAATATGGTGATTTGCAACTGCCACTGTTGTTTCTGAACTGTTCCAACACTTTGTGGGACTGTCTCAAATTGACTGTAATACTTCACGTGATTTGGAGGCTTCTTTCCATGAGTGACTGTATTCAGAAATTAAATCATTCAAGTGTTCTAATTCTCTGACTGGGCATCGAATGAAGTAAATGTGGTTGGCATGAATTCAGGGGCCATGTTGTATTAAAATGAGTATCAATACATTGTGCTAAAATTACACCCAATGTGACGAGATGCTGACACTATGACAGGCATACATGAATTGAGATCAACAGAGGGATTCATGTCTTTCATCTCATCCCTCACAATCATGTTATATTAGATTGTGTTGGATATAATTTGCTTTAGAAAAGGCAAAGATAAATGTATATAAAAAAAAAAAAGTATAAAATATACCATGCTTAAATAAAGTAACTTGAAGAGCTCATAAATCTTATATGTTGATAAAACTGTTTTACATATTCAAACTAAGCCAACCATCTTACAATATGGTCAGTGCTCAGAATAGTCCATCTGCAACAAACAGGTTGATTTTTCAACATGGGATGTCTACTCTTTACAGTCTACTGGCAATGTTTACTTTCTGTCTATACAATTATAACAATACTGTATATATTTTATTTAGTAACAGATACGTTATTTAATTATATACCATCCTGGTGTCGAACAAAATTTGTGATGACATCCAGCAATTAAAATTGCATGTTATGAAAAGACTCAATATTTTGATAAATGACTTTTAGACCTCTTTTACAAGTGTCTAAACATCCACAGTACAGTGAAATCTTTACTGTAATGAGGAACAACAGTATTTTTTTCATTTTAAATGCAAGCAGTGCAAAAAAAAAAAAATTTAACTTTAAATTAATAATATTAGTACAAAAACATACATTAAAAATGTCTGATTATATAATGTCCTTATATTATCATATCCTATTTAGTTTAGGTGACACACATCTGACAATATCTGCTAGAAATACAAACATTCAAAATCACAAAATTAATACATTTGGATAAAGAGTAAGACACAAACTGCTGACAGTAAATTCTATTTAAGCCCTACCTTGCCAATATTCAAGTTTTCAACTGACATAGATGACCAAGCATTTGAAGCAAGCTGACCTAGAAATTAACAACAGAAAAATCAGGACAATATAGGACCATTAACTGAATAAGATTAGTTCTTGTTCATGAAACCTGCGGAAAAGGAATAAATTAATCCAGAGTGAAGGTTACAAGGGATGTAAGCAATCTCCCAACACCAGATGTGAACATAATTAATGTTGTATCTGCTTAATAAACAATAATTAAATCCATAAATACTGGTTGTTTATTTATTATTATATGCATATTAATTAGTTCAGTTTTAGAAAAATAATTTATTAAATATATATTAAACTCTGTAGCAAAGATCTTTTAAATTTGTTTCACATTAAAATATGGAGTAAACTGTGCTATAAAATTCACAACTTAAAAATTATTCTGAAAATATGTGGCAAGATCATTTAAAAGTGCAGTATTTATATTCAATTTTATAATGATTTATTGTTGATATCAAACAGGAACCATGAACAAAACATTCTATTAGGAATGAAAATTAATGATATTTAAAAAAAAAAACCAGTAAAGAACAAATGTGATGCTGTCTGGGAAAACCCGGCTATTGTTGCTAAAATTTGAATTGGCGCTACAGCCATTTATAGTCGATTACTCCCCTTTAACAGTCCGGGGAGGTATGTACTTAAAAACTGTATAGTAAAAAAAAATTACCTGACATAAATTAAAATTAAAAAAATAAAATAAACATGAGTTTCTGAACTTTAATAAATTATATAAACCCACTTTTGAATTATTTTCACTTTAGCGCTACAGCCATTTGTAGTCGCTTACTCCCCTTTGATAGTCCAGGGAGGTATGTACTTAAAAAATATAGTGAAAAAACTATATGACATAAATTAAATGTCTTTTTTTAAAATAAACATGAGATTCTGAACTTTAATAAATTATAAAAAGAACACTTTTGAATTTTTGAGACAATAGCTGGGCTTTCACATACAACATCAAAAATATTAAATTAATACATGTATTATCAAATTATTATTTTAACAGCCAAATATACATTTTTTAAAAAGTGTATATATATATATCACATGGAAATATATCATGTAATAAATACAGTCAGAAAATTTAAACATTAACCATAGAAGAATTATTTTAGCCAGACATACCAAAAATTGTCAGCAAAAAGAGGTGTCAAGCCTTAGGACAAAACACTAAAAATGATTGAACAGTAGCAAATAAATGTTCAGTTGTTACAAATTGCAAATATATGTTGCCGTTTAAAATTATATTTTTTGTCAAACTACTTCATTATTTTGTATTCATGAATGCTGCTAAAACATTTGTATGCACATTGTATGTTTCTAAATTTAAGTAACAAAATATTTTGCAATACATTTTATTAAATGATTCAATAGTAGTCGTATGTGGTCCTCATGACAGCACATGTGACCCATGCGGCCCTCAGGGGACCCTCAGGTTTGACATGTCTGAACTACATGATTCCTTTTTAAAATGTGTACGAAATGTCTGTATGTCTGTCTATCTCTCCGTACTTATGTATATGTGCATGCTTGTGCTGTAAAATAATGGTTGAATTTAAACTGGATGAACTTTAGTGAAGTCAGGGTTTGAATGCCCATAATGGCAAACCTTTTTCTACATAATGAAAATACTTACCACCTATCAAGATAAGAGGAAAAAGTAGAATCAAAGGTACACAGACGCAGCACCCAGTCCTTAAATTTCTGCAAGATAACAATTTCAATGAGATAAAATTATGTGGGGTTTTTTTTCTATTTGCATAAGAACTGTGAAGCAGTAAGTCATACTTTTATTTGGAATGCAAATCAGATACACTTGTAGTGCCTATCAATCAAGGCTAAAGAAGAGGACCATAAACAGTGTCAAACTTTTATTTGGATTCCAAATCATATATACTTCTACAGCATAATGTCGATTATGAAATTAAAATAAGCATATTTTAGATCCAAGTTGAAGCTTGATCTCTTTGTAATAACAGTGGATTTGCTGGTGGACATCTTTAAATAAGGGGATAAGGCAAATTTGAGATGTGCTTGTTGACAGCCAAAGCTACAAGATATTTTAAATAATAATTTTGTAGAGAAATTTTGCTCTTTCTAGCCATTAAACAGCTATATGTGAGACTTAATTACATATGGACAGAGATTGACATTTTATTAGCACACACACACACACACACACACACACACACACACACACACACACACACACACACACACCATTTATGCATATACTAATGTTAAAGTAATATGATATTACTGTATGGTAGTAGCACAAACACTGGCCTGTAAAATAATTTTTATGTTTCCATGTATCTCTAAGCCAAATCATTTTCCGTATGAATTTATCTTTCTTCCCACTGACTGAGGTGCTGGAGATTGATAATTATATGCTGCTGCTCTGTGATCAGTGTTGCCATTAAGATATAAAACATAACAGTCTTTCATTTCTTACTGGTAAATTTTTATATTAGAATACTTTCATAAAAAAGGGAAGGTACTATGATTATAAATAATAATCAATCAATATTAACATGCTAAACTAAGCAGAAAATGATTATTTAATTAAAATTTTGGTTAAATTGTTCATAAAACTTACTGTAAACTTTTAATGAATACATCTAAAACATAATTTCCGAAACCAAAACTGACAAATCTGAGCTATCTTAAAAAAATGAACATGTCACACAATCTTGATACAGTTTTTACCTAAAATTATATGATATTGATAATCATTGCTATAATAAGCAAGAAATGTGTATTTCATAGCTTACCTACTGAGTAGCCAAGCATCAAGGAGGATAAAGTAAGAAGAAACAGATTTCGTTTTCTTCCAGGAACAACTTAAAATTCGCCTGCTGCGAGAATGAACTGGTCCCAAAATATATCTTGACACTGGTTGAGTTACTTTTTTACAGATTTGTTTTAAAAATCCTTGAAAATATAATTAGAGAAAGAAAATGTTGTCAGCAAGGTACACTGCAGCACTATAGTTTTATAAAATAACCCTGGCTTATGAACACAGTTAAATGGCTGATCAGATAATTAAAATAATTATTCATTCTAATCACCCACACACATTCAAACCATTAAAACTGAGAGTGTATGAGCAGTTTAAATGAAGCATATAAAGTTATTGTTCTATTGTAATTCTCACTTTTGGGTCATAAACATCTGTCCAAATGCTTAAATAAAATAAAGGTTAAAAACTGTATGATGGTTCCATTCTTGGCAGTGAGTGATCTTGAAGTGAAGAAGGATCTACCTAAAGGCTTTAACAACTTATCAGTGTTAAACAAAAATAATGTTTTATGATTTAGAGATAGCAAATTCTTCAAAGTATAAAATTTGTCAGTGATCAAAATGAATAGCACACCTTTCAAGCTTGCATTTCACTGTCAAACTGTTAATTAAAATGTAAAAGATAAAGTTCTATTTTACATACCAAAAATTACTGTTGTGATATTGAAGAAGAAACAATAAAGTTTTGCGAAAAAGCTTTTGGACTTCCTCTTACGTGAATTAGATCTTTCACAAGAGTCATAAGATTCAAAGGAACAGGAATCAGAATCTGGAATGAACAGCACTTTCTCTCTCAAAACATTAGAAACATGAAAATATTTACAATATAGGTCATTAAGTCAGGCTTAATCAATACTCACACAATAACACTTTGAAACTCTGCCACTGCAGCTGAGCAGCATATGTTAAAGCTGTTAAAGTTATGCTGGCTCAGTCTGGTTAGTAAACTTTGCAAAAAATCTCACTGGTTAATACAGATATTGGATACTTTTAGTTGTGAAAGCATTTGAAAAGTAATCATTTCCTGTTAGTTCTGTGTTATTGTACTTCTTAGATCTCAGTTTCATAAAATACTTTATATTTGACTGGGTTAGGGTATTGGGAATAGAATTAAATGTAGCAATAATTGTAGCATCTAGTGGAAGAAAAGACTGCCAAAGAAGCTTTATAACTTTTTGAAAAGAAACTGCAACTTTAAAATGAATGATACATTAAAATGAATGTAACATTCTACAAACCTATGTTAGTGACTATTGCCTCTTTGAATTAGATGATATACAGATGTAATTTATAGACCTATGTGCTAATTAGTATTGCATCTTTAATTTGGGTGATATACAGACAACATTCTATGCATAGTTTGATATACTTAACTTAGACAATTAGGTACAAAATTTATTTTAAAATATAAAAAATTTTGCAGTTCCTGCGACAGTTGTGACACAAAACTCTTGCTTGCAATGAGTTAAATCTTCAGGTTTGATTATATGTATTATAAATAGGGCTGTCAATTTTTTCTAAAATGCTGCCTGGGTACCTGTCCAAATTTTCAACGGGTACCCATTCGAAAATTAGCATAATCTCCATCGCAACTCGCGATCTCTACACAAAGCTACTTAACCATTAAGCATGCACTCTATTTCACACAGTAGCCAAAGGTATGCATCTAGTGACTTACTATTAGTTATGATCTTTATATGTACAATGCAAACTTTTATTTTTAATATTATCAATCATTACATAAACGCCCTATTTCCCACAGTAGCCAAATGTATCATCTAGTGACTTAGTTATGATCTTTATATGTACAATGCAAACTTTTATTTTTAATATTATCAATCATTATATAAACGCCCTATTTCCCACAGTAGCCAAAGAATGCATCTAGTGACTTACTATTAGTTATGATCTTTATATGTAGAGCACAAACTTTTATTTTTAATATTAATAATCATTACATAAACTAAATTAAAGTAAAACTAAAAATAATGTCAACAACAATAACGTATTTAAAAATAGGACATCAAGTTCAATCACCCTTCGCAAATTGAATTTCATCACACAGATTGCATTTTACTGTGTCACTATCCAATCGATTGGCATGACTCCACACACATGATGTCTTCCCCATATTAAAAACATTACATTATTATTAAATTTATTGACAAGTTTGTTTACTGAAGTCTTATTATCATAAATAATATGCTACACTTGTTAACGAGCACAACAACCACAAGCGAAAAGAAATGGCGCGAGCTATGGTGATTGGTGATCTATGTTATCAATAATTAGATCTAAATTCAGCGCGTAAGCCAACCCACAGCCGGCACGATTTAGCAGGCGGGAGGTGAGTGACCGGAGGGGGAGTGTGCTAAATCGTGTATAATAACGGCCGCATTACTACTGGTAACTGTTCTCAATTTTACTACCTGGGTATTAGCACGTCAATGGGTACCCATTGACACCACTAATTATAACTAATTTTGAATTTGTGTGTTCCAAAATATAAAATAAAATAAATTTATTATTGATAAAATTAAATCAAACTTCCTTAGATTTATCTGATAGGAAACTTGAAAAAAACAACTAAAGTTTTAAATGTTGAGTAACCACTTACCTGAGTATTCTTCTGAGCGATCTAAGCCTGGGACGAAAAAATGAATTACTTATTTAAAAGTTACATCTAATTACAAATATTAAAATTAGTGCTATATCTATATTTTACATTATATCAAACAGTGTTAAAATAAAAAATCATATGCATTTAAAGCCATAAACCATGAAATTAAAGATCTATAACAGCATAATGTCCTTCAGTTGTTGATAAATATCTTCTAGCAGGGGCATAATTATATAAAAACTTTTTATACATTTTATATATGAAGAGTGACCCTTCAAAACATGAGAGGAAGTGCAATGAAGGAGTTTTACACTCCTTTGATGTATCATGGCAAAGTATGCTGATTACATCAGGCAATTTCTGATACAGTGAAATTACTAGAAGTTGCTACAATTGTTGTTCTGTTTGAAGGAAACTGACACAGCAAAAGAAGATGCCCAAGTTAGAGAGAATAACAGTGTGTCAGTATTTTCGATGTGTGCAGAGAGAGATGTGTTGATGTAGACAATAGACTTGTGACATTGTTGCAAGAGTGCACAAAAGACAGCCCTTAATCCAGGTTATGTAAAAACTATTATCACTATCACTAATAACTCCATTTCTGTTCTCTGTCAAGAACTATTCTATTATTTGTAATGACACTATTGTTGAATTGTATTTTAGGATATAAGACATGTTGTACAGAAATTATGCGAAATTGGTTTCATGGAAATACTGATGTCAAGCAATCTTTTTCATTGCATTTGTCATACATATATTTGATTGTTGACTTAATAAATTTATTGTTAAATTTATTGACCTTCTTACACATATTAATAATCTTATATTAGAGAAGAAAGTGAGTAGGGGAGTGCACTAAATACAGATTAAAGATGGATTTGTCTTCTCCTTTAGTAAGAAGTTTTCCACCTACAGAATACTGTGTGACAGTAAATGATGTCTTAATGTTGTATTAGAGAGAACACGTTTACAGCGCCCGCATATATGCCATTGAGACAAGTGGTGTCTGCTGGAGAATTATTAATTATTAATAATACTAATCATTAACTAAGTGGCATTGGTGTCACAAAGTTAAATGGTGACAACAATCAGAGCATCTGACTAAAAGTTTGAATTTGATGAACTTACTAATCAACACATTTAAGTTAAGTGCGAACAGCAAGCAAAATATGTTTCTAAAATTCTGGACTGATAAAGTGGGAGATTGAGGGGGCTTGCTATGCATATGCATCAATCTTTTTCTATCATATGACTAAATGAGCATAACTAAGAAAAATAACAAATAGTAGGTAAGTATTTCACTTAGACTAGAAAGTAACATACATTTACCTGCAGAGTGCATACAAGCGAATATGCACAAGGAAAAAAATATCCTCGCAAACAGACAAAGTTAGTAAATTACTACTGCACCCAATGGCATGAAAAAAATGGTAAACAGGCTACAACAGGAAAAGGGTTTAACATAGGTTATGATTTTAAATACAACTCACCAACCATGCAGGAAGTTCTGCATCTCTTAGAAAGCAAATAGATTAAATTTGGCAGAAACAAAAAAATACTGAAAACTACTAAGGCAGATGCTCACTTATATGCTGAGTGAAAAAGAACTTGGTTTTCCAACACAACTCTATAGGAACACTCCTGTATAATCAACTTTGAGTAGGCAGAAAATGCACTATATCAACAAAGAGCCAATTTACAGAAATTGTATGATACCAATAAATATTGTACAGCAAATTCACATTTTACCTATAAAGGTTCCATTTACAGCAAATGTACAGATACCAACAAATAGCAAGTGTACAGAAAATTCATGATACCAACAAACAGCCAGGGTACATAAAATTTACTTAGAAAACAAATGGCCACAGTACAACGAATTCACATGATACCAACAAAAAGCCAGTGTATAGAAAATTTACTTAAAAAACAAATGGCCAGAGTACAACAAATTCACATGATACCAACAAAAAGCCAGTGTACAGAAAATTCATATGATACAAGCAAATAGCCAGTCAGCAAATTCATGATACCATCCTTCTCTAGTGCAAAATCAGTGTTATGATAGGAGTGCCCCACCCCCATTAAAACTAACAGGCTAAGATAGGTCAGAGGCAAAGTAGGTATCTTGTGGATAGAATCTTGAGAAAAGTGAGATATTTTCCACCCCCTACCACTACAATCTCCTTCACAGCCTGATTTAATGGGTTGTCACAAATTTGGAAATGCTATAGAGATTATGTGCCTCTCTAATTGCTTGCTTTACCCTCAATGGCACTGCCTGACTAAATGTCTTCAATTTTGGAAGATTAGAAAGAAATTCTCTAGACTATGATCTACAAAGATAAATTTTAATGTGCTAAGTAATACATGGAGGAGGTATTATCTTCCAAACATGTAAAAAGGGGAGATAATAATTAAATGAATACCCTTAGTATTATCTTCCAAACATGGCAAAGAGGAGATAATGAGTAACTCAATACCTTTAGTAAGAAGTCTATTCTTTCAGACAAATGGACTGTTTGCCAATGTATATGATCCACACTAAGAGAAATTATTTTACTTGAATCTCCAGACAAAGCACATATTTCACTGATCCTACTAACTAATACTAAGACCACTAAAAATGGGTTTTTAAAATACACAGTTTTAAATTTTTTATTTTTCAGTGGTTTCAAGAGGTCAAAATTTAAACAGTTCAACACTATTTGCTAATCCAAGCCAAACACAAAGGTGAGGATTCAGTATATGGTCAAGCAGATATTTCTGATTGAACAGGAATGTGTCAGAGTGATTATTTTGGGGTATTCTTTACCTGCGTGTAGCCAAGTAAGGTTTCAGCTGCATTTATGAGATCTTAAGTCATTCCATTGTCTATTGCGAGGCTGTTTCCTTTATGATACTATCCAGCTGTCAGGTTGTAAAAACTACCTGAGTCATCATAAATACATTTTGTTGTGATTCCTCAAGATTAGAAAGGGACTAATGTGTTGGCCAACATTCAGTCCTGTTTGTATGTAAGAAACTTGATGCAGAATAATTCAGCAGGCATGACAGATAATTTTCCACCAGTAGGGTTTAGTATTTCCGATGTATTATTAATAATTAGTACATTTCTCCTAAGTGTTTAGTATGAAAGGAAGATTATAACTAAGTACAATGACAATCACAATAGGAAACAATGAATATTGCTTAGACAGCATCTTTGCTAGTTGATACCTAAGTTAGGTAGCAAGCAGGTATAGAACAGATCTAAGTCATCTGTCATAAAACTGGCCCTACAACTATTTCAGTAAGCTTTCAGCGTATGTGAAGTTTGTTATTCTCAGATCTAGAAGTTTCATATAACTATGAATATTTTTTATAAAGAAATCAATCTTGCTATCTAATCTAGGACTGACATCAAACTTTGATCCTTAAGTTTTAAGAATCTTGCCACAGCAGCACAGTTGAGAAGGCTTCAAATCTCAGCTTAGGCAAATGTGCTAATTTTATTTTTCTTTCTTCTTCTGGAGATCTGACAACTAATGACAAAAGAAATCTATCAAATTCAATCATGATAAACTGCTCACCAAACATATGGTTGAGGTGATGATCACTTCTTCGTCGATATGCATACTCATGATCATCAGAAGAACAGTCACTTCCATACTCTTCCCGTAAGGTCATTTCCAAAATTGTTTTGCCTTGTTCATATTTCTTCCCACCAGATCTGTTTTAAATACTGAAAATACTAAATCACCAAATATCATTAAAAAATTAAAACAAAAACTGTTCTTAATATTTACTTTTTGTACAAGTATGGTGTAGTGCCAAGGTCGCAAAATGGTTTAACTAACAGTGACTTAGTAAAGTTATATAATAATATAATATAACACATGACTAAGAGCTCCCATATTTTCAACAATTAACCTTACACTGGAATAAAGAAACTGTTGTATCAATTAAGCCAGTAATTTTAAAATCATTCTGGTCAGTATGAAACAATCATTGTTGCATATAGTGGTTAAATAGATAAATGTCTGTAAGTGTAGTATTTGAAGTATTCTGATTTAATTTTAAACTGTAATGACCGGTATAAATACTGAGTTGTTTTATATCATTATGTACATAATAATTAGTACATTTTTAAAGCCAGGTCAAAAATGTAAACATAGTACACTAACTATAGTAACTTAACCCATTCCATGGTAGTGTGCCCCTTTGGACCCAAACACTAAATATAGCTAGATTGGCAGTTCCATATAGGGAACAATCACATGCATGCTTATTTTTAGTCATTCAAATGAATCATATCAGTGTGAAGCAATATGTGTTTCTCTTAGCAGAGATCTGTATCAATTGTACCATTGGATAGCTATAATTAGATTGGTCATATGATAGAAAGATTGTGTTTTGTACACCTACTGCTTTGTCTTTCTATAACCAGCAGCATCGTGTCTTGTGCTGAAAAGGAATTCTTTTGCTTTTATCAACAAATTTTGTCAACCCACAGCTGAATCTGATTATGTTTTAGCTGATGATTCGTGTTCTGTTTCTTTTGAAGAGGAATTTTTGCCAGCCCCTAGTGATTTCATAGAAAACAGTATGACAATGTTGAGCCAGTCAGCCAACATGGCATGGTGAGGCATTCAGTATTCAATGTCTTATATGGAAAAAAAACCTGTTTCTTTACTTCATTTGGATGTGTAAACTTTATTTACTGGACTTTCCACTGGAATTATTTTTTTAAAATATGCATTGGACTCCTGTGCTAATTCTAATTTATTGTAAACAATTATAAATCTTCACTTTACATCTCCACCTTTATCTGATAGGGGCTGGCTCTTTTTTGTGCCATGACTTACAATTGCTATAATTTATATATTTCAAAATTGTATATGTATATAATTCTAACAAACAAATTTTCTAACAAATAAATTTAAGTGATTTTGCTTCATCATTCCTGTTTTGTCATGTATACTCACTCAACAATTATTTTCACTTGAACTGTTCAAATAAAATAAACATTTGGACTATATTCAACTTGAGGAAATACTTTTCATTTAGAAAATATCTTAAACTGAAAATTATGCAGAATAAATAGTACTTTTGCATCTAATCAACAATGGACTTGTAATATAAATTGTGCAATTGGACTTGTATTTGTTTATTCAAAAATTTCTTTTGGACAACATGCTATGACAGTATGGTCATTTCTTCACTTGGAGTTTCTGAAGACAAAAATGTCTGTGTAATATATAATCAACAATGGACTTCAATTTGCAGTATAAATTGTACAATTGGACTTGTATTTGCTTTTCTAAAACGAATTCTTGTGAACATTTCTTAAGACAGTGTAATGATTTTTTTCACCTTGGATTTTGGGGGAAAAATTCATCATTTTCAGGAAAAGTAAAGGAACTTTTTATTATATATTTATTTTTTAATTTTAGATATTTTAATAATAATTTTTAAATTCTTTGATATGTTTAGCATAGGCAACAATTTACATTTTCAAAATCCATTCATAATTACATTTTTAGTAAGCTCAACCTTTCAATTATCACTGAGCAGCAAAATAACCTGCCAGAATCATGCATAGCATAACTATGTGAACTAACAGGCAAGAGGTTAATAAGTGTGATGAAAAAATGTCCTATGGAACAAACCTATGCATCAATACTTGTATTATAGAGTCGGGCTTTGGGTTATAGCAGTCTCAACTTAAGGCAAACTGCCGAAACAAATGAGCCCATAAAACCCATTAATTTTCAATATTTCAATTTCAAATCAAATTTCAATTATGTGTACATGTAACTGTAGTTACTATTTATAAATGAGGTGAACTAGTTCAGACATGAATGAAAAGCAGATGCACCAGTCATCACCAATGCTGAGGCATAGAAATGTATCATTAACTTGTGCTCTCATTTACAACACAGTCTGAATTGTGTTTATGTTTGTACTTTTTTCCATTATTATCATTATTAATGAGTTTGAAGTTTTTCTGTTACAATAAAAGTTATTAAGCATTATTTTTTTGTTGATGTTTCATTAACAGACATTAACATTTACGTAAAATTCTGCCTTACAAACCAAACTGGATAATAAACATCCTTAAGAACAGAACTTGTTCAGAACTTGAACAGAACCTGAGACCCGACTGTATATACATTGGCAGGCAAACTACTGCCAACAGTGTCTTTGACAAAAGTGTTATGGAGGGAATGAGTTAACTTAAAACATAAATGATTGTTTTCAAGAACTTAAACAGAAGAAAGAGTAAATCTGTGATGAATTATTAATAATGCAAAATACTGGGTCTTTAAGTGCTTCCAATTTTTTAAATTGGAAAAAAGAAAGCATACCTACAGGACTTGTTGACCCAGTAAACAGCTCTACTAGCAGCATCTTTCAAATCAGCTGTCAATCAAATTTTACCAGGGCTTCCTTTTTATTTTAATGAAAATGCATGAATTCCTTCTTTCAATCTTGATCGTGTTCTAAATTTTTCTACTGATGATGTTTTCTATCCACAACTTTCCCAACCTTACTTAAAATATATATCAAGGTCAATGACATTTGTAAAACTTCAAGGTTTTTTTGTGGTCAACTGCCATTTTTGTGATTTTTTTACTGTATATTTGCTTTCATCCACTTATTGTTAGTCTTTTTTACATAAAAACATAAGCAGGGATACTCTGAAAGTAAGACTGGATTATCAAAAAGATAAGTTAGGGAGATGATCAGATGCATTAGAAATGCTGCATTGAATTTTTTTTTTTTTTAACCAACTCTGGTAATGGTATGCTAGAACAAGTGTATTTGCATCAGATGACATTGTCGCTAGATACTGTTTCAGTACTCACCACTTTTTAAGTGCCTTTCCTTTATAAACAAGATATAACTCTGATATATAGTCAATTGTAAGATATTATCAGCATACACAAACATTCTGTGGAGAATTTTTCAGCCACAAAGCATACTGTTTCCTGTCTGGATCCAATGGCATTCAATAGAAAGCGAAGGATACATAACATTGACAGTCACATTGTTTGACTGGAAAATGTTCAAAACAAGACTGATCTATATGCTTTAAAAAATTTTCTCTAGTTGTTATGTACATCCGTGCACTGCACAGTGTACTCCAGTGCTTTTATTTATGGTTTACAGCTTAAGTAAACAACATTAAACACAAGTGATCCGCTGTAAGATTACAGTGTGAGCAATGAAAGCTGGAATTTGACTACCAAAATCTATTTTTATAACAGCTATGGCAGTGTGCATGCTACTTGACATATGTGTTCAGGAAAGTCTCAGTTTCTCTTCAGTGCCAAAATTTGTAAAGAAGTAGTAAACCTATTAATAGTCTAAAGAGCAGTGCTATTCACTCTGCTATTCTTAGATATTTTGAATTGTATCTTTAATTTTATCTATATTAGTAGATACTTGTAACTAGTATTCAAAATTATTGTGTCTACAGTATACTTAAACAGTAATGTGATATTATCTTTTATTTGTATAATATTAACTATGTGTGACTGTCTATCTTGTTAAAAGTAAATCATAAGCCATTCATTCTAATACTTGGTAAACACAAGTACTGTGTACAGCTTTATCTAGCAAACATTTTGTGACACAAGTTTGCTCACAGGTGACATTCTGCAGACCGGACAAGTGTAACAAATAACTACAGTACATAGTCGGACTGTACATGTTTCACAGTGCTGTTTACACTGGAAACTCTTTTCCTATGCAGTAACATATTTTACACTATTGTCTTAAATCTGTGTTAACATCTGAGTTAAAGTGCCTAAACTCCTGTTCTGGCCAATTCTGTCTCAAAGCTACAAACTATCATCCACCAAACCTGTACTATTTGATTGGCTTCCAATTCTACTTATCCTAGACTAGGCCACATATATTCATTTTAGGTCATTAACTGCCTTGGGAAGACGTTGCAAGATTACTAGTGTTTGTTTAGAAGCCTCCATTAAGGGGAAGCACTGGAGAGGTGCACTCTAACTTAACCTGTGCTCAGATAAAAGCTAAGACTATTTTTAGTGTCTGTAGCCTCAGCTATAGTATTATTTACATGGACTATGTATATGTCTATAATATCATCTATTAACACTGTTTTGTCATCGTTTTTAACTTTTAAATACAGAGGTGGTATCAGTTTATATTTTGTTACCTAGCAACTTCACCAATTCATCCATCAGACTTTCTAGTCATTCTATCAACTGTCAATACTTTTCTAAGTATGAGTGTGACTGGTAGCGAGCGATCCATCAACAAAGTCTATCAATCTATCTAGTTTGCAGCCAGTCATGTCAGATACTGAGATAGTGCTTGGTAGCAAGCAAGGTGAAAGGGGAGTGAGTTTGGCACACAACATCTATAGTCATATAAAACCACAACATAAAATAAAAGAAACAAATAACTATAACTACATACCTACGAGTTTGCCGAGCACTATTATTTGTATTGATTTCCTCCACCTCAGTCCTTGTTATGTACAATTCAGCTGTATTTCCCACATTATTGTGCTGCTCATACGCTACATCTGATGCTGATGAACTCATGTGTACACCCACTGATATACCATTTGCTCCTGCACTGGTGGAGTTCAGAACTGATGTACTCTTACGACGACTGAGATTTTCAGCATCTATAAAGTGCTTGACACCTTTTAGGTGGCTGCCTGAGCGTAGCAGCATGCCCTCAGAATGGTGATGTTCATGGTCTTGAGAAATATACATAACTAATTAATCTATAGTGCTTATAGAAGAAAACCAAATTTTCTTGTCATGAAATCTTAAATTGTGCTTATTTTAATCGCACGAGCATGTGTGCATGCATGCGTGTGTGTACATGTGTGCATGCAGATGTGTACAGATAGATATTTCATAGGTAATATGCAAGCAAGACTATTTGGAAATAGTGTTCAATAAGGGGTAAAATTAAACATTCATCACTATTCAGAATTCTACTCTTTTAAAAAAAAAAGTTTCACATCTGCAATTGTGTTCAATATTAAGAAATATTGGAGATTTTCATTAGCACTGTTTGTTAATTAAAATCTCTAAGCTTTCAGATAAAGCTTGAACTCCACCACCCATCCAAAGAAAAAGATAGTGAGCATATAAGTTAAAATAGTCCAACTACTAATAATCAGCAGAATGCAGCTTAACTCCAATCATTTGCCTACAACAAGTACAAGGCCAGGATCAAGATCTCATGGCATGTGGCTCTTCTTCACAAATGCCACAAACTGTTTTATAATATTTTTAAATTCAAAAGAAAATATGTTACAGAGGTGCCTTCAAAGATTATTATCTACACCATCTGTTTCAAAATAAAAAATAATATTTTAAAACATTCAGATTGGTATCCATTTAGATTTTTAAATATATTTTTTCCATTAAATATCTATTCTTAATTAAAAATTATAAAAAGATAAAAAGCAAAAGCTCAATCAGAATTTAAAAATTCAAGATATATATTTCTGTTAACATGGAGGTTGTCAAATGTCCAGTAACCTCCAAGTTGTATTTTTATTGTTTATCATTATATATTTCTAGAATCATATCAAATTTATAAGTCTTGGTTATGACCATGTCTAAAGTTAAACTAAATCTTACAAAATAATTTTAAAATATACAATTTTATAGTTCCAATTTAATTTATTTACTTTTGAAGTGAATAAAGTAGCATTCATATGTTTATGATTCTTAGTACTAAAAAGTATATTTTCTGATGCATGGTATTGAAGAAGCTATACAATTATTTACCATTCACAAATAACAAAATAAACATTAGCTAAAATAAATTTATATATACTTTCAACACAAAATGTACATTATTTTAGAAGTGGCAACTGGCAATATAGCACCACCTGAGTGACCAAGGTGAAAAATTAACAGGTGATCCATAACCATTTCCTAGCTCAAGTTGGTGAACGTATTGTCTACTCTATCAGACGAGATGATAAACAGGATCCATGTGTTATGTACAAGCAGGATTGCCAAATGTCCATAAATTTATGGACAATCTGTAAAAATTTGAACCGAAATGACATGTCCTAAAAAGTCCATAAGAACATTAGGATATCCGTAAAAAAAAACAACAAAAAACTTTAAAATAATTTTAGTAGTGCGCTATAATTTATCTAAAGTCTAAACAGAGCGTTTCATTAAGCCCATGTATGTATTCGAAAAAGTGGAACCTGAGACTAAAATGATATGATCTTTCTTAGCTTAGTTAACAAATCTTCTTTATTCAGTTTCTCTATAATATTTTTAACCATCATAGACTTTTTTGCGATTTTCGAATCAGGAAACCAATCTGCAACATTTTCCGAGATGTCGTCCTTTAAACTTGGTTACAGTGGATAAAATTAGCACTCAATTGCAAAATCCTAAATAAAATGTTATTTCTTATTTCTTCATGAAGTGCTGCCGATGTTTATTCAATTCAACAAAGTGTTTCAATCAAATTCTCCGATTTTATTTTTACATGATTTATATTCAGAGGCAAATCAATTGCTGAAAACTACACAGGGATACTATATATGACCACAAGTGTTGTTATCAGCTGAAGAGTTAATGTATTTTGATCACTTTGAAAATTCAAACTTTAAATCAAATGGAAACATATTCATTGGTTATCAAACTAAATTACAGTTGCAAAAAGTAGGTGATCCACTGGTTGTTCAAAAGTTTATGGTTGATGTTATAGCATTCTATACAAATGCAATCAGTGCAATCAAGAAAAGAATGCCTATTAGTAACAGAGTGCTGAAGCTCACATCACTATTGAAACCCACAAACAGAATATCTGTGGAACCATCAGACATTTTGGAAGTGGAGAGACATTTCCACAAATTGTAGCTTCAGCAGAATTTGATTGTTTACAGATCAAGTTTATTGAATATCAGGTTGCAGATTTAAGCAATGTCAATACTGACAGAAGTTATGATGATTTCTGGCATCAAATTAGACAAATAACTAGATATGACAAAGAGTACAGATTTCCGCTACTTTCAAAATTTGCAAAAACAATGTTGGCACTTCCACATGGAACAGCAGAAATGGAATGCATGTTCTCAGCTGTTAGTTTACTGAAAACCAATTTGAGAAACAAACTGTCTACTCCAGTGTTGGAAAGTGAGGAATGGACCATGAAAAATTACTCCTGCAATGGTCAACAATGTCAACGTTTCTTTGTATGATCGATCATAAGCAGGAGAAACTAAACACTGATGAGAATGTAATACAATAAACTAATGCTATAAAATCGACTCACAGTGACAATGACATAGTCATACAAATATGTTTAATTTTTTAGCTTCATAGTTTCAGAAATTTTATTATATATATATATATAAATTGTGTTTCTCCGTAAAAATTGTGGACATTTTAAATATTTAGTAAATTTTATTTAATCAAGTTGGCAACCCTGTGTACAAGCTAAAGTTCTCTGGCAGGTAAAATTCACAAAGTCACAAGTTATTGGTCTCTGCCTGCATAAAATTACAACCTTCATTTTCCCACCTATGGTGCTATTTTTTTCTCCTTCCAGAAAATAAATCTCTCCCTCAGCTCTTAAACCTGTCTGCAACATCAACAAAAGTTGAAAATGGATGCAAAATCCATTTTAAAAATATTTTAGACTTTATACAAATATCTGTTAATGAAAATAGAGAGTAGTTGATTATTTAATCTCTGATTATTCATATGTTCAATTATCCAGAAAAATTTTGAATCTAGATTTAGCAAACTGAAAATTAATATAAGAAATGCAACTGATCAGCTAGGATAAAAGGTCAAGGGGATTTTAGGATTGAGGAGTTATAGAAAAGGCACAGAGTTCTAAAAATACAAAGACAACACTGCCCAATAACTAAACCTGTTAAGTGTTAATGTTTTACAACCTTGTCATGCAACTTATGCTCCCACTATTCACCTTTTGTTTTTGATTTTGTAAATTAAGACTACCTTAGTTCTTTGCAAACAATAAGCTACATTAGTAATTTGTATTTTCTGACCTAAAATTGCATTCATTCGTTAAAAAATATAATATTAGATTAACAAGATTTTTTTCAATTATCCAGGTTACCTTTGGTTTAACTGCAAGTTAGTGCAGAA